>LR778259.1:37113319-37183319 GCA_902810595.1 Coregonus sp. 'balchen'
TGGATAGGGTTAGGGTTAGGGTTAGGGTTATAAACACGGGAGGGAGGGGTTATGCCAGGCTGGATAGGGTTTAGGGTTATAAACCACAGGAGGGAGGGGTAATGCCAGGCTGGATAGGGTTAGGGTTATAAACACAGGAGGGAGGGGTAATGCCAGGCTGGATAGGGTTAGGGTTATAAACACAGGAGGGAGGGTTATGCCAGGCTGGATAGGTTGTATAAACACGGAGGGAGGGGTTATGCCAGGCTGGATAGGGTTAGGGTTATAAACACAGGAGGGAGGGGTAATGCCAGGCTGGATAGGGTTAGGGTTATAAACCAGGAGGGAGGGGTTATGCCAGGCTGATAGGGTTAGGGTTATAAACACAGGAGGGAGGGGTTATGCCAGGCTGGATAGGGTTAGGGTTATAAACACAGGAGGGAGGGGTTATGCCAGGCTGGATAGGTTGGTATAAACACGGGAGGGAGGGGTTATGCCAGGCTGGATAGGGTTAGGGTTATAAACACAGGAGGAGAGGGTAATGCCAGGCTGGATAGGGTTAGGGTTATAAACACAGGAGGGAGGGGGTTTTTATGCCAGGCTGGGATAGGGTTAGGGTTATAAACACAGGAGGGAGGGGTAATGCCAGGCTGGATAGGGTTAGGGTTATAAACAGAGGGAGGGGTTATGCCAGGCTGGATAGGTTGGTTATAACACGGAGGGAGGGGTTATGCCAGGCTGGATAGGTTGTATAAAACACGGGAGGGAGGGGTTATGCCAGGCTGGATAGGGTTAGGTTAAAACACGGAGGGAGGGTTATGCCAGGCTGGATAGGGTTAGGGTTATAAACACGGAGGGAGGGGGTAATGCCGGGCTGGATAGGGTTTAGGGTTATAAAACACGGAGGGAGGGGTTAATGCCAGCTGGATAGGGTTAGGGTTATAAACACAGGAGGGAGGGTAATGCCAGGCTGGATAGGGTTAGGGTTATAAACACGGGAGGGAGGGGTTATGCCAGGCTGGATAGGGTTAGGGTTATAAACACAGGGAGGGAGGGGTTAATGCCAGGCTGGATAGGGTTAGGGTTATAAACACAGGAGGGAGGGGTAATGCCAGGCTGGAGGTAGGGTTAGGGTTATAAACACGGAGGGAGGGGTAATGCCAGCTGGATAGGGTTAGGTTATAACACAGGAGGGAGGGGTAATGCCAGGCTGGTAGGTTAGGGTTATAAACAAAGGAGGGAGGGGTTATGCCAGGCTGGATAGGGTTAGGGTTATAAACACAGGAGGGAGGGGTTATGCCAGGCTGGATAGGGTTAGGGTTATAAACACAGGAGGGAGGGGTTATGCCAGGCTGGATAGGGTTAGGGTTATAACACAGGAGGGAGGGGTAATGCCAGGCTGGATAGGGTTAGGGTTATAAACACGGAGGGAGGGTTATGCCCAGGCTGGATAGGGTTAGGGTTATAAACACGGAGGGAGGGGTAATGCCAGGCTGGATAGGGTTAGGGTTATAAACACAGGAGGGAGGGTAATGCCAGGCTGGATAGGTTAGGTTATAAACACGGGAGGGAGGGGTTATGCCAGGCTGGAATAGGGTTAGGGTTATAAACACAGGAGGGAGGGGTAATGCCAGGCTGGATAGGGTTAGGTTATAAACACAGGAGGGAGGGGTAATGCCAGGCTGGATAGGGTTAGGGTTATAAACCACAGGAGGGAGGGGTAATGCCAGGCTGGATGGGGTTAGGGTATAAACAAAGGAGGGAGGGGTTATGCCAGGCTGGATGGGGTTGTAAACGGAGGCGGGTAATCCCCGGCCTGGTTGGTTGTATCCCACGGGGGGTAGGGTTATCCAGGCTGATGGGTTAGGGTTGGGTATAAACACAGGAGGGAGGGGTATGCCAGCTGGATAGGGTTAGGGTTATAAACACAGGAGGGGGGTTATGCCAGGCGGGATAGGTTGGGGGTTATAAAAAACCAGGGGGGAGGGGAAATGCCAGGCTGGATAGGGTTAGGTTTATAAACACAGGAGGGAGGGTAATGCCAGGCTGGATGGTTTTGGGTTTTTTAACCGGAGGGGGGGTAATGCCGCTGATAGGTTAGGGTTATAAAACAGGTGGAGGTTTTATGCACTTGGTTAGGTTGTATAACACGGAGGAGGGTTATGCCAGGCTGGATGGGTTAGGTTTATAAACCACAGGAGGAGGGTATGCCAGGCTGGATAGGTTGGGTTATAAACACAGGGGAGGTATGCCAGGCTGGATAGGGTTAGGGTATAAACACAGGAGGGGGGGTAATCCCAGGCTGGATGGTTAGGTTAACCCAGGAGGGAGGGTCTGCCAGGCTGGATAGGTTAGGGTTATAAACAAGGGAGGGTAATGCCAGCTGATAGGGTAGGGTTATAAACACGGGGAGGGGTTATGCCAGGCTGGATAGGGTTGGTTATAACACAGAGGGAGGGTTATGCCGGGCTGGATAGGGTTAGGGTTATAAACACAGGAGGGGGTATGCCAGCTGAGAGGGTTAGGGTTATAAACACGGAGGAGGGGTATGCCAGGCTGATGGGTTGGGTTATAAAACACAGGAGGGAGGGGTAATGCCAGGCTGGATAGGGTTAGGTATAAACACAGGAGGGAGGGTTATGCCAGGCTGGATAGGGTTAGGTTTAACACAGGAGGGAGGGGTAATGCCAGGCTGGATAGGTTAGGTTATAAACACAGGAGGGAGGGTTATGCCAGGCTGGATAGGGTTAGGGTTATAAACACAGGAGGGAGGGGTAATGCCAGGCTGGATAGGTTGGTATAACACGGGAGGGAGGGGTATGCCAGGTGGATAGGTTGGTTTAAACACAGGAGGGAGGGGTAATGCCAGGCTGGATAGGGTTAGGGTAGGGTATAACCCAGGAGGGGGGTTATGCCAGGCTGGATAGGGTTAGGGTTATAAACACAGGAGGGAGGGTAATGCCAGGCTGGATAGGGTTAGGGTTATAAACACAGGAGGGAGGGGTAATCCAGGCTGGATTGTAGGTTATAACCAGGAGGGAGGGGTTATGCCAGGCGTGTTTGTATCAGGAGGGAGGGTTTATCCAGGCTGGAAGGGTTGGGTTAAACAAGGAGGGAGGGTAATTTGCCAGGCTGGATAGGGTTAGGGTTATAAACACAGGAGGGAGGGGGTAATGCCAGGCTGGATAGGGTTAGGGTTATAAACACAGGAGGGGGGGAAATGCCAGGCTGGATAGGGTTAGGGTTATAAACACAGGAGGGAGGGGTAATGCCAGGCTGGATAGGGTTAGGGTTATAAAAACAGGAGGGAGGGGTAATGCCAGGCTGGATAGGGTTAGGGTTATAAAACAGGGGGGAGGGGTTATGCCAGGCTGGATAGGGTTAGGGTATAAACACAGGAGGGGAGGGGTTAATGCCAGGCTGGATAGGGTTAGGGTTATAAACACGGGGGAGGGGTTAATGCCAGGCTGGATAGGGTTAGGGTTATAAACACAGGAGGGAGGGGTTTATGCCAGGCTGGATAGGGTTAGGGTTATAAACACAGGAGGGAGGGGTTAATGCCAGGCTGGATAGGGTTAGGGTTATAAACACGGGAGGGGGGGGTTATGCCAGGCTGGATAGGGTTAGGGTTATAAACACAGGAGGGAGGGTAATGCCAGGCTGGATAGGGTTAGGGTTATAAACACAGGAGGGGGGTTATGCCAGGCTGGATAGGTTGGTTAAACACAGGAGGGAGGGGTTAATGCCAGGCGGGATAGGGTTAGGTTTATAAACACAGGAGGAGGGGTTAATGCCAGGCTGGATAGGGTTAGGTTAAACACAGGGGAGGGGTAATGCCAGGCTGGATAGGTTGTATAAACACGGGAGGGAGGGGTTATGCCAGGCTGGATAGGGTTAGGGTTATAAACACAGGAGGGAGGGGTTATGCCAGGCTGGATAGGTTGGTTAAACACGGGACGGAGGGGTTATGCCAGGCTGGATAGGTTGGTATAAACACGGGAGGGAGGGGTTATGCCAGGCTGGATAGGTTGGTATAAACCGGAGGGAGGGGTTATGCCAGTCTGGATAGGTTGGTTTTAAACACAGGAGGAGGGGTATGCCAGGCTGGATAGGTTTGGTTTAAAACACGGAGGGAGGGTAATGCCAGGCTGGATAGGGTTAGGGTTATAAACACAGGAGGGAGGGGTATTGCCAGGCTGGATAGGGTTAGGGTTATAAACCGGGGGAGGGTTATGCCAGGCTGGATAGGGTTAGGTTAAACAAAGGAGGGAGGGGTTTATGCCAGGCTGGATAGGGTTAGGGTTATAAACACGGGAGGGAGGGTTATGCCAGGCTGGATAGGTTGGTTTAAACACGGGAGGGAGGGGTTTATGCCAGGCTGGATAGGTTGTATAAACAACGGGAGGGAGGGTATGCCGCTGGGATAGGTTAGGGTTGGGTTATAACACGGAGGGAGGGGTTATGCCAGGCTGGATAGGTTGGTTAAACACGGGAGGGAGGGGTTATGCCAGGCTGGATAGGTTGGTTAAACACGGGAGGGAGGGGTTATGCCAGGCTGGATAGGGTTGGGTAGGGTTATAACCACTGGAGGGAGGGGTTATGCCAGGCTGGATAGGTTAGGGTTAGGGTAGGGTAGGGGTAATGCCAGGCTGGATGGGGTTAGGGTTATAAAACACAGGAGGGGGGGGTTATGCCAGGCTGGATGGTTGGTTAAACACGGAGGAGGGGTATGCCAGGCTGGATAGGTTGGGTTATAAACACAGGAGGGAGGGGTTATGCCAGGTGGATAGGTTGTATAAAAAACGGAGGGAGGGGGTATGCCAGGCTGGATGGGTAGGGTTTGGGGTTAAAACACAGGAGGGAGGGGTTATGCCAGGCTGGATAGGTTGTATAAACACGGGAGGGAGGGGTTATGCCAGGCTGGATAGGTTGTATAAACACAGGGAGGGAGGGGTTTATGCCAGGCTGGATAGGTTGTATAAACACGGGAGGGGGGGGTTATGCCAGGCTGGATAGGTTGGTTAAACACAGGAGGGAGGGTTAATGCCAGGCTGGAAGGTTGGTTAAACACAGGAGGGAGGGGTAATGCAGGCTGGATGGGTTAGGGTTTACAAACACAGGAGGGAGGGGGGTTAAGCCAGGCTGGATAGGGTTAGGGTTATAACACAGGAGGGAGGGGTTATGCCAGGCTGTGATAGGGTTAGGGTTATAAACAGGAGGGAGGGGTTATGCCAGGCTGGATAGGTTAGGGTTAAAACACGGGAGGGAGGGGTTATGCCAGGCTGGATAGGTTGTATAAACACGGGAGGGAGGGGTTATGCCAGGCTGGATAGGTTGGTTAAACACGGGAGGGAGGGGTTATGCCAGGCTGGATAGGGTTAGGGTTAGGGTTATAAACACGGGAGGGAGGGGTTATGCCAGGCTGGATAGGTTGTATAAACACGGGAGGGAGGGGTTATGCCAGGCTGGATAGGTTGGTTAAACACGGGAGGGAGGGGTTAATGCCAGCGATAGGGTTAGGGTTGGGTTAGGGAATCCAGGCTGGATGGTTAGGGGTTAGGGTAGGTAATGCCGTGTGGTAGGGTAGGGTTAGGGTAAGCGGCGATAGGTTAGGTAGGGTTAAGGAAGCAGGCGGATAGGGTAGGATAGGGTATAAACACAGGAGGAGGGTTATGCCAGCTGGAAGTTGGTTAAACACGGGAGGGGGGGTAGCCGCGGATAGATTAGGATAGGTTAAAACACGGGAGGAGGGTTAGCCAGGCTGGATAGGTGGTTAAACAGGAGGGAGGGTTTGCGGCTGGAAAGTTGGTTAAACCGGGAGGGAGGGTATGCGGCGGAAAGTGGTTAACAGGGAGGGAGGGTATGCCAGGCTGATGGTTGTAAACACGGGAGGGAGGGGTTGCAGCTGGATAGGTTGGTTAACACGGGAGGGAGGGTTATGCAGGTGGATAGTGGTTAAACGGGAGGGGGGTTATGCCAGCTGGCTAGGGTAGGGTTATAAACACGAGGGGTAATCAGGCTGGATAGGGTTAGGTTATAAACACAGGAGGAGGGGTTGCCAGCTGGATGGGTTAGGGTTATAAACCAGGAGGGTGGGTATGCCAGCTGAAGGGTTGGGTTTAAAAGGAGGTGGGGTAATGCCAGGCTATAGGTTTGGTTATAACACAGAGGAGGTCCAGCTGATAGGTTAGGTATAACAAGGGGAGGGGTAATGCCAGCTGGTAGGGTTAGGGTTATAAAACAGAGGAGGGTTATCCAGCTGGATGGTAGGGTTATAAACGGAGGGAGGGGTTATCAGCGGATAGGGTAGGTTGGTATAAACCAGGAGGGAGGGTTTGCAGCTGGTTAGGTAGGTTAGGTTATAACACAGGAGGGGGGGTAATGCAGCTGGAAGGGTGGGTTATAAAAGGAGGGAGGGGTTATCCAGCTGAGGGTTAGGGTTATCAACACAGGAGGAGGGAATGCAGCTGATAGGATAGGGTTATAAACCAGAGGAGGGTAATGCCAGGCGATAGGTTAGGGTTAAAACAGGAGGAGGGGTATGCAGGCTGGATAGGGTTAGGTTATAACAGGAGGAGGGTTATGCCAGGCATGGTGGTTTATAACACAGGGGAGGGTTTCCAGGGGATGGTAGGTTAGGGATAAACACCGAGGAGGGTTAGCAGGCTGTAGGGTTAGGTTGGGTTTAACAAGGAGGGGGGTAATGCAGTGGATGGGTTAGGTTAACAGGAGGGGGTTATGCCAGCTGATAGGGTGGGTTAAAACCGGAGGAGGGTAATCCAGGCTGGATGGTTTGGTATAAACCGGGGGAGGGGTATGCAGCTGGAGGTTAGGGTTATAAACCAGGAGGAGGGGTTTGCCAGCGGATAGGGTTGGGTTATAAACACAGGAGGAGGGTAATGCCGTGGATGGGTAGGGTAAACACAGGAGGAGGGGTAATCCAGCTGGATGGGTAGGGTTTAAACACAGGAGGGAGGGTAAGCAGCGATAGGGTGGTTATAAACAAGGAGGAGGGGTTTGCCAGCTGATAGTTGTATAAACACGGAGGGAGGGTTTAGCCAGCTGGATAGGGTAGGTTTAAAACGGAGGGGGGGTAATGCAGGCTGGATAGGGTTAGGTTAAACACGGGAGGGAGGGGTTATGCCGGTGGATGGTGTATAACACGGGGGAGGGGTTATCCCGGAAGTGTATACACGGGGAGGGTTGGTAGTTAGGTTAACAGGAGGGGGGTTATGCCAGGCGGATAGGTGTATAAACGGAGGGGGGGTTTGCCAGCGGATAGGTTGTTAACCGGGAGGGAGGGGTTATGCCAGGTGGAAGGTTAGGGTAGGGTAATGCCAGCTGGATAGGTTAGGGTGGGTATGCAGGGTAGGTTAGGTTAGGTTAGGAATGCGGCTGGATGGTTAGGGATGGGTATAAACCAGGAGGGAGGGGTATCAGGCTGATAGTTGGTAACACGGGAGGAGGGGTATGCCGGATAGGGTTAGGATAGGTTTAAACACGGGGGGAGGGTATGCCAGGCGAAGGTTGGTAAACACGGGAGGGAGGGGTACCAGGCTGGAAGGGGTTAACACGGAGGAGGGGTAGCAGGGGATAGGGTTAGGGTAGGGTAAACAAGGAGGAGGGGTAGCCAGGCTGGATAGGGTTGGGTTATAAACACGGGGGAGGGGGTAATGCCAGGTGATAGGTGGTAAACAGGGAGGGGGGGTTGCCAGGCTGGATAGGTTGGTAAACACGGAGGAGGGTATGCCAGGTGATAGTTGGTTAAACGGGGGAGGTTGCCAGGTGATAGGTGGTTAAACACGGAGAGGTTAATGCCGTGGTAGGTTGGTTAAACACGGGGAGGGTTATGCAGGAGGATGTGTAAAACGGGAGGGAGGGTTATGCAGCGATGGTGGTAAAACCGGGAGGGGCAGGGGAGGGGGGGGGGGGGGGGGGGGGGGGGGGGGGGGGGGGGGGGGGGGGGGGGGGGGGGGGGGGGGGGGGGGGGGGGGGGGGGGGGGGGGGGGGGGGGGGGGGGGGGGGGGGGGGGGGGGGGGGGGGGGGGGGGGAGGGTTAGGGTAATTTAAAAGGGGGGAGGGGTATGCCAGGTGGTGGGTTTAAACGGGGGGGGGGGGTTTTTGCCAGGCGGATAGGTGTTAAACAGGAGGGGGGGGAGCAGGCGGGGTAGGGTTTTATAAACAGGGGGGATCAATAGGTGGGTAAAAGGAGGGGGGTTCCGGGGTAGGTTTTAAACACGGAGGGAGGGGTTTGGGCGGTGGAAAAAAAAAATTTTGGGGGTTGTATAAACACGGGAGGGAGGGTTATGCCAGGCGGGGGTTGGTTAAAACCGGGGAAAGGGGGGGGTTTTACCAGGTGGGGGTTTTTTTAAACACGGGGGGGAGGGTTAGCCGGCGGGATGGTTGGTTAAACCCCGGGAGGGGGGGGGTTTCCCAGGCTGGATGGGTTTGGGTTTTAACCCACGGAGGGGGGGTTTACCCCCTGGTGGGTTGGGTTTTAAAACGGGGGGAGGGGTTTGCCAGCGGTGGTTTTAAAAACACGGGAGGGGGTGGTCAACCACGGGAGGGAGGGGGTTATGCCAGGCTGGATAGGTTGGTTAAACACGGGAGGGAGGGGTTATGCCAGGCTGGATAGGTTGGTTTTAAACACGGGAGGGAGGGGTTATGCCAGGCTGGATAGGTTGTATAAACACGGGAGGGAGGGGTTATGCCAGGCTGGATAGGTTGTATAAACACGGGAGGGAGGGGTAATGCCAGGCTGGATAGGTTGGTTAAACACGGGAGGGAGGGGTAATGCCAGGCTGGATAGGTTGGTTAAACACGGGAGGGAGGGGTTAAAGAGTTCTCCCTGGTCCCTGTGTTCTGAACAACTGAAGGTGATGAGTGATTTTAGTTGCAAGGGAAGTCATGTCTATATAAGGAAGTCATGTCTATATAAGGAAGTCATGTCTATATAAGGAAGTTGTGGCTGCCACCCAAACGAGCACATCCAAAGGTCTCCTGGCCACAATAGGACCCAGTCCATCAATCAGACAGAGGTGTTGACATTTTTTTTACACTTTAGTCATTTAACAGACACTCTAATCCAGAGCGATTTACAGGAGCAATTTGGGATAAGTGCCTTGCTCAAGGGCAGATCGACATATTTTTCACCTTTCGGTTACTGGCTCAACGCTCTTAACCGCTAGACTACCTGCCGCCTTCATGCAGAAATCCCATGGTCCCTTCAGGTGAGTTTCAAAAACACTTTACTTCTGTATTGTGTCTGTACTGTTTATGTCTGTAGGTTTGACCAGTCACCTCTATCCTAAGGCTACACCACTCTGGTCTGTCTTTTCAGATCTGATTACATTTGAGACCAGAACATCCCAGTGTCCAGAACAAGAAATTCAAAATGCATGCAAACACAGGGAGATGTCATGTTAATTAGATCTGATAAAACCATGTGTTTCTCACTGACGCTACAGAGAGACACAGACACTCGCTGAAGGAAGACACAGCCACAACCTTGCACGCACAGACATACACTGTTAGAGATAATTTTATGCAACCCATGTTAATGGGTGTGTGAGAGAGAGAGTGGTTTAAACATGCATGAAACATAGTAGAATGAACTGGAGAAATGTGTATGTGAAAGTGAATGTACATTGAGGGAAAAAAGTATTTGATCCCCTGCTGATTTTGTACTTTTGCCCACTGACAAAGACATGATCAGTCTATAATTTTAATGGTAGGTTTATTTGAACAGTGAGAGACAGAATAACAACAACAAAATCCAGAAAAAAAACGCATGTCAAAAATGTTATAAATTGATTTGCATTTTAATGAGGGAAATAAGTAGTTGACCCCTCTGCAAAACATGACTTAGTACTTGGTGGCAAAACCCTTGTTGGCAATCAGAGGTCAGACGTTTCTTGTAGTTGGCCACCAGGTTTGCACACATCTCAGGAGGGATTTTGTCCCACTCCTCTTTGCAGATCTTCTCCAAGTCATTAAGGTTTCGAGGCTGATGTTTGGCAACTCGAACCTTCAGCTCCCTCCACAGATTTTCTAGTAGTGAACAGCACTCAGCCATATTGAATAGTGGATCTAGAGGAGTTGTGTTCTTCCTGTCAGACATATTGAATACTGGATCTAGAGGTGTTGTCGTCTTTCATAATTTCCTTACGTGGATGAAACGGACACTTTGCAAATATCAAAGCTATTTTGAGTTTTTTTCAAGCGAGTGGTTAAAAGGAAGGACTTTGAATATGGTGGTCAGAGTGGAAAATGCAAAATCAAGGAAGACCTGTGGAATCTTGGGCCGACTCTTTTCTCTGTGTATATCAATGATGTCGCTCTTGCTGCTGGTGACTCTCAGATCCACCTCTACGCAGACGACACCATTTTGTATACATCTGGCCCTTCATTGGACACTGTGTTAACAAACCTCCAAACGAGCTTCCGTAGCCTCCAACTGCTCTACCCGACTAGAATCACTACTCTCGACAGGTCTGACCTAGAGTATGTGGACAACTACAAATACCTAGGTGTCTGGTTAGACTGTAAACTATCCTTCCAGACTCACATTAAGCATCTCCAATCCAAAGTTAAATCTAGAATCTGCTTCCTATTTCACAACAAAGCCTCCTTTCCCCCTGATTAGTATGTGTATATACAGTGAGGGAAAAAAGTATTTGATCCCCTGCTGGTTTTGTACGTTTGCCCACTGACAAAGACATGATCAGTCTATAATTTTAATGGTAGGTTTATTTGAACAGTGAGAGACAGAATAACAACAAAATAATCCAGAAAAACGCATGTCAAAAATGTTATAAATTGATTTGCATTTTAATGAGGGAAATAAGTATTTGACCCCTCTGCAAAACATGACTTAGTACTTGGTGGCAAAACCCTTGTTGGCAATCACAGAGGTCAGATGTTTCTTGTAGTTGGCCACCAGGTTTGCACACATCTCAGGAGGGATTTTGTCCCACTCCTCTTTGCAGATCTTCTCCAAGTCATTAAGGTTTCGAGGCTGATGTTTGGCAACTCGAACCTTCAGCTCCCTCCACAGATTTTCTATGGGATTAATGTCTGGAGACTGGCTAGGCCACTCCAGGACCTTAATGTGCTTCTTCTTGAGCCACTCCTTTGTTGCCTTGGCCGTGTGTTTTGGGTCATTGTCATGCTGGAATACCCATCCACGACCCATTTTCAATGCCCTGGCTGAGGGAAGGAGGTTCTCACCCAAGATTTGACGGTACATGGCCCCGTCCATCGTCCCTTTGATGCGGTGAAGTTGTCCTGTCCCCTTAGCAAAAAAACACCCCCAAAGCATAATGTTTCCACCTCCATGTTTGACGGTGGGGATGGTGTTCTTGGGGTCATAGGCAGCATTCCTCCTCTTCCAAACACGGCGAGTTGAGTTGATGCCAAAGAGCTCGATTTTGGTCTCATCTGACCACAACACTTTCACCCAGTTCTCCTCTGAATCATTCAGATGTTCATTGGCAAACTTCAGACGGCCCTGTATATGTGCTTTCTCGAGCAGGGGGACCTTGCGGGCGCTGCAGGATTTCAGTCCTTCACGGCGTAGTGTGTTACCAATTGTTTTCTTGGTGACTATGGTCCCAGCTGCCTTGAGATCATTGACAAGATCCTCCCGTGTAGTTCTGGGCTGATTCCTCACCGTTCTCATGATCATTGCAACTCCACAAGGTGAGATCTTGCATGGAGCCCCAGGCAGAGGGAGATTGACAGTTCTTTTGTGTTTCTTCCATTTGCGAATAATCGCACCAACTGTTGTCACCTTCTCACCAAGCTGCTTGGCGATGGTCTTGTAGCCCATTCCAGCCTTGTGTAGGTGATAGATTAATTTGTAGGTTTATGATTATGACTAAGATTGTTCCACCCCGAAACTGATGATGACTGTGTAGAACTGTGTTAGGGTTATAATGTAGCCCGAGGGGGGGGGGAGTTAGAAACTGCTGAGACAAACATTCCAGGAGGGAGGGGACTTTGAAACTGGTTACTGTGGAAATGTATAGGCCGCCTAAAGGTGGGCGGAGCAAAGTTCCTTTGTGTGAAGGGGTATAAAAAGGCTGTGTGTGGGTCTCAATGATTAAACATACAGATCATTCATGCTGGTTGTGGACCTTGAATTATTCATGATTAAAACCAGAGCCTTACAACCGCTGATTCAAGCTTTGGTTTAATTAGAGATAAAAATTCTTGTGACAGTAGGTCTACAATATTGTCCCTGACATCCTTGGAGAGCTCTTTGGTCTTGGCCATGGTGGAGAGTTTGGAATCTGATTGATTGATCGCTTCTGTGGACAGGTGTCTTTTATACAGGTAACAAGCTGAGATTAGGAGCACTCCCTTTAAGAGTGTGCTCCTAATCTCAGCTCGTTACCTGTGTCAAATCGGAGGGCCTGTTGTCTGGACCTATGGCAGTCTCTATGGGGGTGCCACAGGGTTTATTTCTTGGGCCGACTCTTTTCTCCGTGTATATCAAGGATGTCGCTCTTGCTGCTGGTGACTCTCAGATCCACCTCTACGCAGACGACACCATTTTGTATACATCTGGCCCTTCATTGGACACTGTGTTAACAAACCTCCAAACGAGCTCCAATGCCATACAACACTCCTTCAGTAGCCTCCAACTGCTCTTAAACACTAGTAAAACTAAATGCATGCTCTTCAATCGAATGCTGCTGGCACCCGCCCACCCGGCTAGAATCACTACTCTCGACGGGTCTGACCTAGAGTATGTGGACAACTACAAATACCTAGGTGTCTGTTTAGACTGTAAACTCTCCTTCCAGACTCACATTAAGTCTAGAATCGGCTTCCTATTTCGCAACAAAGCCTCCTTCACTCATGCTTTCAAACATGCCCTCGTAAAACTGACTATCCTACCGATCCTTGACTTCGGCGATGTCATTTACAAAATAGCCTCCAACACTCTACTCAGCAAATTGGATGTAGTCTATCACAGTGCCATCCATTTTGTCACCAAAGGCCCATATACTACCCACCACTGTGACCTGTACGCTCTTGTTGGCTGGTCCTCACTACATATTCGTCGCCAAACCCACTGGTTCCAGGCCATCTACAAATCACTGCTGGGCAAATCCCCGCCTTATCTTAGCTCATTGGTCACCATAGCAACACCCACCCGTAGTCTGCACTCCAGCAGGTATATCTCACTGGTCATCCCCAAAGCCAACACCTCCTTTGGCCGCCATTCCTTCCAGTTCTCTGCTGCCAATGACTGGAACGAACTGCAAAAATCTCTGAAGCTGGAGACTTTTATCTCCCTCACTAACTTTAAGCATCAGTTGTCAGAGCACCTTACCGATCACTGCACCTGTACACAGCCCTTTTGAAATTAGCCCACCCAACTACCTCATCCCCATATTTTTATTTATTTTGCTCATTTGCACCCCAGTATCTCTATTTGCACATCATCTCTTGCACATCTATCATTCCAGTGTTAATACTAATTGTAATTATTTTGCACTATGGCCTATTTATTGCCTTACCTCCATAACTTGCTACATTTGCACACACTGTATATATATTTTCTGTGGTATTTTTGACTTTATGTTTTGTTTACCCCATATGTAACTCTGTGTTGTTGTTTTTATCGCACTGCTTTGCTTTATCTTGGCCAGGTCGCAGTTGTAAATGAGAACTTGTTCTCAACTGGCTTCCTGGTTAAATAAAGGTTAAATAAAAAAAATAAAACATCCAGTGTTGTCCTATTAGAGAGGAATCAAAGCTTTGCTTTTTAGTTAGATTTGTGGCAGTATCATATGGGCTATGATGGACCAGAGTTTTTCTAATCAGGTCACATGGTGTAAAAAACACTCCTGGCCTTGGGGAGGATGAAAAGCCTGTCAAACTGCAGCAAACTTGTACTTGTTCATATGAACTATATTTTAAAGAAGCACTAGGGGGGTTTCCTATACACAGACACAGAGAAAACAACATGAGTGGACAATAAAACTCCCAGGGCTGAGCTTTATGCAGGATTGCATCGTGTAGTAAACATTAACTTAGCTATTGTGTTTATTGATTCATTCCAGTTAATCATTTTGGATTGAAAAGGTCTTGGTAGCCTAGTCAGCCCAAGTTTGAATAAATACCAAATTTTATCCCATTCACATTTTCTCACAAATGGGCTATAAATACACAACGTTACCGTTTGGTTTATCCTGGCCAGAGGGACAGGGAACATAGCAGGCTGGACTATGCAGCTGCTGCTGTTAGGGACAGGGAACATAGCAGGCTAGACTATGCAGCAGCTGCTGTTAGGGACAGGGAACATAGCAGGCTGGACTATGCAGCAGCTGCTGTTAGGGACAGGGAACATAGCAGGCTAGACTATGCAGCAGCTGCTGTTAGGGACAGGGAACATAGCAGGCTGGACTATGCAGCAGCTGCTGTTAGGGACAGGGAACATAGCAGGCTAGACTATGCAGCTGCTGTTAGGGACAGGGAACATAGCAGGCTGGACTATGCAGCTGCTGTTAGGGACAGGGAACATAGCAGGCTAGACTATGCAGCTGCTGTTAGGGACAGGGAACATAGCAGACTAGACTATGCAGCAGCTGCTGTTAGGGACAGGGAACATAGCAGGCTAGACTATGCAGCTGCTGTTAGGGACAGGGAACATAGCAGGCTAGACTATGCAGCTGCTGTTAGGGACAGGGAACATAGCAGGCTGACTATGCAGCTGCTGTTAGGGACAGGGAACATAGCAGGCTGGACTATGCAGCTGCTGTTAGGGACAGGGAACATAGCAGGCTGGACTATGCAGTGCTGCTGTTAGGGACAGGGAACATAGCAGGCTGGACTATGCAGCAGCTGCTGTTAGGGACAGGGAACATAGCAGGCTGGACTATGCAGCTGCTGTTAGGGACAGGGAACATAGCAGGCTGGACTATGCAGCTGCTGTTAGGGACAGGGAACATAGCAGGCTGGACTATGCAGCTGCTGTTAGGGACAGGGAACATAGCAGGCTAGACTATGCAGCTGCTGTTAGGGACAGGGAACATAGCAGGCTGGACTATGCAGCTGCTGTTAGGGACAGGGAACATAGCAGGCTGGACTATGCAGCTGCTGTTAGGGACAGGGAACATAGCAGGCTAGACTATGCAGCTGCTGGTTAGGGACAGGGAACATAGCAGGCGACTATGCAGCTGCTGTTAGGGACAGGGAACATAGCAGGCTGGACTATGCAGCTGCTGTTTAGGGACAGGGAACATAGCAGGCTGGACTATGCAGCTGCTGCTGTTAGGGACAGGGAACATAGCAGGCTAGACTATGCAGCTGCTGCTGTTAGGGACAGGGAACATAGCAGGCTAGACTATGCAGCTGCTGCTGTTAGGGACAGGGAACATAGCAGGCTGGACTATGCAGCTGCTGCTGTTAGGGACAGGGAACATAGCAGGCTGGACTATGCAGCTGCTGTTAGGGACAGGGAACATAGCAGGCTAGACTATGCAGCTGCTGTTAGGGACAGGGAACATAGCAGGCTAGACTATGCAGCAGCTGCTGTTAGGGACAGGGAACATAGCAGGCTGGACTATGCAGCTGCTGCTGTTAGGGACAGGGAACATAGCAGGCTGGACTATGCAGCTGCTGTTAGGGACAGGGAACATAGCAGGCTGGACTATGCAGCTGCTGTTAGGGACAGGGAACATAGCAGGCTAGACTATGCAGCTGCTGTTAGGGACAGGGAAACTGTTTGATCGTTTCAATGCCATCCAAAATGGTGTTCAGGAATAATACTGTAGGAAAATACATTTATGGAAGAGTTTTTGCTTGTTTCTGACAAGAGTGACGTCTAAATCAATACCAGAGGAAAGTGGAGAGGAAGTGGAGAGGAAGTGATGCGTTATGACCGCCTGCTCCACCTGCGATTTCCGTGAATCTGATTGGTCAAGACACTGATAATTGGTCAAGATGAGCCTGCAGAGAAATGATGCGCGAGTTGACAAATCATCATGCAAATCGGTCCAAAAAACAGCACCTTGCTCATCTTTTTAACGTTTTGCGCCGATATACACAACAGGTCAAAAGTTTTAGAACACCTACTCATTCAAGGGTTTTTCTTTATTTTTACAATTTTCTACATTGTAGAATAACAGTGAAGACATCAAAACTATGAAATAACATATATGGGATCATGTAGTAATCAAAAGAGTGTTAAACAAATCAAAATATATTTCATATTTGAGGTTCTTCAAATATCCACCCTTTGCCTTGATGATAGTTTTGCACACTCTTGGCATTCTCTCAACCAGCTTCACCTGGAATGCTTTTCCAACAGTCTTGAAGGAGAACCCACATATGCTGTGCACTTGTTGGCTGCTTTTCCTTCCCTCTGCGGTCCAACTCATCCCAAACCATTTAATTTGGGTTGAGGTCAGGTGATTGTGGAGGCCAGGTCATCTGATGCAGCACCCATCACTCTCCTTCTTGGTCAAATAGCCCTTACATAGCCTGGCATTGTCCTGTTGAAAAACAAATGATAGTCCCACTAAGCCCAAACCAGATGGGATGGTGTATCTCTGCAGAATGCTGTGGTAGCCATGCTGGTTAAGTGTGCCTTGAATTCTAAATGAAATCACAGACAGTGTCACCAGCAAAGCACCCCCACACCATAACACATTTACATTTACATTAACATCATTTAGCAGACGCTCTTATCCAGAGCGACTTACAAATTTGTGCATTCACCTTATAGCCAGTGGGATAACCACTTTACAATATGTTTTTTTTTTCTTTCTTTGGGGTGGGGTAAGGGGGGGTAGAAGGATTACTTTATCCTATCCCAGGTATTCCTTAAAGAGGTGGGGTTTCAAGTGTCTCCGGAAGGTGGTGAGTGACTCCGCTGTCCTGGCGTTGTGAGGGAGCTTGTTCCACTATTGGGGTGCCAGAGCAGCGAACAGTTTTGACTGGGCTGAGTGGGAACTGTGCTTCCGCAGAGGTAGGGGAGCCAGCAGGCCAGAGGTGGATGAACGCAATGCCCTCGTTTGGGTGTAGGGACTGATCAGAGCCTGAAGGTACGGAGGTGCCGTAGCAGATGCGAGCTTCAACTGGAAGCCAGTGGAGTGTGCGGAGGAGCAGGGTGACGTGAGAGAACTTGGGAAGGTTGAACACCAGACGGGCTGCGGCATTCTGGATGAGTTGTAGGGGTTTAATGGCACAGGCAGGGAGCCCAGCCAACAGCGAGTTGCAGTAATCCAGACGGGAGATGACAAGTGCCTGGATTAGGACCTGTGCCGCTTCCTGTGTAAGGCAGGGTCGTACTCTCCGAATGTTGTAGAGCATGAACCTACAGGAACGGGTCACCGCCTTGATGTTAGCGGAGAACAACAGGGTGTTGTCCAGGGTCACGCCAAGGCTCTTCGCACTCTGGGAGGGGGACACAACGGAGTTGTCAACCGTGATGGCGAGATCATGGAACGGGCAGTCCTTCCCCGGGAGGAAGTGCAGCTCCGTCTTGCCGAGGTTCAGCTTGAGGTGGTGATCCGTCATCCACACTGATATGTCTGCCAGACATGCAGAGATGCGATTCGCCACCTGGTTATCAGAAGGGGGAAAGGAGAAGATTAGTTGTGTGTCGTCTGCGTAGCAATGATAGGAGAGGCCATGTGAGGATATGACAGAGCCAAGTGACTTGGTGTATAGCGAGAATAGGAGAGGGCCTAGAACTGAGCCCTGGGGGACACTAGTGGTGAGAGCACGTGGTGCGGAGACAGATTCTCGCCAAGCCACTTGGTAGGAGCGACCGGTCAGGTAGGACGTAATCCAAGAGTGAGCCGCGCCGGAGATGCCCAACTCTGAGAGGGTGGAGAGGAGGATCTGATGGTTCACAGTATCAAAGGCAGCAGACAGGTCTAGAAGGACAAGAGCAGAAGAGAGAGAGTTAGCTTTAGCAGTGCGGAGAGCCTCCGTGACACAGAGAAGAGCAGTCTCAGTTGAATGACCAGTCTTGAAACCTGACTGGTTTGGATCAAGAAGGTCATTCTGAGAGAGATAGCAAGATAGTTAGCTAAAGACGGCACGCTCAAGAGTTTTGGAGAGAAAATAAAGAAGGGATACTGGTCTGTAGTTGTTGACATCGGAGGGATCGAGTGTTGTTTTTTTGAGAAGGGGTGCAACTCTCGCTCTCTTGAAGACGGAAGGGACATAGCCAGCGGTCAAGGATGATTGATGAGCGAGGTGAGGTAAGGGAGAAGGTCACCGGAGATGGTCTGGAGAAGAGAGGAGGGGATAGGGTCAAGCGGTAGGGTTTTTGGGCGGCCGGCCGTCACAAGTCGCAAGATTTCATCTGGAGTGAGAGGGGAGAAAGAAGTCAAAGCATAGGGTAGGGCAGTGTGAGCAGGACCAGCAGTGTCATTTGACTTAACAAACGAGGAGCGGATGTCGTTAACCTTCTTTTCAAAATGGTTGACAAAGTCATCCACAGAAGGGGGGGGAGGGGGAGGAGGATTCAGCAGGGAGGAGAAGGTGGCAAAAAGCTTCCTAGGGTTAGAGGCAGATGCTTGGAATTTAGAGTGGTAGAAAGTGGCTATAGCAGCAGAAACAGATGAAGAAAATGTAGAGAGGAGGGAGTGAAAAGATGCCAGGTCCGCAGGGAGTCTAGTTTTCCTCCATTTCCGCTCGGCTGCCCGGAGCCCTGTTCTGTGAGCTCGCAATGAGTCGTCAAGCCACGGAGCAGGAGAGGAGGACCGAGCCGGCCGGGAGGATAGGGGACATAGAGAGTCAAAGGGTGCAGAAAGGGAGGAGAGGAGGGTTGAGGAGGCAGAATCAGGAGATCGGAGGGAGAAGGATTGAGCAGAGGGAAGAGATGATAGGATGGAAGAGGAGAGAGTAGCTGGAGAGAGAGAGCGAAGGTTGTGACGGTGCATTACCATCTGAGTAGGGGCAGAGTGAGTAGTGTTGGAGGAGAGCGAGAGAGAAAAGGATACAAAGTAGTGGTCGGAGACTTGGAGGGGAGTTGCAGTGAGATTAGTAGAAGAACAGCATCTAGTAAAGATGAGGTCAAGCGTTTTGCCTGCCTTGTGAGTAGGGGGGGGGACGGTGAGAGGGTGAGGTCAAAAGAGGAGAGGAGTGGAAAGAAGGAGGCAGAGAGAAATGAGTCAAAGGTAGACGTAGGGAGGTTGAAGTCACCCAGAACTGTGAGGGGTGAGCCATCCTCAGGAAAGGAACTTATCAAGGCACCTCCTCCTCCATGATTGACGGTGGGAACTACACATGCGGAGATCCGTTCACCCACACCGCGTCTCACAAAGACACAGCTATTGGAACCAAAAATCTCAAATTTGGACTCCAGACCAAAGGACACATTTCCACCGGTCTAATGACCATTGCTAGTGTTTCTTGGACCAAGCAAGTATCTTCTTTATTCTGTCCTTTAGTAGTGGTTTCTTTGAAGCAATTCGACCATGAAGGCCTGATTCACACAGTCTCCTCTGAATAGTTGATATTGAAATGTGTCTGTTACTTGAACTCTGTGAAGCATTTATTTGGGCTGCAATTTCTGAGGCTGGTAACTCTAATGAACTTATCCTCTGCAGCAGAGGTATCTCTGGGTCTTACATTCCTGTGGCGGTCCTCATGAGATCCAGTTTTATCATATCACTTGACGGTATTTGCGACTGCACTTGAAGAAACTGTAAAAGTTATTGAAATGTTCCATATTGACTGACCTTCATGTCTTAAAGTAATGATGGACTGTCGTTTCTCTTTGCTTATTTGAGCTGTTCTTGCCAAAATATGGACTTGGTCTTTTACCAAATAGGGCTATCTTCTGTATACCCCCCCCCTACCTTGTCACAATACAACTGATTGGTTGAAACGCATTAAGAAAGAAGGAAATTCCACAAATTAACATTTAAGAATGCACACCTGTTAATTGAAATGCATTCCAGGTGACTACCTCATGAAGCTGGTTGAGAGAATGCCGAGAGTGTGCAAAGCTGTCATCAAGGCAAAGAGTGGCTATTTTAAGAATATTTTGATTTGTTTAACACTTTTTTGGTTACTACATGATTCTATATGTGTTATTTCATAGTTTTGATGTCTTCACTATTATTCTACATTGTAGAAAATAGTAAAAATAAAGAAAAACCCTGGAATGAGTAGGTGTTCTAAAACGTTTGAACTGGTAGTGTATTTTATTAAAGTAAATCAAAAGTGGGATTGAAAAGTGCTGTGGAAAATACCGCCTCACCACTCGTTTTCCGGTGGGCCATGAATGGAGTTGTTGTAGACAAGTACGGGAACACGGCAAAATTGCCTTAATTAGCTGTACTACATTAGCTAGCTGGCTAATTTAGCTGGCTACTGTAGCTAGCTAGCTTCTTTACAACGATTTGATGCAGTCAAGACAGACACTACCAGATGGTATGATAGAACCTATGGCAGCAACAAGTTTGTCTAACTAGTGCAAGTCGGTTTGGCTACTTTTTCTCTCTCCCACACACCGGCCCCTGCTCTCCCGCCCCTCCCCCTCTTTCTGCTGAAACAAGCAGAACACCGCACCAGTGCTCTCCAGAGTTCCGTGAGCAAGTCTCCATTGAAGTTTTAAAAAACATGTATTTTTCTTTAAATCTTGATATTATTTGAATTGTGAAATCATTTCAAATGCCCCTCCATAGTACAAGCAGAGAGTTTATAACTCTTTACATTGTTCCAGCAGAAGGTTTGTAACACTTCACATGGTACCTGCAATGACTTAGCAATGACCCAAGCCCAGCTCAGCTAATCCATACCATTGTGACGCAGAGTTGTCAAAATGCTTTAACAAATGTACATTACACCAGGGGCGTCGGTAGACACAATATAAGTGACCTAATTGATATCCCTCTAACTGCCCTGAATGCCTCTGCTGATCCTACAGCTATTGTATGCAGTAATCATGTGCCTAAGAACCAGATTTATACTGTTAGCACTGAGCCGGTGTCCCGAGGAGGAAGTCCACTGTGTGCAGCTCACCCTGCACTAACATAAAGAACATGACCACATCTACTGCTGCTAAGCTTCCCAGTAATGCAATAAAAACAAATAAGCATTCCAGAAGAAAAGTGCTCAAAATAGCCCACGTTAACATATGTAGCATAAGAAATCAGGTTCATGAAATCAATAATTTGCTAGTAACAGATGACATTCATATTCTGACTATCTCTGAAACTCACTTAGATAATGCCTTTGATGATACAGTGGTAGAAATACAAGGTTATAACATTTACAGAAAATATAGAAATGCCAATGGTGGAGGTGTTGCTGTTTATATTCAGAACCACATTCCTGTGAAGATTAGAGAGGATCTCATGTTAAATACTGTTTGAAGTAATATGGCTACAGGTTCATCTGCCTCACCTAAAGCCCATTCTGGTGGGAAGCTGCTATAGACCACCAAGTGCTAACAGTCAGTATCTGGATAATGTGTGTGAAATGCTTGATAATGTATGTGATATCAATAGAGAGGTATACTTTCTGGGTGATTTTAAATATTGACTGGCTTTCATCAGGCTGCCCACTCAAGAGAAAGCTTCAAACTGTAACCAGTGCCTGCAACCTGGTTCAGGTTATCAGTCAACCTACCAGGGTAGTTACAAACAGAACAGGAATTAAATCATCAACATGTATTGATCATATCTTTACTAATGCTGCAGAGATTTGTTTGAAAGCGGTATCCAAATCCATTTGGATGTCGTGATCATGATATACAGTGAGGGAAAAAGTATTTGATCCCCTGCTGATTTTGTACGTTTACCCACTGACAAAGAAATGATCCGTTTATAATTATAATGGTAGGTTTATTTGAACAGTGAGAGACAGAATAACAACAACAAAATCCAGAAAAACGCATGTCAAAAATGTTATAAATTGATTTGCATTTTAATGAGGGAAATATGTATTTGACCCCCTCTCAATCAGAAAGATTTCTGGCTCCCAGGTGTCTTTTATACAGGTAACGAGCTGAGATTAGGAGCACACTCTTAAAGGGAGTGCTCCTAATCTCAGTTTGTTACCTGTATAAAAGACACCTGTCCACAGAATCAATCAATCAATCAGATTCCAAACTCTCCACCATGGCCAAGACCAAAGAGCTCTTCAAGGATGTCAGGGATAAGATTGTAGACCTACACAAGGCTGGAATGGGCTACAAGACCATCGCCAAGCAGCTTGGTGAGAAGGTGACAACAGTTGGTGCGATTATTCGCAAATGGAAGAAACACAAAATAAATGTCAATCTCCCTCGGCCTGGGGCTCCATGCAAGATCTCACCTCGTGGAGTTGCAATGATCATGAGAACGGTGAGGATTCAGCCAAGAACTACACGGGAGGATCTTGTCAATAATCTCAAGGCAGCTGGGACCATAGTCACCAAGAAAACAATTGATAACACACTACACCGTGAAGTACTGAAATCCTGCAGCGCCCGCAAGGTCCCCCTGCTCGAGAAAGCACATATACAGGGCCGTCTGAAGTTTGCCAATGAACATCTGAATGATTCAGAGGAGAACTGGGTGAAAGTGTTGTGGTCAGATGAGACCAAAATCGAGCTCTTTGGCATCAACTCAACTCGCCGTGTTTGGTGGAGGAGGAATGCTGCCTATGACCCCAAGAACACCATCCCCACCGTCAAACATGGAGGTAAAAACATTATGCTTTGGGGGTGTTTTTCTGCTAAGGGGACAGGACAACTTCTCCGCATCAAAGGGACGATGGACGGGGCCATGTACTGTCAAATCTTGGGTGAGAACCTCCTTCCCTCAGCCAGGGCATTGAAAATGGGTCGTGGATGGGTATTCCAGCATGACAATGACCCAAAACACACGGCCAAGGCAACAAAGGAGTGGCTCAAGAAGAAGCACATTAAGGTCCTGGAGTGGCCTAGCCAGTCTCCAGACCATAATCCCATAGAAAATCTGTGGAGGGAGCTGAAGGTTCGAGTTGCCAAACGTCAGCCTCGAAACCTTAATGACTTGGAGAAGATCTACGAAGAGGAGTGGAACAAAATCCCTCCTGAGATGTGTGCAAACCTGGTGGCCAACTACAAGAAACATCTGACCTCTGTGAATGCCAACAAGGGTTTTGCCACCAAGTATTAAGTCATGTTTTGCAGAGGGGTCAAATACTTATTTCCCTCATTAAAATGCAAATCAATTTATAACATTTTTGACATGCGTTTTTCTAGATTATTTTGTTGTTATTCTGTCTCTCACTGTTCAAATAAACCTACCATTAAAATTATAGACTGATCATGTCTTTGTCCGTGGGAAAATGTACAAAATCAGCAGGGGATCAAATACTTTCTTCCCTCACTGTAGTAGCCATATCTAGGAAAACCAAAGTTCCAAAGGCTGGGCCTAATATAGTGTATAAGAGGTCATACAATAAGTTTTGTAGTGATTCTTATGTTGTTGATGTAAAGAATATATGTTGGTCTGTGTTGTGTAATGAGGAGCAAACAGACACTGCACTTGACACATTTATGAAATTGCTTATTCCAGTTACTAATAAGCATGCACCCATTAAGAAAATGACTGTAAAAACTGTTAAATCCCCGTGGATTGATGAGGAATTGAAAAATGGTATGGTTGAGAGGGATGAGGTAAAAGGAATGGCAAATAAGTCTGGCAGCCCAACCGATTGGCAAACGTACTGCAAATTGAGAAATCATGTGACTAAACTTAATAAAAAGAAGAAGTAACTACACTATGAAACAAAGTTGAATGACATAAAGAATGATAGTAAAAAGCTTTGGAGCACCTTAAATGACATTTTTGGAAAAAAGGCAAACTCAGCTCCATCATTCATTGAATCAGATGGCTCATTTATCACAAAACCAACTGATATTGCCAACTACTTTAATGATTTTTTTCATTGGCAAGATTAGCAAACTTGGGCATAACATGCCAGCAACAATTGCTGACTCTACACATCCAAGTATATCTGACCAAATTATGAAAGACAAGAATTGTAATTTTGAATTCCGTAAAGTGAGTGTGGAAGAGGTGAAAAAAGTATTGTTGTCTATCAACAATGACAAGCCACCGGGGTCTGACAACTTGGATGGAAAATTACTGAGGATAATAGCAGACGATATTGCCACTCCTATTTGCCATATTTTCTCCCGAGTGGCGCAGTGGCAGTGCTAGCTGTGCCACTATAGATCCTGGTTCAAATCCAGGCTCAGTCGTAGCCGGCCGCGACCGGGAGTCCCATGGGGCGGCACACAATTGGCCCAGCGTCGTCCGGGTAGGGGAGGGAATGGCCGGCAGGGATGTAGCTCATTTGGTAGAGCATGGCGTTTGCAACGCCAGGGTTGTGGGTTCGATTCCCACGGGGAGCCAGTATGAAAAAATAAATAATAATAATAATAATGTATGCACTCACTAACTGTAAGTCGCTCTGGATAAGAGCGTCTGCTAAATGACTTAAATGTAAATGTAATATTTTCAATTTAAGCCTACTAGAATAAGTGTGCCCCCAGGCTTGGAGGGAAGCAAAGGTCATTCCGCTACCTTAAAATAGTAAAGCCCCCTTTACTGGCTCAAATAGCCAACAAATCAGCCTGTTACCAACCCTTAGTAAACTATTGGAAAAAATGGTGTTTGACCAGATACAATACTATTTTACAGTAAACAAATTGACAACAAACTTTCAGCATGCTTATAAAGAAGGACATTCACTGATATTTTCAACATGTCCCTGACTGAGTCTGTAATACCAACATGTTTCAAGCAGACCACCATAGTCCCCGTGCCCAAGGACACTAAGATAACCTGCCTAAATGATTACTGACCCATAGCACTCACGTATGTAGCCATGAAGTGCTTTGAAAGGCTGGTCATGGCTCACATCAACACCATTATCCCAGAAACCCTAGACCCACTCCAATTTGCATACCACCCCAACAGATCCACAGATGATGCAATCTCTATTGCACTCCAAACTACCCATTCCCACCTGGACAAGAGGAACACCTATGTGAGAATGCTATTAATTGACTACAGCTTAGCGTTCAACATCATAGTGCCCTCAAAGCTCTTCACTAAGCTAAGGATCCTGGGACTAAACACCTCCCTCTGCAACTGGATCCTGGACTTCCTGACTGGCCTCTCCCAGGTGGTAAGGGTAGGTAACAACACATCTGCCACTCTGATCCTCAACACGGGGGCCTCTCAGGGGTGCGTGCTCAGTCCCCTCCTGTACTCCCTGTTCACCCATGACTGCATGGCCAGGCACGACTCCAACACCATCATTAAGTTTGCCGACGACACAACAGTGGTAGGCCTGATCACCGACAATGATGAGACAGCCTATAGGGAGGAGGTCAGAGACCTGGCCGTGTGGTGCCAGGATAACAACCTCTCCCTCAACGTGACCAAGACAAAGGAGATGATTGTGGACTACAGGAAAAAAAAGAGGACTGAGCACGCTCCCATTCTCATCGACGGGGCTGTAGTGGAGCAGGTTGAGAGCTTCAAGTTCCTTGGTGTCCACATCACCAACAAACTATCATGGTCCAAACACACCAAGACAGTCGTGAAGAGGGCACGACAAAGCCAATTCCCCCTCAGGAGACTGAAAAGATTTGGCATGGGTCCTCAGATCCTTAAAAAATTCTACAGCTGCACCATCGAGAGCATCCTGACTGGTTGCATCACCGCCTGGTATGGCAACTGCTCAGCCTCCGACCGCAAGGCACTACAGAGGGTAGTGCGTACGGCCCAGTACATCACTGCGGCCAAGCTTCCTGCCATCCAGGACCTCCATACCAGGCGGTGTCAGAGGAAGGCCCTCAAAATTGTCAAAGACTCCAGCCACCCTAGTCATAGATTGTTCTCTCTGCTACCGGCACGGCAAGTGGTACCGGAGCGCCAAGGTCCTATGGTCCAATAAGACTCCGGTAACCCTCCGGGTTCCACTAATACCTCCCCCTCACAACCAACGCATCTAGGTATGATTTGACTACAGGAAAAGAAAAGGACTGATAGCCTCCATCCATGACGTGTAGGTAGCAGTTAAGCTTCAATTCCTTTGCACATCCCACCCTATCATGCCAACACGAAGACCCTCTGATAAGGCTCACAGCTCAATCACCCTCACTGAATATGCTCACCTCATGATGCCTCTACTGTAAACCCTACATATGCACTACTGTAATGCCCTACTGATAAGCTCTCTACGTAATGCCCTACGTATATGCACTTCTACTGACTAAGCCTACTGAGTATAGCCTACGTATAGCCTCCTACTGTAAAGCCTCTACGAAGCCTCTCTACTGCATCAAGCCCTACTATAAGCGTAATAGGCTACTGAAGATAGCCCTCATGTAAAGCCACTCATACCTCTACGTATATAGACTCTATGTTTACCTGCTACATACCCACTGTATATGCCTCTACTGTAAAGCCCCAATGATCTAGCCTCTAACGTAATATAGCCTCTCTAACTTACTATACCTCACCCCTGTAAAGCTCTACTGTATATAGCCTCTCTGTAATAGCTCTACTGTAATAGCCTCTCTACTGTATGATAGCCCTACTGTATATCAGCCTCTCTGTATATAGCCTCTACTGCTATAGCTCTACTGTATATAGCCTCTACTGTATATGCCTCTTACTGTATATAGCCCTTCTACTGTATATAGCCTCTACTGTATATAGCCCTCTACTGTATATAGCCTCTCTGTATATAGCCCTCTACTGTATATAGCCTCTCTACTGTATATAGCTCTCTACTGTATTAGCCTCTCTAACTGTATATAGCCTCTCTACTGTTATAGCCTCTACTGTACATAGCCTCTCTACTGTATATAGCCTCCTACTGTATATAGCCTCTACTGATATAGCCCCTCTACTGATATAGCCTCTACTGTATATAGCCTCTACTGTATAGCCTCTCTACTGTATATAGCCTCTACTGTATATAGCTCTCTACTGTATATAGCTCTCTACTGTATATAGCCTCTACTATGCTCTACTGTATATAGCCTCTACTGTAATAGCTCTACTGTTATAGCTCTACTGTATATAGCCTCTCTACTGTATATAGCCTCTACTGTATATAGCCTCTCTACTGTATATAGCCTCCTACTGTATATAGCCTCTATGTATTAGCCTCTCTACTGTATATAGCCTCCTACTGTATATAGCCTCTACTGTATATAGCCTCTCACTGTATATAGCCTCTACTGTATAGCCTCTCTAGTATATAGCCTCTACTGTATATAGCCTCTCTACTGTATATAGCTCTCTACTGTATATAGCCCTCTCTACTGTATATAGCCCTCTACTGTATATAGCCTCTCTATTTAAAGCCTCTACTGTATATAGCCTCTCTACTGTATTAGCCTCTACTGTATATAGCCTCTACTGTATATAGCCTTCTACTGTATATAGCCTCTACTGTATATAGCTCTCTACTGTATATAGCCCTCTACTGTATATAGCCTCTACTGTATATAGCCTCTTACTGTATATAGCCTACTGTATAAGCCCTATGTATATAGCCTCTCTACTGTATATAGCCTCTCTACTGTATATAGCCTCTACTGTATATAGCCTCTACTAGCCTCTACTGATATAGCCTCTACTGTATATAGCCTCTCTACTGTATTAGTCCTCTACTGTATATAGCCTCTCTACTGTATATAGCCTCTACTGTATATAGCCTCTACTGTATATAGCCTCTTACTGTATATAGCCTCTACTACTGTATATAGCCTCTACTGTATATAGCCTCTACTGTATATAGCCTCTCACTGTATATAGCCTCTACTGTATATAGCCTCTACTGTATAACCTCTACTGTATATAGCCCTCTACTGTATATAGCCTCTCTACTGTATATAGCCTCTCTACTGTATATGCCTCTACTGTATATAGACTCTCTACTGTATATAGCCTCTACTGTATATAGCCTCTCTACTGTATATAGCTCTCTACTGTATATATAGCTCTCTACTGTATATAGCCTCTACTGTATATAGCCTCTCTACTGTATATAGCCTCTCTACTGTATATAGCCTCTACTGTATATGCCTCTACTGTATATAGCCTCTACTGTATATAGCCTCTACTGTATAGCTAGCTCTCTACTGTATATAGCCTCTCACTGTATATAGCTCTTACTGTATATAGCCTCTACTGTATATAGCCTCTACTGATATAGCCTCTACTGTATATAGCCTCTACTGTATATGATCTCCTACTGTATATAGCCTCTACGTATATAGCCTCTACTGTATATAGCCTCTACTGTATATAGCCCTACTGTATATAGCCTCTCTACTGTATATAGCCTCTCTACTGTATATAGCTCTCACTGTATATAGCTCTCTACTGTATATAGACCTCTCTACTGTATAAGCCCTCTCTATACTGTATATAGCCTCTACTGTATTAGCTCTACTGTATATAGCCTCTCTACTGTATATAGCCTCTACTGTATATAGCCTTCTACTGTATATAGCCTCTCTACTGTATATAGCCTCTCTACTGTATATAGCCTCTACTGTATATAGCCTCTCTACTGTATATAGCCTCCCTACTTATATAGCCTCTTACTGTATATAGCCTCTACTGTATATAGCCTCTACTGTAATATAGCCTCTACTGTATATAGCTCTCTACTGGTATATAGCCTCTTACTGTATATAGCCTCGATGCTACTGTATATAGCCTCTACTGTATATAGCCTCTCTAATACTGTATATAGCCTCTACTGTATATAGCCTCTACTGTATATAGCCTCTCTACTGTATATAGCTCTCTACTGTATATAGCCTCTACTGTATATAGCCTTACTGTATATAGCCTCTCTACTGTTATAGCCTCTCTACTGTATATAGCCTCTACTGTATATAGCCTCTCTACTGTATATAGCCTCTCTACTGTATATAGCCTCTACTGTATATAGCCTCTCTACTGTATATAGCCTCTACTGTATATAGCCTCTACGTATATAGCCTCTACTGTATATAGCCTCTCTAACTGTATATAGCCTCTCTACTGTATATAGCTCTCTACTGTATATAGCCTCCTACTGTATATAGCCTCTACTGTATATAGCCTCTCTAACTGTATATAGCCTCTCTACTGTATATAGCCTCTCTACTGTAATAGCCTCTACTGTAAGAGTGCCTCTCTACTGTATATAGCCTCTCTACTGTATATAGCCCCTCTCTACTACTGTAATACCTCTATGTTATAGCCTCTACTGTATATAGCCTCTCTACTGTATATAGCCTCTACTGTATATAGCCTCTACTGTATATAGCCTCTCTACTGTATATAGCCTCTCTACTGTATATAGCCTCTACTGTATATAGCCTCTACTGTATATAGCCTCTCTACTGTATATAGCCTCTACTGTATATAGCCTCTCTACTGTATAACATTATGTTAAGCCTCTTACTGTATATAGCCTTCTACTGTATATAGCCTCTACTGTATATAGCCTCTCTACTGTATTAGCCTCTCTACTGTATATAGCCTCTCTACTGTATATAGCCTCTACTGTATATGCCTCTACTGTATATAGCCTCTCTACTGTATATAGCCTCTACTGTATATAGCCTCTCTGTATATAGCCTCTACTGTATATAGCCTCTACTGTATATAGCCTCTCTACTGTATATAGCCTCTCTACTGTATATAGCCTCTCTACTGTATATAGCCTCTACTGTATATAGCCTCTACTGTATATAGCCTCTACTGTATATATAGCCTTCTACTGTATATAGCCTCTCTACTGTATATAGCCTCTACTGTATATAGCCTCTACTGTATATAGCCTCTCTACTGTATATAGCCTCTCTACTGTATATAGCCTCTCTACTGTATATAGCCTCTACTGTATATAGCCTCTACTGTATATAGCCTCTCTACTGTTATACTTACGTATGCCTCTCTACTGTATATAGCCTCTACTGTATCATAGCCTCTACTGTATATAGCCTCTCTACTGTATATAGCCTCTCTACTGTATATAGCCCTCTGTATATAGCCTCTCTACTGTAATATAGCCTCTCTACTGTATATAGCCTCTCTAACTGTATATAGCCTCTACTGTATATAGCCTCTACTGTATATAGCCTCTACTGTATAAGCCTCTACTGTATATAGCCTCTCTACTGTATATAGCCTCTACTGTATATAGCCTCTCTACTGTATATACCTTCTCTGTATATAGCCTCTACTGTATATAGCCTCTCTACTGCTATATAGCCTCTCTACTGTATATAGCCTCTACTGTATATAGCCTCTACTGTATATAGCCTCTCTACTGTATATAGCCTCTACTGTATATAGCCTCTCTACTGTATATAGCCTCTCTACTGTATATAGCCTCTCTACTGTATATAGCCTCTACTGTATATAGCCTCTCTACTGTATATAGCCTCTCTACTGTATATAGCCTCTCTACTGTATATAGCCTCTAACTGTATATAAGCCTCTACTGTATATAGCCTCTACTACTACGTATATAGCCCTCTACTGTATATAGCCCTCTACTGTATATAGCCTCTACTGTATATAGCTCTCTACTGTATATAGCCTCTACTGTATATAGCCTCTCTACTGTATATAGCCTCTCTACTTGTATATAGCCCTCTCTACTGTATATAGCCTCTACTGTATATAGCCTCTCTACTGTATATAGCCTCTACTGTATATAGCCTCCCTACTGTATATAGCCTCTCTACTGTATATAGCCTCACTACTGTATATAGCCTCTACTGTATATAGCCTCTACTGTATATAGTCTCTCTACTGTATATAGTCTCTACTGTACTTACCTGTTGTATTCGGCGCATGTGGCAAATCAAATTTGATTTGATTTGATTCAACAAGCACAGCACTTACACAAATGACTGATGATTGGCTGAGAGTAATGTATGATAAAAAGATTGTGGGGGCTATTTTGTTAGACTTGAGGGAGACTTTTGACATTATCGATCAGTCTGCTGCTGGAAAAACGTATGTGTTATGGCTTTACTCCACCTGCTATATTGTGGATAAAGAGTTACTTGTTGAACAGAACACAGAGGGTGTTCTTTAATGGAAGCCTCTCCAACATAATCCAGGTAGAAACAGGAATTCCCCAGGGCAGCTGTCTAGGCCCCTTACCTTTTTCCATCTTTACTAATGACCTGCCACTGGCTCTGAGTAAAGCCTGTGTGTCTATGTATGCGGATGACTCAACACTATACACGTCAGCTACTACAGCGACTGAAATGACTGCAACACTTAACAAAGAACTGCAGTTTGTTTCAGAATGTGTGGCAAGGACCAAGTTAGTCCTAAATAATTCTAAAACTAAAAGCATTGTATTTGGGACAAATCATTCACTAAACCTAAACCTCAATTAAATCTTGTAATAAATAATGTGGAAATTGAGAAAGTTGAGGAGACTAAACTGCTTGGAGTAACCCTGGATTGTAAACTGTCATGGTCAAAACATATTGATATAACAGTAGCTAAGATGGGGAGAAGTCTGTCCATAATAAAGCTCTGCTCTGGCTTCTTAACAGCACTATCAACAAGGCAGGTCCTACAGGCCCTAGTTTTGTCACACCTGGACTACTGTTCAGTTGTGTGGTCAGGTGCCACAAAAAAGGACTTAGGAAAATTGCAATGTGCTCAGAACAGGGCAGCACGGCTGGTGCTTGGATGTACACAGAGAGCTAATATTAATATGTCGATCTCTCCCGGCTCAAAGTGGAGGAGAGATTGACTTCATCACTACTTGTTTTTTTATGAGAGGTGTTGACATGTTGGGTGCACCGAGCTGTCTGTTTTAGCTACTGGCACACAGCTTGGTCACCCATGCATACCCCACAAGACATGCCACCAGAGGTCTCTTCACAGTCCCCAAGTCCAGAACAGACTATGGGAGGCGCACAGTACTACATAGAGCCATGACTACATGGAACTCTATTCCACATCAAGTAACTGATGCAAGCAGTAGAATCAGATTTAAAAAACAGATGAAAAAACACCTTATCGAACAGCGGGGACTGTGAAGCAACACAAACATAGGCGCAGACACATGCATATACTGTACACACACGATAACATTCGCACTATACACACACGTACACATGGATTGTTGTACTGTAGGTATGGGGTAGTGGTGGAGGAGGGGCCTGAGGGCACACAGTGTGTTGTGAAATCTGTGAATGTATTGTAATGTTTTTAAAATTGTATGAACTGCCTTAATTTTACTGGACCCCAGGAAGAGTAACTGCTGCCTTGGCAGGAACTAATGGGGATCCATAATAAATACAAATACCAGCAGAATGTTTGTAACGCTTCACATGGTTCCAGCAGACGGTTTGTAATGCTTCACATGGTTCCAGCAGACGGTTTGTAACGCTTCACTTGGTTCCAGCAGACGGTTTGTATCTCTTCACATGGTTCCAGCAGAAGGTATTTGAGCTGTCTCTGGTAAGTCTCTGATGGTAGGATAGAGGGAGGGAGGAGACGGAGGGAGGGAGAGGCCACTGGAGAGGGAGGAGACGGAGGGAGGGGGAGGCCGCTGGAGAGGGAGGAGACGGAGGGAGGGGGAGGCCACTGGAGAGGGAGGAGACGGAGGGAGGGGCAGGCCGCTGGAGAGGGAGGAGACGGAGGGAGGGGCAGGCCGCTGGAGAGGGAGGAGACGGAGGGAGGGGCAGGCCGCTGGAGAGGGAGGAGACGGAGGGAGGGGCAGGCCGCTGGAGAGGGAGAGTCAGACAGAATTAGGTTGAACCACAGTTTGGAGAGGGTTAGGGTTAGAGAGAGATACAGAGAGAGAGAGAGAGAGAGTTAGGGTTAGAGAGAGATACGGAGAGAGACACAGAGACAGACACAGAGAGAGATAGATACGGAGACCGACACAGTGAGAGAGAGATACAGAGACCGACACAGTGAGAAATAGATACGGAGACAGACACAGTGAGAGAGCGATACGGAGTCCAACACACTGAGAGAGAGATACGGAGACCAACACAGAGAGAGAGGGAGGGAGTGAGATAGATTTGGAGACGGAGAAAGAGGTGGTTGAAAGTGAGGTAGTGTGTTTTGATTGGAGATATGGAGCGTCTAGGTGTGTGTGTTTCTAAACCAGGAACCAGTGGTCTCCTAAAGGCTGCACTGGCTGTATGTGTGTGTCTCTGCATCGCTCTTCTGCTTGCTGTCATACTGGGTGAGTAGACACTACTATTTTAGACACAGATAGAGTTACACTAACACCTCTTTCCCTGAGTGAGTTTAGTCTTGAAAAACCTGGTGTTACAGTAGCTGGAGTGGTTGAGGGAGGTGGGGGTGTGGAGGTGGGTGGGTGGGTGTGGGGGGGTGGGTGGGGGTGGGTGGGGGTGGGGGTGGGTGTGGGTGGGGGTGTGTGTGGGTGGGTGTGGGGGTGGGTGTGGAGGTGGGTGGGTGTGGGTGTGGGGGGTGGGGTAGAAGTGGTAACTATTATTTTCTTGTTATTGTATGAAGCCAACATTTTTGTGGTGAAATGATGTTGGTTTAATTATATATGTTTCTGTAGATACAGTATGCACACTCACACACACTTACACACACTCCTGTCTCTGGTCATGCAAGTGAATAGACAATGGCTTATTTGATTTACTTTGGTTATTTTTAAGGTGTGTATGTGTGTGTGTATGTGTGTGTGTGTGTATGTGTGTGTGTGTATGTATGTGTGTGTGTGTGTGTGTGTGTGTGTGTGTTTGTGTGTGTGTGTGTGCAAGCTATTTGCCATATGTGTTATTAAAATGGGGTCAGTTTCTCCATGACACTGGAACCCTGAGCAGCTGATGGCTGTGTGTATGTCTGAGGGGGTGGGGGGTCAGGGGGGGTCAGAGGGGGTGGGGGGGTGGGGGGGTCATAGGGGGTGGGGGGGGTCAGAGGGGGGTGGGGGGTCAGAGGGGGGGGGGGGGTCAGGGGGGATGGGGGGGGTATGAGGGGGTAGGGGGGGTGGGGGGTCAGAGGGGTGGGGGGGTCAGAGGGGGGTGGGGGGTCAGAGGGGGTAGGGGGGTGGGGGGGGTGGGGGGTCAGAGGGGGTGGGGGGGTCAGAGGGGGTGGGGGGTCAGAGGGGGTAGGGGGGTGGGGGGGTGGGGGGTCAGAGGGGGTGGGGGGTGGGGGGTCAGAGGGGTGGGGGGTCAAGAGGGGGTGGGGGGTCAGAGGGGGTAGGGGGGGTCAGAGGGGGTGGGGGGTCAGGGGGGGTGGGGGGGGTCTGAGGGGGTGGGGGGTCAGGGGGGGTGGGGGGGGGTCTGAGGGGGTGGGGGGTCAGAGGGGGTAGGGGGGGTCAGAGGGGGTGGGGGGGGGTGGGGGGTCAGGGGGGGGGGTCAGGGGGGGGGGGGGTCTGAGGGGGTGGGGGGTCAGGGGGGGTGGGGGGGGTCTGAGGGGGTGGGGGGTCAGAGGGGGTAGGGGGGGTCAGAGGGGGTGGGGGGTCAGGGGGGGTCAGGGGGGGTGGGGGGTCTGAGGGGGTGGGGGGTCTGAGGGACACCGTACAGGGAGAGAGTGAGAGAGAGGTCAGGTGGTAGTTGGGTTGTTCGAGGACATATATTATGTGTTTATGATTGTGTGGGTTTTGGTGGGGAGGGGGATGTGTGTGTGGTGTAATCTTCATCAGGTCTCATCCTTTTCCTCAGTTTCCCAGAGAGGCAATCAGGATGTCTTCTGCTTAACTCCAGAATGTATTGAAGCAGGTAGGCCCCACCCACCTTACAGGAAATGGTTGCATGTAGAATGTCGCGATCAACATGTAATGTGTTTGTGTGTGTAGCTGGTTCTATCCTCAGTAAGATGGACCGGGCTGTGTCTCCCTGTGACGACTTCTATGGGTTCTCCTGTGGTGGCTGGCTGAGAGACAACCCTATTCCTGAAGACTCCTCTTCATATGGCATCTACCCCTGGTTACGCCAACACGTTGATATCACACTCAAAGGTGAGCACGAGAACATGATGAGCTCATACACACTCATACCCTGACTACACTCCCCCACCTCTAAATGTTGTCTGTATGTGAGTTGTAGAGTTGCTGGAGACTCCATCAGACTCAGATGAGATAGAAGCTGTCAGGAAGGCCAAGGTCTTCTACCGCTCCTGTATGGACGAAGGTAACCTACAACCACACACAGACACACACACACACACACACACACACACACACACACACACACACACACACACACACACAGACACACACACACACACACACACAGACACACACACACACACACACACACACAGACACACACACACACACACAGACACACACACACACAAATGAGAAAGCCGAGATGGGAGCTGAGGTTACATCAAAAACATCAAGTTCTATAGTGGTACAAAGTGTGTGTGTGTGTGTGTGTGTGTGTGTGTGTGTCTTTGTGGCTGTGTGTTTCTTTGTGGCTGTGTTTGTCTTTGTGTCTGATGTGTGTTCCTTTGTTGTCTGTGGTGTGTCCTGTGTGTGTCTGTGTGTGTGATGTGTGTGTCTTTGTGTAGTCTGGATGTGTCTTTGTGTCTTTGTGTCTGTGTGTGTCTGTGTGTGTCTTTGTGTCTGTATGTGTCTTTGTGTCTGTGTGTGTCTTTGTGTCTTTGTGTCTGTGTGTGTCTGTGTGTGTCTTTGTGTCTGTATGTGTCTGTGGTGTGTCTGTGTGTGTCTGTGTGTGTCTTTGTGTCTGTATGTGTCTTTGTGTCTGTGTGTGTGCTTTATGTGTCTTGTGTCTGTTGTGTGTCTGTGTGTGGTCTTTTGTGTCCTGTATGTGGTCCTTTGTCGTCTCTGTGTGTCTTTGTGTCTGTGTGTGTCTGTGTGTGTCTTTGTGTCTGTCTGTGTCTGTGTGTAGCTATATTGGAGAAAGTGGACAGTGGTCCTCTGTTGAAGCTTTTACAGCAGCCTGAGTTCCACTGGCCCGTCCTGGGGGAGGGGCTTGAGGGGAAGTGGCTCTGGTCGCCAGGACGATGGGACCTGCTGCAGACATTGGCTCAGATTAGGAACCAACACAGCAAGAGTGTTCTGATTCGCTTATACATCGCCCCCGACGACAAGAACTCAACCAACTACATCATTAAGGTGGCCCCCTGACAGAATGTGTGTGTGTGTGTGTGTGTAAGTGTGTTCAGTTTGACTATATAAACCAAGATAGCTCCCAGGCTTCTGTAAACATAGATAGCATTAAAGTATTATCTTGAAGTTGGACCAGGCCTTGTAGTAACTTATCATTCTGTAGTTGGACCAGGCCTTGTAATAATTTATAATTCTGTAGTTGGACTAGGCCTTGTAGTAACTTATCATTCTGTAGTTGGACCAGGCCTTGCAATAACTTATCATTCTGTAGTTGGACCAGGCCTTGTAGTAACATATCATTCTGTAGTTGGACTAGGCCTTGTAGTAACTTATAATTCTGTAGTTGGACCAAGCATTGCAATAATTTATCATCCTGTAGTTGGACTAGGCCTTGCAATAACTTATCATTCTGTAGTTGGACCAGGCCTTTTAGTAACTTATCATTCTGTAGTTGGACCAAGCATTGCAATAACTTATCATTCTGTAGTTGGATTAGGCCTTGTAGTAACTTATCATTCTGTAGTTGGACCGGGCCTTGTAGTAACTTATCATTCTGTAGTTGGACCAGGCCTTGCAATAACTTATCATTCTGTAGTTGGACTAGGCCATGTAGTAACTTATCATTCTGTAGTTGGACCAGGCCTTGTAATAATTGATTATTATGAAGTTGGGCCAGGCCTTGTAATAATTGATTATTATAAAGTTGGGCCAGGCCTTGTAATAATTGATTATTATAAAGTTGTGCCAGGCCTTATAATAATTGATCATTATAAAGTTGGGCCAGGCCTTGTAATAACACATCATTCTGTCTCTGTATGTCACGGATTCTGCCGAGGCTGCTCCTCCTCCTTGCTCGGGCAGGCTTCGGCGTTCGTCGTCCCCGGAGTACTAGCTACTGCCGATCGATGTTTCGGTGTTTGTCTTGTTTTGTCTTGAGTAGTACACCTGTTGTCTATTATGTTTGATTGTTTAGCCTATAATTTCCCTTGTCTCACGTTTGGTATTTGTGTGTTATTGTTTGTATGTCTAGTCGATGTTCGGCCTTGCTATTTTTCCATATTACGTATATGGTGTTTTTCCCTCCAGTTGTGGAGGCGTTTGTTTTGTACTTTACATTTAGTAAAGTAGTCTACCTGATTCTCTGTGTCCTGCGTCTGACTTCACTCGCCGCGTACACATCACCTTCTGACAGAATAACACACCACCATGGAGTCAGCAGGATCAGCGGTACCGACGGAGTCTCTAGAGGAGCGCGTCAGCAGCCAAGACGCCATGATCCAAAGACTCGGCACCGCCATGCAGGATGTAATGGACACTTTGAGCCGATGGGAAAGAGGAGGTTTGCCCACACCTCCTCCAACAATACCACCACCATCGGCCAGACCCATCGTTCCATCTCCGGAGTCCAGTGGGATTCCCGAGGGCTTATGATGGCACCGCGGCCGGGTGTCAGGGTTTCATGCTCCAAGTAGAACTCTACCTGGCAACCATTCACCCGGCGCCCTCGGGATACGAGAGCGTTTCCGCCCTCATCTCCTGTCTTTCCGGCAAGGCATTGGAGTGGGCCAATGCCGAATGGAGGGGAATAGACGCCGCCACCGTCAGTTATGCAGAGTTCTCCCACCGCTTCAGGGTGGTATTCGATCATCCCCCAGAGGGGAAAGCGGCGGGGGAGCGTCTGTTCCACCTCAGACAGGGGAAGAGGAGCGCGCAGGATTTCGCACTGGATTTCCGGACTCTGGCGGCCAATGCGGGATGGAATGAGAGGGCCCTCATCGACCACTATAGGTGCAGCCTACGGGAGGACGTTCGCCGAGAGTTGGCCTGCAGGGACACCAACTTAAGCTTCGATCAGTTGGTGGACATGTCGATCCGTCTGGATAGCCTGCTGGCTACCCGCGGACGTCCGGAGCTGGGGCCGTCCATCTCATCCCCCAGCACCTCCGAGCCGAGCCCTATGGAGCTCGGGGGTGCTGGTGCTAGAGAGAGGAGGAGAGAGACCCGGAGAGAGGCCGTCCCCTGCACCAACTGTGGCCGTAGAGGACACACTGCGGTTCGGTGCTGGGGAGGGTGTCCTAGGGATCGAGGCAGTAGGCCATGCACTGATGAGTCATTCCAGGTGAGTAAGCGCCCAACTCACCCAGAGCTCTCTGTTGTCCACTTGTGTATCCAAGTTGAGTTTCCCCAGGTTTCATCTCACTCCCAGCATAAGGCGCTAGTCGATTCAGGCGCAGCTGGGAATTTTATCGATCGCTGTTTCTCGTATAAGTTAGGGATTCCCCTTATACCAGTTGATGTGCCCTTCCCCATCCATGCCCTAGACAGCCGCCCTTTGGGGTCAGGATTGATCAGGGAGGTCACGGCGCCACTTAAGATGAAGACGCATGGGGGTCATGAGGAAATTATACAGTTGTATTTGATCGACTCTCCTGCGTTTCCCGTGGTGTTGGGGCTTCCTTGGTTAATATCTCATGACCCCAACATTTTGTGGCAACAGAGGGCTCTCAGGGAGTGGTCTGATCAGTGTGTCGGGCGGTGTATAGGTGTTTCCGTAGGGGCGACAACGGTGGAAAGTCCGAACCAAGTGCACATTCCTCCTGAGTATAATGATTTGGCACTCGTCTTCAGTAAGAAGAGGGCGACTCAATTACCACCTCATAGACAGGGGGATTGTGCGATAGACCTCCAGGCAGGTGCTGCACTTCCACGTAGTCATGTGTATCCTCTGTCTCAGGAGGAGAAGGCGGCTATGGAGACATACATCGCCAAATCTCTGGGACAGGGATACATACGGCCCTCCACTTCTCCTGCGTCCTTGAGTTTATTTTTTGTGAAGAAGAAAGATGGAGGTTTGCGCTCGTGTATTGATTACCGTAGTCTCAATCAGATTACTATTAAATACAGTTATCCTCTCCCTCTGATTGCGAGTATGACGGAGTCATTACACGGAGCGCGATTCTTCACAAAATTGGATCTCAAGAGCGCTTACAACCTGCTGCGCATTAGGGAAGGAGATGAATGGAAAACAGCATTTAGTACCACCTCGGGTCACTATGAGTATCTCATCATGCCATACGGGTTAATAAATGCTCCTTCAGTCTTCCAATCATTTGTCGACAAGATTTTCCGGGATTTGCATGGACAGGGTGTAGTGGTGTATATTGACGACATTCTAATATACTCTGCTACACGAGCCGAGAATGTGGCCCTTGTGTTTCGGGTGTTGGGTAGGCTGTTGGAGCATGACTTGTATGTGAAGGCGGAGAAATGCCTGTTTTTCCAGGAGTCCATCTCCTTCCTGGGACATCGGTTGTCCGCGTCAGGGGTGGAGATGGAGATTGACCGCGTTTCAGCCATGCGTAATTGGCAGACAACTACCACGGTTAAGGAGGTGCAGCGGTTTTTGGGTTTTGCCAATTACTACCGGAGGTTTATCCGGGGTTTTGGACAGGTAGCAGCTACCATCACCTCCCTGCTAAAGGGGGGCCCGGTGCGTTTGCAGTGGTCGGCTGAGGCGGACAGGGCGTTTAGACATCTGAAGGACCTGTTCACCTCTGTTCCGGTGCTGGCACATCCGGACCCCTCTTTGGCGTTCCAAGTGGAGGTGGACGCGTCAGAGGCGGGGATTGGGGCTGTACTGTCTCAACGCTCGGGCACGCCTCCTAAACTCCGTCCCTGTGCCTTTTATTCTAAGAAGCTCAGCCCGGCGGAACGTAATTATGACATGGCTAAACACCCTTTTCTCATTTTCTGACTGACCATCGTAACCTGGAGTACATCCGGGCAGCTAGGAGACTGAACCCTCGTCAGGCTAGGTGGGCCATGTTTCTGGCCCGGTTTGTCTTTAAGCTCACGTATATACCAGGGTCACAGAACGTTAAGGCAGACATTTACATTACATTTACATTTTAGTCATTTAGCAGACGCTCTTATCCAGAGCGACTTACAGTTAGTGAGTGCATACATTATTATTATTTTTATTTTTTCATACTGGCCCCCTGTGGGAATCGAACCCACAACCCTGGCATTGCAAACGCCATGCTCTACCAACTGAGCAGACGCTCTGTCCCGGCGATATGACACAGAGGAGAGGTCCATTGAGCCCACTCCCATACTTCCGGAGTCTTGTCTGGTGGCACCGGTGGTGTGGGAGGTCGATGCGGAGATCGAGCGGGCGTTACGTACCGACCCTACTCCTCCAGAGTTTCCGGAGGGGCGGAAGTACGTGCCGCTCGAGATCCGTGATCGACTGATTTATTGGGCTCACATGTCACCCTCCTCTGGTCATCCTGGTATTGGCCGGACAGTGCACTGCCTTAGTGAGAAGTACTGGTGGCCAACCTTGGACGTGAGGGTTTATGTCTCCTCCTGCTCGGTGTGCGCTCAGTGTAAGGCACCTAGACACCTGCCCAGGGGGAAGTTACAACCCCTACCCGTTCCACAACGGCCGTGGTCTCACCTATCGGTAGACTTTGTCACGGACCTTCCCCCCTCCCAGGGGAATACCACAATTTTGGTCGTTGTGGATCGGTTTTCTAAGGCCTGCCATCTCATTCCAATGCCAGGTCTCCCTACTGCCCTACAAACTGCTGAGGCCCTGTTTACACACGTCTTCCGGCACTACGGGGTACCTGAGGATATAGTGTCTGATCGGGGTCCCCAGTTCACCTCTAGAGTGTGGAGGGCGTTTATGGAACGCTTGGGGGTCTCGATTAGCCTTACCTCGGGTTTCCACCCTGAGAGTAATGGGCAGGTGGAGAGAGTAAACCAGGATGTGGGTAGGTTTCTGAGGTCCTATTGCCAGGACCGGCAGGAGGAGTGGTTGGGGTATATCCCCTGGGCAGAGATTGCCCAGAACTCACTTCGCCACTCCTCCACTAATCTGACTCCTTTTCAGTGTGTGTTGGGGTATCAGCCGGTTCTGGCACCCTGGCATCAGAGCCAGATCGAGGCTCCTGCGGTGGATGAATGGTTTCCCCCGAGCGCCGTAGGCATAAGGCGAGCTCCGATCACCACCGCAGTGAGGGTCCAGTTTATGCACCTGGAGATCGAGTCTGGCTCTCGACTCGAAACCTGCCCCTTCGCCTGCCCTGCCGGAAGATGGGTCGGCTGTTTGTGGGGCCATTTAAAGTCCTGAGGAGATTGAACGAGGTATGTTACAGGTTACCACTGCCCAATGATTACCGCATTAACCCCTCGTTCCATGTGTCTCTCCTCAGGCCGGTGGTAGCTGGTCCACTCCAGGAGAATGAGATACGAGAGGCTCCTCCGCCCCCACTGGACATCGAGGGGGCTCCGGCGTACTCAGTCCGGTCCATCGTGGATTCGAGACGTCGGATGGGGGGTCTGCAGTATCTTTTGGAGTGGGAGGGGTACGGTCCAGAGGAACGGTGCTGGGTGCCTAGGAGGGACATCTTAGATCCCTCCCTCTTGACGGAGTTCCACCGGAGTCATCCCACTCGCCCTGCTCCGCGTCCTCCTGGCCGTCCCCGAGGCCGGGGTCGGCGCACGGCTGGAGCCGCGCGTCAAGGGGGGGGGTACTGTCACGGATTCTGCCGAGGCTGCTCCTCCTCCTTGCTCAGGCAGGCTTCGGCGTTCGTCGTCCCCGGAGTACTAGCTACTGCCGATCGATGTTTCGGTGTTTGTCTTGTTTTGTCTTGAGTAGTACACCTGTTGTCTATTATGTTTGATTGTTTAGCCTATAATTTCCCTTGTCTCACGTTTGGTATTTGTGTGTTATTGTTTGTATGTCTAGTCGATGTTCGGCCTTGCTATTTTTCCATATTACGTATATGGTGTTTTTCCCTCCAGTTGTGGAGGCGTTTGTTTTGTACTTTACATTTAGTAAAGTAGTCTACCTGAATGTCACGGTTTCGGCCGAGGCTGCTCCTCCTCCTTGCTCGGGCAGGCTTCGGCGGTCGTCGTCCCCGGAGTACTAGCTGCCACCGTTGTATGTTATCGATGTTTGTTTGGTTTTGTCTTCTTTGTACACCTGTTTCCTTTTAGTGTTAATTATGTCTCCTATAAGTTTCCCGTTTTGTTAGTCGTGTGTTGTGTGTAATTGTTCCGCCTGTCTTTTTGGTGCTGCTCGTTTTTGCATTTTGTATGTTCTGGTTAGTCGCACTGTGTTTCGTGCGCTATCGCATTTGAGTATTTTTACGCACTGCTGCGTAATAGTTCGCCTCCTGTTTAGTTGAGGCCAGTGTTTATTATTTTTTCGTTCAGTAAAGTCGGTTGGACGAAGCTTCTGTGTCCTGCGTTTGACTCCTACACCACATCCACCTCAGCAATTTCTGACAGAATTACACACCATCTAATGGAGTCAGCAGGAGCAGCAGCGCCCGAGTCTTTGGAGGAGTGCGTCCGCGGCCAGGACGATAGGATCCTACAACTCGGGACCGCCCTGCAGGACGTAATTAATACTCTGCACCGATGGGAGACCAGAGGGGTACCCACACCTCCACCTACCTTACCACCACCATCGGTCAGTCCTCCCATCCAAGCTCCGGAATCCAGTGGGATTCGGCTCTCGCTCCCGAGGGCGTATGACGGCACCGCTGCCGTGTTCGACCATCCACCTGAGGGGAAAGCGGCGGGGGAGCGTCTATTCTACCTCCGACAGGGGAAGAGGAGCTCACAGGAGTTCGCTCTGGAATTCCGGACTCTAGCGGCTGATGCAGGGTGGAATGAGCGGGCCCTCATCGATCACTATCGATGCAGTCTACGGGAGGACGTCCGCCGAGAGCTGGCCTGCAGGGACACCAACCTCTTGTTCGACCAGTTGGTGGACATGTCCATCCGTCTCGACACCCTGCTGGCCACCCGCGGACGCTCCGAGTGGGGGCCGTCCATTCCATCCTCCAGCACCTCCGAGCCGAGCCCTATGGAGCTCGGGGGTGCTGGCGCTAGAGAGAGGAGGAGAAGGAGCCCGAGGGGGGCCGTCCCCTGCACCAACTGTGGCCGTGGAGGGCACACTGTGGCTAGGTGCTGGGGAGGGTCTCCAGGGGGACGGGACAACAGGCCACGCACTGGGGAGCCCTTCCAGGTGAGTAGGCGCCCCACTTACCCAGAGCTCTCTGTTGTGCACTTATGTATACCTGTACGATTTCCACAGGTTGCACCTCTTTCCCAGCATAAGGCGCTAGTAGATTCAGGCGCAGCTGGGAATTTTGTTGATCGGAATTTTTGTGTAGAGTTAGGGATTCCCCTCCTTCCTGTTGATACTCCCTTCCCTGTCCATGCACTAGATAGCCGCCCGTTGGGATCGGGGGTTGATTAGGGAGGTCACAGCACCACTTAGGATGAGTACGCAGGGGGGTCATGAGGAAACTATTCAGTTATATCTGATCGACTCTCCTGCGTATCCAGTGGTGCTGGGGCTTCCCTGGTTGATTACCCATAATCCCTCCATTTCGTGGCAACAGAGGGCTCTTATGGAGTGGTCTGCCCAGTGTGTGGGGCGATGTCTAGGTGTTTCCGTGGGGGCGACCTCGGTGGAGAGTTCGAACCAAGTGCCCGCAATGCACATTCCCCCTGAGTATGAGGAAGTAGCACTCGTGTTAAGCAAGACGAGGGCGACGCGGTTGCCTCCTCATAGACAGGGGGATTGTGCGATAGACCTCCAGGCAGGAGCAGCGCTTCCGCGGAGCCATGTGTATCCTCTGTCTCAAGAAGAGAAGGGGGCTATGGAGACATACATTTCAGAGTCTTTGAGACAAGGATACATATGGCCCTCCACTTCCCCTGCGTCCTCGAGCTTCTTTTTTGTGAAGAAGAAGGATGGAGGGTTGCGCCCGTGTATTGATTACCGTAGTCTCAATCAGATCACTGTGAAATACAGTTATCCACTCCCTCTGATTGCGACTATGACGGAATCATTACACGGAGAGCGTTTCTTCACAAAACTGGATCTCAGGAGCGCCTACAACTTGGTGCGCATTAGGGAGGGCGATGATTGGAAGACAGCATTTAGTACCACCTCGGGTCATTACGAGTATCTCGTCATGCCATACGGGTTGATGAATGCTCCTTCAGTCTTCCAATCCTTTGTGGACGAGATCTTCCGGGACATGCAGGGGCAAGGTGTGGTTGTGTACATTGACGACATTCTAGTGTACACTTCTACCCGAGCCGAGCATGTAGCTCTGGTGCGCCGAGTGTTGAGGAGGCTGTTGGAGCACGACTTGTATGTCAAGGCAGAGAAATGTCTGTTTTTCCAGGAGTCTATCTCCTTTTTGGGTTATCAGTTGTCCGCGTCAGGGGTGAAGATGGAGGTTGACCGTGTGTCAGCCGTGCGTAATTGGCACACCCCAACCACGGTTAAAGAGGTGCAGCAGTTCTTGGGTTTTGCAAATTACTACCGGAGGTTTATCCGGGGTTTTGGACAGGCTCTTCTGAAGGGGGGTCCGGCGCGCTTGCAGTGGTCTGCTGAGGCGGACAGGGCATTTGGGAGACTGAAGGACCTGTTTACTTCGGCTCCGGTGCTGGCGCATCCGGACCCCGCTTTACCATTTCAGGTAGAGGTGGACGCGTCAGAGGCTGATTAGCTGTTCAGGAGTCTTATGGCTTGGGTGTAGAAGCTGTTAAGAAGCCTTTTGAACCTAGACTTGGCGTTCCGGTACCGCTTGCCGTGCGGTAGCAGAGAGAACAGTCTATGACTAGGGTGGCTGGAGTCTTTGACAATTTTTAGGGCCTTCCTCTGACACCACCTGGTATAGAGGTCCTGGATGGCAGGAAGCTGACACCACCTGGTATAGAGGTCCAACTGCAGGAAGCAGTTGCCATACCAGGCGGTGATGCAACCAGTCAGGATGCTCTCGATGGTGCAGCTGTATAACTTTTTGACGATCTGAGGACCCATGCCAAATCTTTTCAGTCTCCTGAGGGGGAATAGGCTTTGTAGTGCCCTCTTCACGACTGTCTTGGTGTGTTTGGACCATGATAGTTTGTTGGTGATGTAGACACCAAGGAACTTGAAGCTCTCAACCTGCTCCACTACAGCCCCGTCGATGAGAATGGGGGCGTGCTCAGTCCTCTTTTTTTTTCCTGTAGTCCAGAATCATCTCCTTTGTCTTGATCACATTGAGGGAGAGGTTGTTATCCTGGCACCACAAGGCCAGGTCTCTGACCTCCTCTCTATAGGCTGTCTCATTGTTGTCGGTGATCAGGCCTACCATTGTTGTGTCATCAACAAACTGGCCATGCAGTCATGGGTGAACAGGGAGTACAGGAGGGGACTGAGCATGCACCTCTGAGGGGCCCCTGTGTTGAGGATCAGCGTGGCAGATGTGTTGTTACCTACCCTTACCACCTGGGGGCGGCCCGTCAAGAAGTCCAGGATCTAGTTGCAGAGGGAGGTGTTTAGTCCCAGGGTCCTTAGCTTAGTGATGAGCGTTGAGGGCACTATGGTGTTGAATGCTGAGATGTAGTCAATGAATAGCATTCTCACGTAGGTGTTCCTCTTGTCCAGGTGGGAAAGGGCAGTGTGGAGTGCAATAGAGATTGACAAATTGGAGTGTGTCAAGTGTTTCTGGGATAATGGTGTTGATGTGAGCCATGACCAGCCTTTCAAAGCACTTCATGGCTACAGACGTGAGTGCTACGGGTCGGTAGTCATTTAGGCAGGTTATCTTAGTGTTCTTGGGCACAGGGACTATGGTGGTCTGCTTGAAACATGTTGGTATTACGGACTCAGTCAGGGACATGTTGAAAATGTCAGTGAAGACACTTGCCAGTTGGTCAGCGCATGCTTGGAGTGCACATCCTGGTATTCCGTCTGGCCTTGCTAATGTTGACCTGCTTAAAAGTCTTACTCACATCGGCTACGGAGAGCGTGATCACATAGTCATCCGGAACAGCTGGTGCTCTCATGCATGCTTCCGTGTTGCTTGCCTCACAGCGAGCATAGAAGTGATTGAGCTCGTCTGGTAGGCTTGTGTCACTGGGCAGTTCGCGGCTGTGCTGCCCTTTGTAGTCTCTAGTAGTTTTCAAGCCCTCCCACATCCGACGAGCATCGGAGCCAATGTAGTACGATTCAATCTTAGTCCTCTATTGACTCTTTGCCTGTTTGATGGTTCGTCGGAGGGCATATCGGCATTTCTTATAAGCGTCCGGCTTAGAGTCCCGCTCCTTGATAGTAATAGTAGTAATATGCCACTTAGCAGACGCTTTTATCCAAAGCGACTTACAGTCATGCGTGCATACATTTTTTTTTTATATGTATGGGTGGTCCCGGGGATCGAACCCACTACCCTGGCGTTACAAGCGCCGTGCTCTACCAGCTGAGCTACAGAGGACCACCAGAGGACCACCATAGCGGCAGCTCTACCCTTTAGCTCAGTGCGGATGTTGCCTGTAGTCCATGGCTTTTGGTTGGGGTATGTATGTACGGTCACTGTGGGGATGACGTCATCAATGCACTTATTGATGAAGCCAGTGACTGATGTGGTGTACTCCTCAATGCTATCGGAACAATCCCAGAATATATTCCAGTCTGTGCTAGCAAAACAGTCCTGTAGCTTAGCATCTGCGTCATCTGACCACTTCCTTATTAACCAAGTCACTGGTGCTTCCTGCTTCAGTTTTTGCTTATAAGCAGGAATCAGGAGGATAGAGTTATGGTCAGATTTGCCAAATGGAGGGCGAGGGAGAGCTTTGTACGCGTCTCTGTGTGTGGATAACTTATCATTCTGTAGTTAGACCAGGCCTTGTAATAACATATTATTTTATAGTTGGACCAGGCCTTGTAATAACTTATCATTCTGTAGTTGGACCAGGCCTTGTAATAACTTATCATTATTTCTCTGTAGTTGGACAAAGCCTTGTAATAACTTATCATTCAGTCTCTGTATTTGGACCAGGCATTGTAGTAACTTATAAATCTGTAGTGGGACCAGGCCTTGTAATATTTTCATTGGACCAGCCTTGGATAACTTCATTCAGTGGACCAGGCCTTTTGATAACCATCATTCTCATTCAGGCCTTTGAAACGCATCATTCTTCAGTTGGACCAGGCCTTGTGATAACGCATCATTCTTCAGTTGGACCAGCCTTTGATAACGATCATTTTCAGTTGACGCCTTGTTAACGACATTTCTTCATTGACCAGGCCTGTAAACGCATCATCCTTCAACCAGCCTATATTAATTTAAAACATTAATACAATATATAACACATCTTTTCTAAAATATATTTTCCTTCATTACTTTCCAAACCCACCACCCCTCTCCCAATTGGAGTAAACTAGTGAACAACAACACTTAGGCTTCTACTTCCAGCTTATACATACTATATACATTTTATGGACACAATCTATTTGACAATAGTTATATTTGTCTTTTGTTTGTTTTTAGTCCTGTCCGTCCTCTACCTTCAACCTCTCCCATCTATTTCTGATGTCCATTCAGTTTGATTTCTATTTGCCATATATTTTAACTGTGCTGTTTCACAAAAGTTCTCAACCTATATACATTTTACAGACAAACTATATTTTACATTAGTTATCTTGTTGTTATAAGTCCCACAAGTTCTTTATTTATCCCAATTTTCTTTATCCAATTTTGGTGTTTAATGCAGGGCCATCAGGCAAGTCTCTTACTTTCTCCCCCTTCCACTTGCCTCTTCCATTTTTTGCGGTAATGTTGCAATTAGTTGGTTGTAACTTTGGGTAGAGAAGACATTTCCATATATTTTTGTTGGCTGCATGTGTGACAACTCCACCTGTCCTATTTATGATATCATTTACAAAGAATATGTTTTTTAAAATATATATATTTAAATCAATTAGTATATTTGAGTTTAAATAATTATAGTATTATTTGTTCTTTCTTTTCTGTTGGATTAAACTAAAATTGCAACCAACTTTCTATGGCTTGTTTTAAAAATAGCAATATTTTGGAGATTATTAAATTTTCAAATAACCGAAAGTGAGAGGTTGTAATCTGAATAAAGGGAAAAAGGCCATTCTTGAACATGGAGTGAGACATTCTTACTAATTTGCAAGAGAACCAGTTTTGATTTAAGTATAACTTTTGTTTGACTGACGCCTTTAGTGAGAGGTGTAATGCTTTAATAGGTGTAATGCTTTAATAATAAATATTATTATATTTAAACATTTCTGCCCTCCAAATTCATATTCATTATATAAATAGGCTTTTAATTTTGTCTGGTTTGCCATTCCAAATAAAATTGAATATTTTTTGCTCATTTAATTAAAAATAACAGGTCGCTAGGTGTAGGCAAGGCCATAAGCAAATAGGTAAACTGGGATATGACTAAAGAGTTAATCAGTGGGATTTTTCCACAAATAGACAAGTATTGTGCTTTCCATGGTAGCAAGATCTTATCTATTTTTGCTAACTTTCTATTAACATTTATAGGAGTGAGATCCTTTCTTTCTTTCGGGAAATACATACCGAGTATGTCCACATCACTGTCAGACCATTTTATTGGTAAACTAAACGGTAATGGAAAAGTTGTATTTTTTATTGATCCAATACGTAAGATAGTAAACTTATCATAATTTGGTTGTAATCCAGAAAGGTTAGAAAAAGTATCTAGATCCTCTATGAGGCTGTGGAGGGATCCACATTGTGAATTTAAAAGAAAACATGAATCATCAGCGTACAATGATACTTTTGTTTTTAAGCCCTGGATTTCTAACCACTTGATATTATTGTTGGATCTGATTTTAACAGCTAACATTTAGATGTCAATAATAAATAGATATGCTGATAGTGGACAACCTTGGTTTACTCCTCTTGACAGTTTAAAACTTTCTGAGAAGTAGCCATTATTTACTATTTTACACCTAGGGTTACTATACATGACTTTAACCCATTTTATAAGAGATTCTCCAAAATTGAAATAATCCAGGCATTTATATATAAACTCCAGTCATACTTTATCTAAAGCCTTTTCAAAGTCAGCTATGAATAGCAGGCCTGGTTTCCCAGATTTGTCCTAGTGTTCTATTGTTTCCAGTACTTGTCTTATATTATCTCCAATGTATCGTCCATGTAAAAATCTGTCTGATTAGGATGAATAATGTCCAACAATACCTTTTTAATTCTATGCTCTATACATTTTGCTAGAATTTTTGCATCACAACACTGTAGTGTAAGAGGCCTCCAATTTTTTTAACAGACTGGATCTTTTTATTTACCACTTGTATCCTGTTTCAGTAATAATGAAATCAGACCTTCTTGTTGAGTATCTGATAATCTACCATTTATATAGGAGTGGTTAAAACATGCTAATAACGGTCCTATGAGTATATAAAAAAGGGTTGGTATACCCCCACTGGTATGCCATCCAGCCCTGGAGTTTTCTCGGACTTAAAGGCTTTAATTGCATCAAGAAGTTCCTCCTCTGTAATTTGGCCTTCACGTGAGTCTTTCTGTACAGCTGTTAATTTTACATTATTAACAGAAATAAATCCATACAATTAGCTTCGGTTAGTGGAGATGGAGGCGACTGAAATGAAATGAAGGCGGAAGTTTACATACACCTTAGCCAAATACATTTAAACTCAGTATTTCACAATTCCTGACATTTAATCCTAGTAAAAAATTCCCTGTCTTAGGTCAGTTAGGATCACCACTTTATTTTAAGAATGTGAAATGTCAGAATAATAGTAGAGAGAATTATTTATTTCAGCTTTTATTTCTTTCATCACATTTCCAGTGGGTCAGAAGTTACAATCAATTAGTATTTGGTAGCATTGCCTTTAAATTGTTTAACTTGGGTCAAATGTTTCGGGTAGCCTTCCACAAGCTTCCCACAATAAGTTGGGTGAATTTTGGCCCATTCCTCCTGACAGAGCTGGTGTCAGGTTTGTAGGCTTCCTTGCTCGCAAACGCAATACCTTGACTTTGTTGTCCTTAGGCCATTTTGCCACAACTTTAGAAGTATGTTTGGGGTCATTGTCCATTTGGAAGACCCATATGCGACCAAGCTTTAACTTCCTGACTGATGTCTTGAGATGTTGCTTCAATATATCCACATAATTTTCCTTCCTCATGATGCCATCTATTTTGTGAAATGCACCAGTCCCTCCTGCAGCAAAGCACCCCCACAGCATGATGCTGCCACCCCCGTGCTTCACGGTTGGGATGGTGTTCTTCGGCTTGCAAGCGACCCCCTTTTTCCTCCAAACATAATGATGGTCATTATGGCCAAACAGTTATATATTGGTTTCATCAGACCAAAGGACATTTCTCCAAAAAGTAAGATCTTTGTCCCCATGTGCAATTGCAAACCGTAGTCTGTCTTTTTTATGGCGGTTTTGGAGCAGTGGCTTCTTCCCTGCTGAGCGGCCTTTCAGGTTATGTTGATATAGGACTTGTTTTACTGTGGATATAGATACTTTTGTACCTATTTCCTCCAGCATCTTCATAAGGTCCTTTGCTGTTGTTCTGGGATTGATTTGCACTTTTCGCACCAAAGTACGTTCATCTCTAGGAGACGGAACGCGTCTCCTTCCTGAGCGGTATGACGGCTGTGTGGTCCCATGGGGTTTATACGGTGGGGGAAAAAAAGTATTTAGTCAGCCACCAATTGTGCAAGTTCTCCCACTTAAAAAGATGAGAGAGGCCTGTAATTTTCATCATAGGTACCCGTCAATTATGACAGACAAAATGAGATTTTTTTTCTCCAGAAAATCACATTGTAGGATTTTTAATGAATATATTAGCAAATTATGATGGAAAATAAGTATTTGGTCAATAACAAAAGTTTCTCAATACTTTGTTATATACCCTTTGTTGGCAATGACACAGGTCAAACGTTTTCTGTAAGTCTTCACAAGGTTTTCACACACTGTTGCTGGTATTTTGGCCCATTCCTCCATACAGATCTCCTCTAGAGCAGTGATGTTTTGGGGCTGTCGCTGGGCAACACGGACTTTCAACTCCCTCCAAAGATTTTCTATGGGGTCGATATCTGGAGACTGGCTAGGCCACTCCAGGACCTTGAAATGCTTCTTACGAAGCCACTCCTTCGTTGCCCGGGCGGTGTGTTTGGGATCATTGTCATGCTGAAAGACCCAGCCACGTTTCATCTTCAATGCCCTTGCTGATGGAAGGAGGTTTTCACTCAAAATCTCACGATACATGGCCCCATTCATTCTTTCCTTTACACAGATCAGTCGTCCTGGTCCCTTTGCAGAAAAACAGCCCCAAAGCATGATGTTTCCACCCCCATGCTTCACAGTAGGTATGGTGTTCTTTGGATGCAACTCAGCATTCTTTGTCCTCCAAACACGACGAGTTGAGTTTTTACCAAAAAGTTCTATTTTGGTTTCATCTGACCATATGACATTCTCCCAATCCTCTTCTGGATCATCCAAATACACTCTAGCAAACTTCAGACGGGCCTGGACATGTACTGGCTTAAGCAGGGGGACACGTCTGGCACTGCAGGATTTGAGTCCCTGGCGGCGTAGTGTGTTACTGATGGTAGGCTTTGTTACTTTGGTCCCAGCTCTCTGCAGGTCATTCACTAGGTCCCCCCGTGTGGTTCTGGGATTTTTGCTCACCGTTCTTGTGATCATTTTGACCCCACGGGGTGAGATCTTGCGTGGAGCCCTAGATCGAGGGAGATTATCAGTGGTCTTGTATGTCTTCCATTTCCTAATAATTGCTCCCACAGTTGATTTCTTCATACCAAGCTGCTTACCTATTGCAGATTCAGTCTTCCCAGCCTGGTGCAGGTCTACAATTTTGTTTCTGGTGTCCTTTGACAGCTCTTTGGTCTTGGCCATAGTGGAGTTTGGAGTGTGACTGTTTGAGGTTGTGGACAGGTGTCTTTTATACTGATAACAAGTTCAAACAGGTGCCATTAATACAGGTAACGAGTGGAGGACAGAGGAGCCTCTTAAAGAAGAAGTTACAGGTCTGTGAGAGCCAGAAATCTTGCTTGTTTGTAGGTGACCAAATACTTATTTTCCACCATCATTTGCAAATATATTCATAAAAAATCCTACAATGTGATTTTCTGGAAAAAAAATTCTCAATTTGTCTGTCATAGTTGACGTGTACCTATGATGAAAATTACAGGCCTCTCTCATCTTTTTAAGTGGGAGAACTTGCACAATTGGTGGCTGACTAAATACTTTTTTTCCCCACTGTACTTGCGTGCTATTGTTTGTACAGATGAATGTGGTACCTTCAGGCATTTGGAAATTGCTCCGAAGGATGAACCAGACTTGTGGAGGTCTACACAATTTTTTTCCTGAGGTCTTGGCTGATTTCTTTTGATTTTCCCATGATGTCAAGCAAAGAGGCACTGAGTTTGAAGGTAGGCCTTGAAATACATCCACAGGTACACCTCCAATTGACTCAAATTATGTCAATTAGCCTATCAGAAGCTTCTAAAGCCATGACATCATTTTCTGGAATTTTCCAAGCTGTTTAAAGGCAAAGTCAACTTAGTGTATGTAAACTTCTGACCCACTGGAATTGTGATACAGTGAATTATAAGTGAAATAATCTGTCTGTCAACAATTGTTGGAAAACTTACTTGTGTCATGCACAAAGTAGATGTCCTAACCAACTTGCCAAAACTATATTTTGTTAACAAGACATTTGTAGAGTGGTTGAAAAACAAGTTTTAATGACTCCAACCTTAGTGTATGTAAACTTCCGACTTCAACTGTATGCTTAAAGTACTTTGCTTCCTCTTTCAAAATATCATTTGGTGAATCATGTGTGACTCCGTCATTTGTAACAAGTTTCAGTAAAACATTTTTGGTTACATTTCTATGTTGAAGATAAAAAAATAATTTGGTGCATTTTTCCCCATATTCCATCCAGTTCGCTTTATTTTTATAATATATTACACTTGATCTTTCTTGAATAAGTTCCTCCATTTCTTTTTGTTTTTCCTCTAACGTATTCTGAGCCTCTATATTACAGTTTTTATTGTTGTTTATCTGTACTGTTAGACCTTCCATTTCCTTTGTTAATATGGACTCTTTGGACCTAAATTGCTTTTGTTTCAGAGATTAATACTGAATTGGATGGCCTCTAAAGGCACATTTAAAAGTGTCCCATACAATAACGGAATCTAATGTACCTATGTTATGTCGGAAAAAGTCAGTTATAAATTCTTCTGACCTAGTTAAAAACAAGTTATCATCCAATAGGCTTTGATGGCGCCGACGGAGATGGCGGCCTCGCAACTAGCTCTTAGGTGTAAGGTTCTGTAGTTGTTTTGTTAGTTCACCTTGAGGATTGTTTTGATCATGCGGACTGGGATATGTTCTGGGTAGCTTACGAAAATAATTTAGACGAATACACTGATACGATAATTGAGTTTATCAGCAAGTGTATAGGAGATGTCGTACCCACTGTAACTATTAAAACCTATCTTAACCAGAAACCGTGGATAGATGGAAGCATTTGCACAAAACTGAAAGCGCAAACCACTGCATTTAACCATGGCAAGTTGACTAGGAATATGGCAGAATACAAACAGTGTAGTTATTCCCTCCGTAAGGCAATCAAACAAGCAAAACGTCAGTATTGAGACAAAGTGGGGTCGCAATTCAACAGCTCAGACACAAGAATGTGGCAGGGTCTACAGACAATCACGGACTACAAAAAGGAAAATCAGCCACGTCGCCGAGACTGACGTCTTGCTTCCGGACAAGCTAAACACCTTCTTCGCCTGCTTTGAGGATAACACAGTGCCACCGCCTCGGCCCGCTACCAAGGACTGTGGGCTCTCCTTCTCCGTGGCCGACGTGAGTAAGACATTTAAACGTGTTAACCCTCGCAAGGCTGCCGGCCCAGATGGCATCCCTAGCCGCGTCCTCAGAGCATGTGCAGACCAGCTGGCTGATGTGTTTGTGGGCATATTCAATCTCTCCCTATCCCAGTCTGCGGTCCCCACATGCTTCAAGATGGCCACCATTGTTCTTGTACCCAAGAAAGCAAAGGTAACTGAACTAAACGACTTTCGTCCCCGTAGCACTCACCTCTGTCATCATGGTGCCTTCTAAGGATCTGACAGCGAGTGGGTAATCTGCCTCTACCATCGTAGAGTCATTGGATAACAAAATAGACAAACTAAGATCACAGATATCCTACCAACGGGATATAAAAAACTGTAATATCTTATGTTTCACCGAGTCGTGGCTGAACGACGACATGGATAACATACAGTTGGCGGAATATAAGCTACATCGGCAAGATAGAAAAGTTGCCTCCGGTAAGACAAGGGGGGGCGGTCTGTGTATATTTGTAAACAACAGCTGGTGCACGAAATCTAATATAAGGAAGTCTCGAGGTTTTGCACGCCTGAGGTAGAGTATCTCATGATAAGCTGTAGACCACACTATTTACCAAGAGAGTTTTCATCTATATTTTTCTATCTACCACCACAAACCGATGCTGGCACTAAGACCGCACTCAATGAGCTGTAAAAGGCCATAAGCAAACAGGAAAACACTCATCCAGAGGTGGCGCTCCTAGTGACCGGGGACTTTAATGCAGGGAAACTTAAATCCGTTCTACCTAATTTCTACCAGCATGTTAAATGTGCAACCAGAGGAAAAATAACTCTAGACCACCTTTACTCCACACACAGAGACGCATACAAAGCACTCCCTCGCCCTCCATTTCGAAAATCTGACCATAACTCTATCCTCCTGATTCCTGCTTATAAGCAAAAACTAAAAGTAGTAACCCAGTGACTTGAATAAAGAAGTGGTCAGATGACGCAGATGCTAAGCTACAGGACTGTTTTGCTAGCACAGAATGGAATATGTTCCGGGATTCTTCCGATGGCATTGAGGAGTACACCACATCAGTTACTGGCTTCATCAATAAGTGCATCGATGATGTCGTCCCCACAGTGACCGTACGTACATACCCCAACCAGAAGCCATGGACTACAGGCAACATCCGCACTGAGCTAAAGGGTAAAGGTGCCGCTTTCAAGGAGCGGGACTCTAATCCGGACGCTTATAAGAAATCTTGCTATGCCCTCAGACGAACCATCAAAGCAGGCAAAGCGTACTACACCGGCTCCGACGCTGGTCGGATGTGGCAGGGCTTGAAAACTATTACAGACTACAAAGGGAAGCACAGCCGCGAGCTGCCCAGTGACACGAGCCTACCAGACGAGCTAAATTACTTCTATGCTCGCTTCAAGGCAAGCAAAACTGAAGCATGCATGAGAGCATCAGCTGTTCCGGATGACTGTGTGATCACGCTCTCCGTAGCCGATGTGAGTAAGACCTTTAAACAGGTCAACATTCACAAAGCCGCAGGGCCAGATGGATTACCAGGACGTGTACTCCGAGCATGCGCTGACCAACTGGCATGTGTCTTCAAAGACATTTTAAACCTGTTCCTGACTGAGTCTGTAATACAATATGTTTCAAGCAGACCACCATAGTCCCTGTGCCCAACTGGGCCCCGTTTAGCTCAGTTGGTAGAGCATGGCGCTTGCAACGCCAGGGTTGTGGGATCGATTCCCACAGGGGGCCAGTATGAAAATAAAATAAAAAATGTATGTACTCACTAACTGTAAGTCGCTCTGGATAAGAGCGTCTGCTAAATGACTAAAATGTAAAAATGTAACCTGCCTAAATGACTGCCGACCCCCGTAGCACTCACATCTGTAGCCATGAAGTGCTTTGAAAGGCTGGTCATGGCTCACATCAACACCATTATCCCAGAAACCCTAGACCCACTCCAATTTGCATACCTCCCCAACAGATCCACAATGATGCAATCTCTATTGCACTCTACACTGCCCTTTCCCACCTGGACAAAAGGAACACCTACTGTACATGATAATGCTGTTCATTGACTACAGCTCAGCTCAGCGTTCAACACCATAGTGCCCTCAAAGCTCATCACTAAGCTAAGGACCCTGAGACTAAACACCTCCCTTTGCAACTGGATCCTGGACTTCCTGACGGGCCACTCCCAGGTGGTAAGCGTAGGTAACAACACATCTGCCACGCTGATCCTCAACACGGGGGCCTCTCAGGGGTGCGTGCTCAGTCCCCTCCTGTACTCCCTGTTCACTCATGACTGCATGGCCAGGCACGACTCCAACACCATCATTAAGTTTGCCGACGACACAACAGTGGTAGGCCTGATCACTGACAACGATGAGACAGCCTATAGGGAGGAGGCCAGAGACCTGGCCGTGTGGTGCCAGGATAACAACCACTCCCTCAACGTGACCAAGACAAAGGAGATGATTGTGGACTACAGGAAAAAGAAGAGGACCGAGTACGCCCCCATTCTCATCGACGGGGCTGTAGTGGAGCAGGTTGAGAGCTTCAAGTTCCTTGGTGTCCACATCACCAACAAACTATCATGGTCCAAACACACCAAGACAGTCGTGAAGAGGGCACGACAAAGCCTATTCCCCCTCAGGAGACTGAAAAAATTTGGCATGGGTCCTCAGATACTCAAAAGGTTCTACAGCTGCACCATTGAGAGCATTCTGACTGGTTGCATCACTGCCTGGTATGGCAACTGCTCAGCCTCCGACCGCAAGGCACTACAGAGGGTAGTGCGTATGGCCCAGTACATCACTGGGCTAAGCTTCCTGCCATCCAGGACCTCCATACCAGGCGGTGTCAGAGGAAGGCCCTAAAAATTGTCAAAGACTCCAGCCACCCTAGTCATAGACTGTTCTCTCTGCTACCGCACGGCAAGCATTACCGGAGCGCCAAGTCTAGGTCCAAAAGGCTTCTGGTCCTCTGTAGCTCAGCTGGTAGAGCACGGCGCTTGTAACGCCAGGGTAGTGGGTTCGATCCCCGGGAGCAACCATACACAAAAAAAATGTATGCACGCATGACTGTAAGTCGCTTTGGATAAAAGCGTCTGCTAAATGGCATATTATTATTATTATTCTTAACAGCTTCTACCCCCAAGCCATAAGACTCCTGAACAGCTAATCAAATGGCTACCCAGACTATTTGCATTGCCCCCCCCCCCCCCACCACCTCTTTTATCTATGAATAGTCACTTTAATAACTCTACCTACATGTACATATTACCTCAATTACCTCGACTAACCTGTGCCGCCGCACATTGACTCTGTACCGGTACCCCCTGTATATAGCCTCGCTACTGTTATTTTACTGCTGCTCTTTAATTATTTTTAATTTTTATTTTTATTTATTTTTGTATCTATTTTTTACTTAACAATTATTTTTCTTAAAACTGCATTGTTGTTAAGGGCTTGTAAGCATTTCACTGTATGGTCTACACCTGTTGTATTCGGCGGATGTGACAAATACAATTAGTTTTGATTTGATATTTTACATCATCCGTCTACCTTGAGGATCTGTTTGGACAATTTTCACATTCGGATCAAAATTACTGTTAATTAATATCCTCACCCCTTTTGAATTTCTTTGCCCATGGGAGAAATATGTTTTGCCCCACCAGTCCCTTTTCCACACAACTTCATCTAAAATTGTTGAATGAGTTTCCTGTAAACAATAGATATTATATTCCTTCTCTTTTAGCAGGTAAATACTGATCGTCTTTTCTTATTATCTGCTAAGCCAATACAATTATAACTGGCTATACTTATTTCACCATTTACCATAATGAGATACAAGTTTCAAATCTATTTATCACAATATATGTTTGCAAACTCACCATTAAAAAGTACCATAGTGATTGAGTGTCCATATAGCTGTACCATGATATTTGCGTTGCTACTAAGTAAACCTCCAATTGTTCCCTACTATTCCACCCGCTAAAACCCCTCCCCATCCCAAGTTGGGTTGTTATCCCAGTGACCCGGCAGACCGCCCCCGTCCCCCCGGATCCCAAAGCCCCCGAGAAACCGGGACCCATCCTTCGAAAACAGCACACAGTGCCACCCACAGAACAGAAGCAGATTAACCACCAACATCATTTCCATCGCCCTCCCCTTTATTTGCATTATATATTTTTATATACAGTGGGGAAAGAAAGTATTTAGTCAGCCACCAATTGTGCAAGTTCTCCCACTTAAAAAGATGAGAGAGGCCTGTAATTTTCATCATAGGTACACATCAACTATGACAGACAAATTGAGAAAAAAAAATCCAGAATATCACATTGTAGAATTTTTAATGAATTTATTTGCAAATTATGGTGGAAAATAAGTATTAGGTCCAAAGAGTCCATATTAACAAAGGAAATGGAAGGACTAACAGTACAGATAAACAACAATAAAACTGTAATATAGAGGCTCAGAATAAGTTAGAGGAAAAACAAAAATAAATGGAGGAACTTATTCAAGAAAGATCAAGTGTAATATATTATAAAAATAAAGCGAACTGGATGGAATATGGGAAAAAATGCACCAAATAATTTTTTATCTTCAACATAGAAATGCTACCAAAAATGTTTTACTGAAACTTGTTACAAATGACGGAGTCACACATGATTCACCAAATGATATTTTGAAAGAGGAAGCAAAGTACTTTAAGCATACAGTTGAAGTCGGAAGTTTACATACACTAAGGTTGGAGTCATTAAAACTCGTTTTTCAACCACTCCGCAAATGTCTTGTTAACAAAATATAGTTTTGGCAAGTTGGTTAGGACATCTACTTTGTGCATGACACAAGTAAGTTTTCCAACAATTGTTGACAGACAGATTATTTCACTTATAATTCACTGTATCACAATTCCAGTGGGTCAGAAGTTTACATACACTACGTTGACTTTGCCTTTAAACAGCTTGGAAAATTCCAGAAAATGATGTCATGGCTTTAGAAGCTTCTGATAGGCTAATTGACATAATTTGAGTCAATTGGAGGTGTACCTGTGGATGTATTTCAAGGCCTACCTTCAAACTCAGTGCCTCTTTGCTTGACATCATAGGAAAATGAAAACAAATCATCCAAGACCTCAGAAAAAAAAAACTGTAGACCTCAACAAGTCTGGTTCATCCTTCGGAGCAATTTCCAAATGCCTGAAGGTACCACATTCATCTGTACAAACAATAGTACGCAAGTACAGTGGGGGAAAAAAGTATTTAGTCAGCCACCAATTGTGCAAGTTCTCCCACTTAAAAAGATGAGAGAGGCCTGTAATTTTCATCATAGGTACACGTCAACTATGACAGACAAATGTAGGAAAAAAAATCCAGAAAATCACATTGTAGGATTTTTTATGAATTTATTTGCAAATTATGGTGGAAAATAAGTATTTGGTCACATACAAACAACCAAGATTTCTGGCTCTCACAGACCTGTAACTTCTTCTTTAAGAGGCTCCTCTGTCCTCCACTCGTTACCTGTATTAATTTCACCTGTTTGAACTTGTTATCAGTATAAAAGACACCTGTCCACAACCTCAAACAGTCACACTCCAAACTCCACTATGGCCAAGACCAAAGAGCTGTCAAAGGACACCAGAAACAAAATTGTAGACCTGCACCAGGCTGGGAAGACTGAATCCGCAATAGGTAAGCAGCTTGGTTTGAAGAAATCAACTGTGGGAGCAATTATTAGGAAATGGAAGACATACAAGACCACTAATAATCTCCCTCGATCTGGGGCTCCACGCAAGATCTCACCCCGTGGGGTCAAAATGATCACAAGAACGGTGAGCAAAAATCCCAGAACCACACGGGGGGATCTAGTGAATGACCTGCAGAGAGCTGGGACCAAAGTAACAAAGCCTACCATCAGTAACACACTACGCCGCCAGGGACTCAAATCTTGCTGTGCCAGACTTGTCCCCCTGCTTAAGCCAGTACATGTCCAGGCCCGTCTGAAGTTTGCTAGAGTGCATTGGAATCCAGAAGAGGATTGGGAGAATGTCATATGGTCAGATGAAACCAAAATAGAACTTTTTGGTAAAAACTCAACTCGTCGTGTTTGGAGGACAAAGAATGCTGAGTTGCATCCAAAGAACACCATACCTACTGTGAAGCATGAGGGTGGAAACATCATGCTTTGGGGCTGTTTTTCTGCAAAGGGACCAGGACGACTGATCCGTGTAAAGGAAAGAATGAATGGGGCCATGTATCGTGAGATTTTGAGTGAAAACCTCCTTCCATCAGCAAGGGCATTGAAGATGAAACGTGGCTGGGTCTTTCAGCATGACAATGATCCCAAACACACCGCTCGGGCAACGAAGGAGTGGCTTCGTAAGAAGCATTTCAAGGTCCTGGAGTGGCCTAGCCAGTATCCAGATCTCAACCCCATAGAAAATCTTTGGAGGGAGTTGAAAGTCTGTGTCGCCCAGCGACAGCCCCAAAACATCACTGCTCTAGAGGAGATCTGCATGGAGGAATGGGCCAAAATACCAGCAACAGTGTGTGAAAACCTTGTGCAGACTTACAGAAAACGTTTGACCTGTGTCATTGCCAACAAAGGGTATATAACAAAGTATTGAGAAACTTTTGTTATTGACCAAATACTTATTTTCCACCATAATTTGCAAATATATTCATTAAAAATCCTACAATGTGATTTTCTGGAAAAAAAATTCTCATTTTGTCTGTCATAGTTGACGTGTACCTATGATGAAAATTACAGGCCTCTCTCATCTTTTTAAGTGGGAGAACTTGCACAATTGGTGGCTGACTAAATACTTTTTTCCCCCACTGTATATATATAGCTATTAAAATATATATATTAAAAATCCTGCGTACCTTAATTTCCATAATTAACTAATAATATTCGTAATAATGCAATTCATGTAAAGGATAACCAGGATTGCCATTACAAAAATGTCATATTTGGCAAGCAATTATTATTTTAGCAAACAATTATTGTGATTCATCCTATATTGTCCCTAAAATCATTACCCCATAGCAACAGATGTGGGATACATACACACACACACACACACTCATACACACTCAACCTCTTTCCCCCACAAACAACGATTAGCTCTGATGCTCAACAGTTGTTCCATCCCAGAGCCCAACTCAAGAAAGGACTTGATTTAAGAATGCATAAACAGTTGCAGCTGTTTGAGAAGTCATGCAAAATTGAGCAAAAATGTGGAGGTTTGATGAACCAATGTCCAGTCCTATGTGATGGAGATCAGATACCCCCCCTTCCCCTGAAACACACATGCTGGTCCCCCATTGTGACCATTTTCCCAAGCATCTCCGTGCAGTCAGACCTTTGATTATTTTGTGCCACCAGGACCACAATAATAATAATAATAATATGCCATTTAGCAGACGCTTTTATCCAAAGCGACTTACAGTCATACGTGCATACATTTTTTGTGTATGGGTGGTCCCGGGGATCGAACCCACTACCTTGGCGTTACAAGTGCCGTGCTCTACCAGCTGAGCTACAGAGGACCACACAATAATATGCCCCCTCTCTGATTATTCGAGTGTGACCCCCTCCCCATGGGTTACTGCAGCTAGTGTTGCCAGAACTGCCACTCCCTGGGTGGGGGCACCCCACCGGCTAGGTACAAGGTCGTAAAGGTTCTCATTAGTGGCTTTGAGAATTTCCTTGTATATTGTTATTACAAGGTCTGGTCCTACTACAGATAGATAATAATACGTTGTTACAAGGCCTGGTCCTACTACAGATAGATAATAATAAGTTATTACAAGGCCTGGTCCTACTACAGATAGATAATAATACGTTATTACAAGGCCTGGTCCTACTACAGATAGATAATAATAAGTTATTACAAGGCCTGGTCCTACTACAGATAGATAATAATACGTTATTACAAGGCCTGGTCCTACTACAGATAGATAATAATACACTATTACTAGGCCTGGTCCTACTACAGATAGATAATAATACGTTATTACAAGGCCTGGTCCTACTACAGATAGATAATAATAAGTTATTACAAGGCCTGGTCCTACTACAGATAGATAATAATACGTTATTACAAGGCCTGGTCCTACTACAGATAGATAATAATAAGTTATTACAAGGCCTGGTCCAACTGAAGAATGATACGTTGTTACAAGGCCTGGTCCTACTACAGATAGATAATGATACGTTGTTACAAGGCCTGGTCCTACTACAGATAGATAATAATACTTATTACAAGGCCTGGTCCTACTACAGATAGATATAATAAGTTATTACAAGGCCTGGTCCTACTACAGATAGATAATAATACATTGTTACAAGGCCTGGTCCTACTACAGATAGATAATAATAAGTTATTACAAGGCCTGGTCCTACTACAGATAGATAATAATACGTTATTACAAGGCCTGGTCCTACTACAGATAGATAATGATAAGTTATTACAAGGCCTGGTCCTACTACATATAGATAATAATACGTTATTACAAGGCCTGGTCCTACTACAGATAGATAATAATACGTTTACAAGGCCTGGTCCTACTACAGATAGATAATAATACGTTATTACAAGGCCTGGTCCTACTACAGATAGATAATAATAAGTTATTACAAGGCCTGGTCCTACTACAGATAGATAATAATACGTTATTACAAGGCCTGGTCCTACTACAGATAGATAATAATAAGTTATTACAAGGCCTGGTCCTACTACAGATAGATAATAATACGTTATTACAAGCCTGGTCCTACTACAGATAGATAATAATACGTTATTACAAGGCCTGGTCCTACTACAGATAGATAATAATAAGTTATTACAAGGCCTGGTCCTACTACAGATAGATAATAATACGTTATTACAAGGCCTGGTCCTACTACAGATAGATAATAATACGTTATTACAAGGCCTGGTCCTACTACAGATAGATAATAATAGTTATTACAAGGCCTGGTCCTACTACAGATAGATAATAATACGTTATTACAAGGCCTGGTCCTACTACAGATAGATAATAATACGTTATTACAAGGCCTGGTCCTACTACAGATAGATAATAATAGTTATTACAAGGCCTGGTCCTACTACAGATAGATAATAATACGTTATTACTAGGCCTGGTCCTACTACAGATAGATAATAATAAGTTATTACAAGGCCTGGTCCTACTACAGATAGATAATAATACGTTATTACAAGGGCATGGTCCTACTAACAGATAGATAATAATATGTTATACAAGGCCTGGTCCTACTACAGATAGATAATAATAAGTTATTACAAGGCCTGGTCCTACTACAGGATAGATAATAAGAAGTTATTACAAGGCCTGGTTCCTACTACAGGATAGAATAATAATACGCTTTACAAGGGCCTATGGTCCTACTACAGATAGTAATAATAAGTTTATTTACAAGGCCTTGGTCCTACTACAAGATAGATCATAATAAGTTATTACAAGGCCTGGGTCCTAATACAGATAGAAATAATACGTTGTTACCAAGGCCTGGTCCTACTACAGATAGATAATAACTACGTTATTACAAGGCCTGGTCCACTACAGATAGATAATAATACGTTATTACAAGGCCTGGTCTACTACAGATAGATAATAATACGTTATTACAAGGGCCTGGTCCTACTACAGATAGCTAATTAATACGTTATTACTAGGCCTGGTCCTACTACAGATAGGATAATAATAAGTTATACAAGGCCTGGTCCTACTACAGATAGATAATAATAAGTTATTACAAGGCCTGGTCCTAATACAGATAGATAATAATATGTTCATTACAAGGCCTGGTTCCCTAACAGATAGATAATAATATGTTATTACAAGGCCTGGTCCTACTACAGATAGATAAAATAAGTTATTACAAGGCCTGGTCCTACTACAGATAGATAATAATACGTTATTACAAGGCTGGTCCTACTACAGATAATAGATAATACGTTATTACAAGGCTGTTCCTACTCAATATACGTTTTACTAGGCCTGGTTCCATAACTACAGCTAGATAATAATACGTATTACAAGGCCTGGTCCTACTACAGATAGATAATAATAAGTTATTACAAGGACCTGGTCCTACTCCAGATAGATAATAATAAGTTTAGTTACAAGGGCCCTGGTCCTAACTACAGATAGATACTAATACGTTGGTTACAGATGCCTGGTCCTACTACAGAATTAGATAGAAGATATAATAAGTTATTACAAGGCCTGGTCCTACTACAGATAGATAATAATACGTTATTACAAGGCCTGGTTCCTACACGATAGATAATACGTTGTTCAAGGCCTGGCCCACTCAGATAGATAATAATTCGTTGTTACAGGCCGGTCCTACACAGAGATAATAAACGTTATTACAAGGCCTGGTCTACTACAATGATATACATAAGTTATTACAAGGCGGTGGTCTACTACCAGATAGATATAATACGTGATTACAAGGCCTGGTTATACGATAGATAATATACGTTATTACAAGGCCTGGTCCTACTACAGAAGATAATAATACGTTTACTAGGCCTGGTCCACTACAGATAGATAATAATACGTTATTACAGGCCTGGCCTACTACAGATAGAAAATAAGTTATTACAAAGGCTGGGCTCTACGTTAATAATGTATTACAAGGCCCGGTCCCACTAAAAGATAGATAATAATACGTTATTACAAGGCCTGGTCTATACAGCATAATAAGTTTATTACCTTTACATTTAAGTCATTTAGCAGACGCTCTTATCCAGAGCGACTTACAAATTGGTGCATTCAACTAGGATAGCCAGTGGGACAACCACCTTTTTTTAATGGGGGGGTGGGGGGGAGGGGGGGTAGAAGATTACTTTATACTATTCCAGGTATTCCAAAAAGAGGTAGGGTTTCAATTGTCTCCGGAAGGTGTTCAGTGACTCCCGCCTGTCCTGCCGTCGTGGGGAAGCTTGTTCCACCATTGGGTTGCCAGAGCAGCGAATAGCTCTTGACTGGGGCTGAGCGGGAACTGTGCTTCCGTAGAGGTAGGGGGGCCAGCAGGCCAGAGGTGATGAACGCAGTGCCCTCGTTTGGGTGTAGGGTCTGATCAGAGCCTGAAGTTAAGGAGGTGCCGTTCCCCTCACAGCTCAGAAGGCAAGCACCATGGTTTTGTAGTAGATGCAAGCTTTAACTGGAAGCCAGTGGAGTGTGCGGAGGAGCGGGGTGATATGAGAGAACTTGGGAAGGTTGAACACTAGACGGGCTGCAGCGTTCTGGATAAGTTGTAGGGGTTTAATGGCACAGGCAGGAAGCCCAGCCAACAGCGAGTTGCAGTAATCCAGACGGGAGATGACAAGTGCCTGGATTAGGACCTGTGCCGCTTTCTGTGTAAGGTAGGGTCGTACACTGCGAATGTTGTAGAGCATGAACCTGCAGGATCGGGTCACTGCTTTGATGTTAGCGGAGAACGACAGGGTGTTCTCCAGGGTCACGCCAAGGTTCTTTGCACTCTGGGAGGAGGACACAATGGAGTTGTCAACCATGATGGTGAGATCATGGAGCGGGCAGTCCTTCCCCGGGAGGAAGAGCAGCTCCGTCTTGCCGAGGTTCAGCTTGAGGTGGTGATCCGACATCCACACTGATATGTCTGCCAGACATGCAGAGATGCGATTCGCCACCTGGTTATCAGAAGGGGAAAAGGAGAAAATGAATTGTGTGTCGTCTGCGTAGCATTGATAGGAGAGACCATGTGAGGATATGACAGAGCCAAGTTACTTGGTGTATAGAGAGAATAGGAGAGGGCCTAGAACTGAGCCCTGGGGGACACCAGTGGTGAGAGCACGTGGTGCGGAGACAGATTCTCGCCACGCCACCAGGTAGGAGCGACCTGTCAAGTAGGACGTAATCCAAAAGTGAGCAGCGCCGGAGATGCCCAGCTCGGAGAGGGTGCAGAGGAGGATCTGATGGTTCACAGTATCAAAGGCAGTAGATAGGTCTAGAAGGATAAAAGCAGAGGAGAGCCTCCGTGACACAGAGAAGAGCAGTCTCAGTTGAATGACCAGTCTTGAAACCTGACTGGTTTGGATCAAGAAGGTCATTCTGAGAGAGATAGCAAGAGAGTTGGCTAAAGACGGCACGCTCAAGAGATTTGGAGAGAAAAGAAAGAAGGGTTACTGGTCTGTAGTTGTTGACATCGGAGGGATCGAGTGTAGGTTTTTTGAGGAGGGGTGCAACTCTCGCTCTCTTGAAGACGGAAGGGACATAGCCAGCAGTCAAGGATGAGTTGATGAGCGAGGTGAGGTAAGGGAGAAGGTCTACGGAAATGGTCTGGGGAAGAGAGGAGGGGATAGGGTCAAGCGGGCAGGTTGTTGGGTGGCCGGCCGTCACAATTTTGCAAGATTTCATCTGGAGAGAGAAGGGAGAAAGAAGTCAAAGCATAGGGTAGGGCAGTGTGAGCAGGACCAGCAGTGTCATTTGACTTAACAAACGAGGATCGGATGTCGTCAACCTTCTTTTCAAAATGGTTGACGAAGTCATCCACAGAGAGGGAGAAGGGGGGGGGGGGGGGGGGGGGGGGGGGAGGATTCAGCAGGGAGGAGAAGGTGGCAAAGAGCTTCCTAGGGTTAGAGGCAGATGCTTGGAATTTAGAGTGGTAGAAAGTGGCCTTAGCAGCAGAAACAGATGAAGAAAATGTAGAGAGGAGGGAGTGAAAAGATGCCAGGTCCGCAGGGAGTCTAGTTTTCCTCCATTTCCGCTCGGCTGCCCGGAGCCCTGTTCTGTGAGATCGCAATGAGTCATCAAGCCACGGAGCAGGAGGGGAGGACCGAGCCGGCCGGGAGGATTGGGGACATAGAGAGTTAAAAGATGCAGAAAGGGAGGAGAGGAGGGTTGAGGAGGCAGAATCAGGAGATCGGAGGGAGAAGGATTTAGCAGAGGGAAGAGTTGATAGGATGGAAGAGGAGAGAGTAGCGGGAGAGAGAGAGCGAAGGTTGCGACGGCACATTACCATCTGAGTAGGGGCAGAGTGAGTAGTGTTGGAGGAGAGCGAGAGAGAAAAGGATACCAAGTAGTGGTCGGAGACTTGGAGAGAGTTGCAGTGAGATTAGTAGAAGAACAGCATCTAGTAAAGATTAGGTCAAGCGTATTGCCTGCCTTGTGAATAGGGGGGGACGGTGAGAGGGTGAGGTCAAAAGAGGAAAGGAGTGGAAAGAAGGGGGCAGAGAGAAATGAGTCAAAGGCAGACGTAGGGAGGTTAAAGTCACCCAGAACTGTGAGGGGTGAGCCATCCTCAGGAAAGGAACTTATCAAGGCATCAAGCTCATTGATGAACTCTCCAAGGGAACCTGGAGGGCGATAAATGATAAGGATGTTAAGCTTGAATGGGCTAGTGACTGTGACAGCATGGAATTCAAATGAGGAGAGAATGTCCACTTGGGAGAGATGAGGATTCCTTTGCCACCGCTAGCTAGCACAAAGTCAGTCATGCTAGCTACACAAGTGGAATACACATCTCGAATGTTCCGAAAGTGAAGCTTTACTTTGAAAAATTCTCATTGACTAAAATGATATTGTATTTCGTTGCTACAGTACTGCTAGCTGGTAGTGTTGGCTAGCTAGCAATGGCTGCGGTGTTGACTTTGTTTGAAAAAATGGCGTCGCTGCGAACGAATGGTAGCTGGCTAGCTAACCTCGATAGTTTCTCTATACTACACCTTTATCTTTGATACAAAGACAACTATGTAGCTAGCTAACATTTCACTAATCAAATCGTTCCATTGTAATGTAATGTGTCATATTACCTGCAGAGTAAGGTACAGCATGACGACTCACTCCAACTCCAACTCATGCTCATGCTTATTACAGGGTCTGGTCCAACTACAGAATGATAAGTTGTTACAGGGTCTGGTCCAACTACAGAATGATAAGTTGTTACATGGTCTGGTCCAACTACAGAATGATAAGTTATTACAGGGTCTGGTCCAACTACAGAATGATAAGTTATTACAGGGTCTGGTCCAACTACAGAATGATAAGTTATTACAGGGTCTGGTCCAACTACAGAATGGTAAGTAATTACAGGGCCTGGCCCAACTACAGTATGATAAATTATTACAAGGCCTGGTCCAACCAGAGAATGTAATACAAGGCCTGGTCCAACCAGAGAATGTAATACAAGGCCTGGTCCAACCAGAGAATGTAATACAAGGCCTGGTCCAACTACAGTATGATAAGGTATTACAAGACCTGGTCCAACTACAGAATGTATTACTAGGCCTGGTCCAACTACAGAATGTATTACTAGGCCTAGTCCAACCAGAGAATGTAATACTAGGCCTGGTCCAACCAGAGAATGTATTAATAGGCCTGGTCCTACTACAGAATGTATTACTAGGCCTGGTCCAACCAGAGAATGTAATACTAGGCCTAGTCCAACCAGAGAATGTAATACTAGGCCTGGTCCAACCAGAGAATGTATTACTAGGCCTGGTCCAACCAGAGAATGTATTACTAGGCCTGGTCCAACCAGAGAATGTATTACTAGGCCTGGTCCAACCAGAGAATGTATTACTAGGCCTGGTCCAACCAGCTTATCATTCTGTCTCTGTAGTTGGACCAAGCGTCTCTGTCTCTCTCCTCCAGAGATGATTACATCACCAACACCACCAGCGCTCAGGCAGTAAGTCAACAGAAACGTTCTTAAACTTGAATTCCATATTTATACGCCATGCTTATAAAACATATGGACCTATGTATACGTGTGTGTCTGTGTAGTATCGTAGTGCTCTTCTAAACCTCATGGTGGACGTAGCAGTGATGTTAGGAGCTCCACTGGAAGCAGCTGAGATTCAGATGAGAGAAGCACTGGCCTTTGAGACCAAACTGGCCCAGGTGTGTGTGTATAAGTGTAAGCGTGTGGATGCTCCTGTGTGTGTGTGTGTTTTCTGTGTTGTGACTTCTTTTATTCTGTGTAGATTGTGATTCCATTCGAGAACCGGACCAGTGAGAACATGTACAACAGATACACCATCTCCCGTCTCCACCGCTCCATACCACAGGTACCCATCCTCTCTCTCTCCACCGCTCCATACCACAGGTACGCATCCTCTCTCTCTCCACCGCTCCATACCACAGGTACCCATCCTCTCTCTATCCACTGCTCCACAGGTACCCATCCTCTCTCTATCCACTGCTCCACAGGTACCCATCCTCTCTCTATCCACTGCTCCACAGGTACCCATCCTCTCTCTATCCACCGCTCCATACCACAGGTACCCATCCTCTCTCTATCCACTGCTCCACAGGTACCCATCCTCTCTCTATCCACTGCTCCACAGGTACCCATCCTCTCTCTATCCACCGCTCCATACCACAGGTACCCATCCTCTCTCTATCCACTGCTCCACAGGTACCCATCCTCTCTCTATCCACCGCTCCATACCACAGGTACCCATCCTCTATCTATCCACTGCTCCACAGGTACCCATCCTCTCTCTATCCACTGCTCCACAGGTACCCATCCTCTCTCTATCCACTGCTCCACAGGTACCCATCCTCTCTCTATCCACTGCTCCACAGGTACCCATCCTCTCTCTATCCACTGCTCCACAGGTACCCATCCTCTCTCTATCCACTGCTCCACAGGTACCCATCCTCTCTCTATCCACCGCTCCATACCACAGGTACCCATCCTCTCTCTATCCACTGCTCCACAGGTACCCATCCTCTCTCTATCCACCGCTCCATACCACAGGTACCCATCCTCTATCTATCCACTGCTCCACAGGTACCCATCCTCTCTCTATCCACTGCTCCACAGGTACCCATCCTCTCTCTATCCACTGCTCCACAGGTACCCATCCTCTCTCTATCCACTGCTCCATACCACAGGTACCCATCCTCTCTCTATCCACTGCTCCACAGGTACCCATCCTCTCTCTATCCACTGCTCCACAGGTACCCATCCTCTCTCTATCCACTGCTCCACAGGTACCCATCCTCTCTCTATCCACTGCTCCATACCACAGGTACCCATCCTCTCTCTATCCACTGCTCCACAGGTACCCATCCTCTCTCTATCCACTGCTCCACAGGTACCCATCCTCTCTCTCTCCACTGCTCCATACCACAGGTACCCATCCTCTCTCTATCCACTGCTCCACAGGTACCCATCCTCTATCTATCCAC
>LR778259.1:37188319-37190819 GCA_902810595.1 Coregonus sp. 'balchen'
AAATAAAGTGACAGTAGGGAGGCTATATATACAGGGGGGTAACGTTGCAGAGTCAATGTGCGGGGGCACCGGCTAGTTGAGGTAGTTGAGGTAATATGTACATGTGGGTAGAGTTAAAGTGACTATGCATAAATAATTAACAGAGTAGCAGCAGCGTAAAAAGGATGGGGTGGGGGGGGGGGGGGGGGGGGGCAGTGCAAATAGTCCGGGTAGCCATGATTAGCTGTTCAGGAGTCTTATGGCTTGGGGGTAGAAGCTGTTGAGAAGTCTTTTGGACCTAGACTTGGCACTCCGGTACCGCTTGCCATGCGGTAGCAGGGAGAACAGTCTATGACTAGGGTGGCTGGAGTCTTTGACAATTTTGAGGGCCTTCCTCTGACACCGCCTGGTATAGAGGTCCTGGATGGCAGGAAGCTTGGCCCCAGAGATGTACTGGGCCATACGCACTACCCTCTGTAGTGCCTTGCGGTCGGAGGCCAAGCAGTTGCCATACCAGGCGGTGATGCAACCAGTCAGGATGCTCTCGATGGTGCAGCTGTAGAATTTTTTGAGGATCTGAGGACCCATGCCAAATCTTTTCAGTCTCCTGAGGGGGAATAGGCTTTGTCGTGCCCTCTTCACGACTGTCTTGGTGTGTTTGGACCATGATAGTTCGTTGGTGATGTGGACACCAAGGAACTTGAAGCTCTCAACCTGTTCCACTACAGCCCCATTGATGAGAATGGGGGCGTGCTCAGTCCTCTTTTTTTTCCTGTAGTCCACAATCATCTCCTTTGTATTGGTCACGTTGAGGGAGAGGTTGTTGTCCTGGCACCACACGGCGAGGTCTCTGACCTCCTCCCTATAGGCTGTCTCATCGTTGTCGGTGATCAGGCCTACCACTGTTGTGTCGTCGGCAAACTTAATGATGGTGTTGGAGTCATGCCTGGCCATGCAGTCATGGGTGAACAGAGAGTACAGGAGGGGACTGAGCACGCACCCCTGAGGGGCCCCCGTGTTGAGGATCAGTGTGGCAGATGTGTTGTTACCTAACCTTACCACCTGGGGGCGGCCCGTCAGGAAGTCCAGGATCCAGTTGCAGAGGGAGGTGTTTAGTCCCAGGATCCTTAGCTTAGTGATGAGCTTAGAGGGCACTATGGTGTTGAATGCTGAGCTGTAGTCAATGAATAGCATTCTCACGTAGGTGTTCCTCTTGTCCAGGTGGGAAAGGGCAGTGTGGAGTGCAATAGAGATTGCATCATCTGTGGATCTGTTGGGGCGGTATGCAAATTGGAGTGGGTCTAGGGTTTCTGGGATAATGCTGTTGATGTGAGCCATGACCAGCCTTTCAAAGCACTTCATGGCTACAGACGTCAGTGCTACGGGTCGGTAGTCATTTTGGCAGGTTATCTTAAAGTCCTTGGGCACGGGGACTATGGTGGTCTGCTTGAAACATGTTGGTATTACAGACTCAGTCAGGGACATGTTGAAAATGTCAGTGAAGACACTTGCCAGTTGGTCAGTACATGCTCGGAGTACACGTCCTGGTAATCCTTCTGGCCCTGCGGCCTTGTGAATGTTGACCTGCTTAAAAGTCTTACTCACATCGGCTACGGAGAGCGTGATCACATAGTCATCCGGAACAGCTGGTGCTCTCATGCATGCTTCAGTGTTGCTTGCCTCGAAGCGAGCATAGAAGTGGTTTAGCTCGTCTGGTAGGCTTGTGTCACTGGGCAGCTCGCGGCTGTGCTTCCCTTTGTAGTCTGTAATAGTTTTCAAGCCCTGCCACATCCGACGAGCGTCAGAGCCAGTGTAGTACGATTCAATCTTAGTCCTGTATTGACTCTTTGCCTGTTTGATGGTTCGTCGGAGGTCATAGCGGGATTTCTTATAAGCGTCCGGGTTAGAGTCCCGTTCCTTGAAAGCGGCAGCTCTACCCTTTAGCTCAGTGCGGATGTTTCCTGTAATCCATGGCTTCTGGTTGGGGTATGTACGTACGGTCACTGTGGGGACGACATCATCGATGCACTTATTGATGAAGCCAGTGACTGATGTGGTGTACTCCTCAATGCTGTCTGAAGAATCCCGGAACATGTTCCAGTCTGTGCTAGCAAAACAGTCCTGTAGCTTAGCATCTGCGTCATCTGACCACTTTTTTATTAACCTGAGTCACTGGTGCTTCCTGCTTTAGTTTTTGCTAATTTGTGTATTCGTGTGTGTGTGTGTATACTAATTTGTGTATTTGTGTGTGTGTGTATACTAATTTGTGTATTTGTGTGTGTGTGTATACTAATTTGTGTATTCGTGTGTGTGTGTATACTAATTTGTGTATTCGTGTGTGTGTGTATACTAATGTGTGTATTCGTGTGTGTGTGTGTATACTAATTTGTGTATTTGTTTGTGTGTGTGTGTATACTAATGTGTGTATTCGTGTGTGTGTGTATACTAATTTGTGTATTTGTGTGTGTGTGTATACTAATTTGTGTATTTGTGTGTGTGTATACTAATTTGTGTATTTGTG
>LR778259.1:37195819-37215819 GCA_902810595.1 Coregonus sp. 'balchen'
TGATTGATGTTTTCTATATTTCTGATAAATTTTTCACTGTTTTTTTCTGATTTTTAAACTCAGTGAATAAAGCAAGTCTTTACTGAGCCCGAGCAATCTTGCTGATATTAATTACTGGGACATAATCGCCACACGTACGGCCTCTTCTCCCCTCTGAGTTAAAAGGGGGGAAAACCCCCTGGCTATTACGTCAATTTGTCGCAGTTTCCCCTTGGGAACCTATGCGTTTCCCACGAAAACTTCCCCCTTTACTGTGTTCTGTTTGTCTCTGTTTTCTCGTCTGGGAAAAATAATCTAAAACGGGCTTTTTCCCCAAAAATAGAAACACGTTTTCTGTCTATTTTTTGTCCCCTTTTCCTTTTCTTTTTTCTGTTTTCTCCTTTTCTTTTTCCCTCTGAATTCTCTGAGAGGTCGGAAAGAGGGAAAAAGGTATCACAGGGAGAGGGAGAGAAAGAGGGTAGAAAAGGGGAGAAAGATGGAGAGCGGGGAGGGCCCCCCCTTTTCCCGCGCCATCCTCCCTTTCCCAATCGCCCCCTCTCGGGGGTCCCCCCTTCCCGGGGGTTCTCCTTTTGCCGCCCTCCGCCCCCCCTTCTCTTTTTCCCCCTTTCCCCTTTTTACCCTTTTCGCTCTTTTTCCCTTTTCCCCCTTTTCCTTTCCCCTTTCCGGTTTCTCCCTTTTTTCTCGGGGGTTTTTTCGCCCGTTTCCCCGTTTTCCTCCCCCTTTTTTCCCTTTGTCCCCTCTTTCCGTTTGTTCCCCCTCCCCTTTTCCCCCCTTTTTCCCTTTTTTGCCCCGCGTCCTTTGCTCCCCTCCGCTTTTTTCTCCCCTTTCCTCTGTTCCCCCCGTTCTCCCGGTTTTGCCCGCTTTCTCGGTTTCCCCCGGGGTCTCGCCCCCTGCTCTCTTTCCCCCTCTTGCTCCGTTTCCCCCCCCTCCGCCCCCCCCTTTCGCCTTTTGCGCCTCCCCGCTTCCCCTCCCTGCTGTGCGCCCCCGTCCCCCCTTTGGGGGCCCCCCCCCCTCCCCGCTTTCCCGTCTCCCCGTCTTTTTCCCTCGCCCCGGGGGCCTTTTTCGGCCCGGGGCCCCGGGCGCGGGGGCCCTCCCCCTCGTTTCCGGCCCCCCCCGGGGGGCCCCGGGGGGCTCCCGCTTTTTTGGTTCCCCTCGGTCGGGGGCCCGGGTTTGCCCCCGGGCCCGGGCCCCCCCTCTCTTTTCTCTCCCGCCCCCGCTTTTCGCTCCCCTTTCTCGCTTTTTCCCCCCGCCCGGTTTCGCCCCCCCCTCTTTTCTCCTTTTTTCTTTCTCTTTTTTCTCCCCCGCTTTTTTTGTCTCCCTCCTTCCTCGCTGTTTTCTCTGTTTTCCCCGTCCCTTTTTTTCCCCCCTGGGGTTCTTTTCTTATTCTGGGGTGGAACACCCCTTGCAAGTTGATCCCGGCTTTTGCCTTTGGCCCTGTTGGGAAGTTGCCCCCATTTGGCTGTTAAATTTTTAGGGTTAACCCACCCCCCGGGCACGTTGGGCCCAAAGAAAACCCAAACCCTCTCCCCCAAAAATTTTCTTGGCTGGTGGTGAGGCCATTTGGAAACTGGGAATTTTCAACTTAAAACCCCCCCAAAAGGGGAGGCGGTTATGGTTTTAAAGAAAAATTTTTTTTCCTTCCCCCAAAAATACCTCTGGGGTTCCCCGCGGGGGAGGCCATTGACCTCCCCTCCCCCTCAAAAAATTGGGGGGCTTTGTTGAAAATTTTTTAATAAAACTGCAAAATTTTAAAGAGTGGCCTTTAGTCCCCCAAACCCGGGGGTTTCACCTTTTTTGGGTTAAAACTTTGGGAATTTTAATGCTGTTTTTAATCAGCTTTTTGGAAAATGCCACACCTTTTGGTGATTTGGGGAAAAAATTTTTTTTTTCTTTTAGAAAAAGCTCCTACAGGATGTAAAAAAATTTTTGCAAAAAAATTTTTAAGAAATAAACTTTTTGTGGGGTATGGGAAAATTTTTGGGGTATTTTTTTTTTCAGCACATGAAACAACCTTTCCCTGTTGTTTTTATATATTTTTTCAGTCCTAATTAAATTTTCCTTGAATTGTTTGCCCTTTGATAGTTTATTTGTATCAGTTCCCCATTACACACGTCACCAGTAGGAAATGTCCCGTTCAACCATTCAAGTCATTTGGTTACATTAATTTCTGTTACTGCATGTATTAATTACAGTAATTTACCGTACTCATTCTCGGAGTGTGGAAACGTTGTTTGCAGAGCTCACAACCTGCTACACTTGTGAGAAACAAGTTTTGGTTTCTCTGTCCTGTTAATGTTGAGGGGGTGCACTCGCCTTAGCACACATAGAAGTACACTATATATACAAAAGTATCTGGACACCCCTTAAAATTAGTGGATTTGGCTATTTCAGTCACACCCGTTGCTGACAGATGTATATAATCGAGCACACAGCCATGCAATCTCCATAGACAAACAAACATTGGCAGTAGAATGACCTTACTGAAGAGCTCAGTGATTTTCAATGTGGCACCGTCATAGGATGTCACCTTTCCAACAACTCAGTTCGCCCTGCTAGAGCTGCCCCGGTCAACTGTAAGTTCTGTTATTGTGAAGTGGCAACGTCTAGGAGCAACAACGGCTCAGCCGCGAAATGGTAGGCCACACAAGCTCACAGAACGGGAACACGAGTGCTGAAGCGCGTAGCACGTAAAAATCGTCTTTCCTCAGTTGCAACACTCACTACCGAGTTCCAAACTGCCTCTGGAGGCAACGTCAGCACAATAACTGTTCGTCGGGAGCTTCATTAAATGGGTTCCATGGCCGAGCAGCCGCACACAAGCTTAAGATCACCATGCGCAATGCCAAGCATCGGCTGGAGTGGTGTAAAGCTCACCACCATGGGACTCTGGAGCAGTGGAAACGCGTTCTGTGGATTGATGAATCACGCTTCACCATCTGGCAGTCTGACGGACTAATCTGGGTTTGGCGGTTGCCAGGAGAACTCTACCTGCCCAAATGCATAGTGCCAACTGTAACATTTGGTGGAGGAGGAATAATGGTCTGGGGCTGTTTTTCATGGTTTGGGCTAGGCCCCTTAGTTCAACTTGAATGGCCTGCACAGAGCCCTGACCTCAACCCCATTAAACACCTTTTGGATGAATTGGAACGCCAACTGCGAGCCAGGCTTAATCGCCCAACATCAGTGCCCGACCTCACTAATGCTCTTGTGGCTGAATGGAAGCAAGTCCCCTCAGCAATGTTCCAACATCTAGTGGAAAGCCTTCCCAGAAGAGTGGAGGCTGTTATAGCAGCAAAGGGGGGACCAACTCCATATTAATGCCCATGATTTTGGAATGAGATGTTCAAAGAGCAGGTGTCCACATACTGCGGCCAAATGTTGCCCATTTGGGGATGTTCGATTTCTGATTGTCTTAACTCACCACGTCCACCATTTTGTCTTCACCTCACACAGTCAATGAAGTCTTTTTTATTTTTTTATTTTTTTACATCCATTGTGAATGACAGCCTAATAGTTCCTCACAGTTCTTAAAATCTTTCCAACACTCCTGATAATCAGCCTCGGAGTGAAAGGGTAAAATATCATAATCTGATGATCCCATATATCATGAGATAAACATCATAAAATACCTGAACACTTGCGCAAACACAGCTGTCTGTCCAAACTCATAGGCCTAGTACCCTCTTCAACCTCTTTAACTCAGTGAAAAACCACAACACACATGGTCTAGTAGTGAACCCTCTTCAACCCTGGGACCTGGATAGGTTATGGTGAGAAGAATGAAGGGAGTCTGAAACCTTGAAGATTTAAAATAGTTTGTTTAGTTGGTGCTTCTCTCTTCAATACACTTTTTTGTTGGCTCTCACTCATTCAACTGACTTGGCTACTCGTATACAATTCTAAATAGCCAATATACTAAAAAAAATTTTTTGTAAAAAAGGTATTAATTATCATCTTATCTCATAGATACATTTTCATCATGTAATTCTCAACATATCCCTAAAAACAGTTAGTTACAATGTTCCCCTTTGTTTACGTTCTATGTGAATGTTCATTGGTCCTGTCGGCATGACAACAGGCTAGCTTAACTGGAGCTAACTTTAGCCAACGTTAGCTTCTATGCTAATTGCCTGTTATAAATAAATGAAACTATCAAAACATCATAAAAAAATTACAATAATTATATAATTAACTTGGTGTTTCATATCCCATGCTTTATAACTTGCTCACCTTGATGATGACGTTTAAAATATTTAATTTATCTGGCGATTCTCTCTTCAATTTTCAGTTGCCTAGGCAGGCTAGCGCGAGAGCCACTGAAGAGAGCGCATAAAGGAACCACTAGAGCGAGAGGCTCCCTCTGCGGGCTGAAATAATATGCACAACACCCCTTGACTATAAATACTGTAAATGATTACAAAATACCAAAGATTAGCCTACCATACAGTGCATTCGGAAAGTATTCAGACCGCTGACTTTTTCCACATTTTGTTACGTTACGGCTTTATTCCAAAATTGATTAAACTGTTGTTCTTCCTCACCAATCTACACACATAACGACAAAAACAGCAAATGTATAAAAACTGAACTATCACATTTACATAAGTGTTCAGACCCTTTACTCAGTACTTTGTTGAAGCACCTTTGGCAGCGATTACAGCATCGAGTCTTTTTGGGTATGACGCTACAAGCTTGGCACACCTGTATTTGGCGAGTTCCTTCCATTCTTCTCTGAAGGGCCTACCAAGTGGCGCAGTGGTCTAAGGCACTGCATTGCGGTGCTAGCTGTGCCACTAGAGATCCTGGTTCGAATCCAGGCTCTGTCGTAGCCGGCCGCGACCAGGAGACCCATGGGGCGGCGCACAATTGGCCCAGCTTCGTCCAGTGTAGGGGAGAGAATGGCCGGCAGGGATGAAGCTCAGTTGGTAGAGCATGGCGTTTGCAACGCCAGGGTTGTGGGTTCGATTCCCACGGGGGGCCAGTATGAAAAATAAAATAATGTATGCACTCACTAACTGTAAGTCGCTCTGGATAAGAGCGTCTGCTAAATGACTAAAATGTAAAATGTAAGATCCTCTCAAGCTCTGTCAGGTTGGATGGGGAGTATTGCTGCACAGCTATTTTCAGGTCTCTCCAGAGATGTTAGATCGGGTTCAAGTCTGGGCTCTGGCTGGGCCACTCAAGGACATTCAGAGACTTTTCCCGAAGCCACTTCTGCGCTGTCTTGGCTGTTTGCTTAGGGTCATTGTCCTGTTGGAAGGTGAACCTTCGTCCCCAGTCTGAGGTCCTGAGCGCTCTGGAGTAGGTTTTCATCAAGGATCTCTGTACTTTGCTCCGTTCATCTTTGCCTCGATCCTGACTAGTCTCCCAGTCCCTGCTGCTGAAAACATCCCCACAGCATGATGCTGCCACCGCCATGCTTCACCGTAGGGATGGTGCCAGGTTTCCTCCAGACGTGATGCTTGGCGTTCAGGCCAAAGAGTTCAATCTTGGTTTCATCAGACCAGATGTAACAGATGTATATCGTGGCAAGTGGAAACATAACCGACCCTGTTACACAGAGAATCGTGTTTCTCATGGTCTGAGAGTCCTTTAGGTGCCTTTTGGCAAGTTGGCTGTCATGTGCCTTTTACTGAAGAGTGGCTTCCGTCTGGCCACTCTGCCATAAAGCTTGATTGGTGGAGTGCTGCAGAGATGGTTGTCCTTCTGGAAGGTTCTCCCATCTCCACAGAGGAACTCTGGAGCTCTGTCAGAGTGACCATCAGGTTCTTGGTCATCTCCCTGACCAAGGGCCTTCTCCCCCGATTGCTCAGTTTGGCCGGTGGTTCCAAACTTCTTCCATTTAAGAATGATGGAGGCCACTGTGTTCTTGGGGACCTTCAATGCTGCAGAAATTTTTTGGTACCCTTCCCCAGATCTGTGCCTCGACACAATTCTGTCTCGGAGCACTACGAACAATTCCTTCGACTTCATGGCTTTATGGCTCTGACATACACTGTCAACTGTGGGATCTTATATAGACATGTGTGTGCCTTTCCAAATCATGTCCAATCAATTGAATTTACCACAGGTGGACTCCGATGAAGTTCTAGAAACATCTCAAGGATGATCAATGGAAACAGGACGCACCTGAGCTCAGTTTCGAGTCTCATCGCAAACGGTCTGAATACTTATGTAAATAAGATATTTCTGTTTTTTATTTGTAATATATTTGTAAATATGTCTACAAACCTGTTTTCGCTTTGTCATTCTGGGGTATTGGGTCATTCTGGGGTATTTCATCTGGAGAGAGAGGGGAGAAAGAAGTCAAAGCATAGGGTAGGGCAGTGTGAGCAGGACCAGCAGTGTAATTTGACTTAACAAACGAGGATCGGATGTCGTCAACCTTCTTTTCAAAATGGTTGACGAAGTCATCCACAGAGAGGGAGGAGGGGAGGGGAGGGGGAGGAGGATTCAGCAGGGATGAGAAGGTGGCAAAGAGCTTCCTAGGGTTAGAGGCAGAGGCTTGAAATTTAGAGTGGTAGAAAGTGGCTTTAGCAGCAGAAACAGAGGAAGAAATGTAGAGAGGAGGGAGTGAAAAGATGCCAGGTCCGCAGGCAGTCTAGTTTTCCTCCATTTCCTCTCGGCTGCCCGGAGCCCTGTTCTGTGAGATCGCAATGAGTCGTCAAGCCACGGAGCAGGAGGGGAGGACCGAGCCGGCCGGGAGGATAGGGGACATAGAGAGTCAAAGGATGCAGAAAGGGAGGAGAGGAGGGTTGAGGAGGCAGAATCAGGAGATTGGAGGGAGAAGGATTGGCCAGAGGGAAGAGATGATAGAATGGAAGAGGAGAGAGTAGCGGGAGAGAGAGAGCGAAGGTTGCGACGGCGCATTACCATCTGAGTAGGGGCAGAGTGAGTAGTGTGGGAGGAGAGCGAGAGAGAAAAGGATACCAAGTAGTGGTCGGAGACATGGAGGGGAGTTGCAGTGAGATTAGTAGAAGAACAGCATCTAGTAAAGATAAGGTCAAGCGTATTGCCTGCCTTGTGAGTAGGGGGGGACTGTGAGAGGGTGAGGTCAAAAGAGGAGAGGAGTGGAAAGAAGGAGGCAGAGAGAAATGAGTCAAAGGTAGACGTAGGGAGGTTAAAGTCACCCAGAACTGTGAGGGGTGAGCCATCATCAGGAAAGGAACTTATCAAGGCGTCAAGCTCATTGATGAACTCTCCAAGGGAACCTGAAGGCGATAAATGATAAGGATGTTAAGCTTGAATGGGCTAGTGACTGTGACAGCATGGAATTCAAATGAGGAGATAGACAGATGGGTCAGGGGAAAAAGAGAGAATGTCCACTTGGGAGAGATAAGGATTCCTGTGCCACCACCCCGCTGACCAGATGCTCTCTGGGTATGCGAGAACACATGGTCAGACGAGGAGAGAGCAGTAGGAGTAGCAGTGTTTTCTGTGGAAATCCATGTTGCCTTCAGCGCCAAGAGTCGAGGGACTGGAGGGTAGCATAGGCTGAGATGAACTCTGCCTTGTTGGCAGCAGAACGGCAGTTCCAGAGGCTGCCGGAGACCTGGAACTCCACGTGGGTCCTGCGTGCAGGGACCACCAGGTTAGAGAGGCAGCAGCCACGCGGTGTGAGGCGTTTGTATAGCCTGTGCGGAGAGGAGAGAACAGGGATAGACAGACGCATAGTTGACAGGCTACAGAAAAAGGCTACAATAATGCAAAGGAGATCGGAATGAAATGAACTAAACATCTGGCAAAGCGAGAGAGCGGAGCCTCCCTCACTTACGTTTCACTGAAACACCCAAATATAACTCTCCCAACTTCCACCTCAGAATCTATAATTGTTGTAAACTACAGCGGTTCAATGTTTTCTAGGAATAGACTAACTTAGTTTATTCAGCTAGCTAACTTGGTACAGTATTCTTCAGTGAAAACCATCCAGGCACCGAATCCTTTGACGCCACAGCCAACTAGCATGCCAGCCTCCAACAACACGGTTTAGCACCAATACTCGGTTACAACAAACCACTAGTGTGTTAACACGCCAAGCAGATCATTCGTGTCCGTGTCTAATGTTGTGGGTTAGTCCCGACAGCTTGAGCGAGTCCGTCGTCAACTTATTCAGCCAGTTAGTTAGCTAGAATAGTTAGCATACTAGCTAGCCATTGCTTTCTGCCAAGGAAAAAACCCTCCTCCCACGGCACGAACACACAAGCTAACGTTAACTAGTCACCCATGTCCCGAATTCCCTTGAACGACTCTGGCTACCAGTATGTAAAAACAAAACACAAATGTAGGTTATAACTTAGCAGCTACTGTTAGCTAGCCAAGTGCAAAGCTAGCCACTGAATCGACTCAGCCGGTTCGCGTCTGTTCGCTAGGTTGTTCCAGCTATTGTTTAGTTAGCTATCCAGGTAGCAACAAGCTAGCTACATTTCGAGCACAGTAGCTACTTACTACCTAACGTTAACGCTTCAGACAATGAGGTTAGAAAAACAGCTGAATGGTAGGCATTATTGTATGTAATTATTGTAGGTAAGCTAGCTAGCTGTCAATTTGTAGAAAAATCCCCTGATTAACTCTTTAGTATTATCCCAGTTTACCTATTTGCTTATGGTCTTGCCTACGCCTAGCGAACAGTTTTTAAAATTATATGATAAAAAAAGATTCAATTTTATTTGGAACGGCAAGCCAGACAAAATTAAACGGGCCTATTTATATAATGAATATGAATTCGGAGGACAGAAATTATTAAATATTAAAGCATTAGACCTATCACTAAAAGCTCTCTAGCGAATTAGTAAGATTGTCTCACCCAATGTTCAAGAATGGCCTTTTTCCCTTTATTCAGATTACAACCTCTCACTTTCAGTTATTTGAAAAGGAAATAATCTCCCAAATATCACTATTTCTAAAACAAGCCATAGAAAGTTGGTTGCAATTTCAATTTAATCCTCCAGAAATGACAGAACTAATAATGCAACAAATATTGTGGTTAAACTCAAATATACTAATTGATTAAAAAAACATTATTATTTGAAATAAAAAATAAAAAAAAGGTATAATCTTCGTAAATGATATCATTAGAATGTTATTTATATGGGGGATAAAATCTTCTGAGCTCTGCAGATTTTGCTGCGAAGAGACAGAATCATTAGATAATTTGTTTTGGTACTGTCCATTTGTAGCTTGTTTTTGGACACAGGTCCAGGAATGGCTGAAGGATTGCAATATTTACCTGGAGCTAACCCTGCAGATAGCACAACTGGGTGATCTGAAAAGTCATTGTCAATCGATCAATAATAAAGTAATACTTTTCGCAAAAATGTTTATTTTCAATTTACAATCTGTAGAAACAATGAGAATAGAAGGGTTCAGAACTTCTGGAAAACATCACAGTACAGTTGAAAAATATATGGCAAATGGAAATCCAATATGGATGGTGTTAAGAGATACAGTGGGGAAAAAAAGTATTTAGTCAGCCACCAATTGTGCAAGTTCCCCCACTTAAAAAGATGAGAGAGGCCTGTAATTTTCATCATAGGTACACGTCAACTATGACAGACAAATTGAGAAAAGAAATCCAGAAAATCACATTGTAGGATTTTTAATGAATTTATTTGCAAATTATGTTGGAAAATAAATATTTGGTCACCTACAAAAGTTTCTCAATACTTTGTTATATACCCTTTGTTGGCAATGACACAGGTCAAACGTTTTCTGTAAGTCTCACAAGGTTGTCACACACTGTTGCTGGTATTTTGGCCCATTCCTCCATGCAGATCTCCTCTAGAGCAGTGATGTTTTGGGGCTGTCGCTGGGCAACATGGACTTTCAACTCCCTCCAAAGATTTTCTATGGGGTTGAGATCTGGAGATTGGATAGGCCACTCCAGGACCTTGAAATGCTTCTTACGAAGCCACTTCTTCGTTGCCCGGGCGGTGTGTTTGGGATCATTGTCATGCTGAAAGACCCAGCCACGTTTCATCTTCAATGCCCTTGCTGATGGAAGGAGGTTTTCACTCAAAATGTCACGATACATGGCCCCATTCATTCTTTCCTTTACACGGATCAGTCATCCTGGTCCCTTTGCAGAAAAACAGCCCCAAAGCATGATGTTTCCACTCCCATGCTTCACAGTAGGTATGGTGTTCTTTGGATGCAACTCAGCATTCTTTGTCCTCCGAACACGACGAGTTGAGTTTTTACCAAAAAGTTATATTTTGGTTTCATCTGACCATATGACATTCTCCCAATCCTCTTCTGGATCATCCAAATGCACTCTAGCAAACTTCAGACGGGCCTGGACATGTACTGGCTTAAGCAGGGGGACACGTCTGGCACTGCAGGATTTGAGTCCCTGGCGGCGTAGTGTGTTACTGATGGTAGGCTTTGTTATTTTGGTCCATTTCCTAATAATTGCTCCCACAGTTGATTTCTTCAAACCAAGCTGCTTACCTATTGCAGATTCAGTCTTCCCAGCCTAGTGCAGGTCTACAATTTTGTTTCTGGTGTCCTTTGACAGCTCTTTGGTCTTGGCCATAGTGGAGTTTGGAGTGTGACTGTTTGAGGTTGTGGACAGGTGTCTTTTATACTGATAACAAGTTCAAACAGGTGCCATTAATACAGGTAACGAGTGGAGGACAGAGAAGCCTCTTAAAGAAGAAGTTACAGGTCTGTGAGAGCCAGAAATCTTGCTTGTTTGTAGGTGACCAAATACTTATTTTCCACCATAATTTGCAAATAAATTCATAAAAAATCCTACAATGTGATTTTCTGGAGAGAAAAAATTCTCAATTTGTCTGTCATAGTTGACGTGTACCTATGATGAAAATTACAGGCCTCTCTCATCTTTTTAACCCTCGTGTTGTCCTCCCAAATGCCTTACGCCTTTTGTCCTCTGGGGTCAAAAATGACCCCGCCTGGTTTGACTGTTTATAAAGCATACAGTATACATTTTCAATCAATTCTGTGTTACATCTTTATTCTTACTTCTGTTCAACCCATTACTATAATTTTTTTCATTTGTTTTGGAATTTAGAGCCAATAGACCTTGTTTACATAAAAGTATACCCTGTTTTTAAGTAAAAATACAATGAAACTATGAATTATTTTGACCTATTATTATTTTGACTATTTCACTTATCACTGAGTGGTATTTGTAAAAGTTTAGTGAGGATGCTGTTTTTGAATGATTTAATTTTTATTAATGACAGCCCATAATCACACCTTTTGTCCTGCCTGGTTTGACTGTTTATAAAGCATACAGTATACATTTTCAATCAATTCTGTGTTACATATTTAGTCTGAAAATAACGGTAGTTGTTTAATACTATGCTCTTTATGATTCAAACAAATTTGAAGTAATTTGATTGAATTATGGGTGTTTTACTAAATGTAATAACTTCTGTTGTCCTCTGGGATCAAAAAGATTCCGCAGCACAAAGTTTACATACTGCTTGGCAAAACATCTTTGATCATGTTTCTTTGATGTGTGGGGTCAAAACATCTTTGATCATGTTTCTTTGATGTGTGGGGTCAAGCAATGGTTATGACAACAACAACAACAAAAAAAGTATTTTCTCACAGGTGTTTGGGCATTTCACATTTTAGTCTGAGAGAGACAGGCAGCACAATGAGGAGGCAGAAGTTTTATAATGCACAGGAGGCTTGCAAGATAATTTTTGAAATAAAAGAATATAATGACCAGGAGGACAATGCTGCACATAATGAGGATGAATCAACTGATGAAGAGGGTTCAGGGTCAGCTGGGTCCTCTTCCTCAGATTCTACCTCATCTGTTGATTCTTCGTCTTCATCATAATAGATGATGTCCTCCACTTCTGACACTTCTTCCATTTCAACTTCAGATTCTACCTCATCTGTTGATTCTTCATCATAATAGGTGCAGTGCTCCACTTCTGACACTTCTTCCATACCAGCTTCAGATTCTACGTCATCATCACGTTCATCCATTTCCTTATATTCATAATCATCTTCCATTTCTGCAGCAGGAGATGTGGGGGAATCTTCGGAGGAAGAAGTAGCATGCTGTCTGTATGTTGGATCTATCACCTCATCATTATGTTCCTCCTCTTCTGACCCTGAACCCTCTTCATCAGTTGATTCATCCTCATTATGTGCAGCATTGTCCTCCTGGTCATTATTTTCTTTTATTTCAAAAATTATCTTGCAAGCCTCCTGTGCATTATAAAACTTCTGCCTCCTCATTGTGCTGCCTGTCTCTCTCAGACTAAAATGTGAAATGCCCAAACACCTGTGAGAAAATACTTTTTTTGTTGTTGTTGTTGTCATAACCATTGCTTGACCCCACACATCAAAGAAACATGATCAAAGATGTTTTGACCCCACACATCAAAGAAACATGATCAAAGATGTTTTGCCAAGCAGTATGTAAACTTTGTGCTGCGGGGTCTTTTTGACCCCAGAGGACAACAGAAGTTATTACATTTAGTAAAACACCCATAATTCAATCAAATTACTTCAAATTTGTTTGAATCATAAAGAGCATAGTATTAAACAACTACCGTTATTTTCAGACCAATTGATGAATAAAAAACATATTTTGTCGGCAAAAGATTTAATTTGGGGTCAGAATGACCCCAGGACAACAGGAGGGTTAAGTGGGAGAACTTGCACAATTGGTGGCTGACTAAATACTTTTTCCCCCACTGTATATATACAGTGGGGAGAACAAATATTTGATACACTGCCGATTTTGCAGGTTTTCCCACTTACAAAGCATGTAGAGGTCTGTAATTTTTATCATAGGTACACTTCAACTGTGAGAGACGGAATCTAAAACAAAAATCCAGAAAATCACATTGTATGATTTTTAAGTAATTAATTTGCATTTTATTGCATGACATAAGTATTTGATCACCTACCAACCAGTAAGAATTCCAGCTCTCACAGACCTGTTAGTTTTTCTTTAAGAAGCCCTCCTGTTCTCCACTCATTACCTGTATTAACTGCACCTGTTTGAGCTCGTTACCTGTATAAAAGACACCTGTCCACACACTCAATCAGACTCCAACCTCTCCACAATGGCCAAGACCAGAGAGCTGTGTAAGGACATCAGGGATAAAATTGTAGACCTGCACAAGGCTGGGATGGGCTACAGGACAATAGGCAAGCAGCTTGGTGAGAAGGCAACAACTGTTGGCGCAATTATTAGAAAATGGAAGAAGTTCAAGATGACGGTCAATCACCCTCGGTCTGGGGCTCCATGCAAGATCTCACCTCGTGGGGCATCAATGATCATGAGGTAGGTGAGGGATCAGCCCAGAACTACACGGCAGGACCTGGTCAATGACCTGAAGAGAGCTGGGACCACAGTCTCAAAGAAAACCATTAGTAACACACTACGCCTTCAAGGATTAAAATCCTGCAGCACACGCAAGGTCCCCCTACTCAAGCCAGCGCATGTCCAGGCCCGTCTGAAGTTTGCCAATGACCTTCTGGATGATCCAGAGGAGGAATGGGAGAAGGTCATGTGGTCTGATAAGACAAAAATATAACTTTTTGGTCTAAACTCCACTCACCGTGTTTGGAGGAAGAAGAAGGATGAGTACAACCCCAAGAACCCCATCCCAACCGTGAAGCATGGAGGTGAAAACGTCATTCTTTGGGGATGCTTTTCTGCAAAGGGGACAGGACGACTGCGCCGTATTGAGGGGAGGATGGATGGGGCCATGTATCGCGAGATCTTGGCCAACAACCTCCTTCCTCAGTAAGAGCATTGAAGATGGGTCGTGGCTGGGTCTTCCAGCATGACAACAACCCGAAACACACAGCCAGGGCAACTAAGGAGTGGCTCCGTAAGAAGCATCTCAAGGTCCTGGAGTGGCCTAGCCAGTCTCCAGACCTGAACCCAATAGAACATCTTTGGAGGGAGCTGAAAGTCCGTTATTGCCCAGCGACAGCCCCGAAACCTGAAGGATCTGGAGAAGGTCTGTATGGAGGAGTGGGCCAAAATCCTGGTCAAGACCTACAGGAAACGTATGATCTCTGTAATTGCAAACAAAGGTTTCTGTACCAAATATTAAGTTATGCTTTTCTGATATATCAAATACTTATGTCATGCAATAAAATGCAAATTAATTACTTAAAAATCATACAATGTGATTTTCTGGATTTTTGTTTTAGATTCCGTCTCTCATAGTTGAAGTGTACCTATGATAAAAATTACAGACCTCTACATGCTTTGTAAGTAGGTAAACCTGCAAAATCGGCAGTGTATCAAATACTTGTTCTCCCCACTATATATATATATATATATTATTTTTTTTGTGAGAGAAAAAATCATATGGGGGATTGGAAGTGATGCAGACAATTACATTGATGGAAGTTACAATCTATCTGCAATATTAAAGCTGATCTACCCCCTAAAAAAATTAAATAAACAAATAAAATTGGCCATGTTTTTTTGTCCTACCAGATCCATGATGAGAAGATTCTAGCTAGTGTATCCCTCTGTCGTTCGACTCTTGTTAGAGGGTAGTTGTCCGGTTTAACAGGTCCCAGGTTCCTATGACTGTTATGATTATTTATTTACAAGTTCATTACAATTTGCTTTAGCTCCATCTGTACCTGATAGAGCAAATCTAGTGACGTGCAGAAATAAGCCTTCTGGCGCAAGAGACTCATTGGGAGGAGGAGACTAAAGACTCATTGGGAGGAGGAGACTAGAGACTCATTGGGAGGAGGAGACTAGAGATTCATGGGAGGAGGAGACTAGAGACTCATTGGGAGGAGGAGACTAGAGACTCATTGGGAGGAGGAGACTAGAGACTCATGGGAGGAGGAGACTAGAGACTCATTGGGAGGAGGAGACTAGAGACTCATTGGGAGGAGGAGACTAGAGACTCATTGGGAGGAGGAGACTAGAGACTCATTGGGAGGAGGAGACTAGAGACTCATTGGAGGAGGAGACTAGAGATTCATTGGGAGGAGGAGACTAGAGACTCATTGGGAGGAGGAGACTAGAGACTCATTGGGAGGAGGAGACTAGAGACTCATTGGGAGGAGGAGACTAGAGACTCATTGGGAGGAGGAGACTAGAGACTCATTGGGAGGAGGAGACTAGAGACCATTGGGAGGAGGAGACTAGAGACTCATTGGGAAGGAGGAGACTAGAGATTCATTGGGAGGAGGAGACTAGAGACTCATTGGGAGGAGGAGACTAGAGACTCATTGGGAGGAGGAGACTAGAGACCATTGGAGGAGGAACTAGAGACTCATTGGGAGGAGGAGACTAGAGACTCATTGGGAGGAGGAGACTAGAGACTCATTGGGAGGAGGAGACTAGAGACTCATTGGGAGGAGGAGACTAGAGACTCATTGGGAGGAGGAGACTAGAGACTCCATTGGGAGGAGGAGACTAGAGATTCATTGGGAGGAGGAGACTAGAGACTCATTGGGAGGAGGAGACTAGAGACTCATTGGGAGGAGGAGACTAGAGACTCATTGGGAGGAGGAGACTAGAGACTCATTGGGAGGAGGAGACTAGAGATTCATTGGGAGGAGGAGACTAGAGACTCATTGGGAGGAGGAGACTAGAGACTCATTGGGAGGAGGAGACTAGAGACTCATTGGGAGGAGGAGACTAGAGACTCATTGGGAGGAGGAGACTAGAGACTCATTGGGAGGAGGAGACTAGAGCAGACACAGAAGTTCTGACTGAATGCACATTTGAGCGCCCCCTACGGCCACCGAGGCGGAGCTGCAGCTGCTTGCAGTCACTAAAAGGCAGAGTAGTAAGTAACTGAACAGCTTGTTTTGAACAATAGATTACATTTACATTTACATTTACGTCATTTAGCAGACGCTCTTATCCAGAGCGACTTACAGTTAGTGAATACATTTTTATTTTTTATACTGGCCCCCCGTGGGAATCGAACCCACAACCCTGGCGTTGCAAACGCCATGCTCTATCAACTGAGCTACATCCCTGCCGGCCATTCCCTCCCCTACCCTGGACGACGCTGGGCCAATTGTGTGTGCGCCGCCCATAGATTTTAGAAACAGGAAAATATACACATTTACAACACTTTTCTGAGCATTTAAAACATAAACCATGAATTGTATTACATATAATTAAAAAAAGATATATATTTCAAAAAAGTGGACCTATCATAAGTGGGGCGCCGCCCCTAATGCACTAATGGGCGAGCCGCCCCTGCTGGTGGGGGGAACTCTGAGGGCCCGGAATAGGCTAGTAGTTGATACAATGTTGCAAGTTCACTAGCAACAGCTTCAAGCTGGAACCAGTTGATTGATTTGATACAATGTTGCGATAGATCAAGTCAAGACAGATAGAAAGGGAGGCTGAGTAGATGAATGCAAATAACCGGAATTTTCATCAGTATTTTTGTCTACTGTTTTTGTTTGTCGGCTTTATGTATTTTTATCATTTTAATTCAGATTTGTATGATTAACCAAGTAACTGTTCCATGAAAATGTGTAAATGAAAATAAAAGCTGGCATGCAGATTTGTAGAACTGGTAGGATAAATTGTAAGCTTTCCCAAACTTGAATCTCACTCTCTGCCTATGAAGTGATTTGTTTGACAATCAGATTTTGTATTTGTATTTATTAAGGATCCCCATTAGTTCCTGTCAAGGCAGCAGCTACTCTTCCTGGGGTTTATTATGGATCCCCATTAGTTCCTGCCAAGGCAGCAGCTACTCTTCCTGGGGTTTATTATGGATCCCCATTAGTTCCTGTCAAGGCAGCAGCTACTCTTCCTGGGGTTTATTATGGATCCCCATTAGTTCCTGTCAAGGCAGCAGCTACTCTTCCTGGGGTTTATTATGGATCCCCATTAGTTCCTGCCAATGCAGCAGCTACTCTTCCTGGGGTTTATTATGGATCCCCATTAGTTCTTGCCAAGGCAGCAGCTACTCTTCCTGGGGTTTATTATGGATCCCCATTAGTTCCTGTCAAGGCAGCAGCTACTCTTCCTGGGGTTTATTATGGATCCCCATTAGTTCCTGCCAAGGCAGCAGCTACTCTTCCTGGGGTCCAGCAACATTAAGGCAGTTGTATACAATTTAAAATATTACATGACATTGCATTCCATAACACTTTACCCAATACATTTAGTGTGTTCCCTCAGGCCACTACTCCACTATCACATATTTACAATACAACATCCATGTGTGTGTAGAGTGGGTTTCTTATCATGGGTATGTGTGTCTGTGCCGGTGTGTGTCTCTTCCCAGTCCCCGCTGTTCCATAAGGTGTATTTTTATCTGTTTTTTAAATCTGATTCTACTGCTTGCATCAGTTACCTGATGTGGAATAGAGTTCCATGTAGTCATGGCTCTAAGTAGTACTGTGCGCCTCCCATAGTCTGTTCTGGACTTGGGGACTGTGAAGAGACCTCTGGTGGCATGTCTTGTGGGGTATGTATGGGTGTCCGAGGTGTGTGACAGTAGTTCAAACAGACAGCTCGGTGCATTCAACATGTCAATACCTCTCACAAATACAAGTAGTGATGAAGTCAATCTCTCCTCCACTTTGAGCCATGAGAGATTTACATGCATATTATTAATGTTTGCGCTCTGTGTACATCCAAGGGCCAGCCGTGCTGCCCTGTTCTGAGCCAATTGCAATTTTCCGAGGTCTCTCTTTGTGGCACCTGACCACATGACTGAACAGTAGTCCAGGTGCGACAAAACTAGGGCCTGTAGGATCTGCCTTGTTGGTAGTGCTGTTAAGAAGGTAGAGCAGCACTTTATTATGGACAGACTTCTCCCCATCTTAGCTACTGTTGTATCAATATGTTTTGACCATGACAGGTTACAATCCAGGGTTACTCCAAGCAGTTTAATCACCTCAATTTGCTCAATTTCCACATTATTTATTTCAAGATTTAATTGAGGTTTAGGGTTTAGTGAATGATTTGTCCCAAATACAATGCTTTTAGTTTTGAAATATTTAGGACTAACTTATTCCTTGCCACCCATTCTGAAACTAACTGCAGCTCTTTGTTAAGTGTTGCAGTCATTTCACTCACTGTAGTAGCTGACATGTATAGTGTTGAGTCATCAGCATGCATAGACACTCTGGCTTTACTCAGAGCCAGTGGCATGTCATTAGTAAAGATTGAAAAAAGCAAGGGGCCAAAACAGCTGCCCTGGGGAATTCCTGTTTCTACCTGGATTATGTTGGAGATGCTTCCATTAAAGAACACCCTCTGTGTTCTGTTAGACAGGTAACTCTTTATCCACAATATAGCAGGGGGTGTAAAGCCATAACACATACGTTTTTCCATCAACAGAATATGATCGATAATGTCAAAAGCCGCACTGAAGTCTAACAAAACAGCCCCCACAACATCTTGACTGGTTGTGTTCATGACACATTAAAAAGTAATACATTTTTACAATTAAATTACATGTCGTTTCTGTAAAATACTTTTTTTTTTAAACAATAATCTGTGCCGCTCTGACATGTTGTCAACAGAAAAGGGCAAATTAAGTCATACAATCAAAGTCCATTCAGAGACACCAGTATCAAGCCCATCTGTCAGTGTGGACTTGCTGGCTCCATTCATGTTTCTGTGAACAAATACACACATAGTCACTGTTCTATTACCAATGGCAGTTAGGATAGGTGATATCTGACACACAAACAGGTGCTATGTTGAAGTTTGAACAGGTCAAATAAAACCTACCCGATTATGGTCTCACCATCAAACGACTGAGGCTGGAGGTAAGGTCTTTGTCAGAGCCCCATTGAGGAACTCCTGGCCCCTCAGAAAAGATACTGGTCCGTCACACACATTGCAGTCATTTAGCAACACTCTTATCCAGAGCATACATTTTCATACTGGCCCCGCGTGGGAAACGAACCCACAACCCTGGCGTTGCAAGCGCCATGCTCTACCAACTGAGCAACAGGGGACACACAGAGCAATGATTACATTATCAAAGGTGGTTATTATTAGCACGGTGGAACCAACCGGATCGCTGCGTTCACCTTTCTATGTCATAAAATGTGAAGTGAAATAGAATGGTGAACACAGTGATCAGGCTGGTTGCCCCAGGCTAGGTTATGCCCTGGACATTATATGCATCTAAGAAGTAGAAAATAAGCAACAAATAATGTAAGTTTGCATAAATAATGTTTCACAATTGGGTTATCAAATGTATCAAAGTAATGAAGTGTGTTACCTTCTGTATTTGTACAAAGGATGAGCCTGTGAAAGCTGTTGCCGCTGACAGGTGAAGGCTGCTGGCCGGATACTTGCCAACATGTGACTGACTGTTCCATTCATAGGGACGCTCACAGTGAGGACATGTCTGCATGATGCTGATGAAGACCCCTTGCTGGTCTTCTCTATGCTGCATGTTCGGCTGAAAACTGGACATCTCTCGAACAACTGCAGCAGGCAATCTGATGAGGTAGTGTTGTCTGGGAGGGCCTGTTTAAGTGGTAAATGCATTATGTTCTAACGAAAATACAAAAATGACTCTACTAGTCGTATCTTCTTGGTAGTGGCCTACTAGTTTATCAAGCCAGGTGTTTTTTAATACAACTTTTCACGTAACACACATTACCCGTTGTTGATGAAGCCGTCTGTGTCATCAGGGCCGTCACTATCAAGGTTAGGGTTAGAGTTAGGGTTAGGGTTAGGATTAGGGTTACCCGTTGATGAAGCCGTCGGTGTCATCAGGGCCGTCACTATCAGATGCCTCATGATGGCGTATCCTATTCATTGGGTTAGGGTTAGGGTTAGGGTTAGGGTTAGGGGTTAGGGGTTAGGGTTAGGGTCAGGGTTAGGGTTAGGGTTAGGGTTAGGGTTAGGGTTAGGGTTAGGGGTTAGGGTTAGGGTTAGGGTTAGGGTTAGGGGTTAGGGGTTAGGGTTAGGGTTAGGGTTAGGGTTAGGGTTACCCGTTGATGAAGCCGTCTGTGTAATCAGGGCCGTCACTATCAGGGTTAGGGTTAGGGTTAGGGTTAGGGTTAGGGTTACCCGTTGATGA
>LR778259.1:37218319-37224513 GCA_902810595.1 Coregonus sp. 'balchen'
GGGTTAGGGTTTGGGTTAGGGTTAGGGTTATGGTTAGGGTTAGGGTTAGGGTTAGGGTTAGGGTTACCCGTTGATGAAGCCGTCTGTGTAATCAGGGCCGTCACTATCAGATGCCTCATGATGGCCTATCCTATTCATTGGGTTAGGGTTAGGGTTAGGGTTAGGGTTAGGGTTACCCGTTGATGAAGCCGTCTGTGTAATCAGGGCCGTCACTATCAGATGCCTCATGATGGCCTATCCTATTCATTGGGTTAGGGTTAGGGTTAGGGTTAGGGTTAGGGTTAGGGTTACCCGTTGATGAAGCCGTCTGTGTAATCAGGGCCGTCACTATCAGATGCCTCATGATGGCCTATCCTATTCATTGGGTTAGGGTTAGGTTTAGGGTTAGGGTTAGGGTTAGGGTTAGGGTTAGGGTTACCCGTTGATGAAGCCGTCTGTGTAATCAGGGCCGTCACTATCAGATGCCTCATGATGGCCTATCCTATTCATTGGGTTAGGGTTAGGGTTAGGGTTAGGGTTACCCGTTGATGAAGCCGTCTGTGTAATCAGGGCCGTCACTATCAGATGCCTCATGATGGCGTATCCTATTCATTGGGTTAGGGTTAGGGTTAGGGTTACCCGCTGATGAAGCCGTCTGTGTAATCAGGACCGTCACTATCAGATGCCTCATGATGGCGTATCCTATTCATTGGGTTAGGGTTAGGGTTAGGGTTAGGGTTAGGGATAGGGTTACCCGTTGATGAAGCCGTCTGTGTAATCAGGGCCGTCACTATCAGATGCCTCATGATGGCGTATCCTATTCATTGGGTTAGGGTTAGGGTTAGGGTTAGGGTTAGGGTTACCCGTTGATGAAGCCGTCTGTGTAATCAGGGCCGTCACTATCAGGGTTAGGGTTAGGGTTAGGGTTAGGGTTAGGGTTACCCGTTGATGAAGCCGTCTGTGTAATCAGGGCCGTCACTATCAGATGCCTCATGATGGCGTATCCTATTCATTGGGTTAGGGTTAGGGTTAGGGTTAGGGTTACCCGTTGATGAAGCCGTCTGTGTAATCAGGGCCGTCACTATCAGATGCCTCATGATGGCGTATCCTATTCATTGGGTTAGGGTTAGGGTTAGGGTTAGGGTTAGGGTTAGGGTTACCCGTTGATGAAGCCGTCTGTGTAATCAGGGCCGTCACTATCAGATGCCTCATGATGGCCTATCCTATTCATTGGGTTAGGGTTAGGGTTAGGGTTAGGGTTACCCGTTGATGAAGCCGTCTGTGTAATCAGGGCCGTCACTATCAGATGCCTCATGATGGCGTATCCTATTCATTGGGTTAGGGTTAGGGTTACCCGTTGATGAAGCCGTCTGTGTAATCAGGGCCGTCACTATCAGATGCCTCATGATGGCGTATCCTATTCATTGGGTTAGGGTTAGGGTTAGGGTTAGGGTTAGGGTTACCCGTTGATGAAGCCGTCTGTGTCATCAGGGCCGTCACTATCAGATGCCTCATGATGGCCTATCCTATTCATTGGGTTAGGGTTAGGGTTAGGGTTAGGGTTACCCGTTGATGAAGCCGTCTGTGTAATCAGGGCCGTCACTATCAGATGCCTCATGATGGCGTATTCTATTCATTGGGTTAGGGTTAGGGTTAGGGTTAGGGTTAGGGTTAGGGTTACCCGTTGATGAAGCCGTCTGTGTAATCAGGGCCGTCACTATCAGATGCTTCATGATGGCGTATTCTATTCATTGGGTTAGGGTTAGGGTTAGGGTTAGGGTTAGGGTTAGGGTTACCCGTTGATGAAGCCGTCTGTGTCATCAGGGCCGTCACTATCAGATGCCTCATGATGGCCTATCCTATTCATTGGGTTAGGGTTAGGGTTAGGGTTAGGGTTACCTGTTGATGAAGCCGTCTGTGTCATCAGGGCCGTCACTATCAGATGCCTCATGATGGCGTATCCTATTCATTGGAGTGGAGGGAGACTGGCAACCATCAATCAATCAATCAATTTTATTTTATATAGCCCTTCTTACATCAGCTAATATCTCGAAGTGCTGTACAGAAACCCAGCCTAAAACCCCAAACAGCTAGTAATGCAGGTGTAGAAGCACGGTGGCTAGGAAAAACTCCCTAGAAAGGCGAAAACCTAGGAAGAAACCTAGAGAGGAACCAGGCTATGAGGGGTGGCCAGTCCTCTTCTGGCTGTGCCGGGTGGAGATTATAACAGAACCATGCCAAGATGTTCAAAAATGTTCATAAGTGACAAGCATGGTCAAATAATAATCAGGAATAAATCTCAGTTGGCTTTTCATAGCCGATCATTAAGAGTTGAAAACAGCAGGTCTGGGACAGGTAGGGGTTCCATAACCGCAGGCAGAACAGTTGAAACTGGAATAGCAGCAAGGCCAGGCGGACTGGGGACAGCAAGGAGTCACCACGGCCGGTAGTCCCGACGTATGGTCCTAGGGCTCAGGTCTCTCAGTTGGCTTTTCATAGCCGATCATTAAGAGTTGAAAACAGCAGGTCTGGGACAGGTAGGGGTTTCGTAGCCGCAGGCAGAACAGTTGAAACTGGAATAGCAGCAAGGCCAGGCGGACTGGGGACAGCAAGGTGTCATCATGCCCGGTAGTCCTGACGTATGGTCCTAGGGCTCAGGTTCTCAGAGAGAAAGAGAGAACGAGAGAATTAGAGAGAGCATACTTAAATTCACACAGGACACTGGATAAGACAGGAGAAGTACTCCAGGTATAACCAACTAACCCCAGCCCCCCGACACATAAACTACTGCAGCATAAATACTGGAGGCTGAGACAGGAGCGGTCCGGAGACACTGTGGCCCCATCCGAAGAAACCCCCGGACAGGGCCAAACAGGAAGGATATAACCCCACCCACTCCGCCAAAGCACAGCCCCCGCACCACTAGAGGGATATCCCCAACCACCAACTTACAATCCTGAGACAAGGCCGAGTATAGCCCACAGAGGTCTCCACCACAGCACAAACCAAGGGGGGGGCGCCAACCCAGACAGGAAGATCACGTCAGTAACTCAACCCACTCAAGTGACGCACCCCTCCCAGGGACGGCATGAAAGAGCACCAGCAAGCCAGTGACTCAGCCCCTGCAACAGGGTTAGAGGCAGAGAACCCCAGTGGAGAGGGGAACCGGCCTGGCAGAGACAGCAAGGGCTGTTCGTTGCTCCAGCCTTTCCGTTCACCTTCACACTCCTGGGCCAGACTACACTCAATCATATGACCTACTGAAGAGATAAGTCTTCAGTAAAGACTTAAAGGTTGAGACCGAGTCTGCGTCTCTCACATGGGTAGGCAGACTGTTCCATAAAAATGGAGATCTATAGGAGAAAGCCCTGCCTCCCGCTGTTTGCTTAGAAATTCTAGGGACAATTAGGAGGCCTGCGTCTTGTGACCGTAGCGTACGTATTGGTATGTACGGCAGGACCAACTCGGAAAGATAGGTAGGAGCAAGCCCATGTAACGCTTTATAGGTTAACAGTAAAACCTTGAAATCAGCCCTTGCCTTAACAGGAAGCCAGTGTAGGGAAGCTAGCACTGGAGTAATATGATCAAATTTCTTGGTTCTAGTCAGGATTCTAGCAGCCGTATTTAGCACTAACTGAAGTTTATTTAGTGCTTTATCCGGGTAGCCGGAAAATAGAGCATTGCAGTAGTCTAACCTAGAAGTAACAAATGCATGGATAAATTTTTCTGCATCATTTTTGGACAGAACATTTCTGATTTTTGCAATGTTACGTAGATGGAAAAAAGCTGTCCTTGAAACAGTCTTGATATGTTCGTCAAAAGAGAGATCAGGGTCAAGAGTAACGCCGAGGTCCTTCACAGTTTTATTTGAGACGACTTTACAACCATCAAGATGAATTGTCAGATTTAACAGAAGATCTCTTTGTTTCTTGGGACCTAGAACAAGCATCTCTGTTTTGTCCGAGTTTAAAAGTAAAAAGTTTTCAGCCAATGGAGGAGGTGTCAGACTGGCAACAACGGAGGAGGTGTCAGACTGGCAACAACGGAGGAGGTGTCAGACTGGCAACAACGGAGGAGGTGTCAGACTGGCAACAATGGAGGAGGTGTCAGACTGGCAACAACGGAGGAGGTGTCAGACTGGCAACAACGGAGGAGGTGTCAGACTGGCAACAACGGAGGAGGTGTCAGACTGGCAACAACGGAGGAGGTGTCAGACTGGCAACAACGGAGGAGGTGTCAGACTGGCAACAACGGAGGAGGTGTCAGACTGGCAACAACGGAGGAGGTGTCAGACTGGCAACAACGGAGGAGGTGTCAGACTGGCAACAATGGAGGAGGTGTCAGACTGGCAACAACGGAGGAGGTGTCACAAGGGTACGTGTGAAGCATCACTCACTTTTATTCTGAGGTCTTGCCTGACAAGCTGTTAAAAAAGAAAGTGAACAGTGAATTAAATGATTTTTAGAGATTGCTAAACCATTACAATTACATTGCTGTACATGTTATGAGATTCACCTTTGCTCCTTCTGGTAGGTCCTGGCATCTGTTGACCAGGGGATCAGTCTGGCCCCCAACTGGGCACTTTGTCTAACAGAAAAACAGCGTCAACAATTGTCATCAACCCTCAATTATAAACATAGCTCGAACATAGCTCGAACATAGCTCGAACATAGCTCGAACATAGCTCGATAAATAACGTAGCCTCGTTTGGAAGCTTATTCTATTACATTTACATCAATTAGCAGATGCTCTTTTAAAAAAAATTTTTTTTTTTAAATTATTATTATTAAATGTTTTTGTGGGGGGGGGGGTAGAATGATTACTTTTATACTATCCCAGGTATTCCTTAAAGAGGGTGGTTTCAAGTGTCTCCGGAAGGTGGTCAGTGACTCCGCTGTCCTGGCGCTGTGAGGGAGCTTGTTCCACCATTGGGGTGCGATACGATAAAATTTGTAAAGTGTGCAAATAATTAGTAGGAAGCAACTTTGCCATATTATGACATCTTCAAATTTACTTTAGAGATGGCAATGTTGCCATTACTGTTACTAAAAAAGTTAGTCAAAAATAGCTTGCAATGCTAATGTTAACTAGCTAAAATATGGTGGTCCCCTCAATCTTAGTTAGCTGGCTAAAGTTATACCATATCTAAAGTCAATCTGGCGACATCACAGTCATGACAAAAGGTTTTCCTACTAATTATTTGCCTTCTGAAATGTTATCGTGTTTCCAAGCCAAATCTGAGTTGTATTGAGGTAGACTAATGTTAGCCAGCTAGCTAACTAGCTAGTTAGGTAGCTAGCTAGCTAAAGTCATCCATGCTAGCGATGATAATGATAATGATTATCAAAATATACATAACCAGATACAAAAAAAAAGATATAAACCATCAGTCTATGGTCTAGCTACAAGTATACTCACCACCACTGGGGACCAACCAACTTCAACCACCTATTCCGCATGATGATAGGGTCCTTCGGCAGGGCATGCAAACCATAGTTGGTCAATCTGTATAGGGCTTTTTAGTCACAAACGGCCGTGATCCTTTGAATGCGTTGTGGGCGAGATGAAACAACGGAGCCCCATTCATTGAGGGAGATCTATTACACTGTCCCAGGTTGAACCGGGCAATGGCCCCTTACATCATCGGATGAAAGCGGGGAGGGAGGAGCTCCCTTCTCAAATCAAACCCACTCTGTCATGTTATCAACAAGCCAGCATGGTGCATCGTCTGGCGAACACGTCTCTTTTCCATAAAATAAACGTTTGAATTCAAACTAGTTTTCATTGGGAAGGCCAGATTAAGTGTTTTTATCAAAATGAATCCCTTTTGCATGTGAAAACACGGAGCCCCTACTCATCACTTGATCGCTTAATTACATCACTTTTGTTTTGAGCCGACTTTGTCGTTGGCCAGAGCGGGAAACCTGACTCACGCCTGGGAGGAAGCCCGGCTCCAGCACCCTTGCCATGAATAAGGTCTGACAGACTACAACCACTGTACCATGAATAAGGTACTGTACACCACGACCCTCGTAATATGAAATGTAACCACTCAGTACCCCTGATTGAATAAGGTACTGACCTGTATAGTCAACACTCCAGTACCCGCCATTGAATAAGGGTACTGACCATTGAATAAGGTTCACACCAGTACCCCTGCCAGAATAGGTACGACCTGTTATAACCATCGTACCCCTGCTCATCAGTACTGACAC
>LR778259.1:37224613-37331055 GCA_902810595.1 Coregonus sp. 'balchen'
GGGGGGGGGGAGGAAAAAGGGATTTTCCCAGGCTTGGGGGGCCCCCTTGGGGGAAAAAAAGGGTTTCCCCATTGAGGGTGGTGATCCGTCCCCACAGATTGTTGCCGACATGCAGAGATGGATTCCCAACGGTTATCAGAAGGGGGGAAAAAGGAAAAAGATTTAGTTGTGTGTGGGGTAGCAAGATAGGAGAGGCCAGTGAGGATTGACAGAGCCAAGTGATTTGGGTTTTTAAGCGGAAAGGAGAGGGCTAGAATGAGCCCGGGGGACCCCAGTGGTGAGAGCCGGGGTGCGGACACAGTTTCTCGCCACGCCATTCGTAGGAGCGCCCGTCAGGTAGGACGCAATCAAAGTAGCCGCCCCGGAGACCCCAAACCGGAGAGGGTGGGAGGAAGATTGAGGTTAAAAGTATAAAAGGCAGAGACAGGTCTAGAAGGACAAGAGAAGGAGGAGAGGGAGTTTAGCAGGCGGGGGGGCTCGTGACAGAGAGGAGCAGTCTCAGTTGAATGACCGTCCTGAAACCTGAGGGTTTTGGGGATCAAAAAGATCATTCTGAGGAGATAGCAAGAGAGTTGGCTAAAGACGGCATGCTCAAGAGTTTTGGAGAGAAAAGAAATAAGGAGGGATCGAGTGTAGGTTTTTTGAGAAGGGGTGCAACTCTCGCTCTCTTGAAGACAGAAGGGACATAGCCAATGGTCTAGGATGAGTTGATGAGCGAGGTGAGGTAAGGGAGAAGGTCTCCGGAGATGGTCTGGAGAAGAGAGGAGGGGATAGGGTCAAGCGGGCAGGTTGTTGGGCGGCCGGCCGTCACAAGTCGCAAGATTTCATCTGGAGAGAGAGGGGAGAAAGAAGTCAAAGCATAGGGTAGGGCAGTGTGAGCAGGACCAGCATTGTCATTTGACTTAACAAACGAGGATCGGATGTCGTCAACCTTCTTTTCAAAATGGTTGACGAAGTCATCCACAGAGAGGGAGGAGGGGAGGGGAGGGGAGGGGGAGGAGGATTCAGCAGGGATGAGAAGGTGGCAAAGAGCTTCCTAGGGTTAGAGGCAGAGGCTTGAAATTTAGAGTGGTAGAAAGTGGCTTTAGCAGCAGAAACAGAGGAAGAAATGTAGAGAGGAGGGAGTGAAAAGATGCCAGGTCCGCAGGCCGTCTAGTTTTCCTCCATTTCCTCTTGGCTGCCCGGAGCCCTGTTCTGTGAGCTCGCAATGAGTCGTCAAGCCACGGAGCAGGAGGGGAGGACCGAGCCGGCCGGGAGGATAGGGGACATAGAGAGTCAAAGGATGCAGAAAGGGAGGAGGAGGAGGGTTGAGGAGGCAGAATCAGGAGATTGGAGGGAGAAGGATGAGCAGAGGGAAGAGATGATATGGATGGAAGAGGAGAGAGTAGCGGGAGAGAGAGAGCGAAGGTTGCCACGGCGCATAACCATCTGAGTAGGGGCAGAGTGAGTAGTGTGGGAGGAGAGCGAGAGAGAAAAGGATACAAAGTAGTGGTCGGAAACATGGAGGGGAGTTGCAGTGAGATTAGTAGAAGAACAGCATCTAGTAAAGATAAGGTCAAGCGTATTGCCTGCCTTGTGAGTAGGGGGGGACGGTGAGAGGGTGAGGTCAAAAGAGGAGAGGAGTGGAAAGAAGGAGGCAGAGAGAAATGAGTCAAAGGTAGACGTAGGGAGGTTAAAGTCACCCAGAACTGTGAGGGGTGAGCTATCCTCAGGAAAGGAACTTATCAAGGCGTCAAGATCATTGATGAACTCTCCAAGGGAACCTGAAGGCGATAAATGATAAGGATGTTAAGCTTGAATGGGCTAGTGACTGTGACAGCATGGAATTCAAATGAGGAGATAGACAGATGGGTCAGGGGAAAAAGAGAGAATGTCCACTTTGGAGAGATAAGGATTCCTGTGCCACCACCCCGCTGACCAGATGCTCTCTGGGTATGCGAGAACACATGGTCAGACGAGGAGAGAGCAGTAGGAGTAGCAGTGTTTTCTGTGGAAATCCATGTTTCCGTCAGCGCCAAGAGTCGAGGGACTGGAGGGTAGCATAGGCTGAGATGAACTCTGCCTTGTTGGCCGCAGAACGGCAGTTCCAGAGGCTGCCGGAGACCTGGAACTCCACGTGGGTCCTGCGTGCAGGGACCACCAGGTTAGAGAGGCAGCAGCCACGCGGTGTGAGGCGTTTGTATAGCCTGTGCGGAGAGGAGAGAACAGGGATAGACAGACGCATAGTTGACAGGCTACAGAAAAAGGCTACATAATGCAAAGGAGATCGGAATGAAATGAACTAAACATCTGGGAAAGCGAGAGAGCGGAGCCTCCACTCACTTACGTTTCACTGAAACACCCAAATATAACTCTCCCAACTTCCACCTCAGAAACTATAATTGTTGTAAACTACAGCGGTTCAATGTTTTCTAGGAATGACTAACTTAGTTTATTCAGCTAGCTAACTTGGTACAGTATTCTTCCGTGAAAACCATCCAGCACCGAATCCTATGACGCCACAGCCAACTAGCATGCCAGCCTCCAACAACACGGTTTAGCACCAATACTCGGTTACCAACAAACCACTAGTGTGTTAACACGCCAAGCAGATCATTCGTGTCCGTGTCTAATGTTGTGGGTTAGTCCCGACAGCTTGAGCGAGTCCGTCGTCAACTTATTCAGCCAGTTAGTTAGCTAGAATAGTTAGCATACTAGCTAGCCATTGCTTTCTGCCATGGAAAAAAACCCTCCTCCCACGGCACGAACACACAAGCTAACGTTAACTAGTCACCCATGTCCCGAATTCCCTTGAACGACTCTGGCTACCAGTATGTAAAACAAAACACAAATGTAGGTTATAACTTAGCAGCTACTGTTAGCTAGCCAAGTGCAAAGCTAGCCACTGAATCGACTCAGCCGGTTCGCGTCTGTTCGCTAGGTTGTTCCAGCTATTGTTTAGTTAGCTATCCAGGTAGCAACAAGCTAGCTACATTTCGAGCACAGTAGCTACTTACTACCTAACGTTAACGCTTCAGACAATGAGGTTAGAAAAACAGCTGAATGGTAGGCATTATTGCATGTAATTATTGTAGGTAAGCTAGCTAGCTAGCAGGTAAATACCTGTCAATTTGTAGAACAATCCCCTGATTAACTCTTTAGTATTATCCCAGTTTACCTATTTGCTTATGGTCTTGCCTACGCCTAGCGAACAGTTTTTAAAATTATATGATAAAAAAAAGATTCAATTTTATTTGGAACGGCAAGCCAGACAAAATTAAACGGGCCTATTTATATAATGAATATGAATTCGGAGGACAGAAATTATTAAATATTAAAGCATTAGACCTATCACTAAAAGCTCTCTAGCGAATTGGTAAGATTGTCTCACCCAATGTTCAAGAATGGCCTTTTTCCCTTTATTCAGATTACAACCTCTCACTTTCAGTTATTTGAAAAGGAAATAATCTCCCAAATATCACTATTTCTAAAACAAGCCATAGAAAGTTGGTTGCAATTTCAATTTAATCCTCCAGAAATGACAGAACTAATAATGCAACAAATATGTGGTTAAACTCAAATATACTAATTGATAAAAAACCATTATTATTTGAATAAAATGTTTAAAAAAGGTATAATCTTCGTAAATGATATCATAGGTAGGACTGGTGGAGTTATGTCGCACATGCAGCTAACAAAAACATATGGAAATGTCTGCTCTACACAAAATTACAACCAAATAATAGCAGCATTACTGCAAAAATGGAAGAGGAAAGTGGAAGGTGGAGAAAGTAAGGAACTTGTCTGTGGGCCCTGCATTAAAGAACATTATTGGTTAAGGAAAACTGATAAATAAAAAAGTATATCAGTTTCAGTTAAGGACAAAAGGATTGACAGCCGTCCCATATAGATTGCAAAATAGTTGGGAAGAGATTTTTGACATACCGATTCCATGGCATAGTGTTTATGAACTGATACGCAAAACGACGCCGGATTCTTGCTACCAATAGAATGTTATTTATATGGGGGATAAAATCTTCTGAGCTCTGCAGATTTTGCTGCGAAGAGACAGAATCATTAGATAATTTGTTTTGGTACTGTCCATTTGTAGCTTGTTTTTGGACACAGGTCCAGGAATGGCTGAAGGATTGCAATATTTACCTGGAGCTAACCCTGCAGATAGCACAACTGGGTGATCTGAAAAGTCATTGTCAATCGATCAATAATAAAGTAATACTTTTCTGCAAAAAATGTTTATTTTCAATTTACAATCTGTAGAAACAATGAGAATAGAAGGGTTCAGAACTTCTGAAAAACATCACAGTACAGTTGAAAAATATATGGCAAATGGAAATCCAATATGGATGGTGTTAAGAGATACAGTGGGGAAAAAAAGTATTTAGTCAGCCACCAATTGTGCAAGTTCTCCCACTTAAAAAGACGAGAGAGGCCTGTAATTTTCATCATAGGTACACGTCAACTATGACAGACAAATTGAGAAAAAAAATCCAGAAAATCACATTGTAGGATTTTTAATGAATTTATTTGCAAATTATGTTGGAAAATAAGTATTTGGTCACCTACAAAAGTTTCTCAATACTTTGTTATATACCCTTTGTTGGCAATGACACAGGTCAAACGTTTTCTGTAAATCTTCACAAGGTTTTCACACACTGTTGCTGGTATTTTGGCCCATTCCTCCATGCAGATCTCCTCTAGAGCAGTGATGTTTTGGGGCTGTCGCTGGGCAACACGGACTTTCAACTCCCTCCAAAGATTTTCTATGGGGTTGAGATCTGGAGACTGGCTAGGCCACTCCAGGACCTTGAAATGCTTCTTACGAAGCCACTCCTTCGTTGCCCGGGCGGTGTGTTTGGGATCATTGTCATGCTGAAAGACCCAGCCACGTTTCATCTTCAATGCCCTTGCTGATGGAAGGAGGTTTTCACTCAAAAGCTCATGATACATGGCCCCATTCATTCTTTCCTTTACACGGATCGGTCGTCCTGGTCCCTTTGCAGAAAAACAGCCCCAAAGCATGATGTTTCCACTCCCATGCTTCACAGTAGGTATGGTGTTCTTTGGATGCAACTCATCATTCTTTGTCCTCCAAACACGACGAGTTGAGTTTTTACCAAAAAGTTATATTTTGGTTTCATCTGACCATATGACCTTCTCCCAATCCTCTTCTGGATCATCCAAATGCACTCTAGCAAACTTCAGACGGGCCTGGACATGTACTGGCTTAAGCAGGGGGACACGTCTGGCACTGCAGGATTTGAGTCCCTGGCGGCGTAGTGTGTTACTGATGGTAGGCTTTGTTACTTTGGTCCATTTCCTAATAGTTGCTCCCACAGTTGATTTCTTCAAACCAAGCTGCTTACCTATTGCAGATTCAGTCTTCCCAGCCTAGAGCAGGTCTACAATTTTGTTTCTGGTGTCCTTTGACAGCTCTTTGGTCTTGGCCATAGTGGAGTTTGGAGTGTGACTGTTTGAGGTTGTGGACAGGTGTCTTTTATACTGATAACAAGTTCAAACAGGTGCCATTAATACAGGTAACAAGTGGAGGACAGAGGAGCCTCTTAAAGAAGAAGTTACAGGTATATGAGAGCCAGAAATCTTGCTTGTTTGTAGGTGACCAAATACTTATTTTCCACCATAATTTGCAAATAAATTCATAAAAAATCCTACAATGTGATTTTCAGGAGAAAAAAAAATCTCAATTTGTCTGTCATAGTTGACGTGTACCTATGATGAAAATTACAGGCCTCTCTCATCTTTTTAAGTGGGAGAACTTGCACAATTGGGAGAACAAGTATTTGATACACTGCCGATTTTGCAGGTTTTCCCACTTACAAAGCATGTAGAGGTCTGTAGACGGAATCTAAAACAAAAATCCAGAAAATCACATTGAATGATTTTTAAGTAATTAATTTGCATTTTATTGCATGACATAAGTATTTGATCACCTACCAACCAGTAAGAATTCAAGCTCTCACAGACCTGTTAGTTTTTCTTTAAGAAGCCCTCCTGTTCTCCACTCATTACCTGTATTAACTGCACCTGTTTGAACTCGTTACCTGTATAAAAGACACCTGTCCACACACTCAATCAAACAGACTCCAACCTCTCCACAATGGCCAAGACCAGAGAGCTGTGTAAGGACATCAGGGATAAAATTGTAGACCTGCACAAGGCTGGGATGGGCTACAGGACAATAGGCAAGCAGCTTGGTGAGAAGGCAACAACTGTGGGCGCAATTATTAGAAAATGGAAGAAGTTCAAGATGACGGTCAATCACTCTCGGTCTGGGGCTCCATGCAAGATCTCACCTCGTGGGGCATCAATGATCATGAGGTAGGTGAGGGATCAGCCCAGAACTACACGGCAGGACCTGGTCAATGACCTGAAGAGAGCTGTGACCACAGTCTCAAAGAAAACCATTAGTAACACACTACGCCGTCATGGATTAAAATCCTGCAGCACACGCAAGGTCCCCCTGCTCAAGCCAGCGCATGTCCAGGCCCGTCTGAAGTTTGCCAATGACCTTCTGGATGATCCAGAGGAGGAATGGGAGAAGGTCATGTGGTCTGATAAGACAAAAATAGAACTTTTTGGTCTAAACTCCACTTGCCGTGTTTGGAGGAAGAAGAAGGATGAGTACAACCCCAAGAACACCATCCCAACCGTGAAGCATGGAGGTGAAAACGTCATTCTTTGGGGATGCTTTTCTGCAAAGGGGACAGGACGACTGCACCGTATTGAGGGGAGGATGGATGGGGCCATGTATCGCGAGATCTTGGCCAACAACCTCCTACCTCAGTAAGAGCATTGAAGATGGGTCATGGCTGGGTCTTCCAGCATGACAATGACCCGAAACACACAGCCAGGGCAACTAAGGAGTGGCTCCGTAAGAAGCATCTCAAGGTCCTGGAGTGGCCTAGCCAGTCTCCAGACCTGAACCCAATAGAAAATCTTTGGAGGGAGCTGAAAGTCCGTTATTGCCCAGCGACAGCCCCGAAACCTGAAGGATCTGGAGAAGGTCTGTATGGAGGAGTGGGCCAAAATCCTGGTCAGGACCTACAGGAAACGTATGATCTCTGTAATTGCAAACAAAGGTTTCTGTACCAAATATTAAGTTCTGCTTTTCTGATATATCAAATACTTATGTCATGCAATAAAATGCAAATTAATTACTTAAAAATCATACAATGTGATTTTCTGGATTTCTGTTTTAGATTCCGTCTCTCATAGTTGAAGTGTACCTATGATAAAAATTACAGACCTCTACATGCTTTGTAAGTAGGAAAACCTGCAAAATCGGCAGTGTATCAAATACTTGTTCTCCCCACTGTATATATATATATATTTTTTTTTTTGTGAGAGAAAAAAACATATGGGGGATTGGAAGTGATGCAGACAATTACATTGATGGAAGTTACAATCTATCTGCAGTATTAAAGCTGATCTACCCCCTAAAAAGATTAAATAAACAAATAAAATTGGCCATGTTTTTTTGTCCTACCAGATCCATGATGAGAAGATTCTAGCTAGTGTATCCCTCTGTCGTTCGACTCTTGTTAGAGGGTAGTTGTCCGGTTTAACAGGTCCCAGGTTCCTATGACTGTTATGATTATTTATTTACAAGTTCATTATAATTTGCTTTAGCTCCATCTGTACCTGATAGAGCAAATCTAGTGACGTGCAGAAATAAGCCTTCTGGCGCAAGAGACTCATTGGGAGGAGGAGACTAAAGACTCATTGGGAGGAGGAGACTAGAGATCATTGGGGGAGGAAAACTAGAGCCCTAAAGGGGGAGGGGAAAAGACTAGAGACTCTTTGGGGAGGAGGAACTAGAACTCTTTGGGGGGAGGAGACAAAGACTCTTTGGGGGAGGAACTAAAGACTCTTTGGGGAGGAGGAAAACTAGAAAACTCTTTTGGGGGGGGAAAAGGGAAGACTTTTGGGGGGAGGGGTCTTTGGGGGAGGAGGGGGACAAAGGGGCCCTCTTTGGGAGGAGGAACTAGAGACCTTGGGGAGGAGGAGACTAGAGACTCATTGGGAGGAGGAGACTAGAGACCCCTTGGGGGAGTAAAACTAGAACCCCTTGGGGGGGGGAAAACTAGAGACCTTGGGAGGGGGGAGACTAGAGACTCTTTGGGGAAAGGAAACTAGAACTCTTGGGAGGAGGAGACTAAGATCAGGGGGAAAGGAGGAGACTAGAGACTCTTGGGGGGGGCGGGGGGAAATAAGACTCATTGGGAGGAGGAACTAGAGACTCATTGGAGGAGAGACTAGAGACTCATTGGGAAGGAGGAGACTAGAGACTCATTGGGAGGAGGAGACTAGAGACTCATTGGGAGGAGGAGACTAAGACTCATTGGGAGGAGGAGACTAGAGACTCATGGGAGGAGGAGACTAGAGACTCATTGGGAGGAGGAGACTAGAGACTCATTGGGAGGAGGAGACTAGAGACTCATTGGAGGAGGAGACTAGAGACTCATTGGGAGGAGGAGACTAGAGACTCATTGGGAGGAGAGACTAGAGACTCATTGGGAGGAGGAGACTAAGACTCATTGGGAGGAGGAGACTAGAGACTCATTGGGAGGGAGGAGACTAGAGACTCATTGGGAGGAGGAGACTAAGACTCATTGGGAGGAGGAGACTAGAGATTCATTGGGAGGAGGAGACTAAAGACTCATTGGGGAGGAGGAACTAGAGACTCATTGGGAGGAGGAGACTAGAGACTCATTGGGAGGAGGAGACTAGAGACTCATTGGGAGGAGGACTAGAGACTCATTGGGAGGAGGAGACTAGAGACTCATTGGGAGGAGGAGACTAGAGACTCATTGGGAGGAGGAGACTAAAGACTCATTGGGAGGAGGAGACTAGAGACTCATTGGGAGGAGGAGACTAAAGACTCATTGGGAGGAGGAGACTAGAGACTCATTGGGAGGAGGAGACTAGAGACTCATTGGGAGGAGGAGACTAGAGACTCATTGGGAGGAGGAGACTAGAGACTCATTGGGAGGAGGAGACTAGAGACTCATTGGGAGGAGGAGACTAGAGACTCATTGGGAGGAGGAGACTAGAGACTCATTGGGAGGAGGAGACTAGAGACTCATTGGGAGGAGGAGACATAGAGCAGACACAGAAGTTCATGACTGAATGCACATTTGAGCGCCCCCTACGGCCACCGAGGCGGAGCTGCAGCTGCTTGCAGTCACTAAAAGGCATGAGTAGTAAGTAACTGAACAGCTTGTTTTGAACAATAGATTTTAGAAACAGGAAAATATACACATTTACAACACTTTTCTGAGCATTTAAAACATAAACCATGAATTGTATTACATATAATTAAAAAAGATATATATTTCAAAAAGTGGACCTATCATAAGTGGGGCGCCGCCCCTAATGCACTAATGGGCGAGCCGCCACTGCTGGTGGGGGGAACTCTGAGGGCCCGGAATAGGCTAGTAGTTGATACAATGTTGCAAGTTCACTAGCAACAGCTTCAAGCTGGACCCAGTTGATTGATTTGATACAATGTTGCGATAGTTCAAGTCAAGACAGATAGAAAGGGAGGCTGAGTAGATGAACCCAAAGAACCGGAATTTTCATCAGTATTTTTGTCTACTGTTTTTGTTTGTCGGCTTTATGTATTTTTATCATTTTAATTCAGATTTGTATGATTAACCAAGTAACAATGATTTTGAGAAATGAAACTGTTATTATTGAAGTTAAACTGTTCCATGAAAATGTGTAAATGAAAATAAAAGCTGGCATGCAGATTTGTAGAACTGGTAGGATAAATTGTAAGCTTTCCCAAACTTGAATCTCCCTCTCTGCCTATGAAGTGATTTGTTTGACAATCAGATTTTGTATTTGTATTTATTAAGGATCCCCATTAGTTCCTGTCAAGGCAGCAGCTACTCTTCCTGGGGTTTATTATGGATCCCCATTAGTTCCTGCAAGGCAGCAGCTACTCTCCTGGGGTTTATTATGGATCCCCATTAGTTCTTGCCAAGGCAGCAGCTACTCTTCCTGGGGTTTATTATGGATCCCCATTAGTTCCTGTCAAGGCAGCAGCTACTCTTCCTGGGGTTTATTATGGATCCCCATTAGGAGTTTCCATGGGGTTTATTATGGATCCCCATAGTTGCAAGCAGCAGCTACTCTTCCTGGGGTTATTATGGATCCCATTAGTTCTTGCCAAGGCAGCAGCTACTCTTCCTGGGGTTTATTATGGATCCCCATTAGTTCCTGTCAAGGCCAGCTACTCTTCCTGGGGTTTATTATGGATCCCCATTAGTTCTGTCAAGGCGGCAGCTACTCTTCCTGGGGTTTATTATGGATCCCCATTAGTTCCTGCCAAGGCAGCAGCTACTCCTTCCTGGGGTTTATTATGGATCCCATTAGTTCCTGTCAAGGCAAGCAGCTACTCTTCCTGGGGTTTATTATGGATCCCCATTAGTTCCTGTCAAGGCAGCAGCTACTCTTCCTGGGGTGTTATTATGGATCCCATTAGTTCCTGCCAAGGCAGCAGCTACTCTTCCTGGGGTTTATTATGGATCCCCATTAGTTCCTGCCAAGGCAACAGCTACTCTTCCTGGGGTCCAGCAACATTAAGGCAGTTGTATACAATTTAAAATATTACATGACATTGCATTCCATAACACTTTATCCAATACATTTAGTGTGTTCCCTCAGGCCACTACTCCACTATCACATATTTACAATACAACATCCATGTGTGTGTAGAGTGGGTTTCTACTGCTTGCATCAGTTACCTGATGTGGAATAGAGTTCCATGTAGTCATGGCTCTATGTAGTACTGTGCGCCTCCCATAGTCTGTTCTGGACTTGGGGACTGTGAAGAGACCTCTGGTGGCATGTCTTGTGGGGTATGTATGGGTGTCCGAGGTGTGTGCCAGTAGTTCAAACAGACAGCTCGGTGCATTCAACATGTCAATACCTCTCACAAATACAAGTAGTGATGAAGTCAATCTCTCTTCCACTTTGAGCCATGAGAGATTTACATGCATATTATTAATGTTTGCTCTCTGTGTACATCCAAGGCCAGCCGTGCTGTCCTGTTCTGAGCCAATTGCAATTTTCCGAGGTCCCTCTTTGTGGCACCTGACCCCACGACTGAACAGTAGTCCAGGTGCGACAAAACTAGGGCCTGTAGGATCTGCCTTGTTGATAGTGCTGTTAAGAAGGTAGAGCAGCACTTTATTATGGACATACTTCTCCGCATCTTAGCTACTGTTGTATCAATATGTTTTGACCATGACAGGTTACAATCCAGGGTTACTCCAAGCAGTTTAATCACCTCAATTTGCTCAATTTCCACATTATTTATTTCAAGATTTAATTTAGGTTTAGGGTTTAGTGAATGATTTGTCCCAAATACAATGCTTTTAGTTTTTGAAATATTTAGGACTAACTTATTCCTTGCCACCCATTCTGAAACTAACTGCAGCTCTTTGTTAAGTGTTGCAGTCATTTCACTCACTGTAGTAGCTGACATGTATAGTGTTGAGTCATCAGCATACATAGACACACTGGCTTTACTCAAAGCCAGTGGCATGACATTAGTAAAGATTGAAAAAAGCAAGGGGCCAAGACAGCTGCCCTGGGGAATTCCTGATTCTACCTGGATTATGTTGGAGATGCTTCCATTACAGAACACCCTCTGTGTTCTGTTAGACAGGTAACTCTTTATCCACAATATAGCAGGGGGTGTAAAGCCATAACACATACGTTTTTCCATCAACAGAATATGATCGATAATGTCAAAAGCCGCACTGAAGTCTAACAAAACAGCCCCCACAACATCTTGACTGGTTGTGTTCATGATACATTAAAAAGTAATACATTTTTACAATTAAATTACATGTCGTTTCTGCAAAATACTTTTTTTTTTAACAATAATCTGTGCCGCTCTGACATGTTGTCAACAAAAAAGGGCAAATTAAGTCATACAATCAAAGTCCATTCAGAGACACCAGTATCAAGCCCATCTGTCAGTGTGGACTTGCTGGCTCCATTCATGTTTCTGTGAACAAATACACACATAGTCACTGTTCTATTACCAATGGCAGTTAGGATAGGTGATATCTGACACACAAACAGGTGCTATGTTGAAGTTTGAACAGGTCAAATAAAACCTACCCGATTATGGTCTCACCATCAAACGACTGAGGCTGGAGGTAAGGTCTTTGTCAGAGCCCCATTGAGGAACTCCTGGCCCCTCAGAAAAGATACTGGTCCGTCACACACATTGCAGTCATTTAGCAGACACTCTTATCCAGAGCATACATTTTCATACTGGCCCCGCGTGGGAAACGAACCCACAACCCTGGCGTTGCAAGCGCCATGCTCTACCAACTGAGCAACAGGGGACACACAGAGCAATGATTACATTATCAAAGGTGGTTATTATTAGCCCGGTGGAACCAAGCGGATCGCTGCGTTCACCTTTCTATGTCATAAAATGTGAAGTGAAATAGAATGGTGAACACAGTGATCAGGCTGGTTCCCCCAGGCTAGGTTATGCCCTGGACATTATATGGTGAACACAGTGATCAGGCTGGTTCCCCCAGGCTAGGTTATACCCTGGACATTATATGGTGAACACAGTGATCAGGCTGGTTCCCCCAGGCTAGGTTATACCCTGGACATTATATGGTAACACAGTGATCAGGCTGGTTCCACCAGGCTAGGTTATGCCCTGGGGGTTATATGGTAACCCAGTGATCAGGCTGGTTCCACCAGGCTAGGTTATGCCCTGGACATTATATGGAGAACACAGTGATCAGGCTGGTTCCACCAGGCTAGGTTATGCCCTGGACATTATATGCATCTAAGAAGTAGAAAATAAGCAACAAATAATGTCAGTTTGCATAAATAATGTTTCACAATTGGGTTATCAAATGTATCAAAGTAATGAAGTGTGTTACCTTCTGTATTTGTACGAATGGCCTGTGAAAGCTGTCGCCGCTGACAGGTGAAGGCTGCTGGCCGGATGCTTGCCAACATGTGACTGACTGTTCCATTCATAGGGACGCTCACAGTGAGGGCATGTCTGCATGATGCTGACTGTTCCATTCATAGGGACGCTCACAGCGAGGGCATGTCTGCATGATGCTGACTGTTCCATTCATAGGGACGCTCACAGTGAGGGCATGTCTGCATGATGCTGACTGTTCCATTCATAGGGACGCTCACAGCGAGGGCATGTCTGCATGATGCTGACTGTTCCATTCATAGGGACGCTCACAGCAAGGGCATGTCTGCATGATGCTGACTGTTCCATTCATAGGGACGCTCACAGTGAGGGCATGTCTGCATGATGCTGACTGTTCCATTCATAGGGACGCTCACAGCGAGGGCATGTCTGCATGATGCTGACTGTTCCATTCATAGGGACGCTCACAGTGAGGTCCTGTCTGCATGATGCTGACTGTTCCATTCATAGGGACGCTCACAGTGAGGTCCTGTCTGCATGATGCTGACTGTTCCATTCATAGGGACGCTCACAGCGAGGGCATGTCTGCATGATGCTGACTGTTCCATTCATAGGGACGCTCACAGTGAGGGCATGTCTGCATGATGCTGACTGTTCCATTCATAGGGACGCTCACAGCGAGGGCATGTCTGCATGATGCTGACTGTTCCATTCATAGGGACGCTCACAGCGAGGACATGTCTGCATGATGCTGACTGTTCCATTCATAGGGATGCTCACAGCGAGGGCATGTCTGCATGATGCTGACTGTTCCATTCATAGGGACGCTCACAGCGAGGGCATGTCTGCATGATGCTGACTGTTCCATTCATAGGGACGCTCACAGTGAGGTCCTGTCTGCATGATGCTGACTGTTCCATTCATAGGGACGCTCACAGCGAGGGCATGTCTGCATGATGCTGACTGTTCCATTCATAGGGATGCTCACAGCGAGGGCATGTCTGCATGATGCTGACTGTTCCATTCATAGGGACGCTCACAGTGAGGTCCTGTCTGCATGATGCTGACTGTTCCATTCATAGGGACGCTCACAGCGAGGGCATGTCTGCATGATGCTGACTGTTCCATTCATAGGGACGCTCACAGCGAGGGCATGTCTGCATGATGCTGACTGTTCCATTCATAGGGACGCTCACAGCGAGGGCATGTCTGCATGATGCTGACTGTTCCATTCATAGGGATGCTCACAGCGAGGGCATGTCTGCATGATGCTGACTGTTCCATTCATAGGGACGCTCACAGCGAGGGCATGTCTGCATGATGCTGACTGTTCCATTCATAGGGACGCTCACAGCGAGGGCATGTCTGCATGATGCTGACTGTTCCATTCATAGGGAACGCTCACAGCGAGGGCATGTCTGCATGATGCTGACTGTTCCATTCATAGGGACGCTCACAGTGAGGTCCTGTCTGCATGATGCTGACTGTTCCATTCATAGGGACGCTCACAGCGAGGGCATGTCTGCATGATGCTGACTGTTCCATTCATAGGGACGCTCACAGTGAGGTCCTGTCTGCATGATGCTGACTGTTCCATTCATAGGGACGCTCACAGCGAGGGCATGTCTGCATGATGCTGACTGTTCCATTCATAGGGACGCTCACAGTGAGGTCCTGTCTGCATGATGCTGACTGTTCCATTCATAGGGACGCTCACAGCGAGGGCATGTCTGCATGATGCTGACTGTTCCATTCATAGGGACGCTCACAGTGAGGTCCTGTCTGCATGATGCTGACTGTTCCATTCATAGGGACGCTCACAGCGAGGGCATGTCTGCATGATGCTGACTGTTCCATTCATAGGGACGCTCACAGTGAGGTCCTGTCTGCATGATGCTGACTGTTCCATTCATAGGGACGCTCACAGCGAGGGCATGTCTGCATGATGCTGACTGTTCCATTCATAGGGACGCTCACAGCGAGGTCCTGTCTGCATGATGCTGACTGTTCCATTCATAGGGACGCTCACAGCGAGGGCATGTCTGCATGATGCTGACTGTTCCATTCATAGGGACGCTCACAGTGAGGTCCTGTCTGCATGATGCTGACTGTTCCATTCATAGGGACGCTCACAGCGAGGGCATGTCTGCATGATGCTGACTGTTCCATTCATAGGAATGCTCACAGTGAGGGCATGTCTGCATGATGCTGACTGTTCCATTCATAGGGACGCTCACAGCGAGGGCATGTCTGCATGATGCTGACTGTTCCATTCATAGGGACGCTCACAGTGAGGTCCTGTCTGCATGATGCTGACTGTTCCATTCATAGGGACGCTCACAGCGAGGGCATGTCTGCATGATGCTGACTGTTCCATTCATAGGGACGCTCACAGCGAGGACATGTCAACATGGTGCTGATGAAGACCCCTTCCTGGTCTTCTCTATACTGCATGTTCGGCTGAAAACTGGACATCTCTCGAACAACTGCAGCAGGCAATCTGATGAGGTAGTGTTGTCTGGGAGGGCCTGTTTAAGTGGTAAATGCATTATGTTCTAAAGAAAATACAAAAATGACTCTACTAGTCGTATCTTCTTGGTAGTAGCCCACTAGTTTATCAAGCCAGGTGTTTTTTAATACAACTTTTCACGTAACACACATTACCCGTTGTTGATGAAGCCGTCGGTGTCCTCAGGGTTAGGGTTAGGGTTAGGGTTAGGGTTAGGGTTAGGGTTACCCGTTGATGAAGCCGTCTGTGTAATCAGGGCCGTCACTATCAGATGCCTCATGATGGCGTATCCTATTCATTGGGTTAGGGTTAGGGTTAGGGTTACCCGTTGATGAAGCCGTCTGTGTAATCAGGGCCGTCACTATCAGATGCCTCATGATGGCGTATCCTATTCATTGGGTTAGGGTTAGGGTTAGGGTTAGGGTTAGGGTTAGGGTTACCCGTTGATGAAGCCGTCTGTGTAATCAAGGCCGTCACTATCAGATGCCTCATGATGGCGTATCCTATTCATTGGGTTAGGGTTAGGGTTAGGGTTAGGGTTACCCGTTGATGAAGCCGTCTGTGTAATCAGGGCCGTCACTATCAGATGCCTCATGATGGCGTATCCTATTCATTGGGTTAGGGTTAGGGTTAGGGTTAGGGTTAGGGTTACCCGTTGATGAAGCCGTCTGTGTAATCAGGGCCGTCACTATCAGATGCCTCATGATGGCGTATCCTATTCATTGGGTTAAGGTTAGGGTTAGGGTTAGGGTTAGGGTTACCCGTTGATGAAGCCGTCTGTGTAATCAGGACCGTCACTATCAGATGCCTCATGATGGCGTATCCTATTCATTGGGTTAGGGTTAGGGTTAGGGTTAGGGTTAGGGTTAGGGTTAGGGTTAGGGTTACCCGTTGATGAAGCCGTCTGTGTAATCAAGGCCGTCACTATCAGATGCCTCATGATGGCGTATCCTATTCATTGGGTTAGGGTTAGGGTTAGGGTTAGGGTTAGGGTTACCCGTTGATGAAGCCGTCTGTGTAATCAGGGTCGTCACTATCAGATGCCTCATGATGGCCTATCCTATTCATTGGGTTAGGGTTAGGGTTAGGGTTAGGGTTAGGGTTAGGGTTAGGGTTAGGGTTACCCGTTGATGAAGCCGTCTGTGTAATCAGGGCCGTCACTATCAGATGCCTCATGATGGCGTATCCTATTCATTGGGTTAGGGTTAGGGTTAGGGTTAGGGTTACCCGTTGATGAAGCCGTCTGTGTAATCAGGGCCGTCACTATCAGATGCCTCATGATGGCCTATCCTATTCATTGGGTTAGGGTTAGGGTTAGGGTTAGGGTTAGGGTTACCCGTTGATGAAGCCGTCTGTGTAATCAGGGCCGTCACTATCAGATGCCTCATGATGGCGTATTCTATTCATTGGGTTAGGGTTAGGGTTAGGGTTACCCGTTGATGAAGCCGTCTGTGTAATCAGGGCCGTCACTATCAGATGCCTCATGATGGCCTATCCTATTCATTGGGTTAGGGTTAGGGTTAGGGTTAGGGTTAGGGTTACCCGTTGATGAAGCCGTCTGTGTAATCAGGGCCGTCACTATCAGATGCCTCATGATGGCCTATCCTATTCATTGGGTTAGGGTTAGGGTTAGGGTTAGGGTTAGGGTTACCCGTTGATGAAGCCGTCTGTGTAATCAGGGCCGTCACTATCAGATGCCTCATGATGGCGTATCCTATTCATTGGGTTAGGGTTAGGGTTAGGGTTAGGGTTAGGGTTACCCGTTGATGAAGCCGTCTGTGTAATCAGGGCCGTCACTATCAGATGCCTCATGATGGCCTATCCTATTCATTGGGTTAGGGTTAGGGTTAGGGTTAGGGTTAGGGTTACCCGTTGATGAAGCCGTCTGTGTAATCAGGGCCGTCACTATCAGATGCCTCATGATGGCCTATCCTATTCATTGGGTTAGGGTTAGGGTTAGGGTTACCCGTTGATGAAGCCGTCTGTGTAATCAGGGCCGTCACTATCAGATGCCTCATGATGGCCTATCCTATTCATTGGGTTAGGGTTAGGGTTAGGGTTAGGGTTAGGGTTACCCGTTGATGAAGCCGTCTGTGTAATCAGGGCCGTCACTATCAGATGCCTCATGATGGCCTATCCTATTCATTGGGTTAGGGTTAGGGTTAGGGTTACCCGTTGATGAAGCCGTCTGTGTAATCAGGGCCGTCACTATCAGATGCCTCATGATGGCCTATCCTATTCATTGGGTTAGGGTTAGGGTTAGGGTTAGGGTTAGGGTTACCCGTTGATGAAGCCGTCTGTGTAATCAGGACCGTCACTATCAGATGCCTCATGATGGCCTATCCTATTCATTGGAGTGGAGGGAGACTGGCAACAATGGAGGAGGTGTCAGACTGGCAACAATGGAGGAGGTGTCAGACTGGCAACAACGGAGGAGGTGTCAGACTGGCAACAACGGAGGAGGTGTCAGACTGGCAACAACGGAGGAGGTGTCAGACTGGCAACAACGGAGGAGGTGTCAGACTGGCAACAACGGAGGAGGTGTCACAAGGGTACGTGTGAAGCATCACTCACTTTTATTCTGAGGTCTTGCCTGACAAGCTGTTAAAAAAGAAAGTGAACAGTGAATTAAATGATTTTTAGAGGTTGCTAAACCATTACAATTACATTGCTGTACATGTTATGAGATTCACCTTTGCTCCTTCTGGTAGGTCCTGGCATCTGTTGACCAGGGGATCAGTCTGGCCCCCAACTGGGCACTTTGTCTAACAGAAAAACAGCGTCAACAATTGTCATCAACCCTCAATTATAAACATAGCTCGAACATAGCTCGAACATAGCTCGATAAATAACGTAGCCTTGTTTGGAAGCTTATTCTATTACATTTACATCATTTAGCAGACGCTCTTTTTTTAAAGTGTTTTTTTTTAAATTATTATTATTTAATTTTTTTGTGGGGGGGGGGGTAGAATGATTACTTTTATACTATCCCAGGTATTCCTTAAAGAGGGTGGTTTCAAGTGTCTCCGGAAGGTGGTCAGTGACTCCGCTGTCCTGGCGCCGTGAGGGAGCTTGTTCCACCATTGGGGTGCGATACGATAAAATTTGTAAAGTGTGCAAATAATTAGTAGGAAGCAACTTTGCCATATTATGACATCTTCAAATTTACTTTAGAGATGGCAATGTTGCCATTACTGTTACTAAAAAAGTTAGTCAAAAATAGCTTGCAATGCTAATGTCAGCTAGCTAAAATATGGTGGTCCCCTCAATCTTAGTTAGCTGGCTAAAGTTATACCATATCTAAAGTCAATCTGGCGACATCACAATCATGACAAAAGGTTTTCCTACTAATTATTTGCCTTCTGAAATGTTATCGTGTTTCCAAGCCAAATCTGAGTTGTATTGAGGTAGACTAATGTTAGCCAGCTAGCTAACTAGCTAGTTAGGTAGCTAGCTAGCTAAAGTCATCCATGCTAGCGATGATAATGATAATGATTATTAAAATATACATAACCAGATACAAAAAAAAAGATATAAACCATCAGTCTATGGTCTAGTTACAAGTATACTCACCACCACTGGGGACCAACCAACTTCAACCACCTATTCCGCATGATGATAGGGTCCTTCGGCAGGGCATGCAAACCATAGTTGGTCAATCTGTATAGGGCTTTTTAGTCGCAAATGGCCGTGATCCTTTGAATGCGTTGTGGGCGATGAAACAACGGAGCCCCATTCATTGAGGGAGATCTATTACACTGTCCCAGGTTGAACCGGGCAATGGCCCCTTACATCATCGGATGAAAGCGGGGAGGGAGGAGCTCCCTTCTCAAATCAAACCCACTCTGTCATGTTATCAACAAGCCAGCATGGTGCATCGTCTGGCGAACACGTCTCTTTTCCATAAAATAAACGTTTGAATTCAAACTAGTTTTCATTGGGAAGGCAGATTAAGTGTTTTTATCAAAATGAATCCCTTTTGCATGTGAAAACACGGAGTCCTACTCATCACTTGATCGCTTAATTACATCACTTTTGTTTTGAGCCGACTTTGTCGTTGGCCAGAGCGGGAAACCTGACTCACGCCTGGGAGGAAGCCCGGCTCCAGCACCCCTGCCATTGAATAAGGTACTGACACTGACCTGTATATTCAACCACTCCAGTACCCCTGCCATTGAATAAGGTACTGACACTGACCTGTATATTCAACCACTCCAGTACCCCTGCCATTGAATAAGGTACTGACCTGTATATTCAACCACTCCAGTACCCCTGCCATTGAATAAGGTACTGACACTGACCTGTATATTCAACCACTCCAGTACCCCTGCCATTGAATAAGGTACTGACCTGTATATTCAACCACTCCAGCACCCCTGCCATTGAATAAGGTACTGACCTGTATATACAACCACTCCAGTACCCCTGCCATTGAATAAGGTACTGACACTGACCTGTATATTCAACCACTCCAGTACCCCTGCCATTGAATAAGGTACTGACACTGACCTGTATATTCAACCACTCCAGTACCCCTGCCATTGAATAAGGTACTGACACTGACCTGTATATCCAACCACTCCAGTACCCCTGCACATTGAATAAGGTACTGACCTGTATATACAACCACTCCAGTACCCCTGCCATTGAATAAGGTACTGACACTGACCTGTATATTCAACCACTCCAGTACCCCTGCCATTGAATAAGGTACTGACACTGACCTGTATATTCAACCACTCCAGTACCCCTGCCATTGAATAAGGTACTGACCTGTATATTCAACCACTCCAGTACCCCTGCCATTGAATAAGGTACTGACCTGTATATTCAACCACTCCAGTACCCCTGCCATTGAATAAGGTACTGACACTGACCTGTATATTCAACCACTCCAGTACCCCTGCCATTGAATAAGGTACTGACCTGTATATTCAACCACTCCAGTACCCCTGCCATTGAATAAGGTACTGATACTGACCTGTATATACAACCACTCCAGTACCCCTGCCATTGAATAAGGTACTGACCTGTATATTCAACCACTCCAGCACCCCTGCCATTGAATAAGGTACTGACACTGACCTGTATATTCAACCACTCCAGTACCCCTGCCATTGAATAAGGTACTGACCTGTATATTCAACCACTCCAGCACCCCTGCCATTGAATAAGGTACTGACCTGTATATTCAACCACTCCAGTACCCCTGCCATTGAATAAGATACTGACCTGTATATTCAACCACTCCAGCACCCCTGCCATTGAATAAGGTACTGATACTGACCTCATAGCAAAGGGTCTGGTATTTCTGTTTTTAATTTTTAGTAAATGTGCAAAAAAATCTAAAAACCTGTTTTTGCTTTGGCATTATGGAGTATTATTTGTAGATTGATGAGGGAAAAATTAATTTCATGCATTCTAGAATAAGGCTGTAACTTAACAAAATGTGGAAAAAGGGAAGGGGTCTGAATACTTTCCAAATGCACTGTCCCTGTTAACAGGAGTAATAGTGACCAGTAGCATATAGATAGATAGATAGATAGATAGATAGATAGATAGATAGATAGATAGATAGATAGATAGATAGATAGATAGATAGATAGATAGATAGATAGATAGATAGATAGATAGATAGATAGATAGATAGATAGATAGATAGATAGATAGATAGATGATAGCTCAGATAGTAGATAGATAGTAGATAGATAGATAGATAGATAGATAGATAGATAGATAGATAGATAGATAGATAGATAGATAGATAGATAGATAGATACTAATGGTAATGACAATCAATAATCAATGAACAGCAGTGTAATGGAGTACTAAATGGAATCAATAATCATTTTATCAGCAGTGTAGGTTGTGTTGGAGTGGGTAGAGACCTGTGGATGGGAGGAGTCAGTGTGGATAGTCTGTGGGAGAGGGAGAGCAGTAGTTGTTAGCCATTTAATAGTATTATGGCCAAGGGATAGGATAGGATAGGAGCTGGGGATAGGAGCTGGGGATAGGAGCTGGGGATAGGAGCTGGGGATATGGGGATAGGAGCTGGGGATAGGAGCTGGGGATATGGGGATAGGAGCTGGGGATATGGGGATAGGAGCTGGGGATATGGGGATAGGAGCTGGGGATAGGAGCTGGGGATATGGGGATAGGAGCTGGGGCTACGGGGATAGGACTGGGAATACGGGGATAGGAGCTGGGGATACGGGGATAGGAGCTGGGGATACGGGGATAGGAGCTGGGGATACGGGGATAGGAGCTGGGGATATGGGGATAGGAGCTTGGGGTTGGAGATGGGCTATGGGGATAGGAGCTGGGGATACTGGGGATAGGAGCTGGGGATATGGGGGATAGGAGCTGGGGATAGGAGCTGGGGAAATGGGGATAGGAGCTGGGGATATGGGGATAGGAGCTGGGGATACGGGGATAGGAGCTGGGGATACGGGGATAGGAGCTGGGGATATGGGGATAGGAGCTGGGGATATGGGGGATAGGAGCTGGGGATATGGAGATAGGAGCTGGGGATAGGAGCTGGGGATATGGGGATAGGAGCTGGGGATATGGGGATAGGAGCTGGGGCTATGGGGATAGGAGCTGGGGATATGGGGATAGGAGCTGGGGCTATTGGGGATAGGAGCTGGGGGATACGGGGATAGGAGCTGGGGCTATGGGGATAGGAGCTGGGGATATGGGGATAGGAGCTGGTGATATGGGGATAGGAGCTGGGGATATGGGGATAGGAGCTGGGGATAGGAGCTGGGGCTATGGGGATAGGAGCTGGGGATATGGGGATAGGAGCTGGGGATATGGGGATAGGAGCTGGGGATAGGAGCTGGGGCTATGGGGATAGGAGCTGGGGATATGGGGGATAGGAGCTGGGGATATGGGGATAGGAGCTGGGGATATGGGGATAGGAGCTGGGGATAGGAGCTGGGGTATGGGGATAGGAGCTGGGGATATGGGGATAGGAGCTGGGGATATGGGGATAGGAGCTGGGGGATACGGGGATAGGAGCTGGGGATATGGGGATAGGAGCTGGGGATATGGGGATAGGAGCTGGGGATAGGAGCTGGGGAAATGGGGATAGGAGCTGGGGATACGGGGATAGGAGCTGGGGATACGGGGATAGGAGCTGGGGATATGGGGATAGGAGCTGGGGATATGGGGATAGGAGCTGGGGATATGGGGATAGGAGCTGGGGATACGGGGATAGGAGCTGGGGATAGGAGCTGGGGATATGGGGATAGGAGCTGGACCCAGACCCCAGACCCCAGACCCCAGACCCAGACCCCAGACCCCAGACCCAGACCCCAGACCCCAGACCCCAGACCCAGGAGGTGGATGGTACGGGTCTCTGAATATTTATTATAACAAAGGGAAAGTCAAAGGGCAGGTCGAGGGCAGGCAGAGGGCAGACAGAGGGCAGACAGAGGGCAGGCAGAGGGCAGGCCGAGGGCAGGCCGAGGGCAGGCAGAGGGCAGGCAGAGGGCAGGCAGAGGGCAGGCCGAGGGCAGGCAGAGGGCAGGCAGAGGGCAGGTCGAGGGCAAGACAAAGGGCAGGCAGAGGGCAGGCAGAGGGCAAGACCAAAGGGCAGGTCGAGGGCAAGTCGAGGGCAGGCAGAGGGCAGGCAGAGGGCAGGCAGAGGGCAGGGCGAGGGCAGGCAGAGGGCAGGCAGAGGGCAGGTCGAGGGCAGGTCGAGGGCAGGCCGAGGGCAGGCCGAGGGCAGGCAGAGGGCAGGTCGAGGGTGGGGGGTGGGACACCTGTGGGGGGTGGAGACACCTGGTGGGGGGTAGAGACACCTGGTGGGGGGTGGAGACACCTGGTGGGGGGTGGAGACACCTGGTGGGGGATGGAGACACCTGGTGGGGGGTGTAGACACCTGGTGGGGGGTAGAGACACCTGGTGGGGGTGGAGACACCTGGTGGGGGTGGAGACACCTGGTGGGGGGTGGAGACACCTGGTGGGGGATGGAGACACCTGGTGGGGGGTAGAGACACCTGGTGGGGGGTGGAGACACCTGGTGGGGGGTGGAGACACCTGGTGGGGGGTGGAGACACCTGGTGGGGGATGGAGACACCTGGTGGGGGGTGGAGACACCTGGTGGGGGGTGGAGACACCTGGTGGGGGGTGGAGACACCTGGTGGGGGGTGGAGACACCTGGTGGGGAGTGGAGACACCTGGTGGGGGGTGGAGACACCTGGTGGGGTGTGGAGACACCTGGTGGGGGGTGGAGACACCTGTTGGGGGGTGGAGACACCTGGTGGGGGGTGGAGACACCTGTGGGGGTGGAGACACCTGGTGGGGGATGGAGACACCTGGTGGGGGTGGAGACACCGGGTGGGGGGTGGAGACACATGGTGGGGGGTGGAGACACATGGTGGGGAGTGGAGGGAAACCAAACCTGGTGGGGGGAGGTGGAGAGGGACACCTGGTGGGGTGTTGGAGACCACCTGGTGGGGGTGGAGGTGGGAGACCCCTGTGGGGGGGGGGGAAACCTGGTGGGGGGTGGAGAAACCTGTGGGGGGTGGAGACAACATGGTGGGGGGGTGAGACACCTGGGGGGGGGTGGAGACAACTGGGTGGTGGTGGATAGGGGTGGAGGGTGGGGAGACACCTGTTGGGGGTGGAGACACCTGGTGGGGGGTGGAGACACCTGGTGGGGGGTGGAGATAAGCACAAGGGACAGGTGAAACAGATCAGGGTCTGACAGTTTCAGTCATGGGATTTTCTTTTGTTTTAACAAATCAAATGAAAGTTTATTGGTTGCGTACACAGTTTAACAGGTGTTATAGCAGTGCAGTGAAATGCTAGCTCCTAACAATGCAGTAAAATGTCAAAAAATTAAAATGTAAAGAAAAATAAATACAAAAAGGCAAGAACGGCGGAACGAATCCAATTAACAACCCAAATAGCACTGTAGCAGTATCAAAATGCAATCTATACATATTTACACGGGGAATTTATACAAGATAAACTAAGAATTACATGTGCAGCAGTAGATATATTAGAGTAAGCTATGTCAAGAATCCAGTATATAAATAAATATGCGATGTGTATAAACAGTTTAACTAAAATCCAATTTACAGTAGTAGAAATATTCTGATGGGATTCAGTATTTAAATACACAGAAACGGGAAGTGTCTCTTAATGTCTCTATAACATGGGACAGCAGCGTTGGCTGTGAGTGTGTGTGTTCGTGAGTATGATGTGTGTGTGTGTGTGTGTGTGTGTTTTGTGTGAGTGAGGGTGCATCAGTCTGATGGCCTGGTAATAGAAGCTGATTTTTAGTCTCTCGGTCTTGGCTTTGATGCACCTGTACGTTCCGTGGCTTGTGTGGCTGAGGTCCTTCATGATCTTCTTGGCTTTCCTGTGACACCGGTGCTATAGATGTCCTGGAGGGCAGGCAGCGTGGCCCGTTGATGCATTGGGCCGTCCACACACCCTCTGGAGAGCCATGCGGGTTGAGGGTGGGCAGTTTTCTCTCTCGCTCTCTCTCCTCTCTCTCTCTCTCTCTCTCCTCCTCTCTTCTCTCTCCTCCTCTCCTCTCTCTCTCTCTCTCTCCCTCTCCCTCTTCGCTGTTCTCTCTCTTCTCTCTCAATCTATTATTCCAGTGTTAATACGAAATTGTAACTATTTTGCACTATGGCCTATTTATTGCCTTACCTCCATAACTTACTACATTCGCACACACTGGATACATATTATATGATGTATTGTTTTGACATGTATGGTTTGTATGATTTTCTCTAAAGCAGCTCTGCTCGCGAGCGGCTGGGAGAGCTCTCTCTCTTCTCTTTGCTGAGCGCGCGGCGTCCTCTCTCTTTCTCTCTCTCTCTCATTCTCTCTCTCTCTCTCTCTCTATACATGGACTCGTTATCTCTCTATTCTCTATCTGATTCGCGCTCTTTTCTCTCTCTAGCTCTATTCTCTCTCGCTTTCTCGCGTCTACTCTGCTATCTCTACCTGGGATCTGCTCTCGCTCGTCTGATCGAGCTCTCTCGCTCTCTGGCGCCGCGCGAGATCGCGACGGACGCGCGGGCGGGCGACGAGCGAGGATCGAGCGGGAGCCGGCGAGATGGGGGGGGGGCGTAGATAGTAGCGCGCGCGAGCGCGCGCGGAGCGCGCTCGCGCGCGGAGCGAGACGCCGGAGCGAGCGCGAGGCAGCGAGAGGACGAGAAGAGGAGCGAGAGGCGAGAAGCGCGATGTCGGAGCGCTCGCGCTGCTCTCTATCGCGATGGTCGAGAGCAACGCGTTAGCGCTGCGATGCTATATCTATCTCTTTCTCTCGCTCGCGGAGATATATTCTAATTCTCTTTCTCTTTTTTTCTCTTACTCCAATTAAGAGCTTTATTGGCATGGGGCGGCGCTCCGCCAGTAGAACCAGGAGCCATCACCATGGGAACCAGGGCTTGTAAAAAAGTGATCTGTCTGGTTAATCTGGAAACAACTAAATACATGTCCACAGTAAAATACAGTGACAGTGGCGTCAGAGTGACCAGTGAGATTGGAGCTAGACATTACCAGGGTCAGAACCAAACAGAGATGGACCCGGCGATTGGAGCTAGGACATTACAGGGTCAGAACCAAACAGAGTGACAGTGGAGATTGGAGCTAGACATTACAAGGGTCAGAACCAAACAGAGTGACCAGTGAGATTGGAGCTAGACATTACAAGGGTCAGAACCAAACAGAGTGACCAGTGAGATTGGAGAGAGGGAGAGAGAGAGAGAGAGACAGAGAGACAGAAGTGAGAGGAGAGGAGAGAAGAGACGGAGAGAGGTATGAGAGAGAGGGAAGAGAGAGAGAGGAGAGAAGAGAGAGAGGAGAGGAGGGAGAGAGGGGGAGGGGGGAGAGAGGAAGAGGGGAGAGAGAGGAGAGAGGGAGGAGAGAAGAGAGGAGAGAAGAGAGAGAGAGAGCGTAGATGAAGGAAGGGAGGGAGAGAGTGAGAGGCGAGAGAGGAGGAGAGGAGAGCGGGAGAGGAGCGAGAGAAGAAGAGAGAGAAGAGAGGAGAGAGGAGAGGGAGAGTGAAGAGAGCGAGAGTGAGAGTGTGAGAGGACGAGAGAGGCAGGAGAGGAGAGAGGAGAGAGAAGAGGAGGAGAGGCGAGACCCACGCGATGAGAAGAGAGAGAGTGAGAGAGAGAGAGAGTGAGCCCTACCCCCCCTTTTTTTTTTTCGACGAAGAAGAGAGAGAGAGAGAGAGGAGCGAGAGTCGAAGGAGAGGTGAGCGTGGAGGAGGTTGAAGAGTTGAGAGAGTGAGAGTGGAGGAGGAGGGAAGGGGAGAGGGAGAGAGAGATGAGAGAGTAGGGAGAGCGAGAGAGAGAGAGAGAGAGAGTGAGTTTTGGATTACTTTCCCCTTAAGATGCGTTTGAAGAAGACAAAAGGATCCTTCAAATGCATTTTGTGTGTCATCATAGTAGACTCTGACTTGTGGTCTCTCACGGGGTGGAACAAATTTAACAAACTTAAACCTGTGCCTTTTTTCAATATTTAATTGAATGTAATATATTTTGTTTCCACAAACATCCTTTCTGAATTTAAAAGTAATCCAAGAAGTAATCATCTACTTTTTCAAAAGTATCTGTAATCTGATTACAATATTTTTGCTGGTAACATAACTGATTACAGTTCCAGTGTTTTTGTAGTAGGGTTCCTCCCCAACACTGAAAAAGACAGAGAGAGAGGAAGAGGCTGCCGCTCCCACTGACTGGCTGGAAGAGTCTCTGCATTACCAGCGAGGCGGGGCGCGGGAAGCTGTGACACCAAGAGGTGCATCAGTAACAGAATCACTGTTTAACAGCCAGCCGGTAATTAGTGATGTCAGTTTGTTAGAGCGTGAGGACTAACGGAGAGGAGCGGCCAGTGGAAGAGAGAGTGGCGTGGAGCCGCCGGGGAAAATGGGGCAGTGGGGCGTGAGGAGGCGATGACAAAGCCTTTACCGCTGCAGCGCGACCTAACCGGATAACATCACCGACACACACACCAGGGAATATTTTTTCACCGAGTCTTACCGAGCATGCACTCTCTGGGCCAGCGTGCTACTGGATTACCGAGTTAGCGAGCTAAACTAGCGATCTGATCTACCTTGGCAACACGCAGAGAAGGGTGGATGAGGGTCCACTGCGCCCACTCTGGATTATAACGTCACCATCTATCTGGTTTAAGGATAGGGTATCGCTTCTCTTGGCTGCTTTCACTGGATCTCTCTGTTGCCTTCATTTACCCATGTAGGTTAGTTCGTTCTGTCGTCTATCTATGGAGCTGTTTCTATATATATACCATTATCTCCCGGTATCTACTGCTCTCTAGGCTACTGTGTCTACTGGCTACTGCACCCAACCTGTAGAGAGAGGGAGAGTTGGGGGAGAGAGAGAGTTGGAGAATAGAGAGAGTTGGGGGAGAAAGAGAGAGAGAGAGTTGGGGGAGAGAGAGAGTTGGGGGAGAAAGATAGAGAGAGTTGGGGGAGAAAGAGAGAGTTGGGGGAGAGAGAGATAGAGAGGGGGAGATATTATATATATACATATACATATACACACATATATATATATATAAAGCAGCCAAGAGAAAGGATAGCCTATCCATATATATATAACTATATAATATCTGGACAGAGGAGAGGAGAGGAGGAGAGGGAGGGAGAGAGAGAGAGGAGAGATCGAGAGGAGAGAGGGAGAGGGAGAGAGAGGAGAGAGAGGGAGATGAGAGTGAGAGAGAGAGTGAAGAGAGGAGGAGGACAGAGATAGAGAGAGAGAGAGAGAAGACTAGGACAGAGTAGAGGGGGTAGAGAGAGAGAGAGAGCCAGAGATAGAGAGAGAGAGATGGGAGAGAGAGAGAGACAGAGATAGAGAGAGAGACAGAGATAGAGAGAGAGAGAGAGACAGAGATAGAGAGAGAGAGAGAGAGAGAGAGAGAGAGAGACAGAGATATGCAGGTTATATATCTGTTGGAGCTCCAGTCTGCCACCAGGGGCTCTGATGAGTGAAGCCCTGAAAAGGAGCTGTCTGACCAGGGAGAACCGGGCTGTCCTCCTTCCTGTCTGTCTGTCTGTCTACCGGAGAACACTGGGACAGTAGTGCCTGCCTGCCTGCCTGCCTGCCTGCGGACCCGATGCTGCGTGCACCTGATGGTCGGCGTGCCCGCTGTTTCCACTTGCTGGTGGGAGAGGCTCAAGACGTTGTGTCCAGAGCGCGCTAGGAGGATGCTGCGCCAGGTGTGTGTGTGAGAGAGAGAAGGATGTTTGTGTGTGTGTGTGTGAGAAAGAAAGTGAGGAAGGATGTTCATGTGTGTGTGTGTGTGTGTGTGTATCTATGTGTTTGTGTGATGCAGGTGTTGCAGGCAGGCCTGAGGAGCTCTTTCCAGGCTCTGGGTCGGTTCATAGCGAGCCACCCAGTCTTCTTCGCCTCTGCCCCCGTACTTGTGTCTGTCCTGCTGGGGGCCAGCTTCAGGTAACAAACACACAGACACACCTACACATACAGAGCTCAATGTTATATTTTTATATTCAGAAAAATAATCCACATGGCGTAAAGGGCCACAGCATGTTGATTGGTGCAGGCCTGAAGCAGACTCCTCCATGATGACATGTTGATTGGTGCAGGCCTGAAGCAGACTCCTCCATGATGACATGTTGATTGGTGCAGGCCTGAAGCAGACTCCTCCATGATGACATGTTGATTGGTGCAGGCCTGAAGCAGACTCCTCCATGATGACATGTTGATTGGTGCAGGCCTGAAGCAGACTCCTCCATGATGACATGTTGATTGGTGCAGGCCTGAAGCAGACTCCTCCATGATGACATGTTGATTGGTGCAGGCCTGAAGCAGACTCCTCCATGATGACATGTTGATTGGTGCAGGCCTGAAGCAGGACTCCTCCATGATGACATGTTGATTGGTGCAGGCCTGAAGCAGACTCCTCCATGATGACATGTTGATTGGTGCAGGCCTGAAGCAGACTCCTCCATGATGACATGTTGATTGGTGCAGGCCTGAAGCAGACTCCTCCATGATGACATGTTGATTGGTGCAGGCCTGAAGCAGACTCCTCCATGATGACATGTTGATTGGTGCAGGCCTGAAGCAGACTCCTCCATGATGACATGTTGCACAAAGTTATTCTGCTATTGTGTGTGTGTGTGTGTGTGTGTGTGTGTGTGTGTGTGTGTTGGGGGGGTTTCAGTCGGTACAGAGTGGAAGGTAACGTGGAGGCCCTGCTGGTTCCTAAACACAGTCTGGCGAAGATAGAAGGAAACCTGGTGGACTCACTGTTTCCTGTCAACAGGTCTGTTATCTACTATTACTGTCTAATCGCTCTGTTTCTACTATGATCTACATATTATCTACATATTATCATCTGTTATCTACTATTATTTACATATCGTCTACTACTATCAACATATTATCTACATATTATTTACTATTGTTTACATATTATATACTATTATCTACAGTGCCTTGCAAAAGTATTCATCCCACATGGCGTTTTTCCTATTTTGTTGCATTACAACCTGTATTTTAAATTGATTTTTATTTGGATTTCATGTAATGGACATAAACAAAATAGTCCAAATTGGTGAAATGAAAATAATAACTTGTTTCAAATAATTCTAAAAAACAAATAACGGAAAAGTGCTCGTGCAGAATGTATTCACCCCCTTTGCTATGAAGCCCCTAAATAAGATCTGGTGCAACCAATTACCTTCAGAAGTCACATAATTAGTTAAATAAAGTCCACCTGTGTGCAATCTAAGTGTCACATGATCTCAGTATATATACACCTGTTCTGAAAGGCCCCAGAGTCTGCAACACCACTAAGCAAGGGGCACCACCAAGCAAGCGGCACCATGAAGACCAAGGAGCTCTCCAAACAGGTCAGGGACAAAGTTGTGGAGAAGTACAGATCAGGGTTGGGTTATAAAAAAATATCCGAAACTTTGAACATCCCATTAAATCCATTATTTAAAAAATGAAAAGAATATGGCACCACAACAAACCTGCCAAGAGAGGGCCGCCCACCAAAACTCACGGACCAGGCAAGGAGGGCATTAATCAGAGAGGCAACAAAGAGACCAAAGATAACCCTGAAGGAGCTGCAAAGCGCCACAGCGGAGATTGGAGTATCTGTCCATAGGACCACTTTAAGCCGTACACTCCACAGAGCTGGGCTTTACGGAAGAGTGGCCAGAAAAAAGCCATTGCTTAAAGAAAATAATAAGCAAACAGGTTTGGTGTTCGCCAAAAGGCATGTGGGAGACTCCCCAAACATATGGAAGAAGGTACTCTGGTCAGATTAGACTCAAATTGAGCATTTTGGCCATCAAGGAAAATTATATATCTGGTGCAAACCCAACACCTCTCATCACCCCGAGAACACCATCCCCACAGTGAAGCATGGTGGTGGCAGCATCATGCTGTGGGGATGTTTTTCATCGGCAGGGACTGGGAAACTGGTCAGAATTGAAGGAATGATGGGATGGCGCTATATACAGGGAAATTCTTGAGGGAAACCTGTTTCAGTCTTCCAGAGATTTGAGACTGGGACGGAGGTTCACCTTCCAGCAGGACAATGACCCTAAGCATACTGCTAAAGCAACACTCGAGTGGTTTAAGGGGAAACATTTAAGTGTCTTGGAATGGCCTAGTCAAAGCCCAGACCTCAATCCAATTGAGAATATGTGGTACACCAGTGGAACCCATCCAACTTGAAGGAGCTGGAGCAGTTTTGCCTTGAAGAATGGGCAAAAATCCCAGTGGCTAGATGTGCCAAGCTTATAGAGACATACCCCCAAGAGACTTGCAGCTGTAATTGCTGCAAAAGCTGGCTCTACAAAGTAGAGGGGGGGGGGGGGGGGGCATGTTGTGTAAATCAAATTATACAAACCCCCCCAAAAATCTATTTTAACTCCAGGTTGTAAGGCAACAAAATAGGAAAAATGCCAAGGGAGGTGAATACTTTCGCAAGCCACTGTATATATTATCTGCTATGATCTACTATGCTCTACTATTGTCTATTGTCTACATATTATATAATAAGAATATAAGAGGTATAATATGCCAGTTAGCAGACGCTTTTATCCAAAGCGACGACAGGCGGGCGGGCAGACAGGGGGGGGGGAGGGGGAGCCACAGAGGAGGCTACAGAGGAGCGACGAGGAGCGACAGAGCGACGAGGAGCAACAGAGGAGCGACAGAGGAGCGACGAGGAGCGACAGAGCGAGGAGCAACAGAGGAGCGACAGAGGAGCGACGAGGAGCGACAGAGCGACGAGGAGCGACAGAGGAGCGACGAGGAGCAACAGAGGAGCGACAGAGGAGCGACGAGGGCGACAGGAGCGACGAGGAGCGACAGAGCGACGAGGAGCGACAGAGGAGCGAAGGAGGAGCAACAGAGGAGCTACAGAGGAGCGACAGAGGAGCGACAGAGGAGCGACAGAGGAGCGACGAGGAGCGACAGAGCGACGAGAAGCGACAGAGCGACGAGGAGCAACAGAGGAGCGACAGAGGAGCGACGAGGAGCGACAGAGCGACGAGGAGCGACAGAGCGACGAGGAGCAACAGAGGAGCGACAGAGGAGCGACGAGGGACAGAGCGACGAGGAGCGACAGAGGAGCGAGGAGGAGCAACAGAGGAGCAACCAGAGGAGGGGACAGAGGAGCGACGAGGAGCGACAGAGCGACGAGAAGCGACAGAGCGACGAGGAGCAACAGAGGAGCGACAGAGGAGCGACGAGGAGCGACAGAGCGACGAGAAGCGACAGAGGACGAGGAGCAACAGAGGAGCGACAGAGGAGCGACGAGGAACAACAGAGGAGCAACAGAGGAGCAACAGAGGAGCGACGAGGAGGACGAGGAGCGACAGGGCGACGAGAAGCGACAGAGCGACTAGGAGCAACAGAGGACGACAGTAGCGAAGCTAGAGCGACAGAGCGACGAGGAGCGACAGAGGAGCGAGGAGGAGCGACATAGGAGCGACGAGGAGCGACAGAGAGCTACATAGGAGCGACAGAGGAGCGGCGAGGAGGACAGAGGAGCGACAGAAGAGCGACGAGGAGCTACAGAGGAGCGCGAGGAGCGACAGAGAGCGACAGAGGAGCGGCGAGCGACAGAGGAGCTGAAGAGGAGCGACGTAGGAGCGACAGACTGGAGGAGGAGCAAGACGAGCGACAGAGGAGCGGCGAGGAGCGACATAGGAGCGACGAGGAGCGACAGACGAGGGACAGAGAAGCGACGAGGAGCGACAGAGGAGCGACGAGGAGCGAGGAGAGCGAGGAGGAGCGACAGAGGAGCGAGGAGGAGCGACAGAGGAGCGACGAGGAGCGACAGAGGAGCGAGGAGGAGCGACAGAGGAGCGAGGAGGAGCGACAGAGGAGCGAGGAGGAGCGACAGATGAGCGACGAGGAGCTACATAGAGCTACAGATCAGGAGGAAGCGAAAGTAGCTACATACGTGGAGAGCGACTGATGATCTACATACGGGATAGCGACAGAGTACGACAGAGAGCACGTAGGATTCACATATTAGTTGATAGAACGACGATTCTAAACTATCTACAAGATTCGACATATACTACCTATTATCTACATATTATCTATTATTATCTACTATTATCTAGATATTATCTAGATATTATCTAGATATTATCTACTATTATCAAATCATGTCACTTGTGATGAATACAACAGGTGAAATGCTTAATTACAAGCGCTTAACCAACAATGCAGTTCAAGAAAGAGTTCAGAAAATATTTAATAAATAAACTAAAGTTAAAAAATAAATTAAAAAATAACACAAATAAATAACAATTACAAGGCTATATACAGGGGGTACCGGTACCGAGTCAATGTGTGGGGATACAGGTTAGTCGAGGTAATTTGTACATGTAGGTAGGGGTAAAGTGACTATGCATAGATAATAAACAGCAAGTAGCAGCAGTGTAAAAAACAAAGGGTCAATGTAAATAGTCAGGGTGGCCATTTGATTAATTGTTCAGCAGCCTTATGGCTTGGGGGTAGAAGCTTTTAAGGAGCCTTTTGGTTCTAGTCTTGGCTCTCCAGTACCGCTTGCCGTGCGGTAGCAGAGAGAGCAGTCTATGACTTGGGTGGCTGGAGTCTTTGGCAATTTTTTGGGCCTTCCTCTGACACTGCCTAGTATATAGGTCCTGGATGGCAGGACGCTTGGTACCAGTGATGTACTGGGCCATATGCAATATCCTCTGTAGCGCCTTACGGTCAGATGCCGAGCAGTTGCCATACCAGGCGGTGATGCAACCAGTCAGGATGCTCTCGATGGTGCAACTGTATAACTTTTTGAGGATCTGGGGACCCATGCCAAATCATTTCAGTCTTCTGAGGGGGAATAGGCTTTGTCGTGCCCTCTTCACAACTGTCTTGGTGTGTTTGGACCATGATAGTTAGTTGGTGATGTGGACACCAAGGAACTTGAAACCCTCGACCCGCTCTACTACAGCCCCGTCGATGTTAATGGGGGCCTGTTCGGCCCACCTTTTCCTGTAGTCCACGAACAGCTCCTTTGTCTTGCTCACATTTAGGGAGAGGTTGTTGTCCTGGCACCACACTCCCAGGTCTCTGACCTCCTCCCTATAGGCTGTCTCATCGTTGTCGGTGATCAGGCCTACCACTGTTGTGTCATCAGCAAACTTAACAATTGTGTTGGAGTCGTGTTTGGCCATGCAGTCGTGGGTGAACAGAGAGTACAGGAGGGGACTGAGCACGCACCCCTGAGGGGCCCCCGTGTTGAGGATCAGCGTGGCAGATATGTTGTTGCCTACCCTTACCACCTGGGGGCGGCCCGTCAGGAAGTCCAGGATCCAGTTGCAGAGAGAGGTGTTTAGTCCCAGGGTCCTTAGCTTAGTGATGAGCTTTGTGGGCACTATGGTGTTGAACGCTGAGCTGTAGTCAATGAACAGCATTATCACATAGGTGTTCATTTTGTCCAGGTGGGAGAGGGCAGTGTGGAGTGCGATTGAGATTGCGTCATCTGTTGATCTGTTAGGGCGGTATGCAAATTAGAGTGGGTCTAGGGTTTCCGGGATGATGGTGTTGATGTGTGGAGTGCGATTGAGATTGCGTCATCTGTGGATCTGTTGGGGCGGTATGCGAGTTGGAGTGGGTCTAGGGTTTCTGGGATAATGCTGTTGATGTGAGCCATGACCAGCCTTTCAAACCACTTCATGGCTACAGATGTAAGTCCTAAGGGTCGGTAGTCATTTAGGCAGGTTATCTTAGTGTTCATGGGCACAGGGACTATGGTGGTCTGCTTGAAACATGTAGGTATTATGACTCGGTCAGGGAGAGGTTGAAAATGTCAGTGAAGACGCTTGCCAGTTGGTCTGCGCATGCTTTGAGTACACGTCCTGGTAATCCGTCTGGCTCCGCGGCGTTGGGAATGTTGACCTGTTTAAAGGTCTTGCTCACATCGAATACCGAGAGCGTGATCACACAGTCATCTGGAACAGCTGATGCTCTCATGCATGCTTCAGTGTTGCTTGCCTCGAAGCGATTATAAAAGGCTTTTAGCTCGTCTGGTAGGCTAGCGTCACTGGGCAGCTCGCGGCTGGGTTTCCCTTTGTAGTCCGTAATAGTTTGCAAGCCCTGCCACATCCGACAAGCATCAGAGCCGGTGTAGTAGGATTCAATCTTAGTCCTGTATGGACGCTTTGCCTGTTCGATGGTTCGTTTGAGGGTGTAGCGGGATTTCTTATAAGCGTCTGGATTAGTGTCCCGCTCCTTGAAAGCGTCAGCTCTACCCTTTAGCTCGGTGCGGATGTTGCCTGTAATCCATGGCTTCTGGTTGGGATATGTACGTACGGTCACTGTAGGGATGACGTCGTCGATGCATTTATTGATGAAGCCGGTGACTGAGGTGGTATACTCCTCAATGCCATTGGATGAATCCCAGAACATATTCCAGTCTGTGCCAGCAAAACAGTCCTGTAGCGTAGCATCCGCGTCATCTGACCACTTCTGTATTGACCGAGTCACTGGTACTTCCTGTTTTAGTTTTCGCTTGTAAGCAGGAATCAGGAGGATAGAATTATGGTCAGATTTGCAAAATGGAGGGCGAGGGAGTGCTTTGTATGCGTCTCTGTGTGTGGAGAAAAGGTGGTCTATAATTTTTTTTCCTCTGGTTGCACATGTGACATGCTGGTAGAAATGAGGTAAAATTGATTTAAGTTTGCCTGCATTAAAGTCCCCAGCCACTAGGAGCGCCGCTTCTGGATGAGCATTTTCTTGTTTGCTTATGGCCTTATACAGCTCGTTGAATGCGGTCTTAGTGCCAGCATCGGTTTGTGGTGGTAAATAGACAGCTACGAATAATATAGATGAAAACTCTCTTGGTAGATAGTGGGTCTACAGCTTATTACAAGGTACTCTACCTCAGGCGAGCAATACCTCGAGACTTCTTTAACATTAGACATTGCGCACCAGCTGTTATTGACAAATAGACACACACCCACACCCCTCGTCTTACCAGACGTAGCTGTTCTGTCCTGCCGATGCACAGAAAACCCAGCCAGCTCTATATTATCTGTGTCGTCGTTCAGCCACGACTCAGTGAAACATAAGATATTACAGAAAAGTTATTAGTCCAGTTCGAGGTGAGTAATCGCTGTTCTGATGTCCAGAAGCTCTTTTCGGTCATAAGAGACGGTAGCAGCAACATTATGTACAAAATAAGTTACAAAATAAGTTACAAACAAAGCTAAATTATCTACTATTATCTACATATTATTTACTATTACAGTGCATTCGGAAAGTATTCAGACCCCTTGACTTTTTCCACATTTTGTTATGTTACATCCTTATTCTAAAATTGATTAAATATATATTTTTCCTCATCAATGTACACACAATACCCCAAGCAAAAACAGTTTTTTTTGAAGTTTTTGGAAATGTATAAAAAAAAAAAAATGGAAATATGACATTTACATAAGTATTCAGACCCTTTACTCCGTACTTTGTTGAAGCGAATTTGGCAGCAATTACAGCCTCGACTCTTCTTGGGAATGACGTTACAAGCTTGGCACACCTGTATTTGGGGAGTTTCTCCCATTATTCTCTGCAGATCCTCTCAAGCTCTGTCAGGTTGGATGGGGAGTGTCGCTGCACAGCGATTTTCAGGTCTCTCCAGAGATGTTAAATCAGGTTCAAGTCCGGGCTCTGGCTGGGCCGCTCAAGGACATTCAGAGACTTGTCCTGAAGCCACTCCTGTGTTGTCTTGGCTGTGTGCTTAGGGTTGTTGTCATGTGGGAAGGTAAACCTTCGCCCCAGTCTGAGGTCCTGGGCGCTCTGGAGCAGGTTTTCATCAAGGATCTCTCTGTACTTTGCATGGTTCATCTTTCCCTCGATCCTGACTAGTCTCCCAGTCCCTACCGCTGAAAAACATCCCCACAGCATGATGCTGCCACCTCCATGCTTCACTGTAGGGATGGTGCCAGGTTTCCTCCAGACGTGACACTTGGCATTCAAGTCAAAGCGTTCAATCTTGGTTTCATCAGACCAGAGAATCTTGTTTATCATGGTCTGAGAGGGTTGTCATGTGGCTTTTACTGAGGAGTGGCTTCCGTCTGGCCTCTCTACCAAAAAGGCAGGATTGGTGGAGTGCTGTCCTTCTGGAAGGTTCTCCCATCTCCACAGAGGAACTCTGGAGCTCTGTCAGAGTGACAATCTGGTTCTTGGTCACCTCCCTGACCAAGGCCCTTCTCCCCCGATTGCTCAGTTTGGTCGGGTGGCAACCTGTGAGACCTTATATAGACAGGTGTGTTCCTTTCCAAATAATCAATTGAATTTACCACAGGTGGACTCCAATCAAGTTGTAGAAACATCTCAAGGATGACAAATGGAAACAGGATGCACCTGGGGTCAATTTCGAGTGTCATAGCAAAGGGTCTGAATACTGATGTAAATAAGATTTCTAAAAACCTGTTTTCACTTTGTCATTATGGGGTATTGTGTATAGTTTGGAGGAATACATTGTATTTAATCCATTTTAGAATAATGCTGTAACGTAAACAAAATGTGGGAAAAAGTAAAGGGGTTTGAATACTTTCCGAATGCACTGTAAGATTAGTAGATAATATATTGATAATAGTAGATGATACAGTATATAGATAATACGTACATACTGTATTACTAATTTACCGATATGCATCTACATTACCACATTAGCTATTTACCTACTATTACCTATATGAGATACCTACATACTGATTTCTGATTACTCCTACAGTCCTACGATTACTACTATTGACCTACTTAGTTATACTACTATTATCCTACTGATGATTACCTACTATTGACCTACTATTACTACTAGTATCTACTATTATGGCAAGCAGGTACTTGTCCGGTAGGAGCTTGTGCAGTAACCAAAGGTCTGACTGGTTCTAATCCCGAGTCCGACTAGTGACAAATCTGTCGATTGTGCCTTAACACTTTACCAGGGCGGGAAGGCGAGCGGGAGAGAGCTTGGCAGTAGCCGAAAGGACGAATGGAAAGAAAAAGGAAAGAAATGCGAAGGGACAGGACTCGAGAGCGACGAGGACCGACGAGGCACGAAGCGAGGAAGACGCGGCTGACCGACGAGGACCAGACAGACCGAAGCGAGGAACCGACGAGGACCGACGGAGGACCGACGAGGAGCACAGGACGAGAGGACGACGAGGACCGACGAGGAGCGAGAGGACCGACGAGGAGCACGAGACAGAGGAGGACAGAGACACTAGGACCGACGAGGACGACAGGAGGACCGAGGAGAGACGAGGACCGACAGAGGAGCGACGAGGACCGAAAGAGGAGGACGAGGACCGACGAGGACACGAAGAGGACCGACGAGGACCGACAAGAGACCGACGGGACCGAGAGACCGACGAGGAACGAAGTAGGACCAAGACAGAGGAACGACGAGAACGACGATGCTACCGACAGATGACCGACAGAAGAGTACGAACGAGGACACGACGAGGAACCGAAGAGGACCGACGAGGACGACGAGGACCGACCAGTGAGCACGAGGACGACGAGGACCGAGAGGGACGAAGAGAGAAGACGAGGACCGAGAGGACCGACGAGGACCGACGAGACCGACGAGGAGCGACGAGGACCGACGAGGACACCAACGAAGGACGACGAGGACCGACGAAGGACCGACGAGGACGACGAGGACGACAGAGGACCACGAGGACCGACGAGGACCGACGAGGAACTGACGAGGACGACGAGGACCGACGAGGACCACGAGGACCACGAGAGACCGACAGGACCACGATACGACGAGACGACGAGGACGACGAGGACCGACGAGTACGACGAGGACCGATGAGGACGCACGAGGACCGACGAGGAGAGAGGCGAGACCGACGATGGACCGACGAGGACCGACGAGGACCGACGAGACCGAGCGAGATACGACGATGACCAGCGGACCACGAGGACCGACGAGGACGACAGGACCGACGAGACCGACATGGACGACGAGGACGAATGACCGAGAGACCGACGAGACCACTATAGCGAGGACGACTAGTACCACGAGGACCGACAGACAATACCAACATTCTAATCCTACGAAATGAGAGACAGTGACCGACGAGAGCACGATCAGGAGCGACGAGGACCGACGAGACGACGAGGACGAGGAGGACCGACGATACCGACGATGACCGACTAGGACGAGGACGACGAGGACCACTATAGCAGTTCTAATCCACAGTACCACATTACCGCTATCCAGCCACTATGACCACTCCACTATACTATACCTCTTTTCATACCGATACGCTACATACCTATATTACATATTACCGACTATTGGACCTACGATAGTACTACTTACACTTAATTCTTTACCTACTATTATCTACTATTACCTACATTACCCACTATTACCTACTATTACCTACTATACCTACTATTATCTACGATTACCTACTATTACCTACTATTACCTACTATTATTACATATGATCTACATGTGATCTGCATATGATGTACTGTTATCTACATATTATCTACTATTGTCAACATATTATCTACTATTACCTACTATTACCTACTATTATCTACTATTACCTACTATTACCTACATATTATCTACTATTACCTACTATTACCTACTATTACCTACTATTATCTACATATGATCTACATGTGATCTGCATATGATGTACTGTTATCTACATATTATCTACTATTGTCAACATATTATCTACTATTACCTACATATTATCAACTACTGTCTACATTTTATCTACATATTATCTACTGTTACAGTTGAAGTCGTAAGTTTACATACATACGTTCTGTCTCCTAGAGATTAACGTACTTTGATGCGAAAAGTGCATATCAATCCCAGAACAACAGCAAAGGACCTTGTGAAGATGCTGGAGGAAACAGGTACAAAAGTATCTATATCCACAGTAAAATTAGTCCTATATCGACATAACCTGAAAGGCCGCTCAGCAAGGAAGAAGCCACTGCTCCAAAACCGCCATAAAAAAGCCAGACTACAGTTTGCAACTGCACATGGGGACAAAGATCGTACTTTTTGGCCATAATGACCATCGTTATGTTTGGGGAGAAAAGGGGGCTGCTTGCAAGCCGAAGAACACCATCCCAACCGTGAAGCATGGGGGTGGCAGCATCATGCTGTGGGGGTGCTTTGCTGCAGGAGGGACTGGTGCACTTCACAAAATAGATGGCATCACGAAGAAGGAAAATGATGTGGATATATTGAAGCAACATCTCAAGACATCAGTCAGGAAGTTAAAGCTTGGTCGCAAATGGGTCTTCCAAATGGACAATGACCCCAAGCATACTTCCAAAGTTGTGGCAAAATGGCTTAAGGACAACAAAGTCAAGGTATTGGAGTGGCCATCACAAAGGCCTGACCTCAATCCTATAGAACATTTGTGGGCAGAACTGAAAAATGTGTGTGCGAGCAAGGAGGCCCACAAACCTGACTCAGTTACACCAGCTCTGTCAGGAGGAATGGGCCAAAATTCACCCAATTTATTGTGGGAAGCTTGTGGAAGGCTACACGAAACGTTTGACTCAAGTTAAACAATTTAAAGGCAATGCTACCAAATACTAATTGAGTGTATGTAAATGTCTGACCCACTGGGAATGTGATGAAAGAAATAAAAGCTGAAGTAAATAATTCTCTCTACTATTATTCTGACATTTCACATTCTTAAAATAAAGTGGTGATCCTAACTGACCTAAGACAGGGGATTTTTACTAGGATTAAATGTCAGGAATTGTGAAAAACTGAGTATAAATGTATTTGGCTAAGGTGTATGTAAACTTCAGACTTCAACTGTATCTACATATTATCTACATATTTTCTACTATTATCTACTATGATCTACATATTATCAAGACCAGACGGAGAGCACACATTACAACGGTTTTAAGGTCTCTTCACTGGCTGCCTGTGAGTTTTAGAATTCATTTTAAGATTCTTCTATTGGTTTTTTAATCAATCCATGATTATGCACCCCAATACATGTCAGACATGCTTTTAAGTTATGTACCCAGTAGGTCCCTCAGGTCCTCTGGCACTGGCCTTTTAACTATCCCAAAGCCAGGACCAAAAGGCATGGAGAGGCAGCCTTGAGTTACTATGCCCCCAGCCTCTGGAATAGCCTGCCAGAGATCCTGAGGGGGGCCGAAACCTATTAAAAGAGATCTTAAAACATATTTTTAGCTTTGCTTTTCCTTGTGCTGTTCCTTGTGCTTTTCCTTGTGCTGTTCCTTGTATCTGTTCCTTGTGCTGTTCCTTGTATCTGTTCCTTGTGCTTTTCCTTGTGCTTTTCCTTGTGCTGTTCCTTGTGCTTTTCCTTGTGCTGTTCCTGTGTGTTCCTTGTGCTTTCCTTGTGCTTTTCCTTGTGCTGTTCCTTGTGCTGTTCCTTGTGCTGTTCCTTGTGCTTTTCCTTGTGCTGTTCCTTGTGCTGTTCCTTGTGCTTTTCCTGTGCTTTTCCTTGTGCTTTCTGTGTTCCTTGTGCTGTTCCTTGTGCTTTTCCTTGTGCTGTTCTTGTGCTTTCCTTGTGCTTTCCTTGTGCTTTTCCTTGTGCTTTTCTTGTGTTTTCCTTGTGCTGTTCCTTGTGCTGTTCCTTGTGCTTTTTCCTTGTGCTGTTCCTTGTGCTGTTCCTTGTGCTTTTCCTTGTGCTTTTCCTTGTGCTGTTCCTTGTGCTGTTCCTTGTATCTGTTCCTTGTGCTGTTCCTTGTGCTTTTCCTTGTGCTGTTCCTTGTGCTTTTCCTTGTGCTGTTCCTTGTGCTGTTCCTTGTGCTTTTCCTTGTGCTTTTCCTTGTGCTGTTCCTTGTGCTGTTCCTTGTGCTGTTCCTTGTGCTTTTCCTTGTGCTGTTCCTTGTGCTGTTCCTTGTGCTTTTCCTTGTGCTTTTCCTTGTGCTTTTCCTTGTGCTGTTCCTTGTGCTGTTCCTTGTGCTTTTCCTTGTGCTGTTCCTTGTGCTGTTCCTTGTGCTTTTCCTTGTGCTTTTCCTTGTGCTTTTCCTTGTGCTGTTCCTTGTGCTGTTCCTTGTGTTCCTTGTGCTTTCCTTGTGCTGTTTCCTTGTGCTTTTCTTGCTGTTCCTTGTGCTTTTCCTTGTGCTGTTCCTTGTGCTGTTCCTTGTGCTGTTCCTTGTGCTGTTCCTTGTGCTTTTCCTTGTTTCCTGTGCTGTTCCTTGTGCTTTTCCTTGTGCTTTCTTGTGCTGTTCCTTGTGCTGTTCCTTGTGCTGTTCTTGTGCTTCTTGTGCTTTTCCTTGTGCTGTTCCTTGTGCTGTTCCTTTTGTGTCTTGTGGTCCTTGTGCTTTTCCTTGTGCTTTTCCTTGTGCTGTTCCTTGTGCTTTCCTTGTGCTTTTCCTTGTGCTGTTCCTTGTGCTGTTCCTTGTGCTTTTCCTTGTGCTGTTCCTTGTGCTTTTCCTTGTGCTGTTCCTTGTGCTGTTCCTTGTGCTTTTCCTTGTGCTTTTTAGTCATTCAGTTCTTATTGTTATTATTTTGCTTTTTTAATCCTGTTTGTTGTGTGTAAATATTGAAGTTTTTATTTTCAATGTTTTTTTATTAGTTTTTCCCTGTGAAGCACATAGCGTTGAATTCCATGTCTGAAATGTGCCGTACTAAAAAGCTTGATTTAACCGTGCCATTCCATGTCTGAAATGTGCTGTCCTCTGTAGCTCAATTGGTAGAGCATGGCGCTTGTAACGCCAGGGTAGTGGGTTCGATCCCCGGGACCACCCATACGTAAAAATGTATGCACACATGACTGTAAGTCGCTTTGGATAAAAGCGTCTGCTAAATGGCATATTATATTATTTATAAAGCTTGATTTAACCGTGCCATTCCATGTCTAAAATGTGCTGTACTAATAAAGCTTGATTTAACAATTCCAAACACAAAAACGGGGAAAATAAACAAAAATCCAAAACACAGCGGAATAGAAAGTGGACAGTACCATATGGGAGGAGACCTGTGGGAGGAGACCTATGGGAGGAGACCTATGGGAGGAGACCTATGGGAGGAGACCTGTGGGAGGAGACCTGTGGGAGGAGACCTATGGGAGGAGACCTGTGGGAGGAGACCTATGGGAGGAGACCTGTGGGAGGAGACCTGTGGGAGGAGACCTGTGGGAGGAGACCTATGGGAGGAGACCTATGGGAGGAGACCTGTGGGAGGAGACCTGTAGGAGGAGACCTATGGGAGGAGACCTATTGGGAGGAGACCTATGGGAGGAGACCTGTGGGAGGAGACCTATGGGAGGAGACCTGTGGGAGGAGACCTGTGGGAGGAGACCTATGGGAGGAGACCTATGGGAGGAGTACTATGGGAGGAGACCTGTGGGAGGAGACCTATGGGAGGAGACCTATGGGAGTAGACCTATGGGAGGAGACCTATGGGAGGAGACCTGTGGGAGGAGACCTATGGGAGGAGACCTATGGGAGGAGACCTGTGGGAGGAGACCTGTGGGAGGAGACCTATGGGAGGAGACCTATGGGAGGAGACCTATGGGAGGAGACCTGTGGGAGGAGACCTGTGGGAGGAGACCTGTGGGAGGAGACCTATGGGAGGAGACCTATGGGAGGAGTACTATGGGAGGAGACCTGTGGGAGGAGACCTATGGGAGGAGACCTATGGGAGGAGACCTGTTTTTGCTTTGTCATTATGGGGTATTGTGTGTAGACTGATGAGGGGAAAAAACTATTTAATCAATTTTAGAATAAGCCTGTAACATAATAAAGGGTGGAAGAAGTCAAGGGGTCTGAATACTTTCCGAATGCACTGTAGTATATCTAATAATAATGGTGGACTGAAAGGTCTGTTTCTTTGTGTGTTTGTTACCAACAGATCTAAACACACCCTGTACTCTGACCTGCAGACTCCAGGTCGTTATGGCCGTGTTATAGTGACATCTAGGAGAGGCAACATCCTGGACCCTTCACACACAGACCTAGTACTCAAGGTAACGCTGTGTGTGCGCGCATGCGTGTGTTGTTCAGAGAATGATATAGCAGCCTAGTTTATGTTCGCTAAACACACTCTGCTCTCAGTGTAAAAACCACACAGACACAGGGCCAGCCAGATGAGCAGCAGTCAGTCAGTCAGCCAGGCCAGGAGGGGTATATAGTCTGAACCAGTCAGTCAGCCAGGCCAGGAGGTATATATGGTCTGAACCAGTCAGTCAGCCAGGCCAGGAGGTATATATAGTGTGAACCAGTCAGTCAGCCAGGCCAGGAGGTATATATAGTGTGAACCAGTCAGTCAGCCAGGCCAGGAGGTATATATAGTCTGAACCAGTCAGTCAGCCAGGCCAGGAGGGTATATATAGTCTGAACCAGTCAGTCAGCCAGGCCAGGAGGTATATATAGTCTGAACCAGTCAGTCAGCCAGGCCAGGAGGTATATATAGTCTGAACCAGTCAGTCAGTCAGTCAGCCAGGCCAGGAGGTATATATAGTCTGAACCAGTCAGTCAGCCAGGCCAGGAGGGTATATATAGTGTGAACCAGTCAGTCAGCCAGGCCAGGAGGTATATATAGTTGAACCAGTCAGTCAGCCAGGCCAGGAGGTATATAGTCTGAACCAGTCAGTCAGCCAGGCCAGGAGGTATATATAGTGTGAACCAGTCAGTCAGCCAGGCCAGGAGGTATATATAGTCCTGAACCAGTCAGTCAGCCAGGCCAGGAGGGCTATATATAGTCCTGAACCGTCCGTCAGCCCGGCCAGGAGGGGTATATAGTCTGAACCGTCAGTCAGGCCAGGCAGAGAGGGGTATATAGTCTGAACCAGTCAGTCTCAGCCAGGCCAGGAGGTATATTATAGTCTGAACCAGCAGTTCAGCAGGCCAGGAGGTATATTATAGTCTGAACCAGTCAGTCAGCCAGCCAGGAGGTATAATAGTCCTGAAACCAGGTCATCAGCAGGCCAGGAGGGTATATATAGTCGGAACCAGTCAGTCAGCCAGGCCAGGCGGTTATCTATAGTCTGAACCAGTACACCACGTCAGCCCAGGCCAGGAGGTAGGTATATACTAGTCTGAACCCAGTCAGACAGCCAGCCAGGAGGTATATATAGTATAACCAGTCAGTCAGCCAGGCCCAGAGGTATAAGTCGAACCAGTCAGTCAGCCAGGGCCAGGAGGGTATATATAGTCTGAACCAGTCAGTCAGCCAGGCCAGGAGGTATATATAGTCGAACCAGTCAGTCAGCCAGGCAGGAGGTATATATAGTCTGAACCAGTCAGTCAGCCAGGCCAGGACGGTATATATAGTCTGAACCAGTCAGTCAGCCAGGCAGGAGGTATAATAGTCTGAACCAGTCAGTCAGCCAGGCCAGGAGGGTATATAGTCTGAACCAGTCAGTCAGCCAGGCCAGGGGGGTATATATAGTCTGAACCAGTCAGTCAGCCAGGCCCAGGAGGTATATATAGTCTGAACCAGTCAGTCAGCCAGGCCAGGAGGGATATATAGTCTGAACCAGTCAGTCAGCCAGTCAGCCAGGCCAGGAGGGCTTTATAGTCTGAACCAGTCAGTCAGCCAGGCCAGGAGGTATATATAGTCTGAACCAGTCAGTCAGCCAGTCAGCCAGGCCAGGAGGGGTATATAGTCTGAACCAGTCAGTCAGCCAGGCCAGGAGGTATATATAGTCTGAACCAGTCAGTCAGCCAGGCCAGGAGGGATATATAGTCTGAACCAGTCAGTCAGCCAGGCCAGGAGGTATATATAGTCTGAACCAGTCAGTCAGCCAGGCCAGGAGGTATATATAGTCTGAACCAGTCAGTCAGCCAGGCCAGGAGGTATATATAGTCTGAACCAGTCAGTCAGCCAGGCCAGGAGGGTATATATAGTCTGAACCAGTCAGTCAGCCAGTCAGCCAGGCCAGGAGGTATATATAGTCTGAACCAGTCAGTCAGCCAGGCCAGGAGGGATATATAGTCTGAACCAGTCAGTCAGCCAGGCCAGGAGGTATATATAGTCTGAACCAGTCAGTCAGCCAGGCCAGGAGGTATATATAGTCTGAACCAGTCAGTCCAGCCAGGCCAGGAGGTATATATAGTCGAACCAGTCAGTCAGCCAGGCCAGGAGGTATATATAGTCTGAACCAGTCAGTCAGCCAGTCAGCCAGGCCAGGAGGGGTATATAGTCTGAACCAGTCAGTCAGTCAGTCAGCCAGGCCAGGAGGGGTATATAGTCTGAACCAGTCAGTCAGCCGGCCAGGAGGTATATATAGTCTGAACCAGTCAGTCAGCCAGGCCAGGAGGGTAATTATAGTCTGAACCAGTCAGTCGCCAGGCCAGGAGGTATATATAGGTCTGAACCAGTCAGTCAGCCAGGCCAGGAGGAGGATATATAGTCTGAACCAGTCAGTCAGTCAGTCAGCCAGGCCAGGAGGGATATATAGTCTGAACCAGTCAGTCAGAGCCAGCCAGGAGGTATTATAGTCGGAACCAGTCAGTCAGCCAGGCCAGGAGGGATATATAGTCTGAACCAGTCAGTCAGCCAGGCCAGGAGGTATATATAGTCTGAACCAGTCAGTCAGCCAGGCCAGGAGGTATATAGTCTGAACCAGTCAGTCAGCCAGGCAGGAGGTATATATAGTCCTGAACCAGTCAGTCAGCCAGGCCAGGAGGGTATATATAGTCTGAACCAGTCAGTCAGCCAGGCCAGGAGGTATTATAGTCCTGAACCAGTCAGTCAGCCAGGCCAGGAGGGTATATATAGTCTGAACCATCAGTCAGCCCCGGCCAGGAGGTATATTTTAGTCTGAACCAGTCAGTCAGCCAGGCCAGGAGGTATATATAGTCTGAACCAGTCAGTCAGCCAGGCCAGGAGGTATATATAGTCGAACCAGTCAGTCAGCCAGGCCAGGAGGTATATATAGTCTGAACCAGTCAGTCAGCCAGGCCAAGGAGGTATATATAGTCTGAACCAGTCAGTCAGCCAGGCCAGGAGGGTAATATAGTCTGAACCAGTCAGTCAGCCAGGCCAGGAGGTATATATAGTCTGAACCAGTCAGTCAGCCAGGCCAGGAGGTATATATAGTCTGAACCAGTCAGTCAGCCAGGCCAAGGAGGTATATATAGTCTGAACCAGTCAGTTCAGCCAGGCCAGGAGGTATATATAGTCTGAACCAGTCAGTCAGCCAGGCCAGGAGGTATATATAGTCTGAACAGTCAGTCAGCCAGGCCAGGGAGGTATATATAGTCTGAACCAGTCCAGTCCAGCACAGGCCAGGAGGTTATATAGTCGAACCAGTCAGTCAGCCAGGCCAACAGGTATATATGTCTGAACCAGTCAGTCAGCCAGGCAGGAGGTATTATAGTCTGAACCAGTCAGTCAGCAGGCCAGGAGGTATATATAGTCTGAACCAGTCAGTCAAGCCAGGCCAGGAGGGGAATTATAGTCTGAACCAGTCAGTCAGCCAGTCAGACAGGCCAGGAGGTATATATAGTCTGAACCAGTCAGTCGCCAGGCCAGGCGGTATATATAGGTCCTGAACCAGTCAGTAGCCAGGCCAAGGACGGTATAATAGTCTGAACCAGTCAGTTCAGCCAGGCCAGGAGGTATATATAGTTGAACCAGTCAGTCAGCCAGGCCAGGAGGTTATATAGTCTGAACCAGTCAGTCAGCCAGGCCAGGAGGTATATTATAGTCTGAACCAGTCAGTCAGCCAGTCAGCAGGCCAGGAGGTATATATAGTCTGAACCAGTCAGTCAGCCAGGCCAGGAGGTATATATAGTCTGAACCAGTCAGTCAGCCAGGCCAGGAGGTATATATAGTCTGAACCAGTCAGTCAGCCAGGCCAGGAGGGATATATAGTCTGAACCAGTCAGTCAGCCAGGCCAGGAGGTATATATAGTCTGAACCAGTCAGTCAGCCAGGCCAGGAGGTATATATAGTCTGAACCAGTCAGTCAGCCAGGCCAGGAGGTATATATAGTCTGAAACAGTCAGTAAGCCAGGCCAGGGGTATATATAGTCTGAACCAGTCAGTAGCAGGCCAGGAAGTATGTGTAGTCTGAACCAGTCAGTCAGCCAGTCAGCCAGGCCAGGAGGTATATATAGTCTGAACCAGTCAGTCAGCCAGGCCAGGAGGTATATATAGTCTGAACCAGTCAGTCAGCCAGGCCAGGAGGTATATATAGTCTGAACCAGTCAGTCAGCCAGGCCAGGAGGTATATATAGTCTGAACCAGTCAGTCAGCCAGGCCAACAGGTATATATAGTCTGAACCAGTCAGTCAGCCAGGCCAGGAGGTATATATAGTCTGAACCAGTCAGTCAGCCAGGCCAGGAGGTATATATAGTCTGAACCAGTCAGTCAGTCAGTCAGCCAGGCCAGGAGGTATATATAGTCTGAACCAGTCAGTCAGTCAGCCAGGCCAACAGGTATATATAGTCTGAACCAGTCAGTCAGCCAGGCCAACAGGTATATATAGTCTGAACCAGTCAGTCAGCCAGGCCAGGAAGTATATATAGTCTGAACCAGTCAGTCAGCCAGGCCAGGAAGTATATATAGTCTGAACCATTCAGTCAGTCAGCCAGGCCAGGAGGTATATACAGTGCCTTCAGAAAGTATTCAGACCCCTTGACTTTTTCCACATTTTGTTACGATACAGCCTTATTCTAAAATTGATTAAATTGTTTTTTTCCCTCATCAATCTACACAATACATCATAATGACAAAGCAGAAACCAGTTTTTAGACATTTTTGCAAAACAAAATAGAAAACATCTGAAATATAACATTTACATAAGTATTCGCTTTGGATAAAAGCGTCTGCTAAATGGCATATTATTATTATTATTATTATTCTGACTCTTTTCTCAGTACTTTGTTGAAGCAACTTTGGCAGCGATTACAGCCTCGAGTCTTCTTGGGTATGACGCTACAAGCTTGGCACACATGTCAAGTCCGGGCCCAGCTGGGCCACTAAAGGACATTCAGAGACTTGTCCTGAAGCCACTCCTGCGTTGTCTTGGCTGTGTGCTTGGGGTCGTTGTCCTGTTGGAAGGTGAACCTTCTCCCCAGTCTGAGGTCCTGAGAGCTCCGGAGCAGATTTTCATCAAGGTTCTCTCTGTACTTTGCTCCGTTCATCTTTGCCCCGATCCTGACTAGTCTCCCAGTCCCTGCCGCTGAAATATATCCCCATAGCATGATGCTGCTACCACCATGCTTCACCGTAGGGATGGTGCCAGGTTTCCTCCAGACGTGACGCTTGGCATTCAGGCCAAAGAGTTCAATCTTGGTTCAGATAATCTTGTTTCTCATGGTCTGAGAGTCTTTAGGTGCCTTTTGGCAAACTCCAAGTGGGCTGTCATGTGCCTTTTACTGAGGAGTGGCTTCCGTCTGGCCACTGTACCATAAAGGCCTGATTGGTGGAGTGCTGCAGAGATGGTTGTCCTTCTGGAAGGTTTTCCCATCTCCACAGAGAAACTCCAGAGCTCTGTCAGAGTGACCATCGGGTTCTTGGTCACCTCCCTGACCAAGGCCCTTCTCCCCCGATTGCTCAGTTTGTCCGGGTGGCCAGCTCTAGGAAGAGTCTTGGTGGTTCCAAACTTCTTCCATTTAAGAATGATGGAGGCCACTGTGTTCTTGGGGACCTTCAATGCTGCAGACATTTTTTGGTACCTTTCCCCAGATCTGTGCCTCGACACAATCCTGTCTCGGCGCTCTACGGACCATTCCTTCGACCGCATGGCTTGGTTTTTGCTCTGACATGCACTGTCAACTGTGGGACCTTATATAGACTGGTGTGTGCCTTTCCAAATCATGTCCAATCAATAGAATGTACCACAGGTGGACTCCAATCAAGTTGTAGAAACATCTCAAGGATGAGCAATGGAAACAGGGTGTACCTGAGCTCCATTTGGAGTCTCATAGTAAAGGGTGTGAATAGTTTTGTAAATAAGGTATTTATGTTTTTTTAGTTGTAATCCATTTTCAAAAGAAATAAAAAACCTGTTTTCGCTTCGTCATTATGGGGTATTGTGTGTAGATTGCTGAGACATTTAAACAATATATATTTTAGAATAAGGCTGTAATGTAACAAAATGTGGTAAAAGTCAAGCGGTCTGAATACTTTCCGAAAACACTGTATATTCTGAGCCAGTCAGCCAGCCTGGTCAGGGGATACACTATGTATTCAAAAGTATGTGGACACCCCGTCAAATTAGTGGATTCGGCAATTTCAACCACACCCGTTGCTGATAGGTGTATATAATCGAGCACACAGCCATGCAATCTCCATAGTCTAACATTAGCTGTAGAATGGCCTTACTGAAGAGCTCAGTGATTTTCAACGTGGCACCGTCATAGGATGTCACCTTTCCAACAAGTCAGTTCTTCACATTTCTGCCCTGCTAGAGCTGCCCCGGTCAACTGTAAGTGCTGTTATTGTGAAGTGGAAATGTCTAGGAGCAACAACGGCTCAACCGTGAAGTGGTAGGCCACACAAGCTCACAGAACGGGACCGCTGAAGTGCGTATCGCGTAAACATTGTCTGTCCTTGGTCGCAACACTCACTACTGAGTTCCAGACTCCCTCTGGAAGCAACGTCAGCACAATAACTGTTCATCGGGAGCTTCATGAAATGGGTTCCATGGCCGAGCAGCCGCACACAAGCCTAAGATCACCATGAACAATGCCAAGCGCCGGCTGGAGTGGTGTAAACTCGCCGCCATTGGACTCTGGAGCAGTGGAAACGCTTTCTCTGGAGTGATGAATCACGCTTCACCATCTGGCAGTCCGACGGTCTAATCTGGGTTTACTTTCTATGCCTGTGATATGTAGTTGTCCCATCTAGCTAACTTAAGATGAATGCACTAACTGTAAGTCGCTCTGGAGAAGAGCATCTGCTAAATGACCAACATGTAAAATGTAGTGTAGTGTGTACATATGGTCTGAACCAGCTGTGGAGAACATATACTGGTAAATAATGAACACCTTAATACTGATCTATTACTAATACAGTCAAAGTCAGGGATGTTTGATACTTTATCAGAAGTGTTTATAACAAATCAGGATGTCTGCTATTTGGAGCAGGGTTAAAGCAGGAAGTAGCATTGCAGTCCCAAGGAGCCGTTCCATCCAGTCAGTAACAACACATTGTTTTCAAATCTGATCAATGTTAGGGGTTAAGGCTCAGATGTTGAAGGTGACGTATGGGATGTAATGGGTAGTCTAGTCACCATACACACACACACGAGCACTGGTAGATGCAGCATTCCAAGGTGGGTGATAACTCCGCCCACACACTGTGAATTGCATCGCTGTTTCCTAGTAACTGTAACTACGTGCATGATCCCTGTTGTCTTCTTGCCATGGAAACAGAACAGAATGCTTCTTAATCTGTCGATACTTCTCCCAATACAGTGTTTGTACTGTATTATTGGACATACAGTACACAAACAGTATAATTATAGGAATGTAATTATATACATACTGGTACATATGGTAGTAGGTAGATTATAGAATAGGTGTATGCAGTGCATTCGGAAAGTATTCAGACCCCTTCCCTTTTTCCACATGTTGTTACGTTACAGCCTTATTCTAAAATGGATTAAATTATTATTTTTCCTCATCAATCTACACACAATACCCCATAATGACAAAGCGAAAACAGTTTGTTAGACATTTTTGCATATTTATAAAAAACCAACAACAGAAATACCTTATTTGCATAAGTATTCAGACTCGAAATTGAGCTCAGGTGCATCCTGATTCCATTGATCATCCTTGATGTTTCTACATCTTGATTGGAGTCCACCTGTGGTAAATTCAATTGATTGGACGTGATCTGGAAAGGCAGACGCCAGTCTATATAAGGTCCCACAGTTGACAGTGAATGTCAGAGCAACAACCAAGCCATGAGGTCGAAGGAATTGTCCGTAGAGCTCCGTGACAGGATTGTGTCAAGGCACAGATCTGGGGAAGGGTATCAAAAAATATGTACAGCATTGAAGGTCCCCAAGAACACAGTGGCCTTCATAATCCTTAAATGGAAAAAGTTTGGAACCACCAAGACCCTTGAGTGGCCCAGCCAGAGCCCGGACTTGAACCTGATCAAACATCTCTGGAGAGACCTGAAAATAGCTTTGCAGCAACACTCCCCATCCAACCTGACAGAGCTTGAGAGGATCTGCAGAGAAGAATGGGAGAAACTCCCCAAATACAGGTGTGCCAAGCTTGTAGTGTCATACCAAAGAAGACTCGAGGCTGTAATCGCTGCCACAGTTGCTTCAACAAAGTACTGAGTAAAAGGTCTGAATACTTATGTAAATGTTATATTTCCGTGTTTTTATTTTTAATAAATATAATAATATGCCATTTAGCAGACACTTTTATACAAAGCGACTTACAGTCATGCATGCATACATTTTTGTGTATGGGTGGTCCCGGGGATCGAACCCACTACCTTGGCATTACAAGCGCCATGCTCTACCAATTGAGCTACAGAGGACCACACATTTCTAAAAACCTGTTTTTACTTAGTCATTATGGGGTATTGTGTGTAGATTGATGAGGGGGAAAAAACAATTTAATCAATTTTAGAATAAGGCTGTAAAGTAACAAAATGTGGAAAAAGTCAAGGGGTCTGAATACTTTCCGAATGCACTGTGTATTACATACATACAGGTACTTTCATGTTCCAAAATAACAGGCTTGTTTCCTGTGTAAAGGCAATGACATCACTACTGATTGAATGGATTGGTAAAGAAACACAGATATAAGGAAATGTCTCTCTCTTCAGCTCCACCGTGCTGTCGTTCAGCTCCAGGTTCCAGTGTTGGGGTTCAACTACTCTTTCTCCCACCTCTGTCTTCTCGACGACAAGAATACCTGCATCATCGATGACATCATCCGAGCCCTGGAGGACAGCCAATCAGCGCGCTTCGCTAACCGTTCTGCCCTTCCTCTGCGCTACCCAATCACACGTCTGGCTGATGGGCGGATGGCCTACATTGGTCACCAGTTAGGAGGGGTGTGTACTGTGTATTTTCATTGGTCACCAGTTAGGAGGTGTGTGTATTGCGTCTGATTTGAGACTAGAGTTGTAAAATTCTTGCAACTTTCCCAAAGTTTCCAGGTTTTCCTCAAATCCAAGTTGGAAGATTTCCAGAATCAGAAGTGAAATACGAAGTCCTCCAACCAGGATTTCTGGACAACCTGAGGTGTATTACAAAGCAAGACAGAGATACTCAGGGTTTTCTAAAGCTAACCAGCTTCAGTTAACTTCACATCCAAGTACTACAACGTGGGATATTGCTCGTCCTCCTGCCGGTAACTCTAGCAGGCTTGTAACTGCGCGTGCATGTCGCACATGGCTAGTCGAACACCGAACTCTTCATTGAGACAATGCTGAAACATCAATCCATGGGCGAGTCAGTGCACATTTTTATTTGTGCCGAAATCAAAATGAAAGAAAATTATCTTCCAAATTCAGCAGTCTATGGTGTGATATAGGCTTTTAGAAGGGCCTTTATTTTATTACCTATCATTAATGCCTTCTTTGGTGCTTATGCACAAGCACCTTTTATCCCACTCCCATCACTCCATCTATCTGTGGAACCGATTGTTGTGTTGTGGCCATAGACATATAATCCATAGAAGGGTTTTGAAACCTCTAAACCTGACAATTTGACTGTTAAACTCATGGGTACACTAACAATGGCTGCCAGTCCTGACTTGAATGGGAACTGACATCTATGTCTATGGTTGGTTACAGCTGTCAGTTTGCCTTTAACAAATTTGAAAATATAATTGCGAGAAAAACGGACAGTTTGGAAAGCAAATGCTGTCCTTACAAAATGTGTCATGTGATACGTATTTTAATGACTATTTTTTACACAAAAAAAAACATTTACTAATAAAATACTAACATTGAATCAGTCGTCTTCCTCAAATGAAGGGAATGATGACAATCACTGTGAGAGGGAGGGAATCTGATTTCATTGGTCCTCAACTCGTGGCTCAGACACTTCATTCAGGATAAATGGAGTTAACCCAGAGTTAGCCTGCTCCAGAGCAGGTTAGTTCTGAAGGATTTGTTGCCATAGAAATGTACCTGACTAAAAGGTAAAGGGTAAGACACTTTCATGGTACCAGTTAAACTCAGAGTTGACCAAAGTTACCTCGCTAACTCCTCCAACCTGCTTCATAGGACACCCCTTTTCTGGAAAGTTATTAAACACAGCCTTTCTTCTACTAACAACCCTTTACTGCCCCTTACTGCCACCCTCAGGGGACCTTTCCCTTCTTTAAACACAGCCTTTCTTCTACTAACAACCCTTTACTGGCCCTTACTGCCACCCTCAGGGGACCTTTCCCTTCTTTAAACACAGCCTTTCTTCTACTAACAACCCTTTACTGCCCCTTACTGCCACCCTCAGGGGACCTTTCCCTTCTTTAAACACAGCCTTTCTTCTACTAACAACCCTTTACTGCCCCTTACTGCCACCCTCAGGGGACCTTTCCCTTCTTTAAACACAGCCTTTCTTCCGCTAACAACCCTTTACTGGCCCTTACTGCCACCCTCAGGGGACCTTTCCCTTCTTTAAACACAGCCTTTCTTCTACTAACAACCCTTTACTGGCCCTTACTGCCACCCTCAGGGGACCTTTCCCTTCTTTAAACACAGCCTTTCTTCCGCTAACAACCCTTTACTGGCCCTTACTGCCACCCTCAGGGGACCTTTCCCTTCTTTAAAACCCAGCCTTTCTTCTACTTAACAACCCTTTAACTGTCCCTTACTGACCACCCTCAGGGGACCGTTCCCCTTCCTTTGAAACACAGCCTTTCTTCTACTAACAACCCCTTTCCTGGCCGCGTACCTGCCACCCCTCATGGGGACCTTTCCCCTTCTTTAAACCAAGCCTTTCTTCCGACGACAACCCTTTACTGGCCCTTACTGCCACCCTCAGGGGAACCTGTCCCTTCTTAAACAAAGCCGTTCTTCTATAACACCCTTTACGGGGGCCCTTAATGCCACCCTCAGGGGACCTTTCCCTTCTTTAGACAAAGCCTTCTTCTACTAAACAACCTGTTACTGGCACTTAATGCCACCCTCAGGCGGACTCCCTTCTTAAACACAGCCGTGCTTCGCTAACAACCCTTATGGCCCTCTATGCCACCCTCAGGGGGACTCGTTCCCTTCTTTTTGAAACACAGCCTTTCTTATACTAACAACCCTTTAATGGCCCCTTACTGCCACCCTCAGGGGACCTTTCCCTTCTTTAAACCACATCCTGATGCCCTAAACAACCCATTACTGGACCTTAATGCCACCCTCAGGGGACCTTTCCCTTCTTTAAACCAGCCTTTCTTTCTACTAACAACCCTTTACTGGCCCTTTACTGCCCCCTCCAGGGGGCCTTCCCTCTTTTTAACACAGCCTGTCTTATACTAACAACCTTTACTGGCCCTTAATGCCACCCTCAGGGGACCTTTCCCTTCTTAAACACCCAGCATTTATTCTACAACAACCCCTTTACTGGCCCATTAAAGGCCACCCGCAGGGGGACTTCCCTCTTCTTTAAACACAGCCTTTCTTCGCTAACAACCCTTTACTGGCACTTACTGCACCCACAGGGGACCTTACCTTCTTTAACACGGCCTTCTTCTACTAACAACCCTTTACTGTCCTTACTGCCACCCTGGGACCTGTACCTCTTTAAAACACAGCCGTTATTCCGCTAACAACCCTTTACTGGCCCTTACTGCCACCCTCAGGGGACCTTTCCATCTTTAAACACAGACCTGTATTCTAAGTAACAACCCTTTATGGCCCTTACTGCCAAAAGGAAGGAGGAATTCTCTCGCTTGCCACCAAATAAGTCTCCTAATGTCCTTCCAATTGAGCTCTATTTCTCCTTCCGCATCGTTCTGCCCACTCCCTTCTTCCTCAGAACGCCAAGGATTGTCTTTTCCTTCATTGCTTGGACTTAAAACAATGGACTAGTCCTCTATCCCCCCTCAGTCGCCCCATCTGATCGCTCTGAGCCTCACAACCATACCCCACCCCCTTTATTCATTCGCTTATCGCACCTGACGTCGAGTTTGACCAATTACCCCACTTACATCTGCACCCTAAGTGGACCGATATGCAACGGTCTCTGATTCCAACATATTAGCTTACCCCCGTCCATTAATGAAAGCAACGACATTACAATCAATACACCTAAATCTACACTTCAGGGGATTCCTAAATTCGTGAACAGTCAGTAGAACAACAAAGATTCACATCGAGATTATGAATTTCCCAAGAACACAAAGAAGGATATGACGATGCGTAATTTAGTACTCCATTTTCCCCTATTCTTTTCCCACATCCCGTCAATCTACATTCCTCTTACATTGAAGCACGGACACTAATGCTTTGACAGAGGTAATTCAGAGGCTTAAGCGAAGCAAACACAAAGATCAACCTGGGGAGCATCGGGAGTGGTCCATTAGCAATAGTTAATACGAAGAAAAGGAGATCAGGGAAGAAGCGACCAACGGGTAGAGAAAAGAACGGGGAGTGGAAGAGTGAAAGGAGCGTTGCATTAAAATTAAAAGCTACTTTTTGCTTTGCTTCCTGCAACAACCCCCTTTTTAACTGGCCTTACTGCCACCTCAGGGCGACCTTCCTTCTTTAAAAACAGCCTTCTTCTACTAAAAACAACCCTTACTTGGCCCTTACGCCACCCTCAGGGGACCTTCCCTTCTTTTAAACAAGCCTTCTTCCGCTAAACAACCTTTTACTGGCCCTACTGCCCACCCTCGGGGAACTGTCACTTCTTTAAACACAGCCTTCTTCGTAACAACCCTTTAATGGGCCGTACTGCCACCCTCCGGGGACCTTGCCCTTCTTTAAACACAGCCTTTCTTCTATAACAACCCTTACTGGCCCTTACTGCCACCCTCAGGGGACCTTCCATTCTTTAAACACATCCTTTTTCTACTAACAAACCCGTTACTGGCCCTTACTGCCACCCTTAAGGGGACCTTTCCCCTCTTTAACACAGCCTTTTATTCCGGCTAACAAAACTTACTTGCCCTTACTGCCACCTCAGGGGACCTTTCCTTCTTTTAAACACAGCCTTTTATTCTACTAACAACCCTTACTGGCCCTTACTGCCACCCTCAGGGGGACCTTTCCCGTTCTTTAAACACAGGCCTTTCTTCCGCCTAACAACCCTTTACTGGCCATTACTGCCACCCCCAGGGACCTTTCCTGTCTTTAAACACGCCTTCTTTCTAACACCCTTTACTGGGCCCTTTACTGCCAACCTCAGGGGACCTTTCCCTTCTTTATTAAACACAGCCTTTCTTCCGCTAACCAAACCCTTACGGCCCTTTACTGCCACCCTCAGGGGACATTCCCTTCTTTAAAAACAGCCGTCTATACTAACAACCCTTTACTGTCCCTTACTGCCACCCTCAGGGGACCTTTCCCTTCTTTAAAACACAGCCTTTTCTTCTACTAACAAACCCTTTACTGGCCCTTACTGCCAACCTCAGGGACCTTCCCTTCTTTAAACACAGCATTCTTCCGTAACAACCCTTTACTGGCCGTACTGCCACCATCAGGGGACCTATCCCTTCTGTAAACACAGCCTTTCTTATACTAACAACCCTTTACTGGACCTTACTGCCAAACTAGGGCCCTTTCCCTTCTTAAACACAAAGCCTCTTCTTCCGCTAACAAACCCTTTAATGGCCCTTCTGGCCACCCTCAGGGGGAACGTTCCCTCTAAACACAGCCTTTCTTCTACTAACAAACCCTTTCCTGGCCCTTATGCCACCCTCAGGGAACCTTTTTCCTTCTTTAGGACAAAAGCCTTTTCTTCTACTAAAAACCCTTACTGGGCCCTTACTGCCACCACTCAGGGGACCTTTCCCGTCTTAAAAACCACAGCCTTTATTCCGCAACAACCCTTTAATTGGCCCTTACTGCCACCCTCAGGGGACCTTCCTTCTTTAAACACAGCCTTTCTTCTACTAACAAACCTTTACTGGCCCTTCTGCCACCCTCAGGGACCTTTCCCTTCTGTAAAACACATCCTTTTTCCGCTAACAACCCTTTACTGGCCATTACTGCCACCCTCAGGGGACCTGTCCCTTCTTTAAAAACACAGCCTTTCTTCCGCTAACAACCCTTTTCTGGCCCTATGACACCCCTCAGGGGACCTTTCCTTCGTTTAAACACAGCCTTTCTTCTACTAAAACCCTACTGGCCCTTACTGCCACCCGCGGGGACCTTTCCTGCTTTAAAACACAGCCTTTTCTGGTCCGCTAACAACCCTTTACTCGGCCCTTACTGCCACCATCAGGGGGACCTTTCCCTTCTTTAAACACAGCCTTTCTTCTACTAACAACCCTTACCTGTCATTACTGCCACCGCAGGGGGACCTTTTCCCTTTTAAAACAAGCCTTTCGTCTCTAACAACCTTACTGACCTTACTGCCACCTCGGGACCTTCCCTTCTTTAAACACAGCCGGTTCTACTAACAACCCTTTACTGGCCCTTACGGCCACCCTAGGGGACCTTTCCCTTCTTTAAACACAGCCTGGGCTTCCGCTAAAAACCCTTACGGGCCATACTGGCCACCCTCAGGGGACCTTTCCCTTCTTTTAAACAACAGCTTTCTTTACTAACAACCTTTATGGGACCTTACTGGCCACCCGCAGGGGACATTTCCCTTCTTTAAACACAGCCTTCTTATACTAACAACCTTTACTGGCCCTTACTGCCACCCTCAGGGGACCCTTTCCCTTCTTTAACACAGGCCTATTTTTTCTACCTACAACCCTTTACTGGCCCTTACTGCTCACCCTCAGGGGAACCTTTCCCTTCTTTAAACACAGCCTTTATTCTACAACAAACCCTTTAATGGCCATTTACTGCCACCCTCAGGGGACCTTACCTCTTTAAACACAGCCTTTCTTTACTAACACCTTTACTGGCCCTTACTGCCACCCTCAGGGGACTGTCCCTCTTTAAAAACACAGCCTTTCTTTCTACTAACAACCCTTTACTGGCCCTTACTGCCACCATCAGGGGGACCTTCCCTTCTTTAAAACACCAGCCTTTTATAATAACAACTTACTGGCCCTACTGCCACCCTCCAGGGGACCTTTCCCTTCTTTTAAACACGCCTTTCTTGCTAAACCATTTTACTGCCCCGTAGATGCCACCTCAGGGGACATTTCCTTCTTGAAAAACGCCTTCTTCATACTAACAACCTTACTGGCCCTTACTGCCCACCCCAGGGGGACCTTTCCCTTCTTTAAACACAGCCTTTCGTTCTACAACAACCCTTTAATGGCCATTACTGCCACCCTCAGTGGACCTTCCCTTCTGTTAACAAAGCCTTTCGTATACTAACAACCCTTTACGGCCCTTACTGCAACCCTTCAGGGGACCTTTCCCTTTCTTAAACACATCCTTTCTTCTACTAACAACCCTTTACTGGCCTTACTGCCACCCTCATGGACCGGTACCTTCTTTTAAACACAGCCTTCTTCTACTAACAAACCCTGGACGGCCCCTTACTGCCCCCCTCAGGGGACTTTACCTTCTTTTAAACACAGCCTTCTTTACTAACAACCTTTACGGGCCATTACTGCCACCCTCAGGGGACTGGCCTCTTTATAACAAAGCCTTTCTTCTTTTCCAGGTGCAGGCGTGGGGGGCGGGGCCTGCAGTACAGGGTCCAGGGGGTGTGTCTGGTCGAGGCCAGGGAGTCCGGAGCGCAAGAGCTCTGCAGCTGACCTACGAACCCTGCAGGACGAGGCGCCCTGAGGACAGGGGGGCTTAGCCATGGGAGCAGGATTCTGGGCGAAGCTGGGCCTGTTTGGGGCGGGACATCCTGAACTGAGCTTATTACCCATTCAATTTCATCCTCTATAAGGTGTGTGTGGGCGTATATGTGAGTGTGTGTGTGCATGTCTCTCTTCTCTCTACACCTCTGACTCATCCCTCTCTCCCCCCCAGCACAGACTTCCAGGAGTCGTCAGTGCTGGCTCGGCGCCCCCTGCTGGCCAGTGTATGTGTGTGTTTGGTGTTAGCCGTGGGCTGTTGTTCTATGAGGGACTGTGTGAGAGCTAAACCCTGGCTAGGGCTGTTGGCTCTGCTCTCTATCGCCCTCTCTGGTCTCACTGCTGCTGGCATCCTTAACCTGACTGGAACCACTTACAACTCTACCTACCTGGGGGTCCCATTCATACTGTTGGGTGAGTAAACTACCGACCTACGGGGGTCCAGCATTCTGTGGGGAGGATAACTACCCTACCTACCTACCTACCTACCTGGGGGTCCATTCATACTGTTGGGTGAGTTATAACTACCCTACCTACCTACCTGGGGGTCCATTCATACTGTTGGGTGAGTTATAACTACCTACCTACCTACCTGGGGGTCCATTCATACTGCTGGGTGAGTTATAAACTACCACCTACCTCCTTACCTGGGGGGTCAATTCATACTGATGGGGTGAGTTATAAACTACTACCTAACCTACCTACCTAACCTGGGGGTCCATATACTGATGGGGGAGTGATAACTAACTACCTATCCACCACATACCTGGGGGGCCAGTCAATCTGTTGGGTGAGTTAAACTACCTGACCTACCTAACCTGGGGGTCCCCATTCATACTGATGGGTTGAGTTATAAAATACCTACCACCAACCTACCTACGGGGGTCCATTCATACTGTTGGGTGAGTTATAACTACCTACCTACCTACCTACCTACCTGGGGGTCCCATTCATACTGTTGGGTGAGTTATAACTACCTACCTACCTAACCTGGGGGTCCATTCATACTGCTGGGTGAGTTATAACTACCTACCTACCTACCTACCTACCTGGGGGTCCATTCATACTGTTGGGTGAGTTATAATACTCGACCTACCTACTACCGACTGGGGGTCGGGGGGGGGGCCCATTATACTGCTGGGGTTATAACTACCTACCGACCAAACCTACCCTACCGGGGGTCCATTCATACTGCTGGGTGAGTTATAACTACCTACCTACCCCTACCTACCTACCTACCTACCTGGGGGTCCATTCATACTGTTGGGTGAGTTATAACTACCTACCTACCTACCTACCTGGGGGTCCATTCATACTGTTGGGTGAGTTATAACACCTACCTACCTACCTGGGGGTCCATTCATACTGTTGGGTGAGTTATAACTACCTACCTACCTGGGGGTCCATTCATACTGCTGGGTGAGTTATAACTACCTACCTACCTGGGGGTCCATTCATACTGCTGGGTGAGTTATAACGTACCACCTACTACCACCCTACCTGGGGGGTCAGTCATGACGTTGGGTGAGTTATAACTACCTACCTACCTACCTGGGGGGTCCATTCATACTGCTGGGTGAGTTATAACTACCTACTACATGGGGTACATTCATACTGCTGGGTGAGTTATAACAACTCACCTTTCCCATACCCCCCTACCTACTGGGGGGTCCATCATTACTGCTGGGTGAGTTATAACTACCTTACCTACCTGGGGGTCCATTCATACTGCTGGGTGAGTTATAACTACTACCTACCTACCTGGGGGTCCATTCATACTGCTGGGTGAGTTATAACTACCTACCTACCTACTGGGGGTTCCATTCATACTGCTGGGTGAGTTATAACTACCTAACCTACCTACCTGGGGGTCCATCATAATGTTGGGGGTGAGTTATAACTACTACCTACCTGGGGGTCAATTATACTGCGGGGTGAGTTATAACTACTACCTACCTGGGGTCCTTCATACTGCTGGGGAGTTGTATAACACCTACCTACTACCTGGGGTACAGTCATACTGTTGGGTGAGTTTAACTACCTAACCTACCGACCAATGGGGTCCATTCATACTGCTGGGTGAGTTATAACTACTACCTACCTACCTACCTGGGGGTCCATTCATACTGTTGGGTGAGTTAAACTAACTACCTACCTACCTACCTTAAATTTGTTGGGGTCCATTCATACTGTGGTGAGTTATACTACCTCATAACTACATACCTACCTACCTGGGGGGTCCATTAATTACTGCTGGGTGAGTTATAACTACCACATACCCTACCTACCTGGGGGTCCATGCATTTCTGCTGGGTGGAGTAAACTACTACATCCTGGGCGGGGTCCTTCATACTGTCTGGGGTGAGTTATAACTACCCCTACTGACCTACATACCACTACCTGGGGGGTCCATTCATACTGTGGCGTGGATATAACACCTACCAACCTACCTGGGGTCCCATCATATGCCTGGTGAGTATAACGACCTTAACTACCTACCTGGGGTCCCATTTAATACGCGGGGTGAGTTATAACTACCTACCTACCTGGGGGGTCCCATTCATACTGCTGGGGAGTTTACTACCTACCACCTGGCGGGTCATCATACTGCTGGGGAGTTATAACTACCTTACTACCTACCACCTACCTGGGGTCCATTCATTACTGTGGGTGAGTTATAACTACCTAACTACCTGGGGGGGGTCCATTATACTTGTTGGCGGATTATAACTACCTACATACTACCAAATGGGGTCCATTCATACTGATGGTGAGTTATAACTACTACCTACCTGGGGTCATTCATATGTTGGGTGAGTTATAAATACTACCTTACCTGGGGGTCCATCCTACTGCTGGGTGAGTTATAACTACTACCTACCTTACTGGGCGTACATTCATATGTTGGGTGAGTTATAACTCCTGACCTAACTACCTGGGGGTCATTCAACTGCTGGGTGAGTTATAACTACCTACCACCTACCTGGGGTCCTCCATTCATACTGCCTGGGTGAGTTAGAACTACCTTACCCTACATGGGGGTTCCATCATACTGTGGGTGAGTTATAACTACCTTACCTACCGGGGGTCCATTCATAATGTGGGTGAGTTCATAACTACCTCCCTGACCTACCTGGGGTTCAATTCATACTGTTTGGGTGAGTTATAACTACCTACCTACCTACCTGGGGGTCCCATTCATACTGCTGGGTGAGTTATAACTACTACCTACCTACCTGGGGGTCCATTCATACTGCTGGGTGAGTTTTTATAACTACCTACCTACCTACCTGGGGGTCCATTCATACTGCTGGGTGAGTTATAACTACCTACCTACCTACCTGGGGGTCCATTCATACTGCTGGGTGAGTTATAACTACCTACCTACCTACCTTACCTACTGGGTCCTTCATACTGTGGGGTGGTTAAATACCTACTACCGGGGGGCCATCATAATGCTGGGTGAGTTATAACTACCTACCGACCGGGGGTCCATTCATATGCTCGGTGAGTTATAACTACCTACCCACTACCTACTACTGGGGGGTCCATTCATACTGTTGGTGCGTTATAACTCCCTACCTACCTGGGGGTCCAGTCTACTGCTGGGTGAGTTGTAGAAAGAAATAAAGTAAAGCAAGGCGGGGGGGGTGTGGGGGGGGAGGGGGAAGGATGAGAGTAAGAGGTATAAGAGAGAGAAGGAGAGTAGAGAGTAGAGAGAGAGAGAGAGAGAGAGCGGAGGGAGAGAGAGAAGAAGAGAGGAGAGAGAGAGGAGAGCATATCCACATCATATCTCTCTATTCTCCAAATCTCTATCTCTCCCACATCTCTCTCTCTCTCCTAATCTACTGTCTTTCTCTATCCCCTCAGCTCTTTCCTATCTTCCTCATCTCTCTATCCCTATCTCTATCTCCTCATCTATCCCTTCACTTTCCTAATCTCTCTCTCTCTCTTCTTACATTCTCCTCCCAGACCCCATCTAAGCTGGTCGGCGTAGGTGGCACGGCTAGCTCGAGCGAGCGAGCTCGCGGCGCGACGGTCGGGCGCGGTAGCGCAGAAGAAGTCGCGAGCGCGAGCCACAGCTCGCGCGCGTCGCGCGCTTCAACAGCGCGTGCGCGAGAAAAAGCGAGCGAGTAGAGACGAAGCGAGGGCTGGCGCGAGAACCGAAGGAGGTAGCGAGCGACGCAGTGCGAGAGAGACGCAGCGAGAGAAGAGATGATGCAGGGAAAGCGAGCCAAAGGAAAAAAAGTAAGAGGGAGCGAGTAGGGGAAAGGGAGAGAGAGAGAGAGAGAGAGAGACGGAGAGTAGAGTAGAGAGGAGAGAGAGGAGAGAGAGAGAGAAAGGAGAGAAGAACAAGGAGGGAGAGGAGGAGATGTGGCGCGAGGGAAGGCGGAGAAGGAGAGAGGAGAGAGGAGAGAGAGAGGAGCAGAAGAGAGAAGAGAGAGAGAGAGAGGGAGAGATAGAGAAGTAGAAGATAGAGAGAGAGAGAGAGAGAGGATAGGGATGAGATAGAGATCGCTCCTCTTCTTGCTCTCTCTCTCTCTTTCTCTCTCTCTCGACTCTCCCTTATTCTCTTCTCTCTCTCTGTATGTCCTCTTTATTCAGTCCCAGCACAGCTCTCCCCCACACATGACACAATTCAGTGAGCATGTGCTTGTATATGTGTGTTTGTGCATGTCTCATATACATGGACTTGGTAAGCCTGTAAATTAGAGCGAGAGACAGGAGAGATGTTAGTTTTGTTCTAACCCTGTGAATACATTGTGACGATGGAAGCTTCCAGTACCTTCAACCCCCGAGCACCTCCCTACAAACACTTACTGTACTCCTTTCAATACACAGCTCTTAAAGAGAGGTAGAGAGAGGGTCAGAATACAGTGAATCTAAGTCCCCAGGCAGTCTACTTCCCTACTCCTCTCCCTCTCGTCAACCTCTCCTCTCCCTTGCTCCCCTGTCTCTCTCCCTAGTGTGTGCATGCATGTTCAATAGGGGTGGGTCCAGTGGGAATCAAATCCACAATATTGTCTTTCCAAGCGGCAATGCGCTACCAACTGAGCCACACAAGATAATGTCTGATAGGATGGGACAGAGAAAATATAATGTGTGATAGGATGGGACAGAGAAAAGATCATGTCTGATAGGAGGGGGACAGTCAGAAAGTCTGATGGATGGGACAGATGCGAGGATAATGTCTGAAGGATGGTTAAAGACAAGATAATGTCGGATTAGGATGGGTGTAGAGACAGGATAATGTTGATAGGAGGGTTAGAGGACAGGATAAGGTCTGATAGGCGGTTAGAGACAGGAGAATGCTGATAGGATGGTTTTTTTTTAAAGACAGAATAATGTCTGATAGGATGGTTAGAGACAGGATCATGTCTGATAGGATGGGACAGAGAAAAGATCATGTCTGATAGGATGGACAGTCAAGATAATGTCTGATAGGATGGGACAGAGAAAATATCATGTCTGCGAGGATGGATAGTCAAGATAATGTCTGATAGGATGGGACAGAGAGAGGATAATGTCTGATAGGATGGTTAGAGACAGGTAATGTATGTATTTTAAGGGGGAAAAATATTTTTGGTGGTAAGGGCCCTTTTAGTCAAGGAGGTTAAAAATAACATTTTTTTAAGCTTTTTTTTTGGGAGGGTTAGAACAGGATTTTAAAAAGGGGAAGAGAAAGAATTTTGTGGGTTTGGCAAAAGAATTTTTTGGGGGGGGGAAAAAAAATTTTGGGGGAGGCAAAAAACAGTTTGGAAAGGGGAAAAAAAAAAGTCGTAGGATAAGCCCCCAAAAATTTATTCCAAAAAAATCTTCCCCGGGGGGACTTAAATTCTTAGGGGGAAAAAACAGGTAATGTTGGGGGGGTTTTAAAAAAATTTAAGGATGGAAGAGAAGGATAATGTCTGAAGGTGGAAAGAAAAAAAAAAGTTGATGGGAGGGAAAGAGAAAAATTTTGTGGGGGACAGTCAAGAAATTAAGGGGACAGGGAGGATAAGTTGGGGGGAAAAGAAAAAAGTTTTTGGATGGGAAAGGGGAAATGTCGGGGGTTAGAAAAGGAAATTCTGATAAGGTTAGAGACAGGATAAGTCTGAAGGAGGGTTTTTGGGGGGTTTTTTTTAAGGAGGTTAGAAGGAAAATGTTGATAGGATGTAGGACAGGAAAATTTTAAATTTAAAGAGGGAAAAAAAATGTCTGATAGGATGGAAGAAGGATAATGTTGATAGGATGGAGAAAAAGGGGAAGTCTGAATGATGGTTAGGAAAGGAAAAGGGTCTGAGGAGGGAAAGAAGGATAATTTTTGGGGGTTGGGGGACAGGAAATGTTGATAGGATGGTTAGGACAGGATTTTGAAGGAGGGACAAGAAAAAATAATTTGAAGGAGGAAGTCAAGATAATGTCTAAGGGGACGGGAAAAAGATAGTTGGGGGAAGCAGATAATGCTGATAGGAGGGTTAGAGAAGGATAATTGTTAATGGGGGGGGTAATGTTGATAGGTGGTTAAACAGGAAAGTTGTAGGTTTTTGGGAAAGGAAAGTTGATGGAGGGTTTAGAGACAGGAAAATGTTGATAGGATGGAAGGGAAAGGGGATAAGTCTGATAGGATTTTTTAAAAAAAAAAGTTGATAGGTGGTTAGAGACAGGAAATGTCTGATAGAGGTTTGGGAAGGATAATTTATGGGAGGGTTTGAAGGAAAGTTTTTTGGGGTGGGGACAGGATAATTTGATGGAAGTTAGAGACAGGAAAGTCTGAGGGGACAAAAGGGGAAATTTTAAGGGGAAAAAAAATGTCTGATAGGATTTTTAAAAGGAAAGGTAATGTTGTGGTGGTTAGAACGGGATAATGTTTATTTTAGGACGAAAAGTCTAAGGATTTGAACGAAAATTTTGGGTTTAGGGGGAAAGATATGGGGGGGAGAGAAAAAATTTTTTTAAAAAAGGGGGGACGGGGAAATAGGTTATAGGAGGGGAAGGAAAAAGATAATGTTGAAGGAGGGGAACAATAAGGTTTGGGTGGGAAAAGAAAAAAAGGGTGGGGGAATTCGATGATTTAAAGGGATGGGAAAAGAAAAGATAGGTTGAAGGATGGGGGGGGAATGTTGATAGGATGGGGGGAAGGATAATGTTGTGGGGTTAAAGACAGGAAATTGATAGGGGGTTTGCAGGAAAATTTTGATAGGATGGAAAAAAGGATAAGGATGGTTGGAAAGGAAAGAAATGCTGTTAGGATGGTTAAAAGGGAAGGTTTTTTGGAGGGGGGAAAAAGGTAATGTCTAAAGGGAGGGTTAAGACAGGAAATGTCATAGGAGGTTAAAAGGTTTTGGAAAGGATGTTAAAGACAGGAATAATTTAGGGGTTAAGACAGAATTTGGGGGGAAAAAAAGGGAAAAGGGTATGGGTAGAGGGGAAAAATGTTGAAGGATGGTTTTAAAGACAGGAAAGTCTGATGGGGGTTTGGGGAATTTTGGGGGGTTGAGCAGGATATGTAAAAGGGGGGAAAAGAAAAAATATCATGTTGATGGGAAAAGGGACATCAATAATGCAAAAAGGGGGGAAAGAAAAAAATAGTTGATAGGATGGACAGAAGAAATTTGTATGGGTTAAAAACTTTAATGTTGAAGGGGGAGAGAAGGAAAATGTCTGGGAGGGGCAAAGGTAAGTCTTAGGAGGTTAAAAAAAGTAATTTTGATGGATGGGGGAAAAAAAATTTGGGGGATGGACAGAAAAAAGCTGATAGGAGGGGAAAGAAAGGGAAATTTGAATTTTAAAGAAAGATAGTCTGAGGATGGTTATTGAAGGATAAGTTGTAGGATGGTTTTAAAACAGGATAATTTGTAGGTGGTTAGGACGGATAATGTTGAAGGGGGTTAAACAGGAAAATTTGTGGATGTTAGAGACAGGATTTTTGGGGTTAAAAAAGGATAATTTTAAATTTTAGAAGGATATTCTGAAGGAGGTTGAGACGGATAAGTTTTGTTTTGGGAAAAGGTAATTTTGGGTAGGATGGAAAAAGAAGGATTTAAGTGGATGTGTTGAAAGGATAAGCCGAAAGTGGTAGAGACAGGAATGTTGATAGTGGGAGAGAAAAACATTGATGGATGGAAGAAAATTTAAAGGAAGGAAAAAAAGGTACCCTCTTAAGTATTGGAAGTAAGAAAGAAAAGGGGAAGGGACAAATGTTCGAGGGGGGTCAGATAATCTGTTTGGGGGAAAGAAATCTGTTGAGGATGTTTAAAAGGATAATATGATGGGTTTTTAAAGAATGTTAGGATGGGGGAACAAAAAATTTATTGATGGAGGAAGAGAGGAAAGTTGATAGGATGGTAAAAAAGTAATGTTAGGGTTGGGAAGGGAAATATGTTAAGGATTTGGGAAGGCAATGTGATAGGATGGTTAAGAAGGTAAGTTGATAGGATGGTTAGAGACGGGAAATGGATGGTTTAAGAAGAAGGATGGTTGGTAAGACAGGATAAGTTTAAGGTTTGGTTAGAGACAGGAATGGTTCTTGAGAGAGCATGGTAGAGACAGGTAAGTTATGGATGGTGGAAGAAAATTTATATTGGGGAGGGTTTAAAAGAAGGATTGGGCGAAAGGATGGTTAAAGGATGGAAGTAAGGAATGGTTTAGAGAAGAAAGTCAGGGTTGTAGAGAAATAAAGTTTTTTGGAAGGGGAAAATTTATAGGAGGAAGACAGGTAATGTCTGATAGGATGGGGGGAAGATAATGTCTGATAGGAGGGGTTTAGAAAAGGTAATAGGATGGAGGGAGAAAGGATAGATTTTTAAAAAGGGAAATGGTTAAGAGGGGGAAAATTCTGATAGGATGGTTGGAAAATTTTTAAAGGTAGGGGGGGAAGAAGAAATGTCTGTGGATGTTAGAGACAGTAATGTCTGAAAGGATGGAAGAAAGGATAAGTTGATATGGTTTAAAACAAAAATTTTGATGGGGGAGACAGGATGTCTTAGATGGTTAGGCAGGATAATGTCTGATAGGATGTTTGGGGAAAGATTTTGTTAAAGGATTGGGAAAAGGGGAAAGATAGTAGGGGTTAGAGAAGGTTTTTGGATGGGGTTGAAGAAATTTTGATAGGATGGTAAAGAAAGAATTTAGGTTGAGAGAAGGATAATTATGGGGGTTTGGAGGAAATTTTGATAGGAGGGGGAAAGGAAATATTGATGGTGAAGATTGAAGGAAGGTGATGGGATGGTAGAGGAAAGGAAGAGGAAAGGGGGGGAAAAAAGGGATAATGTCTGATAAGGGTTTAAAGAAGGTAAGTCTGGGATGGTGAAAAGAAAAGATAATGAAGGGAGTAACAAGGAGGGGTTAGGATAGGTTGTGGGAAAGGAAAAGTTATGGGGAGGAGGAAAGGGTAATTGATAGGATGGTTTAGAAGAGAAAATGTTAGGGTGGTTAGAGAAGTAATTTGATAGGATGGTTAAGGACATAATGTTGTAGGTTTGTAGAGACAAAATTTTGTTTAGGGTTAGAGACAGGATAAGTCTAGTAGGTTGATGGGACAGGATAATGTGTAGGATGGGAGAAAGATAATGTCTGTAGGATGGTTAAAGACAGGAAATGTTTAGGGGTTAAAAAGGGTTTTAAATGTTGGAAGGATGTTAGAGGAAGGTAGATGAAGGTTTGGGAAAAGGGAAAAAATGTCTGATAGAAGGAACAGAAATAATGAGGGGACAGAGAAAGATAATGTTGTAGGATGGACCAGATAAGTTTGATGGATGGTGAAAAATAATGTTAAAGGATTTTAAGAAAGGGAAAAGGGTTAAGGAGAAAAAGGAGGGAAAGGTAATCTGATAGGGGGTTTAAAGAAAGATAAGTTGATGATGGAGGGAGACAGTTGAGGAGGGATGGAAGAAGATAAGTCTTTTGGGGAAAGAGAAGTTGATTGTAGAGGTTTTGGAAGGATGGTTGAAAGGTGTGTTTTTGGAAGGAAATGTTGATGGTGGAAAAAATTTTAGGTGGAGACAGGAAATTTGATGGATGGTTTAAGACATAATTTTGATGGTGGTTATAGAAAGGGAAATGATGGTTGAAAGAAAAGGGTAATGTCTGTAGGAGGTAAAAAAGGAAAGTGGTTAGGGGGTTGAGGAGGAAATTTGGAAGGGGGTTAGGGGGAAGAAATTTGGGGTTTTTTGAGAAAAAAGTCAATTGAGGGTTTAAAGACAGGATAGTCGAAGGTTGAGACAGGATAGTGAGGAGGTTGGAGAGGGAAATGTGATAGGTGAAGGGAAGGAAAAAGATTTTGTTAGGAGGGATAATTTTAAGGATGGGAGAAAGATCATGTCTGATAGGATGGACACAAAATGCTGTAGGATGGGAAAGGTAAAAAATAGGGTTGGAGGAGGATAAAATTTGAAGGTGGAAGAAGGAAAGTTTTTGGGTTAGAGGGATTTAGGAAGATAATGAAGGAAAATTTGGTAAGGTAGAGAAGGAAGGGGGATGGTTAGAGACAGAATGTCTGAAAGGGGAAGGAAGGTAATGTCTGATAGGATGGTTAAAGACAGAAATGTCTGATAGGTGAGAAAGGAAATTTGTTAGGAATGGTTAAGAAAGAATAATTGATAGGATGGTTGGAACAGGAATGTCTGATAGGTTGTGAAGGATGGAAAAGGATGGTAGAGGAAAGATAATGTCTGATAGGGTTTAAAAAATGTGAAGGATGGTTGGGAGAAAAAAGGTGATAAGGAGAGACAGGATTTGTAAATTTAGAGACAGGATAATGTAGATAGGATGTTAGAGAGGAAATTATAGGAGGGTTTAACAATAATGTTGAAGGGGGTAGAGAGGAAAAGTCTGATAGGTGGAGGACGGATAATTTTAAGGGTAAGCGGTTTAATGTTTAGGAGGTTAAAGAAAAATTTAAGGTTGGAGAGGACGTAATGTTGAGGTGGTTAAGACGGGATAATGTCTGATGGGAAAGAGAAAGTATTTATAGGAGGGTTTAAGAAAGGGTTTGATAGGAGGAGAGAAGGAGAACTGAAGGAGGTTTATTTGATAATGATAAGTTAATTTGAATGGTTAGAGCAAATAATGTCTGAAGGATGGGAGGAAAGGAAAATTTGATGGATGGAATAAATTTATAGATTAGGGAGGACAAGATAATTTCTGATGGGATGGTTAGAGCAGGAAAATGTCGATAGGTTTTAGAGACAGGTAATTGATGGTGGTTTAAAGAAGGATAATTGATAGGAGGTTAGAGACAAAAATTTTGATGATGGTAGAAGATAATGTTGATAGGATGGGACAGAGAAAAGAAGGGAAGGGGGGCAGTCAGATAATGTATAAAAAGGAAGAGAAGGAAATGTGATAGGATGGTGACAGGATAAGAATGTCTGAAGGGTTTTGACAGAAAAATTTGTTGGAGGTTAAGAAAAGGATATTTGGGAAAGGAGAGGAAATGTTGATAGGATGGTTGGAGACAGGAAAATTTGTAGATGGTTAGGCGATTGTCTAGACAGGTTTAAGGTTATTGTATGGGAAAGGAGAGGGGAAGCCGATAGTGTTAAAAGTAGCGGGTTTGATGGTTAGAGGTTAGCGAAAATGTAAGGAGAACAGGTATGTCTGATAGGATGGTTAGAGAAATGTGATGGTTGTAGAGACAGGATAATGTTATAGGGGAGAAAAGTCATTGGAGGGGGACAGGAGAATTTAGGATGGTAAGAAAGAAGTTAGGAGGTGGGAAAGGTTTAATGTCGTAGGATGGTTAGGAGACAGGAAAATTTTGTAGGATGGTTAGGGAAAAGGATTGAAGGATTTAAGAGAAAAGAAATGTTATTAAGGTTGGAAGGATAATTTTGAGGAGGAAAGGATAATTTGTATGGAGGGAAGAGGAAAGTTTTAGATGGTTAGAGACAGGAATTTGATAGGATGGTTGAGACAGGATAATGTCTGATGGGTTTAGAAGGATATGTTTAAAAAGGGGAAAAGGGAAAAAGGTTGAAAGGAGGGTTTAAAAAGGTAAGAGATAAGGGGGTTGGGATAAAAAGGGAATTTAGGGGTGGACAGAAAATGTTGATAGGGTTAGAGAAATAAGTTTTAAGGAGGGAAGAGAGGATAATTGTAGGATTTTGAGAAAGGATAATGGTTTAGGATGGAGAGAATAATTTTTAGGAGGTTAGGCGGATAAGTCTGATAGGATGTAGAGGAAACTGGAAAAGGTAAAGAGGAAGAATGGATAGGAAAAGGATGGTTGAAAAGGATAATGTTGTAGGATGTTAAGAGGTAAAGGGATAATGGTTAGGAGGATAAGCGATAGAGGTTTAGGAAGGGAAAAGTCTGTAGGAGTTGGAAAAAGGGTAATGTGTGATGGTTGGAATTAATTGATAGGATGTTAGGACAGGATAATGTCTGTAGGAGGTTGGGAACAGGATAATGTCTGATAGGATGGTTAGAGAACGGATAAGTTGATAGGATTTGAGAGAAATTGATGATGAATGGTTGGAAAGGAAGTTTAGGAGGTTAGAGGACAGGAGGAAATGGATAGGATGTTTAAGAAGGAAAAGGTTTGGTTAGAGGTTTGGTTAAAGAAAAAAATGTTGGGGAGGAGAGAAGGAAGTTATGGAGGGACAGAAAAAAGGGAAAGTGGAGGAGGAAAGAAGTAAGATGGGTAGGAGAAGGAATGTCGATGAGGTTAGGAAGGATATATGTATAGGAGGGAAGAGAATATTTTTAGGAAAAGGCAAAAATGTCTGATAGGAGGGAAGAGAAAGATAAGTCTAAGGGTGGAGAAGTAAGTTAGATGGTTAGAAAGGAAAGTATGTTATAGGAGGGTTTTAAGAAAAGTGATTAAGGATGGAAAGAAGGATATTTTGATAGGTGGTAAAGAAGTAATGTTGTGGAGGGGAAAGAAATATGTTGGAGGATAATAAGAAATGTTGATAGGATGGGGGGAAGAGGATAAATTTTGATAGGGGTAAAGACAGGATAATGTCTGATAAGGTTGGGAGAAAGGTTGAAGGATGGTTAGAACAGATAATGTCGGGTTTTAGGGAAAGGGTTTAAAGGGGAGGAAAAAGTTCTGTAGGATGTTAAGACAGATAATTTTGGGTTAAAGGTTGAACAGATAATGTCTGATAGGATGAGAACAGGATAATGTCTGATGGGTTAAAGAAGGAAAACTGATAGGATGGTTAGGAAGGATAATGTTGGGTAGGAAGAAATATGGATGGTTAAGAAGGTAAGTCTGATGGAGGGTTAAGGGGATAATGTCTGATAGGATGGTTAGAGACAGATAATTTGATAGGAGGTAGAGACGGGATATGTTGATGGATGGGAAGAAAAAATTTGATAGGTGGGGGAAAAATATTAAGGATGGACAGAGGAAATTTTGATAGGATGGAAGAAGAAAGTGGATGGGGGTAAGAAATTTGGATGGAGGGTTTAAGAGAATGTTGATAGGAGGTGGACAGGAAGTGAGGGGGTTTAGAGACAGGAAATGTTGTTGGGAGGTTAGAGACAGGATAATGGATAGGGGGTTGAGAAGGATAATGTTAAAGAGGAAGAGAAAGAAGTTTGGATAAGAAAGGATAATGTCTGATAGGATGGTTGAAGGTTTAAGGAAGGATGGTTTAGGGGAAGGATAATTTATAGGGGGAAAAGGGATAGGATGGTAGGGGGAAAAATTGAAGGATGGTTAACGGGAAAGTTGTAGGATGGTTAAGAAAGGATAATGTTATAGGATGGTTAAGACAAATAATGTTGATGGAGGGGGTAGAGGGAAGTCTGTTGAGGTGGTAAGACAGGATAATTCTGAAGGTTTGGTAGAGAAGAATGTGATAGAGGGGTTAGAGAAATAATGTTGATAAGGTTAAGAAAGGATTTGAGGATGGAAGGGAAGGGAATTTATAGGATGGACAAGAGACGGGAATGTCTGATGGATGGGAGACTAAATTGATAGGATGGTTAGGAAAGGAAGTTAAGGTTTTGAGTAGTAAGGGTTTTTAGGATGGTTAGAGACAATTAATGTCGTAGGATGGTTAAAACAGGAAGAATTGATAGGATTTAAAAAGGAAAATTTTAGGATGGTTGATAAAGGAAAGTCTGTAATGGTTAGAGACAAAATTAAGTTGATAGGATGGGGAGACAGGATAATTTTGAAGGATGTTAGAGACAGGAAATTTGATAGGATGGTTAGACGGTAATTTGATAGGATGGTTAGAGAAGATATGTCATAGATGGTTGAGACAGGATAATGTCTGATAGGAGGTTGGAAGGATAATTTTGTTGGATGGTAGGCAGGATAATTTTTGATAGGTAGAGAGAGAAGGAATGTCTGATAGGAGGTTAGAGACGGGGATAATTTTTGGGATGGTGGCAAGAAGATAAGTCGATAGGATGGTTGGGGATAATTTATGGGTTGGACAGGAAATTATGTGATGGTTTGAAAAGTAAGTATAGGTGTTAGGAGGAAGGAAAAGAGGTTAAAAGGGAATTTAATAATGTGAAAGGAGGGAAGGAGGGAAGGGTAGGTCTGATAGGGGGAAAAAGGGAATATTGTGGAGGTAAGGAAAATTTGGGTAATGTTGAGAAGGATTGTGATGGGAAGGAGGGAATGTCTGTAGATGGTTAAACAGATAATGTCTGATAGGATGGTTAGAGGATAATTTGATAGGAGGTTAAGAAGGATATGTTGATAGGAGGGAAGGAAGGTATGTTTAAAAAATTAGAAGGTTGGATAGGATGGAGAGGAAAGATAATGCTGATAGGAGGTTAGAAAGGATAATTTGGATGGTTAGAGAAGGAAATCTTTGGATGGATGGAAGGAAGGTTGTTAGGGGAAAAGGAAATGTCTGATAGGATGGTTAGAGACAGTAATTGATAGGGGGGAGAGACAGACATAATGTTAAAGGAAAGGTTATCTGGATAGGTTAGAGAAGAAAGTTGGGGTTGAAGGACAAGGGGGGGGTTGGATAAATGTTAAGGGGAAATATTCTGATGGATGGTTTAAGAACAATAATTTGATAGGGGTTAGAGAAATAATTGTGGGGAGAAAGAAATTAGATAGGATGGGAGGACAGGAAATTTATGAGGTGAAGACGGGAATGTTGATGGATGGTAAAATAAGTTTGATGGATTAGAGACAAATAATGTCTGATAGGATGGGAGACAGGAAATGTTGATGGAGGTTAGAGACAGGATAATGTCTGATAGGATGGTTAGAGACAAATAATGTCTATAGGTGGTTAGAGACAGGTAAGTTGTGGATGGTTAAACAGGAAATGTCTGTTGGGTTGAGAAGATAATGGGATGGGTTGAAAAGGATAATGTCTGATAGGATGGGAAGATATGCGATGGGGAGGAAAAAAAAAGTCGATGGAGGGGGAAAAAATTGCAAAAGGGGGGTTTTAGAGAAGAATAATGTCGGGATGGAGAGACGGGAACAAATTTGGACAGGAAAAATTCGAAGGATGGGGGAAGGAAAGTCTGATAGAGGAAAAAAAGGAAAAAGCAGGGGGAAAAAAGGGGGGAAAAATTTTGTGGGGGGGCAGGAAAAAGAGGAGGAGAAAAGATTTTTGGATGGAAAGGGGGGTAATGTTGATAGGAGGGAAAAAAGGTTTTGTGGGGTTGGGAAGAAATTTTGATAGGGGAAGAGAAGGACTGTCTGATGGGATGGAAAGAAGGAAAGTCTGAGGGGGTTTAAAATTTTTTTTGGGGGTTTAAAGGGAAAGGGGAAGGGGTTGAAAGGAAATTTGAAAAAAATTAGGGAAGGGGGAAAAAAAGGGGGAAAAGGGAAAGGGGGGGGTTTTTAAAAGGAAAATAGTTGATGGTGGTAGAAACAGGATAATGTCTGATAGGAGGTTAGAGACCGGAAATTTTGGGGGGGGAAAAAGGGTTTGCTGAGGGGGTTTAAGACGGGTAATTTGATGGAGGGGAAAAAAAAATTTGTAGGAGGGAACAAAATTTTAAAGGGGGGGGTAGGGGGGGAAAAAAGGAAATAAGGGGGAAGGTAATGCGAAAAGGATGGTTAAAACATAATTTGATAGGGTTAGAGCCCGGAAATTCTGATAGGATGGTTAAAAAAATAATTTGATAGGATGGGACAAAATATTCTGATGGAGGGAAAACGGGATAATGTTGATAGGAGGAAAAAGGGGGAAAAAATTGGAAATAGTTTGAAAAAGGCAAAAGGATGGAGGAAAAGGAAATGTCTGATGGTGGAGAGAAAAATAATTGAATTTTTGGGGGGCGTAATGTCTGATAGGATGGAGAGAAGGAAATTTGATAGGAGGGTTTAAGACAGGATAATTTTTAAAGGGGGTTTTAAGAAAGTTTGGGGTTGAAGGAAAGTTAAGGGGAAGGGGAAAGTCTGGGAGGTTGAAAAAGGTAATTTTGTGGGAGGGGAAGAAAAAGGGGTGGATGGTTAGCGGATAGTTGATAGGATGGAAGAAGAAAATTTGATGAGGGTTTGGACGGAAAATGTTGATAGGAGGTTAGAGAGGATAATTCTGAAAGGTTGGGGCAGGAAGGGTGAGGAGGTTTGGGAAAAAATTTTAAAAGGATTGGAAAAAATTTTGAAGGATTTTTAAAAGGGAGGTAGGGGGGGGGAGGAAAAGGGAGGTTGGCAGGAAAAATTTTGGATGGTCAGGAAAAGGATAGGGGGTGGGAAAGGAATTTGGGGATGGGGAAGGATGGGGGGGAAAAGGATGGTTAAGACAGGTTTTTTAGGGGTTAGAAAAAGGATAAGTCTGTGGGAGGTTAAGGATAATGTTGATAGGGGGAGAGAAATAATGTTGTAGGGGAGGAAAAAATGGGGGAAAGGGAAAAAAGGGGTTTTGGGATGGAAAGGGCAAGAAGTTGAGTGAAAAGGAAAGGGGGGAATTTTTTGAGCAAAAAATTTTTAAGGAAAAAGGGGAAAGGAAAAGTTGTTGGAAAAGAAAATAATGTTTAAGGATGGAGAGAAAAAAGTCTGAAGGATGGAAGCAGGAAAAGTCTGAAAGGGGAAGGGAAAATTTATGGAGGGTTTTAAAAAAGAAAGTCAAGGATTTTAAAGGAAAAAATGCATGGAGGAGAACAGGTTTTTCTAAAGGAGGGGAAAAAAAGGTTTGTCTGATGGTGGAAAAGAAGTTGATAGGAGGAGAAAGGTAATGTTGATGGATGAAAGGGGAAATGTCTGATAGGGGGAAAAAAATTTAGGAGGGTTATAAGAAATTTGAAAAGGGGTTTAAAAGGGGGTAATGTCTTAGGATGGTTAAAAGGAAATTCTTTTGGATGGTTAAGGGGGGGAAAAGGGTTGAAGGATAATTTGAAAAAGGGGTTAAAAGGAAAGGATTTGGGGGGAAAAAAATTTTTGATAGGGGAAAAAATTTTAAAATTTCCCCCCCCCCGGGGCTGGGGGAAAAAGAAATAGGAGGGGAGAGAATAGTTGGAGTTAAAAAAAGATAATTTGATAGGAGGAGAGACGGAAAGTCGATAGATGGTTGAAGGATAATTTTAGGATGGAGAAAAGGGAAATGTCTGATAGAGGAGGTGTCTAAGGATGGTAAGAAGGATAATTCTGATAGGATGGTTAGAGACAGGATAATGTCTGATAGGATGGTTAGAGACAGGATAATGTCTGATAGGATGGTTAGAGACAAGATAATGTCTGATAGGATGGTTAGAGACAGGATAATGTCTGATAGGATGGTTAGAGACAGGATAATGTCTGATAGGATGGTTAGATACAAGATAATGTCTGATATGATGGTTAGAGACAAAATAATGTCTGATAGGATGGACAGAGACAGGATAATGTCTGATAGGATGGTTAGAGACAGGATAATGTCTGATAGGATGGTTAGAGACAAGATCATGTCTAAAAGGATGGACAGAGACATGATAATGTCTGATAGGATGGTTAGAGACAGGATAATGTCTGATAGGATGGTTAGAGAGAAGATAATGTCTGATAGGATGGTTAGAGACAAGATAATGTCTGATAGGATGGTTAGAGACAGGATAAGTCGTAGTGAGTAGGATGGTTAGAGACAGGATAATGTCTGATAGGATGGTTAGAGACAGGATAATGTCTGATAGGATGGTTAGAGACAGGATAATGTCTGATAGGATGGTTAGAGACAGATAATGTCTGATAGGATGGTAGAGACAGGATAATGTCTGATAGGATGGTTAGAGACAGGATAATGTCTGATAGGATGGTTAGAGAGAAGATAATGTCTGATAGGATGGTTAGAGACAGGATAATGTCTGATAGGATGGTTAGAGACAGGATAATGTCTGATAGGATGGTTAGAGACAGGATAATGTCTGATAGGATGGTTAGAGACAGGATAATGTCTGATAGGATGGTTAGAGACAGGATAATGTCTGATAGGATGGTTAGAGACAGGATAATGTCTGATAGGATGGTTAGAGACAGGATGCTGAAATAAAACATGTCACCTAGAGTTATAGTAGTAAAAAGCATAATCATAATCCCACACACACACACACACACACACACACACACACACACACAAACACACACACACACACACACACACACACAAACACACACATACACACACACACAAACACACACACACACAAACACACACACACACACACACACACACACACACACAGAAGAGATTATCTCAGAGCTTCACAGGAGGAGGGGGTCAGTGTCACTGATGAGTCACAGGTGCCATGGCAACCACAGAGGTGAAAGCCATCTGCCCCACTCCACCTCCCCAGTAGCTATGCGTGGGTAAAATCACTGGAGAAGCCAAGCCAGGATAAAAGCTATATATGACCGACGGGCTCGATTCGGGCTTATGTAGGAACATTTGAAATTGTGTTTTTTACATTGGATAAAAGTAGAGACTCAGAGCGTGGTCCTCTGTAGCTCAGCTGGTAGAGCATGGCGCTTGTAACGCCAAGGTAGTGGGTTCCGTCCCCGGGACCACCCATACACCAAAAAAAAAAAATGTATGCACGCATGACTGTAAGTCGCTTTGGATAAAAGCGTCTGCTAAATGGCTTATTATTATTAGAGCTATATCATACACTACAGTCGAGGAACAATGGGAAAGTAATTCTGCTTTGAAAGTTGATAAACTTGTAAACCCACTTTTGACAAAATGGTCCTTGAATGTTTTGGTACACCTACTGGAGAGCTCTTCTTTGTCTACACCCATGCAGCATCGTTCACACCCTTTTAAGCCCCACCCCGTAACCATGGCATCCGTGACAGAGAGGGAGAAGCGTTCATCCATGTATAGGTGGTTCTCTTTAGCTCAGCTGGTAGAGCACGGCGCTTGTAACACCAGGGTAGTGGGTTCGATCCCCGGGACCACCCATACAAAAAAATGTATGCACGCATGACTGTAAGTCGCTTTGGATAAAAGCGTCTGCTAAATGGCATATTATTATATTATTATTATGAGTAAGATAGTCTAGCTAGCTACATTTTCAGATATTATAAGTTTCTAATTTTGTCAGAAAGTCGTTTGCAAATGGATTTCTGAGATACAAACAATATTACTTCACAGATCATACACGTAACTTTAGCTAGCGAGCCAGCCAGCTAATGTTAGCTAGCTAGCTAACAGTACTCTTTAACTTGCAATGAAAACAACTTTCTGTCAAAATTAGAAATGTGTAATATCTGAAAATGTAGCTAGCTAGAGTATCTTACCCGTATACATGGATGGACGCTTCTCCCTCTGTCACGGATGCCATGGTTGCCCTTAGTTTGAAGATGTGATCCGGAGAAAGGTGTTTTATACAATAGCCTTCTGTGTGTTCTCTTTTCGACTCCTTCCGCATATTTGCAATCAAACTGCAGAATTTTCTCCATCTCCTTAGCTATCATATTCTGCTTCCACCAGGCATTCCACTGATTTCTAAACTCGGTCAACTGCTTCCGTGACAACACTGTTGATCACCGTTTCAGAATACTCTACCATGTTTGGTTCTATGAAAATGTTTTTACCTATATCAGAGAGTCAGCATGGCACGATCATCCTCCAGAAAGTGGAGAGCATTAGCAACACTTTTGCAGTTCTTCATGATATCTTTCAAAAAGCTGCGGTAGAAAGGATTACCTACACATACTGAGCAGCTCATGTTATAGACAGAAAGCATGTTACATGCCAGACTAATCCGAACTCATCTCTTGGCATGTCCAGCCCATCCATTATCTCAGCCAATCATGGCTAGCGGGAAGGTTTCTGTCTTTTTCCGTGGCTAAACCAACTAGGCTCGTAGTTTAACAATTTGATTTGTATTTACAGATGGCATACAAGTTTGTTATTAAGGCACATGAAAGTTCATATGTTCCAGATTTCTGCCCCCCAAAAAGCATTTTGATAAAAGATAAATGTTTACGTTCAAATGGCTCTCCTGTGACGTACGACAAACGCCTAGTTTCCTGAAACTAGTCACATATTACAACCTATGTGTTGTGATAATTGCGTTGTTTGCTCAAAAACCTGTTAGCTCATATGCCTTGCGACCGTGATACACTACATTACCAAAAGTATGTGGACACCTGCTCGTCGAACATCTCATTCCAAAATCATGGGCATTAATATGGAGTTGGTCCCCCCTTTGCTGCTATAACAGCCTCCACTCTTCTGGGAAGACTTTCCACTAGATGTTGGAACATTGCTGCGGAAGACTAGCTTCCATTCAGCCACAAGAGCATTAGTGAGGTCGGGCAGAGATGTTGGGCGATTAGGCCTGGCTCGCAGTCGGCGCTCCAATTCATCCCAAACGTGTTCGATGGGGTTGAGTTCAGGGCTCTGTGCAGGCCAGTCAAGTTCTTCCACACCAATCTTGACAAACCAGTTCTGTATGGACCTCACTTTGTGCACGGGTGCATTGTCGTGCTGAAACAGGAAAGGGCCTTGCCCGAATTGTTGCCGCAAAGTTGGAAGCACAGAATCGTCTACAATGTCATTGTATGCTGTAGAGTTAAGATTTCCCTTCACTGGAACTAACAGGCCTAACCTGAACCATGTAAAACAGCCCCAGACCATTATTCCTCCTCCACCAAAATTTACAGTTGGCACTATGCATCCAGGCAGGTAGTGTTCTCCTGGCATCCGCCAAACCCAGATTCATCCGTCGGACTGCCAGATGGTGAAGCGTGATTCACCACTCCAGAGAACGAGTTTCCACTGCTCCAGAGTCCAATGGCGGCGAGCTTTACACCACTCCAGCCGATGCTTGGCATTGCGCATGGTGATCTTCGGCTTGTGTGTGGCTGTTTGGCCATGGCAACCCAATTCAAGAAGCTCCCAACGAACAGTTATTGTGCTGACGTTGCTTCCAGAAGCAGTTTGGAATTCGGTAGTGAGTGTCGCAACCGAGGACAGACGATTTTCTGCACTCGGTGGTCCCATTCTGTGAGCTTGTGTGGCCTACCAGTTCTCGGCTGAGCCGTTGTTGCTCCTAGATGTTTCCACTTCACAATAACAGCACTGACAGTTGACCGGGGCAACTCTAGCAGGGCAAAAATTTGACGAACTGACTTGTTGGAAAGGTGGCATCCTTTGACAGTGCCACGTTGAAAGTCACTGAGCTCTTCAGTAAGGCCCTTCTACTGCCAATCTTTGTCGACGGAGATTGCATGGCTGTGTGCTCGATTTTATACACCTGTCAGCAACGGGTGTGGCTGAAATAGCCAAATCCACTAATTTGAAGGGGTGTCCACATACTTTTGTATATATAGGTCTAAGGCTGAGACAATGAGAAGACACAGTGGCAGAATAAATTCAACCACACGTTTGTTTCATCACTAAACTGGAGGGGAACCTCTGTACGGTGAAGTCCACAAAGCATATTACATATAACAAATGGTCACATGACCTAAAGCATGGTCAAGCAAGCTAATGTTTCCGACATTTTCAGGCTACTAAACAACTATTGATTTAGAACCACGGAGAGTTACCGCAAGTCTAAAAGAAAACAGGAGCTGCCAACACTATACCAGCACCTTTTCAACTTCAGTATTTCAACATCATCAAATCACTTAGTCTAATAAAGTGACATCTAAAAGATACCAAAAACGATTTAGTCCAATCAACTTAAGCTAAACATGTGGCTGCCCATGGTACTGATTTATGTGTGTGACTCACCCTACTAGTAGAGGAACACCAATGCCATCCTCCTCTCTTTCATATTAACCAAACGGTCTATGACTTTGTCATACAGTACACGCTTTTAGGTTTTGTTATCCTAGACTAGGCTACCTGGCTAAAATGCTTGCTCGCTAGGCTAACATCAACCTACTACATCTAGCTATACATTGAACTTCCGGTGGCACAATTTGAATTGATGGTTGGATCAGAATTGCTGTTATAATCATTGGCCAGTACGGAGAATTAAGGAAAACCACAAGTCCATATCCCTATCTCCATCCATTGCTAATTTAGGAAAGGGCCGATTTTAGCTAGCTAGCCACCAGCGAACAACGATACAACGAGATGCAACAATTCACGGTTTTTCTGTCAATGACGTGTTGCTTTTGATGTGATGTGATTGGTGTGAAGCCAAATCCAAACTGGTTTCACTTTTTTTTAAAATTGGTGCGCCAGGACAATTCACAGTTGAGCTCACTCAGTTTAGCTCAACGCTGATTGGCTATTCTTTTATTTTTTTAAATAAGGTAGGCCAAATGCTCGCTGGCTTCCCCATGGGGCAGCGCACAATTGGCCCAGCGTCGTCCAGGGTAGGGGAGGGAATGGCCGGCAGGGATGTACAGTGGGGAAAAAAAGTATTTAGTCAGCCACCAATTGTGCAAGTTCTCCCACTTAAAAAGATGAGAGAGGCCTTTAATTTTCATCATAGGTACACGTCAACTATGACAGACAAAATGAGAAAATAAATTCCAGAAAATCACATTGTAGGATTTGTAATGAATTTATTTGCAAATTATGGTGGAAAATAAGTATTTGGTCAATAACAAAAGTTTCTCAATACTTTGTTATATACCCTTTGTTGGCAATGACACAGGTCAAACGTTTTCTGTAAGTCTGCACAAGGTTTTCACACACTGTTGCTGGTATTTTGGCCCATTCCTCCATGCAGATCTCCTCTAGAGCAGTGATGTTTTGGGGCTGTCGCTGGGCAACACAGACTTTCAACTCCCTCCAAAGATTTTCTATGGGGTTGAGATCTGGAGACTGGCTAGGCCACTCCAGGACCTTGAAATGCTTCTTACGAAGCCACTCCTTCGTTGTCCGGGCGGTGTGTTTGGGATCATTGTCATGCTGAAAGACCCAGCCACGTTTCATCTTCAATGCCCTTGCTGATGGAAGGAGGTTTTCACTCAAAATCTCACGATACATGGCCCCATTCATTCTTTCCTTTACACGGATCAGTCGTCCTGGTCCCTTTGCAGAAAAACAGCCCCAAAGCATGATGTTTCCACCCCATGCTTCACAGTAGGTATGGTGTTCTTTGAAGTTATATTTTGGTTTCATCTGACCATATGACATTCTCCCAATCCTCTTCTGGATCATCCAAATGCACTCTAGCAAACTTCAGACGGGCCTGGACATGTACTGGCTTAAGCAGGGGGACACGTCTGGCACTGCAGGATTTGAGTCCCTGGCGGCGTAGTGTGTTACTGATGGTAGGCTTTGTTACTTTGGTCCCAGCTCTCTGCAGGTCATTCACTAGGTCCCCCCGTGTGGTTCTGGGATTTTTGCTCACCGTTCTTGTGATCATTTTGACCCCACGGGGTGAGATCTTGCGTGGAGCCCCAGATCGAGGGAGATTATCAGTGGTCTTGTATGTCTTCCATTTCCTAATAATTGCTCCCACAGTTGATTTCTTCAAACCAAGCTGCTTACCTATTGCAGATTCAGTCTTCCCAGCCTGGTGCAGGTCTACAATTTGGTTTCTGGTGTCCTTTGACAGCTCTTTGGTCTTGGCCATAGTGGAGTTTGGAGTGTGACTGTTTGAGGTTGTGGACAGGTGTCTTTTATACTGATAACAAGTTCAAACAGGTGCCATTAATACAGGTAACGAGTGGAAGACAGAGGAGCCTCTTAAAGAAGAAGTTACAGGTCTGTGAGAGCCAGAAATCTTGCTTGTTTGTAGGTGACCAAATAATTATTTTCCACCATAATTTGCAAATAAATTCATTAAAAATCCTACAATGTGATTTTCTGGATTTTTTTCTTCTCAATTTTTCTGTCATAGTTGACGTGTACCTATGATGAAAATTACAGGCCTCTCTCATCTTTTTAAGTGGGAGAACTTGAACAATTGGTGGCTGACTAAATACTTTTTTCCCCCACTGTAGCTCAGTTGGTAGAGCATGGCGTTTGCAACTCCAAGGTTGTGGGTTCGATTCCCACGGGGGGCCAGTATGAAAAAATAAAAAATAAAAAAATAATGTATGCACTCACTAACTGTAAGTCGCTCTGGATAAGAGCGTCTGCTAAATGACTAAAATGTAAAAAAAAAAAATGCTACTGGCGGCAACAATGTCATACTCTTTTTGACCAGACAGCATCAGATACATGGCCTACACATACTGAGACAGAGGGGCGCTGTTTTGCTCGCTCTGATGCTTTCTACAGTTACATACAATCAGCCTTTTGCGAATTGAAGGAACATTTAGAAATGCAGAGAGATGAAACATACATTTTGTAAAGTTAAATACATTTCCTTTTTTTATTGATAAATTTTTTGGGGAAGTCTGGCTTTCCTTGGCATCCATGAATACACACCACTGCAAACAAACAACACACACACACATTTATCTCTGTGTGTGTGTCTGTCTCCAGGTCACGGACTATTTGGCACATTTGAGATGCTGTCGTCATGGAGAAGGACACGTGAGGACCAACACGTTAAGGAGCGTGTAGCTAGCGTATTCTCTGATGTCATGCTGCGTTACTCAGGCGCTACACTGCTACATCAGGTCAGTCTGTGTGTGTGTGTGTGTGTGTGTGTGTGTGTGTGTGTGTGTGTGTGTGTGTGTGTGTGTGTGTGTGTGTGTGCATATGTGTGTGTGTGTGTGTGTGTGCGTGTGTGTGTGTGTGTGTGCGTGTGTGTGTGCATGTGTGTGTGTGTGTTTGTATATGTTTTGTCTTTGTGTGTATGTTTGTATTTGTGTTTGTCTAGCCATCCTATGACTCTAAAGCCTTGAATTCAATCTGGGTTGGGCTGGCCTTGGTGGGCTGGCCTTGGTGGTTTAGCTGGCCTTGGTGGTTTAGCTGGCCTTGGTGGTTTAGCTGGCCTTGGTGGTTTAGCTGGCCTTGGTGGGCTGGCCTTGGTGGGCTGGCCTTGGTGGTTTAGCTGGCCTTGGTGGGCTGGCCTTGGTGGTTTAGCTGGCCTTGGTGGTTTAGCTGGCCTTGGTGGGCTGGCCTTGGTGGTTTAGCTGGCCTTGGTGGTTTAGCTGGCCTTGGTGGTTTAGCTGGCCTTGGTGGTGCTTAGTCATGGCCTTGGTGGAGCTGGCCTTGTGTTAATGGCCTTGGTAATGGCCTTGGTGGTATGTGGCCTTGTTATGGTCTTAGCTGTGGCCTTAATGGTCTAGCTGGCCTTGATGGTCTATATGGCCTTGATGGTCTATATGGCCTTGGTGGTTTAGCTGGCCTTGGTGGTTTAGCTGGCTTGATGGTTAGCTGGCCTTGGTGGGCTGGCCTTGGTGGTATGGCCTTGATGGTCTAGCTGGCCTTAATGGTCTAGCTGGCCTTGATGGTCTATATGGCCTTGATGGTCTATATGGCCTTGGTGGTTTAGCTGGCCTTGGTGGTTATGGCTGATGGAGCTGGCCTTGATGGTCTATGCTGGCCTTGATGGTCTATATGGCCTTGGGGTTTAGCTGGCCTTGGTGGTTTAGCTGGTCTTGATGGTCTAGCTGGCCTTGATGGTCTAGCTGGCCTTGGTGGTCTATATGGCCTTGGTGGTTTAGCTGGCCTTGGTGTTTAGCTGGCCTTGGTGGTCTAGCTGGCCTTGGTGGTCTATATGGCCTTGGTGGTTTAGCTGGCCTTGGTGGTCTAGCTGGCCTTGATGGTCTAGCTGGCCTTGGTGGTCTAGCTGGCCTTGATGGTCTACCTGGCCTTGATGGTATGGTCTAGCTGGCCTGAGTGGTCTAGCTGGCCTTGGTGGTATGGCCTTGATAGTCTAGCTGGCCTTGGTGGTCTAGCTGGCCTTGATGGTGTGGCTCGAATTGCGTTTCCACTGCCTCTAGAATTTTTAAATGATGTCTTGTTAATAGTTAGACATTACTGTGCAGCTAGCTTCACTAATGTTACTTATAATAATAATAATAATAATATGCCATTTAGCAGACGCTTTTATCCAAAGCGACTTACAGTCATGCGTGCATACATTTTTTTTTTTTTTGTATATGGGTGGTCCCGGGGTTCGACCCCACTACCTTGGCGTTACAAGCGCCGTGCTCTACCAGCTGAGCTACAGAGGACTTGTACTTGCTAGCTAGTTAGCTAGAATGTGTAGAAAGTCATTTGGTTACAACTAGTTATCTAGATAACTAGCTCGCTAGCAAGATGTTAAATAAATAATTTAATTCACCCTCACCACGCTGTAACTAACATTACCCCCAAACTCCTGCCACTGCCAGCTAGCCAAATGTTTACCTTGCTGGCTAGGTAGCTAAACTGTTAGCATCGTTGCTAGCATAATAGACTAGCTAGATTTCTTGCTTGCCATGGATTTGGCTACTAGTTAGCTAGCCAAATAAGCCAGACAACAGGTTTGATAGGATGTACACTATATATACAAAAGTATGTGGACTTAGTGGAAATTTGTTGATTCAGCTATTTCAGCCACACCCGTTGCTGACAGGTGTATAAAATCGAGCACACAGCCATGCAATCTCCATAGGAAAACATTGGCAGTAGAATGGCCTTACTAAAGAGCTCAGTGACTTTCAATGTGGCATCATCATAGGGTGCCACCTTTCCAACAAGTCAGTTCGTCAAATGTTTGCTCTGCTAGAGTTGCCCCGGTCAACTGTAAGTGCTGTTATTGTGAAGTGGAAACATCTAGGAGCAACAACGGCTCAGCCGCGAACTGGAAGGCCACACAAGCTCACAGAACGGGACCACCAAATGCTGAAATGCGTAGCGTGTAAAAATCGTCAGTCCTCGGTTTCAACACTCACTACAGAGTTCCAAACTAACTCTGGTGTAAAGCTTGCTGCCATTGAACTCTGGAGCAGTGGACACGCGTTCTCTGGAGTGATGAATAACTCTTCACCATCAAATCAAATTGTATTTGTCACATGCGCCGAATACAACAGATGTAGACCTTACAGGGAAATGCTTGATTACAAGCCCTTAACCAACAATGCAGTTTTAAGAAAAATAAGTGTTAAGTAAAAAATTGATAAATACAAAATAATTAAAGAGCAGCAGTAAAATAACAGTAGCGAGGCTATGTACAGGGGGTACCGGTACAGAGTCAATGTGGTTAGTCGAGGTAATATGTACATGTAGGTAGAGTTAAAGTGACTATGCATAGATAATAAACAGAGAGTAGCAGCAGTGTAAAAGAGGGGGGGGGGGGGGGGGGACAATGGAAATATTCCGGATAGCCATTTGATTAGCTGTTCAGGAGTCTTATGGCTTGGTAAAAAGCTGTTAAGAAGACATTTGGACCTAGACTTGGCGCTCCGGTACCGCTTGTCGTGCGGTAGCAGAGAGAAAAGTCTATGACTAGGGTGGCTGGAGTCTTTGACAATTTTAGGGCCTTCCTCTGACACAGCCTGGTATAGAGGTCCTGGATGGCAGGAAGCTTTGCCACAGTGATGTAATGGGCCGTACGCACTACCCTCTGTAGTGCCATCAGCGTGGCAGATGTAACAACACATCTGCCACGCTGATCCTCAACACGGGGGCCACTCAGGGGTGTGTGCTCAGTCCCCTCCTGTACTCTCTGTTCACTAATGACTGCTTGGCCAGGCACGACTCCAACACCATCATTAAGCACTTCATGGCTACAGACGTGAGTGCTACGGGTCGGTAGTCATTTAGGCAGGTTACCTTAGTGTTCTTGGGCAGAGGGACTATGGTGGTCTGCTTGGAACATGTTGGTATTACAGACTAAGTCAGGGACAGGTTTAAAAAGTATGAGAAGACACTTGCCAGTTGGTCAGCGCATGCTCGGAGTACACGTCCTGGTAATCCGTCTGGCCCTCCGGCCTTGTGAATGTTGACCTGTTATAAGGTCTTACTCACATTGGCTACGGAGAGCGTGATCACACAGTCATCCGAAACAGCTGATGCTCTCATGCATGCTTCATTGTTGCTTGCCTCGAAGCGAGGTTCATCGGAGTGCATAGCGGGAATTCTTATAAGTGTCCGGGTTAGTGTCCTGCTCCTTGAAAGCGGCAGCTCTACCCTTTAGCTCAGTGTGGATGTTGCCTGTAATCCATGACTTCTGGTTGGGGTATGTTGGTACGGTCACTGTGGGGACGACTTCATCGATGCACTTATTGATTTACATTTACATTTACGTCATTTAGCAGACGCTCTTATCCAGAGCGACTTACAGTTAGTGAATACATTTTTTTTTTTTTTTTTTTTTTATACTGGCCCCCCGTGGGAATCGAACCCACAACCCTGGCGTTGCAAACGCCATGCTCTATCAACTGAGCTACATCCCTGCCGGCCATTCCCTCCCCTACCCTGGACGACGCTGGGCCAATTGTGCGCCGCCCATGAGTCTCCCGGTCGCGGCCGGCTGCGACAGAGCCTGGATTCGAACCAGGATCTCTAGTAGCACAGTTAGCACTGCGATGCAGTGCCTTAGACCACTGCGCCACTCAGGAGACATGATGAAGCCAGTGACTGATGTGGTGTACTCCTCAATGCCATCGGAAGAATCCCGGAACATATTCCAGTCTGTGCTAGCAAAACAGTCCTGTAGCTTAGCATCTGCGTCATCTGACCACTTCTTTATTGACCGAGTCACTGGTGCTTCCTGGTTTAGGTTTAGCTTGTAAGCAGGAATCAGGAGGATAGAGTTATCGTCAGATTTGACAAATGGAGGGCGAAGGAGAGCAATTTACGCATCTCTGTGTGTGGAGTAAAGGTGGTCTAGAGTTTATTTTCCTCTTGTTGCACATTTAACATGCTGGTAGAAATTAGGTAGAACAGATTTAAATTTCCCTGCATTAAAGTCCCCGGCCACTAGGAGCGCCACCTATGGCCTTATACAGCTCATTGAGTGTGGTCTTACCTCAGGCGAGCAAAACCTAGAGACTTCCTTAATATTAGATTTCGTGCACCAGCTGTTGTTTACAAATATACATTTTCTATCTTGCCGATGCAGAGTATATATCGCCAGCTGTATGTTATCCATGTCGTCGTTCAGCCACGACTAAGTGAAACATAAGATATTACAGTTTTTAATGTCCCGTTGGTAGAATATCTGTGATCTTAGTTCGTCTATTTTGTTATCCAATGATTGTAAATTGGCTAATAGGACTGATGGTAGAGGCAGATTACCCACTCGCCGTCGGATCCTTACAAGGCACCCCGACCTACGTCCTCGATATCTGTCTCTTTCTCATGCGAATGACAGGGATTTGGGCCTTGTCGGGTGTCTGAGGAAAGTCCTTTGCGTCCGAATCGTTAAAGAAAATATCTTTGTCCAGTACGAGGTGAGTAATTGCTGTCCTGATATCCAGAAGCTCTTTTTGGTCATAAGAGACAGAGGCAGACACATTATGTACAAAATAAGTTGGTTAGGAGCCCGTAAAACGGCAGCCATCTCCTCCGGCACCATTCTGTGTCTCTGGCAGTCCTATGGGCGAATCTGGGTTTGGCGGATGCCAGGAGAACGCTACCTGCCCCAATGCATAGTGCCAACTGTAAAGTTTGGTGGAGGAGGAATAATGGTCTGGGGCTGTTTTTCATGGTTCGGGCTAGGCCCCTTAGTTTCAGTAAGGGAAAATCTTAACGCTGCAGCATAGTTGCAATTCTGTGCTTCCAACTTTGTGGCAACAGTTTGGGGAAGGCCCTTTTCTGTTTCATGACAATGCCCCCATGTAGAAAGTGAGGTCCATAAAGAAATGGTTTGTCAAGATTGGTGTGGAAGAACTTGACTGGCCTGCAGAGAGCCCTGACATCAACCCCATCGAACACCATTGGGATGAATTGGAACGCTGACTGCGAGCCAGGCCTAATCGCCCAACATCAGTGCCCGACCTCACTAATGTTCTAGTGGCTGAATGGAAGCAAGTCCCTGCAGCAATGTTCCAACATCTAGTGGAAAGCCTTCCCAGAACAGTGGAGGCTGTTATAGCAGCAAAGGGGGGACTAACTCCATATTAATGCCCATTATTTTTTTTTTTTCTATGGTCAATAATATCAAAGGCTGCAATGAAATCTAACAGTACAGCTCCCACAATCTTCTTATTATCAATTTCTTTCAACCAATGATCAGTCATTTGTGTCAGTGCAGTACATGTTGAGTGCCCTTCTCTATAAGCATGCTGAAAGTCTGTTGTTAATTTGTTTACAGAGAAATAGCATTGTATTTGGTCAAACACCATTTTTTCCAACAGTTTGCTAAGAGCTGGCAGCAAGCTGACATGTCTGCTGTTAGAACCAGTAAAGGCTGGCTTTACCATTCTTGGGTAGCGGAATGACTTTAGCTTCCCTCCAGGCCTGAGGACAAAGACTTTCCTCTAGGCTCTGATTAAAGATATGACAGATAGGAGTGGCTATAGAGTCAGCTACCATCCTCAGTAGCTTTCCATCTAAATTGTCGATGCCAGGAAGTTTGTCATTATTGATCAATAACAATCATTTTTCCACCTCTCCTACACTAACTTTACAAAACTCAAACTTCCGATGCTTTTCTTTCATTATTTTTGTTTTTTTATGCATGAGTACGATGGCTCACTGGTCATTGTTGGCATTTCCTGCCTAAGTTTGCCCACTTTGCCAATGAAGTAATCATTAAAATAATTGGCAACATCAAATGAAAAAGCCATCTGATTTGATGAAAGATGGAGTTGAATTTGTCTTTCTGCCCATAATTCCATTTAAAGTACTCCAAAGTTTTTGATCTTGGCTTCATAATACAGTTTCTTCTTCTTTTTGTTGAGTTTAGTCACATCATTTCTCAATTTGCAGTAAGTCAGCCAGTCAGATGTGCAGCCAGACTTATTAGCCACTCCTTTTGCCCCGTCTCTTTCAACCAGACCGTTTTTCAATTCCTCATCAATCCATGGAGCCTTAACAGTTCTAAAAAATCAAATAAAATCAAATGTTATTTGTCACATGCGCCGAATATAACAGGTGTAGACCTTACAGTGAAATGCTTACTTACAAGCCCTTAACCAACAATGCAGTTTTAAGAAAGAATACCAACAACATCAAAAATCACAAAAAAATACGGCAGCCATCCCTTCCGGTGAAATCTCGTCAATCCGTCAATCTGGCGCCATTTCATCAATTCTAACAGTCCGTGTCTTAACAGGTGCATGTTTATCAATAATTGGAAGAAGCAATTTCATAAATTCATCAAGTGCAGCGTCTGGATGCTCCTTATTAATCACATCAGACCAACAAATATTTTTAACATCATCCACATAAGAGTCAGAGCAAAATCTTTTGTATAATCTCTTATACACTATTTTAGGCCCAGCTTTTGGAACTTTGGCTTTCCTGGATATAGCCACTATATTGTGATCACTACATCCAATGGGTATAGATACAGCTTTAGAACAAAGTTCTACAGTATTAGTAAAAATATGATCAATACATGTGGATGATCTTGTTCCTGTAGTGTTTGTAAACACCTTGGTAGGTTGATTAATAACCTGAACCAGATTACAGGCACTGGTTACAGTGAGAAGCTTCCTCTTGAGCGGACAGCTTGATGAAAACCAGTCAATATTCAGGTTCCCAAGAAAGTACACCTCTGTATTTACATCACATACACTATCAAGCATTTCACACATATTATTTAGATACTGACTGTTAGCACTTGGTAGCCTATAGCAACACCCCAAAAGAAAAGGCTTTAGATGTGCCAGGTGAACCTGCAACCAGAACACCTCAATAACACTTGACATATGATTTTCTCTAAGCATTACAGGGATATGGCTCTGAATATATACTGCAACACCTCCCCCATAAGCATTCCTGTCTCTTCTATAGATGTTATATCCTTGTATGGCTACTGCTGTATCATCAAATGAATTATCTAAGTGAGTCTCAGAAATGGCTAATACTGTATGTGAATGTTAGCAAGTTATTGATTTCATTAACCTTATTTCTAAGGCTACATATATTAATATGGGATATGTTCAGCCCTTTCCTGGGTAGCTTATCAGATATATACATAATATGGAAAAGAGCAAACAAAGCAAGAGAAAACAATATACATTCAGCAGTCCATTAATCAGCTGGTGTGTGTGTGTGTGCTGCGGGGTTGAAGCTACGAACCCATAGGCTTGGCTCTCTCATCCCTTCCAGGCTTCTGGGAGGGAGGGTGGACAATGAGCCTGTCATAGCAGATGTATGCAATGTCCTCATGCGCTCTGGCAGCTTTCATGGCAGGGATAAGTTCTTTCCTCTTCTGGTGCACAGCTTCAGGATAGTCCTCGTTGAGGAAGATTTCGTTCCTCTCAAGTTCTTGACACTTTGCAGAACAGCTACCTTGTCCTTGAACCTCAGGAACTTGACCACTATCGGGCCTGTCACCTGTGCCGGTGGTGGGTTTTCCAGTCCTGTGGGTGCGCTCCACCTCAATCTTCCTGTGGTCCATCTTCAGTTCCTCCTAGTTCATTTATCTCACTTTGTCCTCAGACACTGTCCAGGTCTCATGTGGAGATTCTGCAATTCCGTCCACAACAATGTGGTTCCGCCTTGAATGTTCCTCGAGATAATCTGATTTCTCCGTCATTGTTATCATGGATTCACATACAGAACTGATGTCCTCTCTCAATGATTTACAGATCGCTGTCATCTTGCCGTTCTCCTGTTTAAACTCATCGAGCTGACCCTGGGAGAACTGCAAACTGTTCTTTAGGTCCTGGACCTTAGTTGACTCCACCAATATTTGGATAAAACACTTTAAGCTATTTTCTTGTTGTAACAACTGTTTGTAGAACTCTTTTAGTTTTTTTAAAGATCCTCCACCTGTGATAGAAGACACCACTGTCCTCAATGGTACTCCCGCCGGCTTTGGTAGCAACATAGGTTACATTGTTACTCCTCGCAGTTCCAGACAGTTCAGGTCGCAGGGAAGATTGGAAACAACAACAACAAACTGCAGGGATCTAGACAGCCACAAGCCCAGGACAATCCACGGTCCCAGCTACAATGGCCAACCGCGTCGTGGGCTGCGTTCAAGCCCTCAAGAAAACACTGCTAGCTTGATAGGCAGCTAGCTAGCAGCTAGGCTAGCTGCTACGCCAAACAGCTCCACAGACCCTTGGTCAGCAGGATCACTGGACAGATAGTAGTGGTCCCAGTAACTGATACCAACAGCTCCTCAGACCCAGCCTTGGTCAGCAGGATCCCTGGACAGATAGTAGTGGTCCCAGTAACTGATACCAACAGCTCCTCAGACCCAGCCTTGGTCAGCAGGATCACTGGACAGATAGTAGTGGTCCCAGTAACTGATACCAACAGCTCCTCAGACCCGGCCTTGGTCAGCAGGATCACTGGACAGATAGTAGTGGTCCCAGTAACTGATACCAACAGCTCCTCAGACCCGGCCTTGGTCAGCAGGATCACTGGACAGATAGTAGTGGTCCCAGTAACTGATACCAACAGCTCCTCAGACCCAGCCTTGGTCAGCAGGATCACTGGACAGATAGTAGTGGTCCCAGTAACTGATACCAACAGCTCCTCAGACCCGGCCTTGGTCAGCAGGATCACTGGACAGATAGTAGTGGTCCCAGTAACTGATACCAACAGCTCCTCAGACCCGGCCTTGGTCAGCAGGATCACTGGACAGATAGTAGTGGTCCCAGTAACTGATACCAACAGCTCCTCAGACCCGGCCTTGGTCAGCAGGATCACTGGACAGATAGTAGTGGTCCCAGTAACTGATACCAACAGCTCCTCAGACCCAGCCTTGGTCAGCAGGATCACTGGACAGATAGTAGTGGTCCCAGTAACTGATACCAACAGCTCCTCAGACCCAGCCTTGGTTAGCAGGATCACTGGACAGATAGTAGTGGTCCCAGTAACTGATACCAACAGCTCCTCAGACCCAGCCTTGGTCAGCAGGATCACTGGACAGATAGTAGTGGTCCCAGTAACTGATACCAACAGCTCCTCAGACCCGGCCTTGGTCAGCAGGATCACTGGACAGATAGTAGTGGTCCCAGTAACTGATACCAACAGCTCCTCAGACCCGGCCTTGGTCAGCAGGATCACTGGACAGATAGTAGTGGTCCCAGTAACTGATACCAACAGCTCCTCAGACCCAGCCTTGGTCAGCAGGATCACTGGACAGATAGTAGTGGTCCCAGTAACTGATACCAACAGCTCCTCAGACCCAGCCTTGGTCAGCAGGATCACTGGACAGATAGTAGTGGTCCCAGTAACTGATACCAACAGCTCCTCAGACCCAGCCTTGGTCAGCAGGATCACTGGACAGATAGTAGTGGTCCCAGTAACTGATACCAACAGCTCCTCAGACCCGGCCTTGGTCAGCAGGATCACTGGACAGATAGTAGTGGTCCCAGTAACTGATACCAACAGCTCCTCAGACCCAGCCTTGGTCAGCAGGATCACTGGACAGATAGTAGAGGTCCCAGCAACTGATGCCAACTGGGATCCAAACTCAAAAGGTAGCTAGCTAGTAACTTTTTCAATAGACTTTCCAAAACAACCAACTTTCCAAAACAACAAACCGAGCTCTCCCTTGTTCCGCATGTGGTGGAAATTCAACACCAGGGACACCTGAAGTCAATATTAAATGAATCACTCTTTATTTTCAGTTAACTGGAGAGGTTACAACAAACACTACACACTCAGTACAGGTCAATCAGAATCTCCTCCAGGGCGGTCCCTTCAGTTCTCTTATATATTGCTTACACAGACAAGTTATATTTGCATGATTTACATTATTCATTATTCATCATTAACGTTGGTTCATGCATATGACTGACCAATACCTCACGAGGCTTCTTCTCTCCAAGCTGAGACCTTGAAACTGAGATACCCCTTTCGGTTCTCAAAGCAATGTTCTGTGCGGACTGCCAAATTGCTTATACAGTGATAGTGAGGATTCCTCCCATGCACGATCAATCAGTCACTGGCATGAACCCAGCCGAATTGGTTATTAGAAAAGCAGCATTTATGCTAAACATACGATCTGTGTACAATCTGATACACACAAACATAACATTTTCCCTCACACCCGTTCAACAGGAAGTGAACAGCGATGACAGGAAGGGGGAGGCTTTCGCGGAACAAGGGAGACATACTTTTGGTCATGTAGTGTAGCTAGCTAGCTTTCAATAATGTATCAATATGACCTGACTAGTTAAAATACCTGCTGGCTAACATACCTGACTAGCTAAAATACCTGCTTGCTAACATTAGCTCGCTAGCATTTGAGGGCTGATAACCAAACAACATGACTGACTCTGTTCTCATAAAAGTTTGTGTAGTGCAAAAATAAATGAAGGATCCCACTATGGTGGGAATTCCTGTCATATCTGACTAGTGCAGTACTGCCTGTCCATGTGCTAGCTAACCTCAACAAACCCAGACGTGTCAGCATTCAGCAATGATCAGCTGGTGGTTGCATAGTAACGGTGTCACCAGCCCAAATCTAATCAGGCAAGCACCAGTTGTGAAACTTGTCTGCGCTGGCCCGTGTTTCCGCCTACCTGGCTGGAATTTGGCCCTGATTTAAAGTGCCAATGGAAACGGTGTGTGTGTGTTCCCAGGTGTCTCTGGGTCTGGCTGCGTCTCCTCTCACCAACCTGGAGGCTGTCCGGCTGTTCTGTCGCTGTGCTGCATTGGGCGTAACCGTTGGCTACCTTTACACCTTGTCCTTCTACGCCACCTGTCTGGTTGCCACAGGTTACCTGGAGACAGGTTACAGACACGGGTGTTTCTGTCGCCGTGTCCCCAAGAAGGGAGCGCTGGACACCAAGCCTCGCTGGTACCGCTGTCTCATGTACACACGGTACCAGGACGAGACACACTCACAAACTCACACACACACACCCAACTCTACACACACACACACACCTAATGCTGCGCACGCATACACACATACAGCGAATCCTGCACACGCACACGCTCACACACATACTCCCAACACTACACACACACATGATCATACACCTAACACTACACACGCTCACACACACACTCCCAACACTACACACATACATGCTCACACACACACTCCAAATACACACACCCCGACCCCCATCTCTGAACTGCGACCCCAGGACTCACACTTGTTGCTAGGCTGCGTGCAGCGTTGCTATGGAGACTGGATCACCAACACCTATGTGAAGCCCTTCATGGTTCTGCTCTACCTCGTATACATCTCCTTTGGCCTGATGGGCTTTCTACAGGTAACACACACACACACAGGCACACACACACACAGGCACACACACTCTACTGAGTCAACTAACTACTGATTCAACTGACTAACTCTACTAACTCTACTAACTCTACTAACTCTACTGACTACTAACTCTACTGACTACTAACTCTACTGACTCTACTAACTCTACTGACTACTAACTCTACTGACTACTAACTCTACTGACTACTAACTCTACTGACTCTACTAACTCTACTGACTACTAACTCTACTGACTACTAACTCTACTGACTCTACTAACTCTACTGACTACTAACTCTACTGACTACTAACTCTACTGACTACTAACTCTACTGACTCTACTAACTCTACTGACTACTAACTCTACTGACTACTAACTCTATTGACTACTAACTCTACTAACTCTGCTAACTCTACTGACTACTAACTCCACTGACTACTAACTCTACTGACTACTAACTCTACTGACTACTAACTCTACTGACTACTAACTTCTACTGACTTACTGATACTAACTCTACTGACTTACTAACTCCTACTGACTACACTCACTCTACTACTGACTCTACTGACTACTAACTCTACTGAACTCTCTAACTCTACTGACTACTAACTCTACTAACTACTGCTAACTCTACTGACTACTAACTCACTGACTACTAACTCTATACTGACTACTAACTCTACTGACTACTAACTCTACTATACTCTACTGACTATAACTCTGTCTAACTCTACTGACTACTAACTCTACTGACTACTAACTCTACTGACTAGTGACTTTACTAACTCTACTGACTCTACTGACTACTAACTCTACTGACTACTAACTCTACTGACTAACTAACTCTACTGACCTACTACTACGACTACTAACTCTACTGACTACTAACTCTACTGACTACTAACTACTAACTCTACTGACTCTACTAACTCTACTGACTACTAACTCTACTGACTACTAACTCTACTGACTACTAACTCTACTGACTACTAACTCTACTGACTTACTAAACTCTACTGACTACTAACTCTACTGACTCTAACTATACCTCTACTGACTACTAACTCTACTGACTACTAACTTAACTCACTGACTACTAACTCTACTGACTACTAACTCCACTGACTACTAACTCTACTGACTACTAACTCTACTGACTACTAACTCTACTGACTGCTAACTTTAATAACTCTACTACACTACTAACTTACTGACTACTAACTCTACTAACTCTGACTACTAAACTCTACTGACTACTAACTCTACTAATAACTCATACACTACTGACTACTAACTCTACTAACTCTATGCTACTAACTCTACTGAACTACTAACTCTACTGACTACTAACTCTACTGACTTACTAACTCTACTGACTACTAACTCTACTGAACTACTAACTACTACTCTACTGACTCTACACTACTAACTCTACTGGACTACAACTCTACTGACTACTAACTCTACTGACTCTACTAACTCTACTGACTACTAACTCTACTGACTTACTAACTACTAACTCTACTGACTACTACTAACTCTACTGGACTCTACTCTAACTACTAACTCTACTGACTCTACTAACTCTACTGACTACTAACTCTTACTGAACTCTACTAACTCTACTGACTACTAAACTCTACTGACTACTAGCTCTACTGACTACTAACTGCTATAAACTCTACTTACACTACTAACTCTACTGGCTACTAACTCTACTGACTACTAACTCTACTAACTACTACTCTACTTGATACTAACTCTACTGACCATGCTAAACCTCTATAACTAACCTGACTAACTAACTCTACTAACTCTGCTTACTCTACTGACTTAACTAACTACTGGCTAACTACTACTGACTACTACTCTACTGGCTACTAACTCTACACTGACTACTAACTTACTAACTACTAACTCTACTGCTACTAACTCTAACCCCCAACAGTTATTAAGAATATATATAATATATAATATCATGTGTGTTGCAGGTGAGCCAGGGCTCGGAGCCCAGTTCTCTGGTTGCTATGGATACAGGGACGTTGTTGTATGCTCGCGCCCAGCAGCGCTACTTCTCCTCCTACTCTCCTGTGATTGGCTTCTATGTCTATGAGAGCGCCCCCTATTGGAACACCTCGGTACAGCGAGACCTGCTGGAGTACGCTAAAGGTATTGACCTCTGACCCCTAACCCTGCTGGAGTACACTAAAGGGACTGACCTCTGACCTCCAACACTAACCCTAACCCTAACTCTGCTGGAGTACACTAAAGGGACTGACCTCTGACCTCCAACACTAACCCTAACCCTAACTCTGCTGGAGTATGCTAAAGGTACTGACCTCTGACCTTTAACCCTAACCCAGGGTTTCCAAAACTCGGTCCTGGGGTGCACGATTTGTTTTTTGCCCTAGCACTACACAGCTGATTCAAAGAATCAACTCATCATCCAGCTTTTATTATTTGATTCAGCTGTGTAGTGCTAGGTCAAAAAACAAAACGTGCACCCCTTGGGGTCCCCAGGACCGAGTTTGGAAAACACTGCCCTAACCCTATCCCTCCTTGAGCACGCTAAAGGTGTACTGACCTCTGACCCCTAACCTTGCTTGAGAACCTTAAAAGTACTAACCCTAAAGGCCATGATACACTGGCAATTTGTTGAGGCAATATTCCCAGGCAATGTTGCTGGCAACCAGATGGGGTATGATACACTGGAGCAGTGATGGGCAACAAGCAACATGGACATGAAGAATAGATTTCAGATAAAGCATAGATCCATTTCTAAATGAAATGCCCCATTTATTAATGTACGCCTTCAGAAAGTATTCACACCCCTGGACTTATTCCACATGTTGTTGTGTTCCAGCCTCAATTCAAAATTGATTAAATATATTTTTTTCTCACCCATCTACACACAATACCCCATAATGAAACAGTGAAAACATGTTATTGAAAATGAAATACAGAAATATCTAATTTGCATAAGTATTCACACCCCTTTGCTCTGCAACTCCAAATTGAGCTCAGGTGAATCCAATTTCCTTTGATAATCCTTGAGATGTCACTACAACTTGTGGCCAATTCAATTGTTTGGACATGATTTAGAAACACCTGTCTGTATAAGGTCAACATGTCAGAGCAGAAACTATACCATGAAGTCCAAGGAACTCTGTAGATCTCTGAGATATAATTGTGATGCGGCATATATCTGGGGAAGGGTATAAAACAATTTCTAGAGTGTTGAAAGTTTCCAAGAGCCCAGTGGTCTCCATCATTGGGGGGAAAAAAAGAAATATGGAACTACCCAGACTGCCTAGAGCTGGCAATCCACCCAAACTCAGCAACTGGGCAAGAAGGACCTTGGTCAGGGAGGTGACCAAGAACCCAATGACCACTCTGACAGAACTACAGAGTTCCTTGGCTGAGATGGGAGAACCTGCCAGAAGGACAATAGTCTCTACAGCACTTCACCAATCTGGACTTTATGGGAGAGTGGCCAGACGGAAGCCACTCCCCAGTAAAAGACACATGACAACCCGCATGGAGTTTGCCAAAAGGCACCTTAAGGACTCTCATACCAGGAGAAACAAGATTCTCTGGTCTGATGAAACCAAGATTGAACTCTTTGGCCTGAATGCCAAGCGCCATGTCTGGAGGAAACCTGGCACCATCCCTACAGTGAAGCATGGGGGTGGCAGCATCATGCTATGGGGATGTCTTTCAGCGGTAGGGACTAGGAGACTAGTCAGGATTGCGGGAAAGATGAACAGAGCAAAATACAGAGAGATCCTTGATGAAAACCTGCTCCAGAGCGCTCAGGACCTCAGACTGGGGGTGAAGGTTCACCTTCTAACAGGACAACGACCCTAAGCACACAGGCAAGACAACGCAGGAGTGGCTTCGGGACAAGTCTCTGAATGTCCTTGAGTGGCCCAGCCAGAGGCCGGACTTGAACCCGATCAAACATCTCTGGAGAGACCTGAAAATAGCTATGCAGCAACACTCCCCATCCAACCTGACAGAGCTTGAGAGGATCTGCAGAGAAGAATGGGAGAAACTCCCCAAATACAGGTGTGCCAAGCTTGTAGCATCATACCCAAGAAGATGTAAGGCTGTAATCGCTGCCTAAGGTGCTTCAACAAAGTACTGAGTAAAGGGTCAGAATACTTACAGAGGCTTGCGAAAGTACTCACCCTGCTTGGCATTTTTCCTATTTTGTTGCCTTACAACCTGGAATAAAAATTGTGATTTTGGGGGGTTTGTATCATTTGATTTACACAACATGCCTACCACTTTGAAGATGCAAAATATTTTTTATTGTGAAACAAACAAGAAATAAGACAAAAAAAACAGACAACTTGAGTGCGCATAACTATAGCTTTTTTCTGGCCACTCTTCCATAAAGCCCAGCTCTGTGGAGTGTACGGCTTAAAGTGGTCCTATGGACAGATACTCCAATCTCCGCAGTGGAGCTTTGCAGCTCTTTCAGGGTTATCTTTGGTCTCTTTGTTGCCTCTCTGATTAATGCCCTCCTTGCCTGGTCCGTGAGTTTTGGTGGGCGGCCCTCTCTTGGCAGGTTTGTTGTGGTGCCATATTCTTTCCATTTTTTTATAATGAATTTAATGGTGCTCCGTCGGATGTTCAAAGTTTCTGATATTTTTTTAGAACCCAACCCTGACCTGTTTGAAGAGCTCCTTGGTCTTCATGGTGCCGCTTGCTTGGTGGTGCCCCTTGCTTAGTGATGTTGCAGACTCTGGGACCTTTCAGAACAGGTGTATATACAGTGGGGGAAAAAAGTATTTAGTCAGCCACCAATTGTGCAAGTTCTCCCACTTAAAAAGATGAGAGAGGCCTGTAATTTTCATCATAGGTACACATCAACTATGACAGACAAAATGAGAAAGAAAAATCCAGAAAATCACATTGTAGGATTTTTTATGAATTTATTTGCAAATTAGGTTGGAAAATAAGTATTTGGTCAATAACAAAAGTTTCTCAATACTTTGTTAAATACCCTTTGTTGGCAATGACACAGGTCAAATGTTTTCTGTATGTCTTCACTAGGTTTTCACACACTGTTGCTGGTATTTTGGCCCATTCCTCCATGCAGATCTCCTCTAGAGCAGTGATGTTTTGGGGCTGTCGCTGGGCAACACGGACTTTCAACTCCCTCCAAAGATTTTCTATGGGGTTGAGATCTGGAGATTGGCTAGGCCACTCCAGGACCTTGAAATACTTCTTACGAAGCCACTCCTTCGTTGCCCGGGCGGTGTGTTTGGGATCATTGTCATGCTGAAAGACCCAGCCACTTTTCATCTTCAATGCCCTTGCTGATGGAAGGAGGTTTTCACTCAAAGTCTCACGATACATGGCCCCATTCATTCTTTCCTTTACACGGATCAGTCGTCCTGGTCCCTTTGCAGAAAAACAGCCCCATAGCATGATGTTTCCACCCCCATGCTTCACAGTAGGTATGGTGTTCTTTGGATGCAACTCAGCATTCTTTGTCCTCCAAACACGACGAGTTGAGTTTTTACCAAAAAGTTATATTTTGGTTTCATCTGACCATATGACATTCTCCCAATCCTCTTCTGGATCATCCAAATGCAATCTAGCAAACTTCAGACGGGCCTGGACATGTACTGGCTTAAGCAGGGGGACATGTCTTGCACTGCAGGATTTGAGTCCCTGGCGGCGTAGTGTGTTACTGATGGTAGGCTTTGTTACTTTGGTCCCAGCTCTCTGCAGGTCATTCACTAGGTCCCCCCGTGTGGTTCTGGGATTTTTGCTCACCGTTCTTGTGATCATTTTGACCCCACGGCGTGAGATCTTGCGTGGAGCCCCAGATCGAGGGAGATTATCAGTGGTCTTGTATGTCTTCCATTTCCTAATAATTGCTCCCACAGTTGATTTCTTCAAACCAAGCTGCTTACCTATTGCAGATTCAGTCTTCCCAGCCTGGTGCAGGTCTACAATTTTGTTTCTGGTGTCCTTTGACAGCTCTTTGGTCTTGGCCATAGTGGAGTTTGGAGTGTGACTGTTTGAGGTTGTGGACAGGCGTCTTTTATACTGATAACAAGTTCAAACAGGTGCCATTAATACAGGTAACGAGTGGAGGACAGAGGAGCCTCTTAAAGAAGAAGTTACAGGTCTGTGAGAGCCAGACATCTTGCTTGTTTGTAGGTGCCCAAATACTTATTTTCCACCATAATTTGCAAATAAATTCATAAAAAATCCTACAATGTGATTTTCTGGAGAAATAAAATCTCAATTTGTCTGTCATAGTTGACGTGTACCTATGATGAAAATTACAGGCCTCTCTCATCTTTTTAAGTTGGAGAACTTGCACAATTGGTGGCTGACTAAATACTTTTTTTGACTTCTGAAGGTAATTGGTTCCACCAGATCTTATTTAGGGGCTTCATAGCAAAGGGGGTGAATACATATGCATGACCACTTTTCCGTTATTTATTTTTTGAGCATTTTTTTGAAACAAGTTATTTTTTTAATTTCACTTCACCAATTTGGACTATTTTGTGTATGTCCATTACATGAATTCCAAATAAAAATCCATTTAAATTACAGGTTGTAATGCAACAAAATAGGAAAAACGCCAAGGGGGATGAATACTTTTGCAAGGCACTATAAGTAAATGTGATATTTCAGTTCTGTATATATATATATATATATATATATATATATTGCTAAAATTTCTAAAAACCTGTTTTTGCTTTGTCATTATGGGGTATTGTATGTAGATTGATGAGGATTATTATTTTTTAAATCCATTTTAGAATAAGGCTGTAACATAACAAAATGTAGAAAAAGTCAAGGGGTCTGAAGACTTTCCTAATGCTCTGTATTAAGCCATGGAGCACGTTCTGATTGGCCAGTGATGGGCCAAGCCTCGACACACCCACAACTTGTTTATTCATCAAAACCCAGTCCTTTCACGCCAACGCCAGCATCTGTGCCGATAATTGTGCTTGTGAAAATAGACCCCTGAACCACCCAGCGTTTAGATTGACCATTCCGTTAGGTTTGTTAAAATAGAGACATTCCTCTTTTTTTTTTCTTCACATCAAGTTATTAATTCATAGAAAACATTTATAAATATATTTTAAAGGTCCCCCCCCACCGGCAATCTGATAGCATGTAAAATCAATCATCAGATAAAAACAAATAAATATTGCATAGTAAATCTACTGAACAATACATCATATAGCCTCAAAAATAGTTTCAGATTATTGATACACGTTAAGGCCCATTGACTTGTCCAGAGTGGACACCTTGGCCCTGTCGTTCCTGGCCGTGGAGAGCTCCATGTTCCTTAAACGTGACCAGCCATTGTTGGTAACTGATGAGGTGGAATCCACCTTCCCACGGGGGGCCAGTATGAAAAAATACATAAATAACATATACACTCACTAACTGTAAGTCACTCTGGATAAGAAGCTAAATGACTAAAATGTAAAGTACAGAGATGACATCGTTGACTTTCCCCCAGAATTCAACCGCCCAAGGCATTTCCATTTCCAAAGGTCCCCTGTGGTGCTCACATAATGGCGATGGACTAATACCCATGTGATGTCTTTTTTGATAGGTTCTATAGGAAGTTTTCAAATTAATTAATTGGTGATTTGGTTTTTAGATTATCCAATATATTTTTCCATACTGTCTCCCAATTTATTTGTCTGTCGGAAAGTGTAAAATCTTTTTTCCAATACAGTGGATAGAAGTAATGGTTTTTGTGCCACTATAATAGAACTATAGATATCAGAAACAACTCTTTTTGAGGAGCGTTTGTCTGTTAGAAGTTTGACCAATGGGTGTACTGGTAATTCTGCTCCCCAGGGGACCCCATAGGCTCGCATGGATAGGCGGAGATTTCCTGGAAACTGAGGAGAATATGGGTGGGGCCAACATAGATGAACTCTTAAACTCTGTTAAATCCAAGGTCCAGTCAAACGTTTAGACACACCTACTCATTAGTTTGGAAACACCTACTCATTAACAGGCATACCTTCTTAAAAGTTAATTTGTGGAATTTCTTTCCTTCTTAATGAGTTTGAGCCAATCAGTTGTGTTGTGACAAGGTAGGGGAGGTATACAGAAGATAGCCCTATTTGGTAAAAGACCAAGTCCATATTATGGCAAGAACAGCTCAAATCAAAATCAAATCAAATCAAATCGTATTTGTCACATACACGTGTTTAGCAGATGTTATAGTGGGTGTAGCGAAATGCTTGTGCACAAACTATAGTTTTACAAGTCGGTTAGGACATCTACTTTGTGCATGACACAAGTAATTTTTCCAACAATTGTTTACAGACAGACAAGGAGGCCTACAAACCTGACTCAGTTATACCAGCTCTGTCAGGAGGAATGGGCCAAAATTCACCCAACTTATTGTGGGAAGCTTGTGGAAGGCTAGCCGAAACGTTTGACCCAAATTAAACAATTTAAAGGCAATGCTACCAAATAGTAATTGAGTGTATGTAAACTTCTGACCCACTGGGAATGTGATGAAATAAATAAAAGCTGAAATAAATCATTCACTCCTACTATTATTCTGACCATTTTCACATTCTTAAAATAAAGTGGTGATCCTAACTTACCTAAGACTGCGAATTTTTACTAGGATTAAATGTCAGGAATTGTGAAAGACTGATTTTAAATGTATTTTGGCTAAGGTGTATGTAAACTTCCGACTTCAACTTTAATACACACAAAACTAGTAAAGAATGGATTTAAGAAAATATACATATATGGACAAGCAATGACAGAGCGGCATGACTAAGATACAGTAGAATATTATAGAATAGAATGCAGTATATACATATGAGATGAGTAGTGCACGATATGTAACATTATTAAAGTGACTAGTGTTCCATTTCTTAAAAATGGCCAGTTGGTTTCAATAGGCCAGGCAGCCTCTAATGTGCTAGTGATGGCTATTTAACCAGTCTGATGGCCTTGAGATAGAAGCAGTCATGGATGAACAGGGAGTACAAGAGGGGGCTGAGCACGCACCCTTGTGGGGCCCCAGTGTTGCATCAGATGACCTGGCCTCCACAATCCCCCGACCTCAACCCAATTGAGATGGTTTGGGATGAGTCGGACCGCAGAGTGAAGGAAAAGCAGCCAACAAGTGCTCAGCATATGTGGGAACGCATTCAAGACTGTTGGAAAAGCATTCCAGGTGAAGCTGGTTGAGAGAATGCCAAGAGTGTGCAAAGCTGTCATCAAGGCAAAGGGTGGCGATTTGAAGAATCTCAAATATAAAATATATTTAGATTTGTTTAACACTTTTTGGGTTACTACATATGTGTTATTTCATAGTTTTGATGTCTTCACTAATTCTACAATGTAGAAAATAGTAAAAATAAAGAAAAACCCTTGAATGAGTAGGTGTGTCCAAACTAATGAGCAGGTGTGTCCAAACTAATGAGTAGGTGTGTCCAAACGTTTGACTCGTACCGTACTAACATATTGTGATCAAATATTGTAGTGAGGCATTACTGATTAATGTGAGGCAACATGAGACATTAATGATTAATGTGAGGCAACATGAGACATTACTGATTAATGTGAGGCAACAGGAGACATTACTGATTAATGTGAGGCAACATGAGACATTACTGATTAATGTGAGGCAACATGAGACATTACTGATTAATGTGAGGCAACATGAGACATTACTGATTAATGTGAGGCAACATGAGACATTACTGATTAATGTGAGGCAACATGAGACATTACTGATTAATGTGAGGCAACATGAGACATTAATGATCAACATTTCACTCCAAAACCGAAGTTGATTTTAGGTTTTATTTATTTTCTCTCGCTTCATCTCAACAATGGCCGCCATGTTTTCCGAAATATTTTAGACCGGCAGACTGATCACATGACTGATATCTGTGCTCTGATTGGAGGAACCAACCAATTACCCACTAGGTGGTGCTGCCAATCAAAACTCCCCAGATTATAAAAGGTTGCCTTTTTAAAATTTTTGTCTCTAAAAATGGCCAGTGTATCACCATGGCCTTAACCGTATTCCCTCAAAGCTAATGGTCTTCTTTAAAATCTCTTTTAAAAACAAATGTGAATAAACTTGCTTTTGATTGATTGTTTTGATTGATTGTATGTCAAATGATCAACATCAATAAAGTCATTCA
>LR778259.1:37331155-37410416 GCA_902810595.1 Coregonus sp. 'balchen'
GGGGGGAAAGGTGTTACAGGCTTAAGGGGGGAGGTGGTACAGGCTTAAGGGGGGAGGTGGTACAGGCTTAAGGGGGGAAGGTGTTACAGGCTTAAGGGGGGAGGTGGTACAGGCTTAAGGGGGGAGGTGGTACAGGCTTTGGTTTTTCCATTTATGTTTTGCGGTTGCGACTTTTGCACGTATAACTCGTTAGGCACACCGATTGGTGTCACCTCGTTAGTCAGTATGTGTTACACCTGTGCTGGTTGCCATCTCGTTAGTGGGAAGGCGTTTCACCTGTGCTGGCCCAGTGCTCCAGTTGTCTTGGTAGATGTGGAGGGGTAACACCTTTAGTTGGCGTTCCCAATTTGATTTCCAGAAAGACAATCCTTTCTCTGATCATACGTTTTTGTTTTGCTCCACCTTTTTCTAAGTTTGGTTTTTCTATTGTTTGCCTCTTAGTGGGCAGATTTAGTGGGTCTCATGGTGGGAGTCTTTTAGGTTCCAGGTGTTGTTGCTAGTCAACCTCCAGTGGACACCCCCATGAGTGCCTTTCAGAACCCCTCATAAAACCTCACCTGTTTCGTTTTGGTTGTTGTCAGTGACTCTGTTAGTTCCCCCTTCTGTTTGAGTGACAATTTGATTTTCTTGCTGGGGAACGGTCTGCTAATACAGGGCTATGTTTTGGTTGGCGATTTTTTTTCTCCTAAAAAGGAACTATCACAATTTCATTTAAACGTTAATGCGGTCTGTTCCAGTTGATCTCACGTATGAATCCCAAATGGCACCCCATACCCTTCATAGTGCCCTACTTTTCACCACAGTCCTATGGGCCCTGGTCAATAGTGCACTATATAGGGAATATGGTGCCAATTGGAATGCAATATTGTCTATTACAGCTTCATAACACATTTCAGTTAGCTACATACTGGATGAATGAGGCAAACGTGTTCTTCAGTTAGCTACAACGTGTTCTTCAGTTAGCTACAACGTGTTATTCAGTTAGCTACAACGTGTTCTTCAGTTAGCTACATACTGGATGAATGAGGCAAACGTGTTCTTCAGTTAGCTACAACGTGTTCTTCAGTTAGCTACAACGTGTTCTTCAGTTAGCTACAAAACGTGTTCTTCAGTTAGCTACATACTGGATGAATGAGGCAACGTGTTCTTCAGTTAGCTACAACGTGTTCTTCAGTTAGCTACAACGTGTTATTCAGTTAGCTACAACGTGTTATTCAGTTAGCTACAACGTGTTCTTCAGTTAGCTACATACTGGATGAATGAGGCAAACGTGTTCTTCAGTTAGCTACAACGTGTTCTTCAGTTAGCTACAACGTGTTCTTCAGTTAGCTACATACAGTGGGGAAAAAAAGTATTTAGTCAGCCACCAATTGTGCAAGTTCTCCCACTTAAGAAGATGAGAGAGGCCTGTAATTTTCATCATAGGTACACGTCAACTATGACAGACAAAATGAGAATTTTCTTTCCAGAAAATCACATTGTAGGATTTTTTATGAATTTATTTTCAAATTATGGTGGAAAATAAGTATTTGGTCAATAACAAAAGTTTCTCAATACTTTGTTATATACCCTTTGTTGGCAATGACACAGGTCAAACGTTTTCTGTAAGTCTTCACAAGGTTTTCACACACTGTTGCTGGTATTTTGGCCCATTCCTCCATGCAGATCTCCTCTAGAGCAGTGATGTTTTGGGGCTGTCGCTGGGCAACACAGACTTTCAACTCCCTCCAAAGATTTTCTATGGGGTTGAGATCTGGAGACTGGCTAGGCCACTCCAGGACCTTGAAATGCTTCTTACGAAGGCACTCCTTCGTTGCCCGGGCGGTGTGTTTGGGATCATTGTCATGCTGAAAGACCCACTCAAAATCTCACGATACATGGCCCCATTCATTCTTTCCTTTACACGGATCAGTCGTCCTGGTCCCTTTGCAGAAAAACAGCCCCAAAGCATGATGTTTCCACCCCCATGCTTCACAGTAGGTATGGTGTTCTTTGGATGCAACTCAGCATTCTTTGTCCTCCAAACACGACAAGTTGAGTTTTTACCAAAAAGTTCTATTTTGGTTTCATCTGACATTCTCCCAATCCTCTTCTGGATCATCCAAATGCACTCTAGCAAACTTCAGACGGGCCAGGACATGTACTGGCTTAAGCAGGGGGACACGTCTGGCACTGCAGGATTTGAGTCCCTGGCGGCGTAGTGTGTTACTGATGGTAGGCTTTGTTACTTTGGTCCCAGCTCTCTGCAGGTCATTCACTAGGTCCCCCTGTGTGGTTCTGGGATTTTTGCTCACCGTTCTTGTGATCATTTTGACCCCACGGGGTGAGATCTTGCGTGGAGCCCCAGATCGAGGGAGATTATCAGTGGTCTTGTATTTCTTCTATTTCCTAATAATTGCTCCCACAGTTGATTTCTTCAAACCAAGCTGCTTACCTATTGCAGATTCAGTCTTCCCAGCCTGGTGCAGGTCTACAATTTTGTTTCTGGTGTCCTTTGACAGCTCTTTGGTCTTGGCCAACGAGTGGAGGACAGAGGAGCCTCTTAAAGAAGAAGTTACAGGTCTGTGAGAGCCAGAAATCTTGCTTGTTTGTAGGTGACCAAATACTTATTTTCCACCATAATTTGCAAATAAATTCATAAAAAATCCTACAATGTGATTTTCTGGAAAAAAAATTCTCAATTTGTCTGTGATAGTTGACGTGTACCTATGATGAATATTACAGGCCTCTCTCACCTTTTTAAGTGGGAGAACTTGAACAATTGGTGGCTGACTAAATACTTTTTCCCCCACTGTACTGGATGTTGTTCATAACAAAGCACTGAAGAGTTCATAAGAACATCGTTTTGGTTTGAAATGTCACACTTCAGAACGTTTATGGCAACAATCACCAACATTTAATTTGGTCAACTTGATTCAGATTAATGCACCTTTTAGACAGTTGTTTATTTTACTTTAGAAAATCTGGACACTGAAATAGAAACCACACAATAGGTAAACCATGTTAACAGGTCTCTCTAGTCAATACAAACCACACAATAGGTAAACCATGTGTTAATACAGGTCTCTAGTCAATTTCGATTATGAAAGACACACCCAACACTTTGAAAAGGAGGGTCTGAATGTTACCCCTTGTAGACTGTCCTATATGACTGAAAGGTTAAGACGCTTGCTCTCCCACTTCAATCGGCCATTTAAGGAAACTGTAAAGGACTCCTTGACATTAAAGCAGCCATCAATACACAGAACAAAACTCATACAAAAAATTAATTCAAACATATTGGTCTATCAATTACAGCAGCTTAACCTGTAGGGGTTCAGTAGTGAACATTAAACTAAATCCAAACTCATTGATCTTGGAACTAAAACTAGGGAACTTGTGTTCTGTGTTCTGTGTGGATTTCACACGTTAATATCTACATATCTATCCCCAAGCTTTGTGTTCTGTGTGGATTTCACACGTTAATATCTACATATCTATCCCCAAGCTTTGTGTTCTGTGTGTAGAGTAGAGTGGGTTTGAATCTTCAATTCACAATTTGTATTAAAACTTTCAATCATAGAAAAAGCAGTAAAGAGATTCTTCCAATCACGTCTTTTCAGATCAAAAATATCTGTTCAAATAAATTATATCACAGATTATATTTCTTATTCACTAGATTACTACACGCTGTAAAAATATGAAGAGGAACCTTAGACTTGAGGAGACATGAGAAATATCGCAGAGACAAGGCATCAAAATCACACATCTATAGAAGAATCTATCTTATCTATCATTTTAGGGTTACAAAATGCAACATACACTCTCACTACATTATTACGGTGTCACAAAATCTATTTTAACTATAATATATTTGTTCGTGTATTAATTATAACTTATGATATGTTTTAGATATAGAATCAAAAATGAAACAATAACCACATTGTTACCAAGCAACATAGTATTACCAACACTATAAGTATGTAGCCTTCTTGAACAACAAAATATATACATTATAGTGCCAAATAATATAATACCTTACTTGGCCCTGTAAACTATAAAACATATCAACTCCTCAATACTGACCACTATGAAGAGGAATAACAACTCCTAGTGTTGCAGGTTGTAAAACTTGAGAGGGACCTCCTTCTCGGGAAGCTTTCTGCATAATATGCCATTTAGCAGACACTTTTATCCAAAGCGACTTACAGTCATGCGTGCATACATTTTTGTGTATGGGTGGTCCCGGGGATCGAACCCACTTCCTTGGCGTTACAAGCGCCGTGCTCTACCAGCTGAGCTACAGAGGACCACATGGTAGGTTTGTACACTGCAAATTGTCCGCAAGCAGCTCAAACAGATAGTATTTTACAAAAACATATATTTTTTAGAACATTGATTACATCTTACAGATTCTTACTGTAAACACCATAGGTTACCACAAACAAAGAAAATACTTTGGTGAGACACTTGGATTCGTCAATTCTACAGACGCAAAAATATACCTTGTGTACAAGAGAAAGAAAGTACAGTACATTTCCTATTCTAGTGAGACTAGCTGCATTTAGACCCTGGAGAATCAGACTGATGGTTGATTATTACTTACTGAGCTGCAGCAGTGGTCTGTTGGACAATGAGTGTTTTTTTTTACATCACTGATGATCTAACCTCAATTACCTCGTCAAATGTAGACCTACTGGCTGACTGGCTCTAGTCGAACATCACACGGACATCCTTTAATAAGTCCATAGCCCGTCAGTATTACAAATTCATATAATTCAAGTGATTTGCTCAAAACTATTGTCTTCATCTGGAATTCATTTCTAAAAGAAGATTTGAGGACCATCCAACATTCCCCCTGTGGTTAGGACCCCCTCTAGTTAGGACCTCCTCTAGTTAGGACCTCCTCTAGTTAGGACCCCCTCTAGTTAGGACCCCCTCTAGTTAGGACCTCCTCTATTCCTCCAACCTGCCTGGGACGCTACGGCAACTAAACATGGAAATAAATCAACATAAATGATCCTTATACAAACAAAACAATGATATTTTCTCTCATTAAAACAGGTCCCACCGGACATGATAGAAGACCTCTATCTGGGTCGGTTGGATCCTCTTCCTCCCCTACTGGCCTGGACTTTGCCTACAGTAGTTGCGCCACGCACTAAATGGCCCCCCCTCCCTCACACCCCGCAGTCACTGGTTCTGTCCTGTAGTTTCCTGTTGAGGGTGAGGAGGGTGACGAGGACGGCAACCGCAAGGTGGAACAGCAGCTGCCAGACATTCCTCAGCCCAAACAGGAAGCAGTTAGATACCACAACCACACTCAGCAGTACCAGGCACTTGACCCTCTTCAGAGAAGAGTGGAACAGGTATAGGTGACACTGACCAACACAGCACAGGAACGCCAGCAGAAACGCCACCACGTTCCAGATTCCTTCATAATCATCCTGTAGCAAAGAAAAGGACATCAGAACAGTGTTGGCTCCTGAATTCAGTAGATCTTTATGAGCAGAATATAAGACATTATCAGCCAAGATAAATTGGACCTGGCTAAATAGAATAGTCTACCTGGAAGGTGTCTTCTATATGGTTAACAGAATAGTCTACCTGGAAGGTGTCTTCTATATGGTTAACAGAATAGTCTACCTGGAAGGTGTCTTCTATATGGTTAACAGAATAGTCTACCTGGAAGGTGTGCTCTATGAGGTGAACGCCCCTGATGAGGTTCAGAGAAGAACACATGATGTTGAGGACCAGTGAGAGGATTCCTGGGACGGTCACCGGCTCCAACCTCTGGATCTGACCTGGAAGACCGATCCAACACAACACAGGATCAAGCAACGTCTAACTGAAGTAACAGTGCAACGTTGATCTGTGGTTAGAGGCAACGTCCTCCTCCTCCTGATTCTTACCGGATTCAGAAAATGTTTCCGCGTAGCCATTGGCAGACCCGTTGGTAAGCTCCACCTCCTCCAGGGTGAGGATCTGCAAGGGGCGTGTTTTCAGATCCTCCTGTACTTCGGCCAGAGTGACCTCCAGCGCTGGACCACCCTTCCAGTTATACTGCTGCTGCAGCCACGCTATGCTGTTGTCTATAATATAATATAATATAATATTAACCCTTCCAGTTATACTGCTGCTGCAGCCACGCTATGCTGCTGTCTATAATATAATATAATATAATATTAACCCTTCCAGTTATACTGCTGCTGCAGCCACGCTATGCTGTTGTCTATAATATAATATAATATTAACCCTTCCAGTTATACTGCTGCTGCAGCCACGCTATGCTGTTGTCTATAATATAATATAATATAATATTAACCCTTCCAGTTATACTGCTGCTGCAGCCACGCTATGCTGTTGTCTATAATATAATATAATATAATATTAACCCTTCCAGTTATACTGCTGCTGCAGCCACGCTATGCTGTTGTCTATAATATAATATAATATTAACCCTTCCAGTTATACTGCTGCTGCAGCCACGCTATGCTGTTGTCTATAATATAATATAATATAATATTAACCCTTCCAGTTATACTGCTGCTGCAGCCACGCTATGCTGTTGTCTATAATATAATATAATATAATATTAACCCTTCCAGTTATACTGCTGCTGCAGCCACGCTATGCTGTTGTCTATAATATAATATAATATAATATTAACCCTTCCAGTTATACTGCTGCTGCAGCCACACTATGCTGTTGTCTATAATATAATATTAACCCTTCCAGTTATACTGCTGCTGCAGCCACGCTATGCTGTTGTCTATAATATAATATAATATAATATTAACCCTTCCAGTTATACTGCTGCTGCAGCCACGCTATGCTGTTGTCTATAATATAATATAATATTAACCCTTCCAGTTATACTGCTGCTGCAGCCACGCTATGCTGTTGTCTATAATATAATATAATATTAACCCTTCCAGTTATACTGCTGCTGCAGCCACGCTATGCTGTTGTCTATAATATAATATAATATTAACCCTTCCAGTTATACTGCTGCTGCAGCCACGCTATGCTGTTGTCTATAATATAATATAATATTAACCCTTCCAGTTATACTTCTGCTGCAGCCACGCTATGCTGTTGTCTATAATATAATATAATATAATATAATATTAAACCCTTCCAGTTATACTGCTGCTGCAGCCACGCTATGCTGTTGTCTATAATATAATATAATATAATATTAACCCTTCCAGATATACTGCTGCTGCAGCCACGCTATGCTGTTGTCTATAATATAATATTAACCCTTCCAGTTATACTGCTGCTGCAGCCACGCTATGCTGTTGTCTATAATATAATATAATATTAACCCTTCCAGTTATACTGCTGCTGCAGCCACGCTATGCTGTTGTCTATAATATAATATAATATATTAACCCTTCCAGTTATACTGCTGCTGCAGCCACGCTATGCTGTTGTCTATAATATAATATTAACCCTTCCAGTTATACTGCTGCTGCAGCCACGCTATGCTGTTGTCTATAATATAATATAATATTAACCCTTCCAGTTATACTGCTGCTGCAGCCACGCTATGCTGTTGTCTATAATAGAATATAATATTAACCCTTCCAGTTATACTGCTGCTGCAGCCACGCTATGCTGTTGTCTATAATAGAATATAATATAATATTAACCCTTCCAGTTATACTGCTGCTGCAGCCACGCTATGCTGTTGTCTATAATATAATATAATATAATATAATATTAACCCTTCCAGTTATACTGCTGCTGCAGCCACGCTATGCTGTTGTCTATAATATAATATAATATAATATTAACCCTTCCAGTTATACTGCTGCTGCAGCCACGCTATGCTGTTGTCTATAATATAATATAATATAAACCCTTCCAGTTATACTGCTGCTGCAGCCACGCTATGCTGTTGTCTATAATATAATATAATATAATATTAACCCTTCCAGTTATACTGCTGCTGCAGCCACGCTATGCTGTTGTCTATAATATAATATAATATAATATTACCCTTCCAGTTATACTGCTGCTGCAGCCACGCTATGCTGTTGTCTATAATATAATATAATATTAACCCTTCCAGTTATACTGCTGCTGCAGCCACGCTATGCTGTTGTCTATAATATAATATAATATATTAACCCTTCCAGTTATACTGCTGCTGCAGCCACGCTATGCTGTTGTCTATAATATAATATAATATAATATTAACCCTTCCAGTTATACTGCTGCTGCAGCCATGCTATGCTGTTGTCTATAATATAATATAATATAATATTAACCCTTCCAGTTATACTGCTGCTGCAGCCACGCTATGCTGTTGTCTATAATATAATATTAACACTTCCAGTTATACTGCTGCTGCAGCCACGCTATGCTGTTGTCTATAATATAATATAATATTAACCCTTCCAGTTATACTGCTGCTGCAGCCACGCTATGCTGTTGTCTATAATATAATATAATATAATATAATATTAACCCTTCCAGTTATACTGCTGCTGCAGCCACGCTATGCTGTTGTCTATAATATAATATAATATTAACCCTTCCAGTTATACTGCTGCTGCAGCCACGCTATGCTGTTGTCTATAATATAATATAATATAAACCCTTCCAGTTATACTGCTGCTGCAGCCACGCTATGCTGTTGTCTATAATATAATATAATATAATATTAACCCTTCCAGTTATACTGCTGCTGCAGCCACGCTATGCTGTTGTCTATAATATAATATAATATAATATTAACCCTTCCAGTTATACTGCTGCTGCAGCCACGCTATGCTGTTGTCTATAATATAATATAATATTAACCCTTCCAGTTATACTGCTGCTGCAGCCACGCTATGCTGTTGTCTATAATATAATATAATATTAACCCTTCCAGTTATACTGCTGCTGCAGCCACGCTATGCTGTTGTCTATAAATTAATATAATATAAACCCTTCCAGTTATACTGCTGCTGCAGCCACGCTATGCTGTTGTCTATAATATAATATAATATAATATTAACCCTTCCAGTTATACTGCTGCTGCAGCCACGCTATGCTGTTGTCTATAATATAATATAATATAATATTAACCCTTCCAGTTATACTGCTGCTGCAGCCACGCTATGCTGTTGTCTATAATATAATATAATATAACATAATATTAACCCTTCCAGTTATACTGCTGCTGCAGCCACGCTATGCTGTTGTCTATAATATAATATAATATAATATTAACCCTTCCAGTTATACTGCTGCTGCAGCCACGCTATGCTGTTGTCTATAATATAATATTAACACTTCCAGTTATACTGCTGCTGCAGCCACGCTATGCTGTTGTCTATAATATAATATAATATTAACCCTTCCAGTTATACTGCTGCTGCAGCCACGCTATGCTGTTGTCTATAATATAATATAATATTAACCCTTCCAGTTATACTGCTGCTGCAGCCACGCTATGCTGTTGTCTATAATATAATATAATATTAACCCTTCCAGTTATACTTCTGCTGCAGCCACGCTATGCTGTTGTCTATAATATAATATAATATAATATTAACCCTTCCAGTTATACTGCTGCTGCAGCCACGCTATGCTGTTGTCTATAATATAATATAATATAATCCCTTCCAGTTATACTGCTGCTGCAGCCACGCTATGCTGTTGTCTATAATATAATATTAACCCTTCCAGTTATACTGCTGCTGCAGCCACGCTATGCTGTTGTCTATAATATAATATAATATTAACCCTTCCAGTTATACTGCTGCTGCAGCCACGCTATGCTGTTGTCTATAATATAATATAATATAATATTAACCCTTCCAGTTATACTGCTGCTGCAGCCACGCTATGCTGTTGTCTATAATATAATATAATATAATATAAACCCTTCCAGTTATACTGCTGCTGCAGCCACGCTATGCTGTTGTCTATAATATAATATAATATAATATTAACCCTTCCAGTTATACTGCTGCTGCAGCCATGCTATGCTGTTGTCTATAATATAATATAATATAATATTAACCCTTCCAGTTATACTGCTGCTGCAGCCACGCTATGCTGTTGTCTATAATATAATATAATATTAACCCTTCCAGTTATACTGCTGCTGCAGCCACGCTATGCTGTTGTCTATAATATAATATAATATAATATTAACCCTTCCAGTTATACTGCTGCTGCAGCCATGCTATGCTGTTGTCTATAATATAATATAATATAATATTAACCCTTCCAGTTATACTGCTGCTGCAGCCACGCTATGCTGTTGTCTATAATATAATATAATATTAACCCTTCCAGTTATACTGCTGCTGCAGCCACGCTATGCTGTTGTCTATAATATAATATAATATAATATTAACCCTTCCAGTTATACTGCTGCTGCAGCCACGCTATGCTGTTGTCTATAATATAATATAATATTAACCCTTCCAGTTATACTGCTGCTGCAGCCACGCTATGCTGTTGTCTATAATATAATATAATATAATATTAACCCTTCCAGTTATACTGCTGCTGCAGCCACGCTATGCTGTTGTCTATAAATTAATATAATATAAACCCTTCCAGTTATACTGCTGCTGCAGCCACGCTATGCTGTTGTCTATAATATAATATAATATTAACCCTTCCAGTTATACTGCTTCTGCAGCCACGCTATGCTGTTGTCTATAATATAATATAATATAACATAATATTAACCCTTCCAGTTATACTGCTGCTGCAGCCACGCTATGCTGTTGTCTATAATATAATATAATATTAACCCTTCCAGTTATACTGCTGCTGCAGCTACGCTATGCTGTTGTCTATAATATAATATAATATAATATTAACCCTTCCAGTTATACTGCTGCTGCAGCCACGCTATGCTGTTGTCTATAATATAATATAATATAATATTAACCCTTCCAGTTATACTGCTGCTGCAGCCACGCTATGCTGTTGTCTATAATATAATATAATATAATATTAACCCTTCCAGTTATACTGCTGCTGCAGCCACGCTATGCTGTTGTCTATAATATAATATAATATAATATTAACCCTTCCAGTTATACTGCTGCTGCAGCCACGCTATGCTGTTGTCTATAATATAATATAATATAATATTAACCCTTCCAGTTATACTGCTGCTGCAGCCACGCTATGCTGTTGTCTATAATATAATATAATATAATATTAACCCTTCCAGTTATACTGCTGCTGCAGCCACGCTATGCTGTTGTCTATAATATAATATAATATAATATTAACCCTTCCAGTTATACTGCTGCTGCAGCCACGCTATGCTGTTGTCTATAATATAATATAATATAATATTAACCCTTCCAGTTATACTGCTGCTGCAGCCACGCTATGCTGTTGTCTATAATATAATATAATATTAACCCTTCCAGTTATACTGCTGCTGCAGCCACGCTATGCTGTTGTCTATAATATAATATAATATAATATAATATATTAACCCTTCCAGTTATACTGCTGCTGCAGCCACGCTATGCTGTTGTCTATAATATAATATAATATAATATTAACCCTTCCAGTTATACTGCTGCTGCAGCCACGCTATGCTGTTGTCTATAATATAATATAATATTAACCCTTCCAGTTATACTGCTGCTGCAGCCACGCTATGCTGTTGTCTATAATATAATATAATATAATATTAACCCTTCCAGTTATACTATTGCTGCAGCCACGCTATGCTGTTGTCTATAATATAATATAATATAATATTAACCCTTCCAGTTATACTGCTGCTGCAGCCACGCTATGCTGTTGTCTATAATATAATATAATATTAACCCTTCCAGTTATACTGCTGCTGCAGCCACGCTATGCTGTTGTCTATAATATAATATAATATAATATAATATTAACCCTTCCAGTTATACTGCTGCTGCAGCCACGCTATGCTGTTGTCTATAATATAATATAATATAATATTAACCCTTCCAGTTATATTCCTGCTGCAGCCACGCTATGCTGTTATCTATAATATAATATAATATAATATTAACCCTTCCAGTTATACTGCTACTGCAGCCACGCTATGCTGTTGTCTATAATATAATATAATATTAACCCTTCCAGTTATACTGCTGCTGCAGCCACGCTATGCTGTTGTCTATAATATAATATAATATAATATTAACCCTTCCAGTTATACTGCTGCTGCAGCCACGCTATGCTGTTGTCTATAATATAATATAATATAATATTAACCCTTCCAGTTATACTGCTGCTGCAGCCACGCTATGCTGTTGTCTATAATATAATATAATATTAACCCTTCCAGTTATACTGCTGCTGCAGCCACGCTATGCTGTTGTCTATAATATAATATAATATAATATAATATAATATTAACCCTTCCAGTTATACTGCTGCTGCAGCCACGCTATGCTGTTGTCTATAATATAATATAATATTAACCCTTCCAGTTATACTGCTGCTGCAGCCACGCTATGCTGTTGTCTATAATATAATATAATATAATATTAACCCTTCCAGTTATACTGCTGCTGCAGCCACGCTATGCTGTTGTCTATAATATAATATAATATTAACCCTTCCAGTTATACTGCTGCTGCAGCCACGCTATGCTGTTGTCTATAATATAATATAATATAATATTAACCCTTCCAGTTATACTGCTGCTGCAGCCACTCTATGCTGTTGTCTATAATATAATATAATATTAACCCTTCCAGTTATACTGCTGCTGCAGCCACGCTATGCTGTTGTCTATAATATAATATAATATTAACCCTTCCAGTTATACTGCTGCTGCAGCCACGCTATGCTGTTGTCTATAATATAATATAATATAATATAATATTAACCCTTCCAGTTATACTGCTGCTGCAGCCACGCTATGCTGTTGTCTATAATATAATATAATATAATATAATATAATATTAACCCTTCCAGTTATACTGCTGCTGCAGCCACGCTATGCTGTTGTCTATAATATAATATAATATAATATAATATTAACCCTTCCAGTTATACTGCTGCTGCAGCCACGCTATGCTGTTGTCTATAATATAATATAATATAATATTAACCCTTCCAGTTATACTGCTGCTGCAGCCACGCTATGCTGTTGTCTATAATATAATATAATATAATATTAACCCTTCCAGTTATACTGCTGCTGCAGCCACGCTATGCTGTTGTCTATAATATAATATAATATAATATTAACCCTTCCAGTTATACTGCTGCTGCAGCCACGCTATGCTGTTGTCTATAATATAATATAATATAATATTAACCCTTCCAGTTATACTGCTGCTGCAGCCACGCTATGCTGTTGTCTATAATATAATATAATATAATATTAACCCTTCCAGTTATACTGCTGCTGCAGCCACGGTATCCTGTTATCTAATAACCATCAATCACACGATGGTTGTCGTGGTCATGTCGTATGTTATTGTATGTAGTTAAGTATCAGTGACTATTGGTTGTCGTATGTTATTAAGTATCTGGACTCCTGACTACATGACTGCCTCATGGGATCTGTCATGGTTTTAGAACACCAGAGACACGTTCATATTTTGATGACCTACAGATGACCTCATCTGTTCAATACATTTTGATGACCTACAGATGACCTCATCTGTTCAATACATTTTGATGACCTACAGATGACCTCATCTGTTCAATACATTTTGATGACCTACAGATGACCTCATCTGTTCAATACATTTTGATGACATACAGATGACCTCATCTGTTCAATACATTTTGATGACCTCATCTGTTCAATACATTTTGATGACCTACAGATGACCTCATCTGTTCAATACATTTTGATGACCTACAGATGACCTCATCTGTTCAATACATTTTGATGAACTACAGATGACCTCATCTGTTCAATACATTTTGATGACCTACAGATGACCTCATCTGTTCAATACATTTTGATGACCTACAGATGACCTCATCTGTTCAATACATTTTGATGAACTACAGATGACCTCATCTGTTCAATACATCATAAAATGCTGGCTCTAGGCCAGGGGTAGGCAACACTGGTTTTTGATTTATCCGACCTGGAAGACCAGGTGTGTTGAATTTAGGCAATCACTGAACTGATCAATCAGCTCAGTTGGTCAGGTGTGGTGCCTAGTTGGAACAATATCCTGCAGTACCTGCGGCACTCCAGGAACAGGGTTGCCTACCCCTGCTCTACGCCATCACCTCCACCCTTCTCCTTCTGCTACTCAACCCTCCACCTCCTTTACCTCCACCCATCCCCTCTCACGCCTCTCCTTCCTCCTCCACCCCTCCTCTCTTCACCCACCCCTCTCTCCCTCCTTCCTCTACTCCCTCCACCCCTACTCCCTCCCCTCCCCCCAGCCCCACTCCTCTCTCCGTCCCCTCCTCTCTCCCTCATACCCCTCCCCTCCTCTCTCCCTCATAACCCTCCCCTTCACTTCCACCCCTCTCCTACACACCGAACTCCAGGAAGGGGTAAGGCCTGGCTGCCAGGGCAACCTTGGCGCTGTCCATATGTGCTGTGAAGTCCCAGCGCAGGTCCTCTAGGAAACAGAAGGCCATGGCTGCAGGGAGGCTGGCGTCACACACGCTCATGTAGGATACGCCCTCACTGGAGAGGAAACTAGAGGAGAGGGAGGTGGAAAGGAGGAGGGGGGTTTAAGTAAACAAACAGCCCACAGCAAGACGTACAACCCTTCACAGAACAGCGCAAACTGGCACGCAGCAGGACAGTTTCTGGCTCCTTTCAAAATGTTGATACTGGTTTCTGATCTGTTCAACCAATTCTGTCTAACGTCAACTCAAATGATCCCTGTTATTCTGTACAGGCTTCCTTCTTTTCACTCTGTCATTTAGGTTAGTATTGTGGAGTAACTACAATGTTGTTGATCCATCCTCAGTTTTCTCCTATCACAGCCATTAAACTCTTAACTGTTTTAAAGTCACCATTGGCCTCATGGTGAAATCCCTGAGCGGTTTCCTTTCTCACCAGCAACTGAGTTAGGAAGGAAGCTTGTATCTCTGTAGTGACTGGGGGTATTGATACACCATCCAAAGTGTAATTAATAACTTCACCATGCTCAAAGGGATATTCAATGTCTGCTTTTTATTTTTTTACATCTACCAATAGGTGCCCTTCTTTGCAAGGCATTGGAAAACCTCCCTGGTCTTTGTGGTTGAATCTGTGTTTGAAATTCACTGCACGACTGAGGGACCTTACAAATAACGGTATGTGTGGGGTACAAAGGTGAGGTAGTCATTCAAAAGTCATGTTAAACACTATTATTGCACACAAAGTGAGTCCATGCAACTTATTCTGGGACTTGTTAAGCACATCACTCCTCCTAAACTTACTTAAGGTTGCCATAACAAAGGGGTTGAATACTTTTTCATTCAAGACATTTCAGCTTTGAATTAATTGCTAAAAAAATTGATAATTCAGGCTGTAACAACAAAATGTGGAAAAAGTTAAAGGGGTGTGAATACTTTCTGAAGTGTCCTTACTATATACACACAACTCAGGTATAGTATATACTATACATAATATCTATCTATCTTACTATATATTGAGGTCATGGCCCTTGACCGCCCCTCTGTCGGGGAACAGGCTGAGGGTCTTGGAGATGGTCCGTAGCTGCTGCTTCTTCTCTTGCAGCTCTGGGTTGTGTTGGAAGTCAGTGGAGGCTGAGAGGGGCAGACCATCCCTGACCCGCACCACCAGGGCAAACAGGATCAGAGACATGGTCCACATAGCCTGCAACCACAAAACACAGGAAACATTTAACACAGCGCAATACAAAATACAACACAACAGAGGACAGGACATGACATGACAGGACAGGACAGGAGACTCAGAGAATCAATACAACTGAGTCACATCTGGTATAAGTCAGTACCGCAGTCAGGGGTGTATTCATTAGGAACCAAACGCAAGCAAACGGAACTAAAGAGGGAGGGACTTACATAAATCTGTCCAATAGAAATGAGGTTCTATTATGCCCCAGTTGTCAGTCACTAGGTGGTGCATCAGCTCAGTGGTAGCAGGCTAACAGTTAGCTAGCTAGTGTAATACATGGCAGAATGATGGCAAATGCATCTACAATCTCTAGATGATGGTTTCAAACATTACGAATCCTGTTTAACAATTCTTACAAGGTGATGCTGATGAGTAAGGCAAGGGGTCTCTGCCCCCTTTTGAACTCATTTGTGCATTTTTTAAACACCCGTAACTGCCATTTCTTGTGATCTAGAGTCTTAAAACTATCAAGTAAAACATGTAAATAAACATGATTTAGGGAAAACCCTGTAATATTTCCTTGTTACCCTAACTTAGCTAGCTAACAGTAGGGACGTCAAAGGTTCAGTATAATTACATCAACGTTCCAAATCGCTGGTAGTACGTTCGAGATTTCTACGACCTGAAGCAAGCACACAATGCATACCTGCCGAGCTTGTGCACGTGTTTTAGGCTAGGGCGGTATCCAGATTTTCGTATCTCGGGATTTACGCCCCCAAAAATTCACCAAAAAAGCCCACTGAGCATCTTTTACCAGAATGCTAACAAAATTAGCACAAGTACAAGCGAATGTCCATGGAGGCTGCTAGCTAAATATGCTAAAGACCGCAAACGGGAAAAAATATATAATTGCAAAGATAGGCTGTCCAGCTCATACAGTTCTACATATGTAGGTAGGAGCTACCGAATGGCATGTTGGGTAAGTTTGGACATTTACAAGTCACATGAAGGTGCTGGCCCTGGGACAGCATGTCTACACCCGGTGTCTGGAGTCGCTAGGGCAACAGGTCTGCCTGCTCTGAGAAGATAGGGGAGGAGCCTAGGGAGTCGCTAGGGCAACAGGTCTGCCTGCTCTGAGAAGATAGGGGAGGAGCCTAGGGAGTCGCTAGGGCAACAGGTCTGCCTGCTCTGAGAAGATAGGGGAGGAGCCTAGGGAGTCGCTAGGGCAACAGGTCTGCCTGCTCTGAGAAGATAGGAGAAACAACAAGGAAATCAAGATATCATCCGAAGGGCTTCGACTTCTCAAACACAACGATGCCCAGTCACCTTATTAATTCAGCCACTCACTAGAAAGTTCCATTTAGGGGTTGCAGAATGCTTTGTTTTTCACGCAGGAAAAAATAAGTATCTTGCTGCGTTTTGTAAATGCAGATCTAAATATGGTTCTTATTGTCATTTCTGCTTCAGACTAATTCTGTGCTTCAGTAGCACTTCTCCACTCTGAGAATTCAGGAACTGCCTCTAACTGATCTGTAGCTTTTTTCCTCAGGTACTTTTCTCAGTGTAGACAGTCTACTTTTCTCCATCAAATTCAAGATTAATTTGAGGCAAAACATTAGGAAATGTAGCTGGCTACATTATTTCTATGATAAACAGAAATATGTTGGCTATGCATAGTTTTAGCAGAAAATACCTTGCTTTTTAATTGTACGCCCATTTAGCCTACTTGCCTACTTGTGTGGCTGCCTAGTTGGTTAGCTTTAGCTACCTGTAGATTCATGCAGGGTAGTAATGTTATGAGTTGGGATTATGGTTCATTGTTTAGCTAGCTAGGTCTTTTTTTGTTGTTGGTACTTTCACACCTTTTTCTCCCCAATTTCGTGATATCCAATTGGTAGTTACAGTCTTGTCCTATCGCTGCAACTCCCCTACGGACTCGGGAAAGGCATAGGTCGAGAGCAATGCGTCCTCCGAAACACGACCCTGCCAAGCCGCATTGCTTCTTGACACACTGCTCGCTAAACCCAGAAGCTAACCGCACCAATGTGTCAGAGGAAACACCGTCCAGCTGGCGACCGACCATAGTCAGTTTGCAGGCGCCCGGTCCGGCACAAGGAGTCGCTAGAGCGCGATGGGACTTTGAAATTCCGGCCGGCCAAACCCTCCCCTAAACTGGACGACGCTGGGCCAAATGTGCGCCGCCTCATGGGTCTCCCGGTCACGGCCAGCTGTGACACAGCCTGGGATCGAAACCGGGTCTGTAGTGACACTTCAAGCACTGCGATGCAGTCCTGCTGCTGGGTTGTTGCCCTCCTACGGCCTCCTCCACGTCTCCTGATGTACTGGCCTGTCTCCTGGTAGCGCCTCCATGCTCTGGACACTACACTGACAGACACAGCAAACCTTCTTGCCACAGCTCGCATTGATGTGCCATCCTGGATGAGATGCACTACCTGAGCCACTTGTGTGGGTTGTAGACTCCATCTCATGCTACCACTAGAGTGAAAGCACCGCCAGCATTCAAAAAGTGACCAAAACATCAGCCAGGAAGCATAGGAACTGAGAAGTGGTCTGTGGTCACCACCTGCAAAACCAGTCCTTTATTGGGGGTGTCTTGCTAATTGCCTATAATTTCCACCTGTTGTCTATTCCATTTGCACAACAGCATGTGAAATGTATTGTCAATCAGTGTTGCTTCCTAAGTGGACAGTTTGATTTCACAGAAGTGTGATTGACTTGGAGTTACATTGTGTTGTTTAAGTGTTCCCTTTATTTTTTTGAGCAGTGTATATCACCAGTAGTGATTCCAGTCTTCCCGTTATCATTGTCAGAGTGGACACATTGTTTGCAGAGTGCACAACCTATGCTACACTTGTGAGAAACAAGTTTTGATTTATTTAATTCCATTTACGAGTGTTGTCAATTTAGTCATTGTCTTTTGTTTGGAGCGCTCCTGTCAATGTTGAGTAAGGACGCGCACGCGCACGCATAGAAGTAGGCCTATAGGCTACCTGGCCTGATTATTCATAGAAGTAGGCCTATAGGCTACCTGGCCTGATTATTCATAGAAGTAGGTCTATAGTCTACCTGGCCTGCGCTCAAATGTAGGCATATAAATGTGCCCATTTGGGGATCTGATAGTATTTCTGATTGGCTTAACGCACCACCACTAAATGACCTGTGCAGCTTTTCAAAGTAATGTTTTCTTCACCTCAAACAGCAAGCAAACAAAGTCAGTTTTTACATCCATTGAGAATTACAATAGTTCCTCAATGTATTTTTTTTTTAAATATTTCCAGCTCTCTCTCTTTCGATAACAACTCAGCGTGAAAGGGAAAAATGTCATGCTCTGATCCACTAGAAATTTCATAAAATAGGCCTACCTGATTACTTCTTATCCGTGCTTGACTTGGACTGAAATAGGTTCCTGTCCTCATTTTGGGTGCTGGTTCTGTTTACATGTAAGTGCAGGAGCTCCACAATACTTTTGAGCTCTAATTCTATAAGAGGAACAGGAGCTAATATTCTATAAGAGGAACAGGAGCTAATATTCTATAAGAGGAACAGGAGCTAATATTCTATAAGAGGAACAGGAGCTAATATTCTATAAGAGGAACAGGAGCTCAAGCAGTAGAACATTTGAGGTGCCGGTACTCAGCTCCGGTGTGCTCCTACCCAAGTCAAGCACTGCTTCTTATCCCTTGAGCAAACTCAAATGGCCTACAGCTGTGTCTGTTCTGAGCTCACTGGCGCAGGAAACTCTGAGGGCCCAGAATATTTTATACAATGTTGCAAGTTCCTTGCAGACAGGCCATGCATAGCCAATGTGATTTATAAGACATTTATTTTTATTAGGATATTTTCTACCTGCAGGCTGCAATGTTTTTATTTGTTGGCTTTATGTAGGCTATTTTTACATAGTTGGCAATGGAAGTTACTTTTTAGGTTTGTATCATTTTCCTTTAGATTTGGATAAACTTTGACAATGATTTTGAGATATGAAGACATAAATTAAACTGTTTCACGAAAATGTGCATATGAAAACCATAACTGGCAAGCAGATCGGTAGAAATGGTAAGATAAATTGGCATTCCACATGAGAAAGGTTAAAATATAATTGTATTCAACATTCTGGCTTGTAGAGGTCGTCAGAGGAAACTTTCCTGATCCAAACGCTCATTTATGCCCGACGTTGAATCCAATGCAATTCAACGTCAGGTGGAGGTTAGCCCTGCCTGCTAACAGATGGCTACAGTAGATAGCTGAATGCACGTTTCTTACCACACCAAGTGAAATAGGAGTCTAAAAGTAGCAATGTGTTCAGCAGCAAGCCTGACTTTAGTCACAGTGAGTGACTTTAGATGCATAATTATCTTACGAATGCATATCACAAATAAGCCCACTGTGGCGAACATCCACATTGCTTCCTGCAGAGGTTGGCTGGCTAACGACGTTAGCAGCTAGCTATTTACTATGTTCACCTTACCTTAACATTCTTCGGTTCATTTTGCTTAGCTCACATTGTTGTGATACAACATGTGAATGAAAGTAGACCCTTTAGTTATGTTTGTCAATTTACTGCACATTGACATATAATTTAAAGTAGACTGTTGCCCAATACTTTGAAAGACCAACTAGCTTTCTTAATATTTCGCTAAGAATTGTGGGAGAAGATGAAAACAAATCTCTTTCCGGGTTCCGCGATTTTTTTTTTTTTTTAAAGAAACAGTAGCTTAATAAACTTCACGGTTAGGGTTGGGACATCCTGTCCTGTCCTGTCCCTTCCCTTCCCTTCCCTTCCCTTCCCTTCCCTTCCCTTCCCTTCCCTTCCCTTCCCTTCCCTTACCTTACCTTACCTTAACCCAGTTTCCCAAACTCGGTCCTGTTGCTTGAAATGAGATGGTCCTTCTCCACTCGCCCGTAGACCCGTCGCCAGAACGATGCAGTTGGACGGCCTTTGATTTGCATAGGCGGGCACCTTTTTTACCGGACCTCCTATGTTTGCACGCGCTTGCGCGTTCACATTTTCTAAACGGCTGTATTAGTGAAGACCACAGGCAGCTGTTTGGGGAAGCTTACAGTGTATCCTACCGTTTCTACTAATCTGCGTGCCAGTTAGGATTATTTTTATATGCGCATTTTCGTGGAACAGATTCATTTCAATGATAACCTTTTCGTTTCTCAAAATCATTGTCACGTTGTCAATCATAAAAATCAGAAGAAAAATTATAAAAATCTAAAAGTAAAAATGTAACTATGGCAAGAGCACTAGCCTCTACCATAGGGACACATTGATATAAGGTGATCCATTGGCGGATAAAGAAATGAGAGCGTAGAACTCAGAGATACAGCAGTAGGCCTACAACTTCCATCATCAACTAAGTCAAATGCAAAGGCCTAAAGCCGACGAAGAATGTTTTAAATAAAATATCAGGTGAAAATTCCGGTTCTTACAATCACATGAATCTCTCTACTCCGCCTGTCTGCCTCCCTTTCTGTCTTGACTTGAACTATTGCTGTAACAAAGCATCCTTAGTCTGGTCAGAAGCTGTCGCTAGCGAACTTGCAACATTGTATCGACTAGCCTATTTCAGGCCCTCCGTTTCTGGTTTTTATGACGTTTCCACTGGATATATGGGATCATCAGATCATGATATTTTACTCTCTCTCTCACCGACACTTGGTGAATATCGAGGCCGGGAGTGTCGGAACGATTTTTCAAATACTGAGGAACTATCATTCGCAATGGACGTACATTTTTTAAAACAAATACTTCCTTGACTTGTGTGAGGCAAAGAAAAATGGAGTGGTGTAGCCTACGTGGTGAGTTAAGACAATCAGAAATCAGACATTGCCAAATGGCCACTTTCCTACATATGCATGTGTAACCGGTGCAGCTGTAGCTCTGCAGTGTGTGATTGATTGGGACATCTTAACAACACCATCCACTTATGAGTAAACTCTAAATATAAAACATTATTCATTAACAAAACACTGTGACTCTGTGCTTAAAGGAATCAAACTTTTCTGAAGACGATAGAAAAAGCGAGCCTACCTCTCATAGTGCATCGAAATGATTTGAGCAGGACAAAACGTAAGGACACACCCCTATTCCCAGGATGCAGTCATCCATAATAACACATCAACATGCTATATTAATATATGAACCTGGTGAAATTCACAAAGTACTTTAACAACTGTTACACATGCATTCTGTAGAGAGACGCACCATATCTTCGCCACACCCACCTCACTTTCTTCTTGATGCAACATTTTAAATTATACTCAGGACACATTATCTTCACATATTTTAGACGCTTTTCACTGACAGCCGCAATTCAATCAGCTAGACTATTGCCATGCACACTACCCAAATTGCGGGCTTCCCAAACATTTTTACATTTTACATTTTAGTCATTTAGCAGACGCTCTTATCCAGAGCGACTTACAGTTAGTGCATACATTATTATTATTTTTGTTATTTTTTCTATAATTTTTCGTTGTTTTGTTCTTTATTTTTATTTATTTTTTATATTTTTATTTTTTATTTTTTTCATACTGGCCCCCCGTGGGAATCGAACCCACAACCCTGGCGTTGCAAACACCATGCTCTACCAACTGAGCTACATCCCTAGTGATTTGAACAATCCACAGCAAAACATGTTAAAATAAGTTAATGATCCTCTGTGGCTAAGTCATGCTCTGTCAGTGTTGGTGTGGGTGCGTGGAGAGGAGTCAGACGCAGGACGCATAAGCTAAGTCGAACAGGACTTTACTAGATGCACAACCAGTACAAAATAAAGTGCCTCTAACGAGGAGGCAAAACGACAACGCAACACAGTGCGTATTAAAACAATGCCAGAGAACTGCACCGGATACCACCAACAGACAGGAACTAAAATAACACACAACTAACGAACACAACCACAGGAAACTTATAAGGCACATAATCAAGACCAAACGGACACAGGTGTAACAGACAGACCAAACCAAACGAACATCGAAACATTCAACGGTGGCAGCTAGTACTCCGGGGACGACGAAGGCCGAAGCCTGCCCGAACAAGGAGGAGGAGCAGCCTCGGCAGATTCCGGGACATGCTCCCTGGTGAAGTATTTTGAATGATTTTATTTAGATAGGAGCAATTATATAATTTTGTCGAAACATCTATTTACTTTAGGGCAATCCAGCATCCTAACTGTGCACCCGCCAACTTTCCTTTCCAATTCGCATGCGGCTGAAACCAGACATCTTTATGTAATGACGAGATGCTCATGTCTCCGCCCTAACAATGGGAGGCTTTGACTCAAAGGCGGGAAGGCAGGCGACATCCCGAAAATCGGTCCGGACGGTTTGGTCTATAAACTATTATGGCCCCTATATAGACTCTCACTAACAAGATGGTGCAGGAGACTCGTCTGACGTCGGTACAGCCGATCTGCCAACTTCTGTCTGTAGCGTCCCAACCTTTTGGGCTACACACTAATATGACCCTTCTGAGCAAAGGTGAGACTCTCACTAACATGTACATGTCGGTTGTTTTGCTCTAGGACAGGCCTCACAAGACTCATCCGAAGGTCCCCCGGTACCAGTTTAAAAAATGAATGAAAGAATGTAAGTATATATGGAGAATGTTTAGTGGCCAAAATATGGGGTTAAATACATGTACATTGTTTTTTCCTAATATAGGAGAGACACTTCAGAACAAACTTCCTTTTGATATTCTTTTGGGACTGTCTGTTGTTCCATGTAGTGAATCTGTTATTCAATGTGTTTGTATGGGCTAATAGCAGTAAGGACTGTCTGTTGTTCCATGTAGTGAATCTGTTATTCAATGTGTTTGTATGGGCTAATAGCAGTAAGGACTGTCTGTTGTTCCATGTAGTGAATCTGTTATTCAATGTGTTTGTATGGGCTAATAGCAGTAAGGACTGTCTGTTGTTCCATGTAGTGAATCTGTTATTCAATGTGTTTGTATGGGCTAATAGCAGTAAGGACTATCTGTTGTTCCATGTAGTGAATCTGTTATTCAATGTGTTTGTATGGGCTAATAGCAGTAAGGCCCAAAATAAATGTTCATCAAATAATTGTTGTATATATTTTTTTGATACTTCAACGGGTCTTAAAATTCAAAATCAAATAGCTAAATGATCCTTGGTATGACCTTCTGAAAACAATTCCATGTAGCCTAGTTCGTGCTTGGCTCTGCCCACCTCCTTGCTTGTTCTGCCCACTATGATTCATTTGCTCCATTGGAAACAACAGGCGGTGGTGGAGCTGGAATCAGTTTGGTTTAAGGCTTGTACAGTCATGTGCGTTGCAGAAGAAGAAGCACTGTTTGATTCAGTGAGTGGAGGTGGAATGAGTGGAATGAGTGGAATGAGTGGAAGGAAGAAGAAAGGGATAGAGGTGGAAATGAGCAGCAGTTTCTTGTGAGATTCATTATTCAATTCTGCATTTTTTTTGGAGAGCCATTTGATGTTACGAAAGATGGTGAAGGATGATGCATTGGGGAAGGTGGAGTTGGTCCAAATGACCAGGAGGGGTTTTGTTCTAATTTCCTGTGTGTCAGAAGAACAGAAGGAGAAGGCGTTGTGGCTTGTGAAGTTAATGACCACATGAAGTGGAGTAAAAGGTGTTATCTCTGGCATTCTGTTGGACATTGCAACTCAATATCTCATGTTGAAAATTCCAGGAGTAGTTGGTGCGTGTTGCTTGACCCAGTGTTGCAGTACTCGAAACCGTTTTCATGTCCGGTCTCGAGACCACATATTGAGTGTCTCGGTCTTGTCTCGGTGTTGGATACATTTGTACTCGGTCTTCACTCGGTCTCGGACTTTGAGGACTCGTAATTTCTTCCGGAGACCAGCCGAGACCAGCGGAGTGAAAAACTCATAATTATCAGCTTCCATTAAGTCAGCGCATTAAACCGGCCAAATACACTACCAGTCAAAAGTTTGGACACACCTACTCATTCAAGGGTTTTTCTTTATTTTTACTATTTTCTACATTGTAGAATAATAGTGAAGACATCAAAACTATGAAATAACAAATATGGAATCATGTAGTAACCAAAAAAGTGTTAAACAAATCAAAATATATTTGAGATTCTTCAAATAGCCACCCTTTGCCTTGATGACAGCTTTGCACACTCTTGGCATTCTCTCAACCAGCTTCATGAGATAGTTTGTTTTGAAAAACTAAAAACCTGTTTTGAGCCCCACCTGTTTAGCTAAAAAAATAAAATATCAGTTTGCAAATCAATCAATCAATTTTATTTTATATAGCCCTTCTTACATCAGCTAATATCTCGAAGTGCTGTACAGAAACCCAGCCTAAAACCCCAAACAGCTAGTAATGCAGGTGTAGAAGCACGGTGGCTAGGAAAAACTCCCTAGAAAGGCAAAACCTAGGAAGAAACCTAGAGAGGAACCAGGCTATGAGGGGTGGCCAGTCCTCTTCTGGCTGTGCCGGATGAAGATTATAACAGAACCATGCCAAGATGTTCAAAAATGTTCATAAGTGACAAGCATGGTCAAATAATAATCAGGAATAAATCTCAGTTGGCTTTTCATAGCCGATCATTAAGAGTTGAAAACAGCAGGTCTGGGACAGGTAGGGGTTCCATAACCGCAGGCAGAACAGTTTAAACTGGAATAGCAGCAAGGCCAGGCGGACTGGGGACAGCAAGGAGTCACCACGGCCGGTAGTCCCGACGTATGGTCCTAGGGCTCAGGTCTCTCAGTTGGCTTTTCATAGCCGATCATTAAGAGTTGAAAACAGCAGGTCTGGGACAGGTAGGGGTTTCGTAGCCGCAGGCAGAACAGTTGAAACTGGAATAGCAGCAAGGCCAGGCGGACTGGGGACAGCAAGGTGTCATCATGCCCGGTAGTCCTGACGTATGGTCCTAGGGCTCAGGTTCTCAGAGAGAAAGAGAGAACGAGAGAATTAGAGAGAGCATACTTAAATTCACACAGGACACTGGATAAGACAGGAGAAGTACTCCAGGTATAACCAACTAACCCCAGCCCCCCGACACATAAACTACTGCAGCATAAATACTGGAGGCTGAGACAGGAGCGGTCCGGAGACACTGTGGCCCCATCCGAAGAAACCCCCGGACAGGGCCAAACAGGAAGGATATAACCCCACCCACTCCGCCAAAGCACAGCCCCCGCACCACTAGAGGGATATCCCCAACCACCAACTTACAATCCTGAGACAAGGCCGAGTATAGCCCACAGAGGTCTCCACCACAGCACAAACCAAGGGGGGGGCGCCAACCCAGACAGGAAGATCACGTCAGTAACTCAACCCACTCAAGTGACGCACCCCTCCCAGGGACGGCATGAAAGAGCACCAGCAAGCCAGTGACTCAGCCCCTGCAACAGGGTTAGAGGCAGAGAACCCCAGTGGAGAGGGGAACCGGCCTGGCAGAGACAGCAAGGGCTGTTCGTTGCTCCAGCCTTTCCGTTCACCTTCACACTCCTGGGCCAGACTACACTCAATCATATGACCTACTGAAGAGATAAGTCTTCAGTAAAGACTTAAAGGTTGAGACCGAGTCTGCGTCTCTCACATGGGTAGGCAGACTGTTCCATAAAAATGGAGATCTATAGGAGAAAGCCCTGCCTCCCGCTGTTTGCTTAGAAATTCTAGGGACAATTAGGAGGCCTGCGTCTTGTGACCGTAGCGTACGTATTGGTATGTACGGCAGGACCAACTCGGAAAGATAGGTAGGAGCAAGCCCATGTAACGCTTTATAGGTTAACAGTAAAACCTTGAAATCAGCCCTTGCCTTAACAGGAAGCCAGTGTAGGGAAGCTAGCACTGGAGTAATATGATCAAATTTCTTGGTTCTAGTCAGGATTCTAGCAGCCGTATTTAGCACTAACTGAAGTTTATTTAGTGCTTTATCCGGGTAGCCGGAAAATAGAGCATTGCAGTAGTCTAACCTAGAAGTAACAAATGCATGGATTAATTTTTCTGCATCATTTTTGGACAGAAAATTTCTGATTTTTGCAATGTTACGTAGATGGAAAAAAGCTGTCCTTGAAACAGTCTTGATATGTTCGTCAAAAGAGAGATCAGGGTCAAGAGTAACGCCTAGGTCCTTCACAGTTTTATTTGAGACGACTTTACAACCATCAAGATGAATTGTCAGATTTAACAGAAGATCTCTTTGTTTCTTGGGACCTAGAACAAGCATCTCTGTTTTGTCCGAGTTTAAAAGTAAAAAGTTTTCAGCCATCCACTTCCTTATGTCTGAAACACAGGCTTCTAGCGAGGGCAATTTTGGGGCTTCACCATGCTTCATTGAAATGTACAGCTGTGTGTCATCCGCATAGCAGTGAAAGTTAACATTATGTTTTCGAATAACATCCCCAAGAGGTAAAATATATAGTGAAAACAATAGTGGTCCTAAAACGGAACCTTGAGGAACACCGAAATGTACAGTTGATTTGTCGGAGGACAGACCATTCACAGAGACAAACTGATATCTTTCCGACAGGTAGGATCTAAACCAGGCCAGAACTTGTCCGTGCAAACAATGTAAAGAATAAAATCCTCGAGTTAATAAAGCCGCATACAAACATGGTCTCTTTTATGGTTTCTTGAGTAAAGCAGCTCCAAAATACAGGTGTTTCAGCCTAGCTCAGTAAGGCAGCTCCAAAATACAGGTGTTTCAGCCTAGCTCAGTGATTTCTGTGATGGAGGGGCAGAAAGGGAGGGGTTGGTAATGTTCTCTAGTTGCGCTGTGATTGGCTCAGTGTTCTGTCACTCATGGGGACACTACGTCACCGTAAAATCTACGGGGAGAGCTCGAAAATTTCAAGCCCCTTGGGTGCTGCCATTGAGTTACATAAGAAGGGCCCATCCAAGAAGGCTCAAGGTCATTGGCCACAGATTCAATTACGTCAAATCCCGTTATATTTACTGAAGATTTGATTGGACTGATCATGTAAACATCATGCTTTCAAAATCTTAGCTAGCAAGCTAGACAAGCAGTCATCATGAATCACGTTGACAATCTACTGTCAAATCCTTTTCAATCTTTGTCATATGAAGAGAAATTATAGATAAAATGTATCGGTGCTCATCGGCCATTGGACATAAACATTACACAACAAGTTGGAAATCGCAAATTCAACAATGAGTGGTTTGGAAGGAATCAGTGGCTAACTGCAAGCGTTGCAAAGCAATCACTAGCCTGCTATTCAGTGGAGAGGGTGTGTGGTCCAAGTCTGGGTTTAAGGGTCTCTTTTCCAAGCTTAAAAGGATTAGAATTCAACACCACGGGCCAGAAAAGTTTGAATACATTGGCCATGCATGACTTCTACCGCGTTCAAAACAACTGGAAACTGGGAACTTTTTTTAGCTCAGACTGGGAAAATACGTTTTGAAAGGTCATCCAACTCGGAATTCCAAGTCGGGAACTCTGGCCTCTTTCTAGAGCTCCGACATGAAGATCACTGATGTCATCATGATTCGGCCTAGTTTTTTTCAGAGTTCCCAGTTGTCTTGAAAGCAGCATAAATCCAGAGAATGCCAGACTTTGATGACAGTATGATGAAAACATTTGCCCACGAAGGACCGCCGTGCCACCTTCCTGTTCAAGTGAGCAAAGCACAACAAGGTGAGTCCAAAAATGTATTGTATGCTGCTGCATAAATTATGTAATATGCCAGGGAGATATGTATACTGTAGGTAAGAAAGTCATACTAATTGTCATACTAAGTGTATGTTATGCCATAAACCCTAGACCCACTCCAATTTGCATTCCGCCCCAACAGATCCACAGATGATGCAATCTCTATTGCACTCCACACTGCCCTTTCCCACCTGGACAAGAGGAACACCTACGTGAGAATGCTATTAATTGACTACAGCTCAGCATTCAACACCATAGTGCCCTCAAAGCTCATCACTAAGCTAAGGAGCCTGGGACTAAACACCTCCCTCTGCAACTGGATCCTGGACTTCCTGACGGGCCGCCCCCAGGTGGTAAGGGTAGGTAACAACACATCTGCCACTCTGATCCTCAACACGGGGGCCTCTCAGGGGTGCGTGCTCATTCCCCTCCTGTACTCCCTGTTCACCCATGACTGCGTGGCCAGGCACGACTACAACACCATCATTAAGTTTGCCGACGACACAACAGTGGTAGGCCTGATCACCGACAACGATGAGACAGCCTATAGGGAGGAGGTCGGAGACCTGGCCGTGTGGTGCCAGGATAACAACCTCTCCCTCAACGTGACCAAGACAAAGGAGATGATTGTGGACTAGAGGGAAAAAAAGAGGACTGAGCCCGCCCCCATTCTCATCGACGGGGCTGTAGTGGAACAGGTTGAGAGCTTCAAGTTCCTTGGTGTCCACATCACCAACAAACTATCATGGTCCAAACACACCAAGACAGTCGTGAAGAGGGCACGACAAAGCCTATTCCCCCTCAGGGGACTGAAAAGATTTGGCATGGGTCCTCAGATCCTCAAAAAATTCTACAGCTGCACCATCGGGAGCATCCTGACTGGTTGCATCACCGCCTGGTATGGCAACTGCTCTGGCCTCTGACCGCAAGGCACTACAGAGGGTAGTGCGTACGGCCCAGTACATCACTGGGGCCAAGCTTCCTGCCATCCAGGACCTCTATACCAGGCGGTGTCAGAGGAAGGCCCTCAAAATTGTCAAAGACTCCAGCCACCCTAGTCATAGACTGTTCTCTCTGCTACCGCACGGCAAGCGGTACCGGAGTGCCAAGTCTAGGTCCAAAAGACTTCTCAACAGCTTCTACCCCCAAGCCATAAGACTCCTGAACAGCTAATCATGGCTACCCAGACTATTTGCACTGCCCCCCCACCCCCACCCCATCTTTTTACACTGCTGCTACTCTGTTAATTATTTATGCATAGTCACTTTAACTCTGCCCACATGTACATATTACTTCAACTACCTCAACTAGCCGGTGCCCCCGCACATTGACTCTGCACCAGTACCCCCTGTATATAGCCTCCCTACTGTTATTTTATTTTACTTATTTTTTTCTCAACACTTTTTTGTTGATTTTGATTTGTGTAGTAAGCTGTTAGTAGCCTATGTGCCTCACCCTAATAATTTGGTCCCTTTCCCCCTCATAATTTAGCCTACTGTTCTGACTTGGTGGTGCACATGTAGCCTATAACCTGTTTTAGAGAAATGCAATCATTGAATATTGTAAGAGATTACACCTGACTTGGTGTACAGGGAGAACACTGTAAGAACGGCCCATGTTCTGAATTCTGTCGCTGTACATTTCAAAAGTGCTGAACAAATAGTTATATTGACTACGTCCGTCCTAGCTCGCTCATTAATGTCTTAATCGAAATTACGGATTGCCTCTTATCCGCTCGTCGGCCCCTTATGCCATAGTTTGTACATCTCAATTGTCAGTAGAAACCACATTTGTTTAAGACATTAATGAGCGAGCTAGGACTGACATAGTCAATATAACTATTTGTTCAGCACTTTTGAAATGTACAGCGACATAATTCAGAACATGGACTATTTGCACTGCCCCCCCACCCCATCTTTTTACGCTGCTGCTACTCTGTTAATTATTTATGCATAGTCACTTTAACTCTACCCACATGTACATATTACTTCAACTACCTCAACTAGCCGGTGCCCCCACACATTGACTCTGCACCGGTACCCCCCTGTATATATAGCCTCCCTACTGTTATTTTATTTTACTTCTGCTCTTTTTTCTCAACACTTTTTTGTTTTTGTTTTATTTTACTTTTTTATTAAAAATAAATGCACTGTTGGTTAAGGGCTGTAAGTAAGCATTTCACTGTAATGTCTGCACCTGTTGTATTTGTCGCATGTGGCCAAAAACATTTGATTTGATTTGATTTGAAGTCAGCCATATCAGCTATGTTTTGTGTTTTTAAGGCAGGAAATGAGGCTGAATGAACTGTTTCACTGCCAGACAAGGCTCCTCTGATAGCCAGGTGTAGCGGTGGTAAGGATTCACTCCATGGTGCTGAAAAGAAAGATCTGCTGTTGTGACAGCTTTATGGAGGCCCTAACAGTTTGTGGCACCGTTTGTCACTGTTATAGTTCAATTAATGTATTGTTTAGTGTTGTCTTGTGTAGTGGCTTTGCTGGCATGCATCTAAAAAATGTTTTTTGAGTTTGCCCCACCAAGATTGACATGCTAAAATCACCACTGCTTATACTCACTTCTTAATCCCTACTGATGCGTATCAAAGTAGTGTAGTGGAGGTATATGACTTATTAATTATGGTGTGCAATAGAGAAATCATGCACAAAGAAGCCTACACAAGGCAAGTGAAATATATTCACATGCGCGCCGCACACATAGCCTAGTTTCAGCGGAATATCATCTGCAGGCAGCAAGAGTGTGTACCTCTCAACTGGTTTTGGCACGGAGCACGTCACAGAAAAATGACATACTTAGCCAGTAGGGTAGGAAAGACGTTTCAACTTATGATATCTATCAGTAAATTCTAAGGCAACAATGGGTATGCAAACCAGGTATTGAAAACGTTTAATCCGAAGTGTTGGTTAGTAGGCTATTTGTGATGCGCAGTAGTCATCATGAGCTGTTTGCATCAGGGGCGTAGACATGGATGGGCCTGGGTGGACTGAGGCCCACCCACTGGGGAGCCAGGCCCTGACAGGCCCACCCACTGGGGAGCCAGGCCCTGACAGGCCCACCTACTGGGGAGCGGCCCTGACAGGCCCACCTACTGGGGAGCCAGGCCCTGACAGGCCCACCCACTGGGGAGCCAGGCCCTGACAGGCCCACCCACTGGGGAGCCAGGCCCTGACAGGCCCACTACTGGGGAGCCAGGCCCACCCACTGGGGAGCCAGGCCCTGACAGGCCCACCCACTGGGGAGCCAGGCCATGACAGGCCCACCCACTGGGGAGCCGGGCCCTGACAGGGCCACCCACTGGGGAGCCGGGCCCTGACAGGCCCACCACTGGGGAGCCGGGGCCCTGACAGGGCCACCCACTGGGGAGCCAGGCCCACCCACTGCGGAGCCGGGCCCTGACAGACCCACCCACTGGGGAGCCAGGCCCTGACAGGCCCACCCACTGCGGAGCCGGGCCCTGACAGACCCACCCACTGGGGAGCCAGGCCCTGACAGCCAATAAGACTGATGTGGTTTAAGCATTGTTGTGGACTTAGACCATCACATTTTTGTATTTTGTCTATTAAAAGAAAGTGTGATTTTTGAGAGCGAATATTGGAAAAATCTATACTCATAAAAACTCATAAAAAACATAGGAAAACATAGGATTTTTCACACAGGGTGCCTTACAGGGTGGGCCGTTTAGGAACCTTTTGGCAAAGTTAGAGTATAGCCACTTCCCCAGACACCACTGGACAGGGCTGATGGAGAGACAGCACCACTATACCACTGGATAGGGCTGATGGAAAGACAGCACCACTATACCAATGGACAGGGCTGATGGAGAGACAGCACCACTATACCACTGGACAGGGCTGATGGAGAGACAGCACCACTATACCACTGGACAGGGCTGATGGAGAGACAGCACCACTATACCACTGGACAGGGCTGATGGAGAGACAGCACCACTATACCACTGGACAGGGCTGATGGAAAGACAGCACCACTATACCACTGGACAGGGCTGATGGAAAGACAGCACCACTATACCACTGGACAGGGCTGATGGAAGACAGCACCACTATACCACTGGACAGGGCTGATGGAGAGACAGCACCACTATACCACTGGACAGGGCTGATGGAGAGACAGCACCACTATACCACTGGACAGGGCTGATGGAGAGACAGCACCACTATACCACTGGACAGGGCTGATGGAGAGACAGCACCACTATACCACTGGACAGGGCTGATGGAGAGACAGCACCACTATACCACTGGACAGGGCTGATGGAAAGACAGCACCACTATACCACTGGACAGGGCTGATGGAAAGACAGCACCACTATACCACTGGACAGGGCTGATGGAAAGACAGCACCACTATACCACTGGATAGGGCTGATGGAAAGACAGCACCACTATACCACTGGACAGGGCTGATGGAAAGACAGCACCACTATACCACTGGACAGGGCTGATGGAAAGACAGCACCACTATACCACTGGATAGGGCTGATGGAGAGACAGCACCACTATACCCACTGGACAGGGCTGATGGAGAGACAGCACCACTATACCACTGGACAGGGCTGATGGAAAGACAGCACCACTATACCACTGGATAGGGCTGATGGAGAGACAGCACCACTATACCACTGGATAGGGCTGATGGAAAGACAGCACCACTATACCACTGGACAGGGCTGATGGAAAGACAGCACCACTATACCACTGGACAGGGCTGATGGAGAGACAGCACCACTATACCACTGGACAGGGCTGATGGAGAGACAGCACCACTATACCACTGGACAGGGCTGATGGAGAGACAGCACCACTATACCACTGGACAGGGCTGATGGAGAGACAGCACCACTATACCACTGGACAGGGCTGATGGAAAGACAGCACCACTATACCACTGGACAGGGCTGATGGATAAACAGGACCACTATACCACTGGATAGAGCTGATGGAAAGACAGCACCACTATACCACTGGACAGGGCTGATGGAGAGACAGCACCACTATACCACTGGACAGGGCTGATGGGAAGACAGCACCACTATACCACTGGATAGGGCTGATGGAAAGACAGCACCACTATACCACTGGACAGGGCTGATGGAGAGACAGCACCACTATACCACTGGACAGGGCTGATGGAGAGACAGCACCACTATACCACTGGACAGGGCTGATGGAAAGACAGCACCACTATACCACTGGACAGGGCTGATGGAAAGACAGCACCACTATACCACTGGACAGGGCTGATGGAAAGACAGCACCACTATACCACTGGATAGGGCTGATGGAGAGACAGCACCACTATACCACTGGACAGGGCTGATGGAGAGACAGCACCACTATACCACTGGACAGGGCTGATGGAAAGACAGCACCACTATACCACTGGACAGGGCTGATGGAAAGACAGCACCACTATACCACTGGACAGGGATGATGGAAAGACAGCACCACTATACCACTGGACAGGGCTGATGGAAAGACAGCACCACTATACCACTGGACAGGGCTGATGGAAAGACAGCACCACTATACCACTGGACAGGGCTGATGGAAAGACAGCACCACTATACCACTGGACAGGGCTGATGGAAAGACAGCACCACTATACCACTGGACAGGGCTGATGGAAAGACAGCACCACTATACCACTGGACAGGGCTGATGGAGAGACAGCACCACTATACCACTGGACAGGGCTGATGGAAAGACAGCACCACTATACCACTGGACAGGGCTGATGGAGAGACAGCACCACTATACCACTGGACAGGGCTGATGGAAAGACAGCACCACTATACCACTGGACAGGGCTGATGGAGAGACAGCACCACTATACCACTGGATAGGGCTGATGGAAAGACAGCAGTCACACACAACATGATGGTAAAGGATAAACAGTCCATAAACTCAGACATAATAAGCCAGTAGGTCCCAATCATCATCAGAATACAGAAACACAACCATTAAGCATTTCTCAATTGAAATTTACAACTATTACTTCCTATTGCAAAAACATGTCACGTTTAGCACACAAAGTAACTGGTGACCTAAAGTTTAAAGTGGAATTGACAGCGTTTTAACTACTTAGCAGATATGAAACAAATAGTCAATCAGAATATTAGTCAAAAATATCAAATTCCCAGTTTATGCCACAAAACCAACTTTATAATAGGTTTTAAAAACAGGTTCTATTTGACTCAACGTTCCATGACGTACACTAAGGCATTGTTGGCAGAACAGATGAATGCAGTTCAATGCATTATTAATATAATTCACCAATACATTTCTTGGTAGTCCAAAAAATATTGCTGTCAGGTTGTAAATCACAGCTGGCCTGGTACATTGTTTGCTGCCTCCATTTGGGATGCACTGTTTCAGTTTCAATGACTCAATAAAACGGACGAATGTAACTAAGGCTGGGAATGTCAATACAATCAAACTAGCAAGGGCAATGATCATAAGTCAGTCATAATGTCGCTAATAGGCTAGCATATATATTTATGTAGCAAGCTAAAAACACGGAGCCTAACACTAGCTAGCTAGCTAGCTGCTAGGAGGATGTCATACCAATGGAGGAGTGGGTGAGTGACTGACTTTTTCCCTTCATATCATTTTTCGGTGGCTATACACAGCTAGAGATGCAGGTGTCATTTGGTTAGCTAGCAAGAACTTGAACGACTGTTATCCAGTTAGCATATCTCTTGTGTTCACAAATTCACTCTGGCTATCTACTCCGAGTTTAGAGCACTCTCGTCTGAGTGTGCTAGAGCGCAGGAGTACTGATGAATTTACGAACGCCAACATCTGCTGAATATGACCTCCACCCAGACCAAGCCTCTCTTCAAGGTGACAGAGAAACTGCAAAATGTGTCCAGTGGTGTGCAGATAATAAATGTTAAGAAAACAAAAGAGATGGAAATTGATAAAGAAATTGCAACAGAGAATGTTTTTTTTAAACGCAAACTGAACCATTTTAATATCGAGTGCAAGACCAAGTCAAGCTTCAGCGCTTGATTAAGATGGCGGGAAGGATAATTGCTATAGATCAAGAATCAGCCACCAACCTCAAACCAACCACAAGACAGTGCTCATCTTCACTCAACATTCAGTCACAGCAGCAGCTGGACAAAGGGAAAGAGACTTCTTCAAAAGAAAGTCAGAACAGATAGATATGGGGAGTGTTTTATTCCAACAGCCATTAGGTTGTATAATAGATAGTCTGCTGGTCCCTCCAGGATATTGCACTTTCACTTTAGATGTCTGGCTATAGCACTTTGAATGAATTATTTTGTGTAGTTTTTTCATGTTTTATGGACCGTCTTTTTAAGCACATGACCAAATGAATTTCCCCCCTGGTGGGATAATAAAGTTGTTCTGAATCTGAGTCAGTAATCATAGACAAAAAAAAGTAATAGTTAGTCAAGAACGCTCTAGATAACGGCTCTGCTACGGTGAGTAAAATGGTCAGAGCTGTTCTCTCCTTTGTGTCTGGAAGTACACTACAGTTCCAATGTTTGGGCTCACTTAGAAATGTCCTTGTTTTCGAAAGAAAAGCAATTTTTTTTGTCCATTAAAATAACATCAAATTGATCAGAAATACAGTGTAGACATTGTTAATGTTGGAAATGGCTATTGTAGCTGGAAACGGCTGATTTTTTATGGAATATCTACAGTTGAAGTCGGAAGTTTACATACACTTAGGTTGGAGTCATTAAAACTCGTTTTTCAACCACTCCACAAATTTCTTGTTAACAAACTATAGTTTTGGTAAGTCGGTTAGGACATCTACTTTGTGCATGACACAAGTAATTTTTCCAACAATTGTTTACAGACAGATTATTTCACTTATAATTCACTGTATCACAATTCCAGTGGGTCAGAAGTTTACATACACTAAGTTGACTGTGCCTTTAAACAGCTTGGAAAATTCCAGAAAATGATGTCATGGCTTTTGAAGCTTCTGATAGGCTAATTGACATAATTTGAGTCAATTGGAAGTGTACCTGTGGATGTATTTCAAGGCCTACCTTCAAACTCAGTGCTTCATTGCTTGACATCAATGGAAAATCAAAAGAAATAAGCCAAGACCTCAGAATTTTTTTTTTGAGACCTCCACAAGTCTGGTTCATCCTTGGGAGCAATTTCCAAACGCCTGAAGGTACCACGTTCATCTGTACAAACAATAGTACACAAGTATAAACACCATGGGACCAAGCAGCCGTCATACCGCTCAGGAAGGAGACGCGTTCTGTCTCCTAGAGCTGAACGTGCTTTGCTGGAAATCAATCCCAGAACAACAGCAAAGGACCTTGTGAAGATGCTGGAGGAAACGGGTACAAAGTATCTATATCCACAGTAAAACAAGTCTTATATTGACATAACCTGAAAGGCCGCTCAGCAAGGAATCCAAGATGGCGTAGCAGTGCGGTCGTGTACTATGTGTGTGTCCGTGTAAAAAGCCATTTTTTTAAATTTTAATTTTAATTTTTCGTACATATTTCCCTATCACACTTTTCATCCTTCTACTAAATATACTTTCCTGCAACCCGCCTCACTCAATGTGGAACGGATTCTATTATTTACTTACTTTTATCTAGAATCTCCAGTTGAAACTAGCTAGCCAGTTAACTAGCTACTTGCTATTAGCCACCGTTAGTGGTTTTCACCCAGAACATCGGATTTTCTGCCGGAATAACTGAATCACTGGACATTAACACCAGATCGCAACTAGCTAGCCGCAACCGAATGGATGTTGCTGTTGGCTAATCTCCACTGCCCCCGAAGCAAGCACCAGTTAGCCTTGAGCTAGCCTTGAGCCAGGCCCATATCCCGGCTATCTACCTCTCTGTCTTTTATTTATTTTATTTTATTTCACCTTTATTTAACCAGGTAAACCAGTTGAGAACAAGTTCTCATTTACAACTGCGACCTGGCCAAGATAAAGCAAAGCAGTGCGATAAAAACAACAACACAGAGTTACATATGGGGTAAAACAAAACAAAGTCAAAAATACAACAGAAATACATATATATACAGTGTGTGCAAATGTAGCAAGTTATGGAGGTAAGGCAATAAATAGGCTATAGTGCAAAATAATTACAATTTGTATTAACACTGGAATGATAGATGTGCAAGAGATGATGTGCAAATAGAGATACTGGGGTACAAATGAGCTACCGGACGGGAGTAGCCAGCTAACTAGCTACTTGCTATTAGCCACTTTTCACCATTGTCCGTGGCCTGCACTACCTACCAGCCAGCTCTAGCCTGTGCTATTATCGGCCAGTCTGCACTGTCTGCACAGCGCGTTATCGACCCAGAACATATCGGTTTTTCTGTCGGAATTACTGAATCACTGGACCTTTAACTACGGATCATCGCAACTAGCTAGCTGCAACCAAATGGATGTTGTTGTTGGCTAATCAGCCTTGAGCTAGCCTCGAGTCAGTCCCATCTCCCGGATATCTACCTCTCTGTCAAACGGACGGGACCTCCTAGAGTCGACACGGAGCCCCGCCGATCCATCACTACTGGTCTGCTGACGTAATCGTCTGTGGTTTCAACAGGCTTCCCGTTGCGACGACCATGAAGATACATCTGCTAGCCCCGGCCCGCTAGCACACGCAAACAGCCGTGCTTCCTGCTAGCCTGTGCTGTAGCACCAATTCGAACTGCCTCAAATAGCTCCTTTGTTCCACCCCCCATACACGCGGAGACCAGCTCAATCGGTGCCTCCAGTGATGCTATCTCTTTCATTGTTACCCAACGCTTAGGTTTACCTCCACTGTACTCATATCCTTCCATATCCTTGTCTGTACATAATGCCCTGAATCTATTCTACAACGCCCGGAAATCTGCCCCCTTTATTCTATGTATCCACCCCACTAGAAGACCAGTTCTTAAAGCCTTTAGCCGTATCCTTATTCTACTCCTCCTCTGTTCCTCTGGTGATGTAGAGGTTAACCCAGGCCCTGCAGCCCCCAGTATCACTCCTACTCCCCAGGAGCTATCATTTGTTGACTTCTGTAACCGTAAAAGCATTGGTTTTTTGCATGTTAACATCAGAAGCCTCCTCCCTAAGTTTGAGTTATTCACTGCGTTAGCACACTCCGCCAACCCTGATTTTATAGCAGTGTCTGAATCCTGGCTTAGGAAGGCCACCAAAAGTTCAGAAATGTCCATCCCCAACTATAACATTTTCCGTCTCGATAGAACTGCCAAAGGGGGCGGAGTTACAATCTACTGTGCCCAAACAGTTTGAGCTCCTACTTCTGCTACAGACCCCCCTCAGCCCCCAGCTGTGCCCTGGACACCATATGTGAATTGTTTGCCCCCCTATATATCCTCAGAGTTCGTACTGCTTGGTGACCTAAACTGGGATATGCTTAACACCCTGGCCATCCTACAATCCAAACTAGATGCCCTCAATCTCACACAAATTATCAAGGAACCTACCAGGTACAACCCTAAATCCGTAAACCTGGGCACCCTTATAGAGATCATCCTGACTAACTTACCCTCTAAATACACCTCCGCTGTCTTCAACCAGGATCTCAGCGATCACTGCCTTATTGCCTGCGTCCGTAACAGGTCAGCGGTCAAACGACCACCCCTCATCACTATCAAACGCTCCCTAAAACACTTCAGCGAGTAGGCCTTCCTAATTGACCTGCCCCAGGTATCCTGGATGGATATAGATCTCATTCCGTCAGTAGAGGATGCCTGTTTGTTCGTTAAAAGTTATTTCCTCTCAATCTTAAATAAGCATTCCCCATTCAAAAAATTCAGAACTAAGAACATATATAGCCCCTGGTTTCCTCAGACTTGACTGCCCTTGACCAGCACAAAAACATCCTGTGGCGTACTGCATTAGCATCGAATAGCCCCCGCGATATGCAACTTTTCAGGGAAGTTAGGAACTAATATACACAAGCAGTTAGGAAAGCAAAGGCTAGCTTTTTCAAACAGAAATGTGCATCCTGTAGCACTAACTCCAAAAGGTTTTGGGACACTGTAAAGTCCATGGAGACTAAGAGCACCTCCTCCCAGCTGCCCACTGCACTGAGGCTAGGAAACACTATCACCACCGATAAATCTACAATAATCGAGAATTTAAACAAGCATTTTGCTACGGCTGGCCATGCTTTCCACCTGGCTACCACTACCCCGGCCACCAGCACTGCACCCTCCACTGCAACTTGCCCATGCCCCCCCCCCGCTTCTCCATCACACAAATTCCGACAGCTGATGTTCTGAAAGAGCTGCAAAATCTGGACCCCTACAAATCATCTGGGCTAGACAATCTGGACCCTTTCTTTCTAAAATTAGCCGCCGAAATTGTCGCAACCGCTATTACTAGCCTGTTCAACCTCTCTTTCGTAACGTCTGAGATCCTCAGAGATTGGAAAGCTGCCGCGGTCATCCCCCTCTTCAAAGGGGGTGACACTCTCTAGATCCAAACTGTTACAGACCTATATCCATCCTGCCCTGCCTTTCGAAAGTATTTGAAAGCCAAGTTAACAAACAGTTCACCGACCATTTCGAATCACACCGTACCTTCTCCGCTATGCAATCCGGTTTCCGGGCTGGTCATGGGTGCACCTCAGCCACGCTCAAGGTCCTAAACGATATTATAACTGCGATCGATAAAAGACAGTACTGTGCAGCCGTCTTCATCGACCTGGCCAAGGCTTTCGACTCTGTCAACCACCGCATTCTTATTGGCAGACTAAATAGCCTTGGTTTCTCAAATAACTGCCTCGCCTGGTTCACCAACTACTTCTCAGATAGAGTTCTATGTGTCAAATCGGAGGGCCTGTTGTCTGGACCTATAGCAGTCTCTATGGGCGTGCCACAGGGTTAAATTCTTGGGCCGACTCTTTTCTCTGTGTATATCAATGATGTTGCTCTTGCTGCTGGTGATTCTCACATCCACCTCTACGCAGACGACACCATTTTTAACAAACCTCCAAACGAGCTTCAATGCCATACAACACTCCTTCCGTAGCCTCCAACTGCTCTTAAACACAAGTAACACTAAATGCATGCTCTTCAATCGAACGCTGCTGGCACCCGCCCACTCGACTAGAATCACTACTCTCGAAGGGTCTGACCTAGAATATGTGGACAACTACAAATACCTAGGTGTCTGGTTAGACTGTAAACTCTCCTTCCAGACTCACATTAAGCATCTCCAATACAAAGTTAAATCCAGAATCGGCTTCCTATTTCGCAACAAAGCCTCCTTCACTCATGCTGCCAATCATGCCCTCTTAAAACTGACTATCCTACCGATCCTTGACTTCGGCGATGTAATTTACAAAATAGCCTCCAACACTCTACTCAGCTAATTGGATGTAGTCTATCACAGTGCCATCCGTTTAGTCACCAAAGCCCCATACACTACCCACCACTGTGACCTGTACGCTCTTGTTGGCTGGTCCTCACTCACTTCGTCGCCAAACCCACTGGCTCCAGGCCATCTATAAATCACTGCTAGGCAAATCCCCGCCTTATCTTAGCTCATCTTAGCTCTTAGCTCACCATAGCAACACCCACCCGTAGTAAGCACTCCAGCAGGTATATCTCACTGGTCATCCCCAAAGCCAACACCTCCTTTGGCCGCCATTCCTTCCAGTTCTCTGCTGCCAATGACTGGAACTAACTGCAAAACTCTCTGAAGCTGGAGACTCTTATCTCCCTCACTAACTTTAAGCATCAGTTGTCAGAGCAGCTTACCGATCACTACACCTGTACACAGCCCATCTGAAATTAGCCCGCCCAACTACCTCATCCCTATATTGTTATTTATTTTGCTAATTTGCACCCCAGTATCTCTATTTGCACATCATCTCTTGCACATCTATCATTCCACATTTGCACACACATAGATTTTCTATTTTCTGTTGTATTTTTGACTTTCTGTTTTGTTTACCCCATATGTAACTGTGTTGTTGTTTTTATCGCACTGCTTTGCTTTATCTTGGCCAGGTCGCAGTTGTAAATGAGAACTTGTTCTCAACTGGCTTACCTGGTTAAATAAAGGTAAAATTAAAAAAGGAAGAAGCCACTGCTTCAAAACCGCCATAAAAAAGCCAGACTACAGTTTGCAACTGCACATGGGGACAAAGATCGTACTTTTTGGAGAAATGTCCTCTGTTCTGATGAAACAAAAATAGAACTGTTTGGCCATAATGACCATTGTTATGTTTGGAGGAAAAAGGGGGGGCTTGCAAGCTGAAGAACACCATCCCAACCGTGAAGCACGGGGTGGCAGCATCATGCTGTGGGGGTGCTTTGCTGCAGGAGGGACTGGTGCACTTCACAAAATGGATGGCATCATGAAGAAGAAAAATTATGTGGATATATTGAAGCAACATCTCAAGACATCAGTCAGGAAGTCAAAGCTTGGTTGCAAATTGGTCTTCCAAATGGACAATGACCCCAAGCATACTTCCAAAGTTGTGGCAAAATGGCTTAAGGACAAAAAAAGTCAAGGTATTGGAGTGGCCATCACAAAGCCCTGACCTCAATCCTATAGAACATTTGTGGGCAGAACTGAAAAAGCGTGTGCGAGCAAGGAGGCCTACAAACCTGACTCAGTTACACCAGCTCTGTTAGGAGGAGTGGGCCACAATTCACCCAACTTATCGTGGGAAGCTTGTGGAAGGCTACCCAAAACGTTTGACCCAAGTTAAACAATTTAAAGACAATGCTACCAAATACTAATTGAGTGTATGTAAACTTCTGACCCACTGGGAATGTGATGAAAGAAAGAAAAGCTTAAATAAATCATTCTCTCTGCTATTATTCTGACATTTCACATTCTTAAAATAAAGTGGTGATCCTAACTGACCTAAGACAGGGAATTTTTACTAGGATTAAATGTCAGGAATAAACTAAGTTTAAATGTATTTGTTTAAGGTGTTTGTAAACTTCCGACTTCAACTGTATAAGACATAGCTACTATAACTACTATATAGTACATAGTTAATATAACCACTATATATAATACATAGCTACTTTAACTACACCATAGCCCTATACTTAGCTAATATAACTACTATATATATAATACATAGCTACTTTAACTACTATATATAATACATAGCTACTTTAACTACACCATAGGCTTATACATAACTATTGTATGTGTGTGAGAACTTAAAAGGATACAGTATGCTGTAATGATATGCTATGCGGTTCATCAGGATAGCATAGCTAACAAATTGTCAGACAACTTAACGTTTAACGTAACTTATTTGAAAAGTCATTACTTTATTACATTGCTCAAAATGTTCTTAACATTTGGCATAATTAGTTAAAGCAATTCATTTGTATCCGCTCTCGTCGGACTTCCACTGCATATTTTCCGCCATTTTCTTCCAATCTGAAAACGTTGTGAAGCCACGCCCATTTTCGGAATAATTGCATTATGGGCCCTAAAAGCACGGAAATAGTGTCCACTGCTTGTATACTTCGTATTTTGGCGAATTTAGTACGACATCCGGGAACTTTTGGCATACTAACTATATCCATACTATGACCAATAAACATACTGCATACTCAATTTATGTCACAAATAGTACGGTTAGTGCGGTTAGTATATTCGAACACAGCTCTTATCTTCCTCCACTGTCCCTGTCCCACACTGGGCTCCAACCAGTGATCCTCTTCTCGCAAACACACGTGACCGTCCTCCTTGACAACGTACCATTGGTTTGAGCCACCCAAAGGGACCAATTGGATGGCTAGCTGTGGAGTGAGCTTACATTCTGAACTCTGTTGCATGTTTGTATGTGATCATATATTAGTGCATGTCTATGATTCCTCTCTGTTTCCTTTAGTCCACGATCAGATCCTTGCTGACATTGAGGGAGAGGTTGCCGACTTCCTCCCTATAGGCTGTCTCATCGTCGTCGGTGATCAGGCCAACCAACGTTGTGTCATCAGCAAACTTAATGATGGTGTTGGATTCATGCGCAGCCACACATAAGTGGGTGAACAGGGAGTACAGGAGGGGACTGAGCACGCACCCCTGAGGGGTCCCCGTATTGAGGATCAGTTTGGCAGATGTGTTGTTACCTACCCTTACCACCTGGCGGTGGCCCGTCAGGAAGTCCAGGATCCAGTTGCAGAGGGAGGTGTTTAGTCCCAGGGTCCTTACCTTAGTGATGAGCTTTGAAGGCACTATGGTGTTGAACGCTGAGCTGTAGTCAATGAACAGCATTCTCACATACAGTGGGGAGAACAAGTCACTATTTTGGCCCATTCCTCCATGCAGATCTCCTCTAGAGCAGTGATGTTTTGGGGCTGTCGCTGGGCAACACGGACTTTCAACTCCCTCAAAGATGTTCTATGGGGTTGAGATCTGGAGACTGGCTAGGCCACTCCAGGACCTTGAAATGCTTCTTACGAAGCCACTCCTTCGTTGCCCGGGCAGTGTGTTTGGGATCATTGTCATGCTGAAAGACCCAGCCACGTTTCATCTTCAATGCCCTTGCTGATGGAAGGAGGTTTTCACTCAAAATCTCACGATACATGGCCCCATTCATTCTTTTCTTTACACGGATCAGTCGTCCTGGTCCCTTTGCAGAAAAACAGCCCCAAAGCATGATGTTTTACACCCCCATGCTTCACAGTAGGTATGGTGTTCTTTGGATGCAACTCAGCATTCTTTGTCCTCCAAACACGACGAGTTGAGTTTTTACCAAAAAGTTCTATTTTGGTTTCATCTGACCATATAACATTCTCCCAATCCTCTTCTGGATCATCCAAATGCACTCTAGCAAACTTCAGACGGGCCTGGACATGTACTGGCTTAAGCAGGGGGACACGTCTGGAACTGCAGGATTTGAGTCCCTGGCGGCGTAGTGTGTTACTGATGGTAGGCTTTGTTACTTTGGTCCCAGCTCTCTGCAGGTCATTCACTAGGTCCCCCTGTGTGGTTCTGGGATTTTTGCTCACCGTTCTTGTGATAATTTTGACCCCACGAGGTGAGATCTTGCGTGGAGCCCCAGATCGAGGGAGATTATCAGTGGACTTGTATGTCTTCCATTTCCTAATAATTGCTCCCACAGTTGATTTCTTCAAACCAAGCTGCTCACCTATTGCAGATTCAGTCTTCCCAGCCTGGTGCAGGTCTACAATTTTGTTTTTTGTGTCCTTTGACAGCTCTTTGGTCTTGGCCATAGTGGAGTTTGGAGTGTGACTGTTTGAGGTTGTGGACAGGTGTCTTTTATACTGATAACAAGTTCAAATTTGATACACTGCCGATTTTGCAGGTTTTCCTACTTACAAAGCATGTAGAGGTCTGTAATTTTTATCATAGGTACACTTCAACTGTGAGAGACGGAATCTAAAACAAAAATCCAGAAAATCACATTGTATGATTTTTAAGTAATTAATTTGCATTTTATTGCATGACATAAGTATTTGATCACCTACCAACCAGTAAGAATTCCGGCTCTCACACACCTGTTAGTTTTTCTTTAAGAAGCCCTCCTGTTCTCCACTCATTACCTGTATTAACTGCACCTGTTTGAACTCGTTACCTGTATAAAAGACACCTGTCCACACACTCAATCAAACAGACTCCAACCTCTCCACAATGGCCAAGACCAGAGAGCTGTGTAAGGACATCAGGGATAAAATTGTAGACCTGCACAAGGCTGGGATGGGCTACAGGACAATAGGCAAGCAGCTTGGTGAGAAGGCAACAACTGTTGGCGCAATTATTAGAAAATGGAAGAAGTTCAAGATGACGGTCAATCATCCTCGGTCTGGGGCTCCATGCAAGATCTCACCTCGTGGGGCATCAATGATCATGAGGAAGGTGAGGGATCTGCCCAGAACTACATGGCAGGACCTGGTCAATGACCTGAAGAGAGCTGGGACCACAGTCTCAAAGAAAACCATTAGTAACACACTTCGCCGTCATTGATTAAAAGCCTGCAGCGCACGCAAGGTCCCCCTGCTCAAGCCAGCGCATCTCCAGGCCCGTCTGAAGTTTGCCAATGACCATCTGGATGATCCAGAGGAGGAATGGGAGAAGGTCATGTGGTCTGATGAGACAAAAATAGAGCTTTTTGGTCTAAACTCCACTCGCCGTGTTTGGAGGAAGAAGAAGGATGAGTACAACCCCAAGAACACCATCCCAACCGTGAAGCATGGAGGTGGAAACATCATTCTTTGGGGATGCTTTTCTGCAAAGGGGACAGGACGACTGCACCGTATTGAGGGGAGGATGGATGGGGCCATGTATCGCGAGATCTTGGCCAACAACCTCCTTCCCTCAGTAAGAGCATTGAAGATGGGTCGTGGCTGGATCTTCCAGCATGACAACGACCCGAAACACACAGCCAGGGCAACTAAGGAGTGGCTCCGTAAGAAGAATGTCAAGGTCCTGGAGTGGCCTAGCCAGTCTCCAGACCTGAACCCAATAGAAAATTTGGAGGGAGCTGAAAGTCCGTATTGCCCAGCGACAGCCCCGAAACCTGAAGGATCTGGAGAAGGTCTGTATGGAGGAGTGGGCCAAAATCCCTGCTGCAGTGTGTGCAAACCTGGTCAAGACCTACAGGAAACGTATGATCTCTGTAATTGCAAACAAAGGTTTCTGTACCAAATATTAAGTTCTGCTCTTCTGATGTATCAAATACTTATGTCATGCAATAAAATGCAAATTAATTACTTAAAAATCATACAATGTGATTTTCTGGATTTTTGTTTTAGATCCCGTCTCTCACAGTTGAAGTGTACCTATGATAAAAATTACAGACCTCTACATGCTTTGTAAGTAGGAAAACCTGCAAAATCAGCTGTGTATCAAATACTTGTTCTCCCCACTGTAGGTGTTCCTCTTGTCGAGGTGGGAAAGGGCAGTGTGTTGATGTGAGCCATGACCAGCCTTTCAAAGCATTTCATGGCTACAGATGTGAGTGCTACTTGGCGATAGTCATTTAGACAGGTTACCTTGGTGTTTTTGGGCACAGGGACTATGGTGGTCTACTTGAAACATGTTGGTATTACAGACAGGGTCAGGGAGAGGTTTGAACAGGTCACTGAAGACACTTGCCAGCTGGTCAGCGCATGCTCTGAGTAGGCACCCTGGTAATCCGAAAATGACTTCATAGGGCCGCTCCTGGGTGCATGTTTAGATTTTTGCCCTAGCACTACACAACTGATTCAAATAAGGAAACTCATCAACAAGCAAAAACCAAAATGTGCACCCAACGGGGGCCCCAGGACAGAGTTTGGGAAACAATGTATTAGCAGACCCCTCTAAGCTGAAGAGGCAGAGCTCTGTATTATGCAGTTAAAGCTGCATTATCTAACTTTTTGGGCGACCCGACCAAATTCACATAGTAATGTTCATTATAGATCTGTCATTCTCATTGACAGGAAGTCTAAGAAGCGGTAGATCTGTTCTATGTGCGCTATTTCTATGCTTCCCGTTCTTAAGTTTTGTTTTTTGCGTCTTTTAAAAAGCTTCAAAAAGCTGAAAATACAATATATTTCACAGCAGTTTAGATGGTACAATGATTCTCACAGCGGTTTAGATGGTACAATGATTCTCACATTTACATTTACATTTACGTCATTTAGCAGACGCTCTTATCCAGAGCGACTTACAAATTGGAGTGGTTTATATGGTACAATGATTCTCACAATGGTTTGGATGGTTCAGTGGTTTGGATGGTTCAGTGGTTTGGATGGTTCAGTGGTTTAGATGGTTCAGTGGTTTAGATGGTTCAGTGGTTTGGATGGTTCAGTGGTTTGGATGGTTCAGTGGTTTAGATGGTTCAGTGGTTTAGATGGTTCAGTGGTTTGGATGGTTCAGTGGTTTAGATGGTTCAGTGGTTTAGATGGTTCAGTGGTGTAGATGGTACAGTGGTGTAGATGGTTCAGTGGTGTAGATGGTTCAGTGGTTTGGATGGTTCAGTGGTGTAGATGGTTCATTGGTTTGGATGGTTCAGTGGTGTAGATGGTTCAGTGGTTTGGATGGTTCAGTGGTGTAGATGGTTCAGTGGTTTAGATGGTACAGTGGTTTAGATGGTTCAGTGGTTTGGATGGTACAGTGGTGTAGATGGTTCAGTGGTTTGGATGGTTCAGTGGTTTAGATTGTTCAGTGGTTTGGATGGTTCAGTGGTTTGGATGGTTCAGTGGTTTGGATGGTTCAGTGGTGTAGATGGTTCAGTGGTTTGGATGGTACAGTGGTGTAGATGGTTCAGTGGTTTAGATGGTTCAGTGGTTTGGATGGTTCAGTGGTTTAGATGGTTCAGTGGTTTAGATGGTTCAGTGGTGTAGATGGTTCAGTGGTTTGGATGGTTCAGTGGTTTGGATGGTTCAGTGGTTTGGATGGTTTGGATGGTTCAGTGGTTTAGATGGTTCAGTGGTTTGGATGGTTCAGTGGTTTGGATGGTTCAGTGGTTTAGATGGTTCAGTGGTTTAGATGGTTCAGTGGTGTAGATGGTTCAGTGGTTTGGATGGTTCAGTGGTTTGGATGGTTCAGTGGTTTGGATGGTTTGGATGGTTCAGTGGTTTAGATGGTTCAGTGGTTTAGATGGTTCAGTGGTTTGGATGGTTCAGTGGTTTGGATGGTTCAGTGGTTTAGATGGTTCAGTGGTTTAGATGGTTCAGTGGTTTAGATGGTTCAGTGGTTTAGATGGTACAGTGATTCTCTACACTAGTGCTTGTTTTGTCACATGAACTGATATTAGGAGAACTGTTAGAATTTTGCCATCCAGGAAATGGTGGAGCGATTTCTGCATATTGCACCTTTAAAAGACTGTCCGGTTGTGTCCTTGACTGCCTTCAGGGGCCTCACTGATAACTGGCAACCTGAGATTAAATTAATCAGATTCAGTGGTTTTCTCTCTCTCTCTCTCTCTCTCTCTCTCTCTCTCTCTCTCTCTCTCTCTCTCCTCTCTCTCTCTCTCTCTCTCTCTCTATCTATCTCTCTCTCTCTCTCTCAATTCAATTTCAATTTAAGGGCTTTATTGTCATGGGAAACATATGTTTCATTGCCAAAGCAAGTGAAGTAGATAGTAAACAAAAGTGAAATAAACAATAAATATTAACAGTAAACATTACACTCAGAAGTTCCAAAAGAATAAAGACATTTCAATCATATTGTCATATTATGTCTATATACAGTGTTGTAACAATGTGCAAATAGTTAAAGTACAAAAGGGAAAATAAATAAACATAAATATAGGTTGTATTTACAATGGTGTTTGTTCTTCACTGGTTGCCCTTTTCTTGTGGCAACAGGTCACAAATCTTGCAGCTGTGATGGCACACTGTGATTTTTCACCCAGTAGATCTCTCTCTCTGTCTGTCTGTCTGTCTCCCTCTCTCTCTCTGTCTCTGTCTCTGTCTCTGTCTCTGTCTCTGTCTCTGTCTCTGTCTCTGTCTCTCTCTGTCTCTCTCTGTCTCTCTCTGTTTCTGTCTCCCTCTGTCTCTCACTCCCTCTGTCTCTCACTCCCTCTGTCTCTTTATCTCTCACTCCCTCTGTCTGGTCCCCCCCCCTCTCTCTCTCTCTCTCTCCACAAGCAGTTATTTATCACAGTTGTTGCTCAGTCATAAGTCAATAAAAACGGTAAAAGTAAAACAAATATATACTGCCCTATTCCACAGGATGTTCCACTCTGTATGAAAGTAGCAATGTACTGTAGGCTACAGTAAACCAGGAGTATTACAACATTTTTACCAGTTTATAATTCAACCATGTCAGTCTGCAGTATGTCATTCCCACCTCAGAAGCGCACCTTTTGAAGACGCGCACTTATGTGTTTTTTTTGCTGATTAGTGGTCCGCCTTGACAGACCCGGTAAATACTAACCACAACTTTAAACCCCAAAAGAAGAACAAATATGTATGCTTGAATGTGTATTTAATACAGTGCCGTGTCCCTTTAAAACGTCTGACAAAAAGCCCATATGATCCCTGAGCTCCAATCACCAATTCCTTCTGCAAAAGCAGCCTCTGCATTTTTGTCTGTCTGAATGCTAGCAAGGCGAAAAACGACAGGAGAAGAAACTGAAAAAATGTGAAAATCTAACGAACATTTTCATGGCCAACGGAAGTCGATGCATAAGGAGTTATATTGGGACTCCTTTGTGCCTCGAAACCTTGGATCAAAATGGTACGGTAGAGCGCTGCGTTTGTATAATTTTTTGGTCCCTTGATCTCTTCCACATTTGAGCTACTTAGCTAGGCTGATGAAACTTGCCTTACACTAGTTTTGTCCCACAATGTTTGTGTTGCATCATTTGTAATGTATGCTACTTCTTGCATTTACTGCTTTGTGATAAAGTTAGCAACTTGCATGGAACTCAAGTTGACATTTGGAGCTGTTACAAGAATGTAATGGCTACGATAGCTACATTGTTGCATAGAAAGAGTTAAATTCTTTAATATCGGGATGTCTCGGCAGGGATCAGATCATGACGGGTGCATATTTACAGACGGCGAGAGAGAGTGAAACTAACGGGCCACTATGGAAAAAAACATCACGTTTACTTTATTATTGATATTAAATACACTAGTAGCCTACAGTAAACAATGCAGCAACAATGTAGCTAAAGGCGCTGTCTGTCGGTTATGACATGGTAACACGGTGGTCTCTGTAAGTTGCAGGTGATTCTAGTCTGAACTTCAATACAAGACAGCTGCGTACTGGCTTTCCCTGATCAATTAGCATAAAGCTTCATGTCACAGTCTTGAGACACTGCCCACCCCGAACACCATCCCTCTCCTCCTCTCGCCACGGTCATAAATATCACAGATGGACTCAAAATGCAACATCACCGATTCTGCCAGCCAGGTCACCGTGATACAAGTCAGTATTCGACGTCCATCGATGTCTGAGGATGTCGGGAGATAACGTAGAAACCGGACACTAGGGGTAACAGTGAGCGCTCTTACCTTCTAGTAGGTTTCGGGTTTGCTAGTGTGTTGTGGATGGGGATTGCCATGATAAAAAGTTGTTTTTTTAGATTTTAGTTTTAAGCCTATCCCAAACCTTAACCCTTACCTTAACCATTCAGAATTAATGCCTAACCTTAAGATTTCGGCGTTAATGCCTAAACTTAACCCAAACGTTAAACATTCGGATTTAATAACTTAACCTTAACCACTTCAAAATGTGATGTTTGCGAAACATGGATGAACGTCTAATTCTAAGGCAAGACTGTGAGAGCTAGTTGGATGTTGCCAGGTCCTGAAAGTCTTGTCCATATTTCATACAGTTGTTTTGCAGTAGTTTGTTCACATGAGTAGTATGCTAAAGTTGGTCATCATGGAAGTTTTAAATAACTACAAATTACTATGCACGCATTACTGTACTATGCACGCATTACTGTAAGTCGCTTTGGATAAAAGCGTCTGCTAAATGGCATATTATTATTATTTTATTATTATTACTAACTATATTCTAACTTATAGTCATCCATGACAGCAATGTCCGAGGGGTCAGCTGGAGTTAAGTATTAATAATAATAATAATAATAATAATAATAATAATAATAATAACATAGTAATTAACCTAATTTTTATTGTTTAGATTTCTAGTCTAACCATAAGTCACATAAGAGGCAACCCTATGTTGCTTCTATTACCCTTGATTTAAGCTGAAGACCCTGAGAGAATGGGATAACAGAGAGAGAGGGTGGAGAGGCAGGGAGAGAGAGAGAGTAACGGGGAGAGAGAGGCAGGGAGAGAGTAACGGGGGGAGAGAGAGAAACGGGGAGAGAAAGAGAGTAACGGGGAGAGAGAGGCAGGGAGAGAGAGAGTAACGGGGAGAGAGGCAGGGAGAGAGAGAGTAACGGGAAGAGAGAGGCAGGGAGTGAGTAACGGGGGGAGAGAGAGTAACGGGGAGATAGGCGGGGAGAGAGAGTAACGGGGAGATAGGCGGGGAGAGAGAGTAACGGGGAGAGAGGCAGGGAGAGCGAGAGTAACGGGGAGAGAGAGAGGCAGGGAGTGAGAGAGCAATGGGGGAGAGAGAGGCAGGGAGAGAGCGAGAGTAATGGGGAGAGATGCAGGGAGCTAGAGAGAGTAATGGGGAGAGAGAGAGAGTAACGGGGAGAGAGAGAGAGTAACGGGGAGAGAGAGGCAGAGAGCGAGAGAGTAATGGGGAGAGAGATGCAGGGAGCGAGAGAGAGTAACGGGGAGAGAGAGGCAGGGAGAGAGCGAGAGTAATGGGGAGAGAGGCAGGGAGAGAGAGTAACGGGGAGAGAGAGAGTAACGGGAGAGAGAGAGAGTAACGGGGAGAGAGGCAGAGAGAGAAAGAGAGCGGGAGATTAACACAGAGATAGAGAGAGCTGTGCCCGTGCAGACAGGGTGGATGGACTGCGGGGTCATGTTGGGATGCCTCATTAGAGCAGCATGTGGCTGTGTGTGAGGAGAGGTGGAGGGAGGCAGCAGTGGAGTTAGTAATCCCATGGTGCATCACATCTGGATGTAGAGTGAGGCTCTGCTGGTTAATATCTGGGTCAGGTCAACGGGGTTAGCCTGTCCTCCCTCCCTGGTGCCGTTAGCCTGCCCTCCCTCCCTGGTGCGGTTAGCCTGCCCTCCCTCCCTGGTACCGTTAGCCTGCCCTCCCTCCCTGGTGCCGTTAGCCTGCCCTCCCTCCCTGGTGCCGTTAGCCTGCCCTCCCTCCCTGGTACCGTTAGCCTGCCCACCCTCCCTGGTGCCGTTAGCCTGCACACCCTCCCTAGTGCCGTTAGCCTGCCCTCCCTCCCTGGTGCCGTTAGCCTGCCCTCCCTCCACGGTACCGTTAGCCTGCCCTCCCTCCCTGGTGCCGTTAGCCTGCCCTCCCTCCCTGGTGCCGTTAGCCTGTCCTCCCTCCCTGGTGCCGTTAGCCTGTCCTCCCTCCCTGGTGCCGTTAGCCTGCCCTCCCTCCCCGGTGCCGTTAGCCTGCCCTCCCTCCCCGGTGCCGTTAGCCCTGCCCTCCCTCCCTGGTGCCGTTAGCCTGCCCTCCCTCCCTGGTACCTTTAGCCTGCCCTCCCTCCCGGTGCCGTTAGCCTGCCCTCCCTCCCCGGTACCGTTTTGCCTGCCCTCCCTCCCTGGTGCTGTTAGCCTGCCCTCCCTCCCTGGTGCCGTTAGCCTGCCCTCCCTCCCCGGTACCGTTAGCCTGCCCTCCCTCCCCGGTGCCGTTAGCCTGCCCTCCCTCCCTGGTGCTGTTAGCCCGCCCTCCCTCCCTGGTGCCGTTAGCCTGCCCTCCCTCCCTGGTGCCGTTAGCCTGCCCTCCTCCCGGTGCCGTACCTGCCCTCCCTCCCTGGTGCCGTTAGCCGCCTCCCCTGTGGTAGCGCCCGGTGCGTTAGCCTGCCCTCCCTCCTGGTGGCCGTTAGCCTGCCCTCCCTCCCTGGCGTGTGTCCCGTTAGCCTGCCCTCCCTCCCCGGTGCCGTTAGCCTGCCCTCCCTCCCTGGTGCCGTTAGCCTGCCCTCCCTCCCTGGTGCCGTTAGCCTGCCCTCCCTCCCTGGTACCGTTAGCCTGCCCCCCCTCCCTGGTGCCGTTAGCCTGCCCCCTCCCTGGTACCAGTTAGCCGTGGCCCACCCTCCCTGGTGCGTTAGCCTGACCTCCCCTCCCTGGTACCGTAGCCTGCCCACCCTCTGGTGGCGTTAGCCGACATCCCTCCCTGGTACCGTTAGCCTGCCGCACCTCCCTGGTACCTAGCCGGCCCACCCTCCCTGTGGCCGTTAGCCTGACCGCCCTCCCTGGGTTACCGGTTACCTGCCCACCCTCCCTGGTGGCCGTTAGCTTTCCCTCCCTGCCTGGTGCCGTTAGCCTGCCCTCCCTCCCTGGTACCGTTACCTGCCCACCCTCCCTGGTGCCGTTAGCCTGCCCTCCCTCCCTGGAACCATTAAGGCATCCACATGCTTCCCAGCCGAAACAGTACGGAAGAGTTTGTGCATTTATTATGACAACATTTGGTGATGTTTTTGTTCGCTCTGGACTTCTGTATCTTTTTTTCTGGTACTTCAGGGGCACACGTTTTTCTTGAGGCAAGCCGAAGTTGGTAGCCGCAGTCTACACCCCTTTGTCTGTGATTGGTCAACAGTAGGGATTCTTCAATAAAGTCTTTGTCATTCAGTGAGAGACAACTGGTTTTCATGCAAATTTATTAATTGAGAAATACTGCACCAAACGTCTTAGTTAGATGTAAAATTGCGTGACTAAGGTCTCCTCTGCAAAAACGTCAAAATTAATGACAGATTTCTTGAGTTATCTTAGATTAATTTGGACTATTTTGAGGAAGTGTATACTGGCTATGGCGTCTCAAAATGGACAAATAGTACTATTGACGCTTTTTTTAACTGAACACCCATTCGGTTCACCTAGCCGAGTTCAGCTTGGCACCAGCCGAACTGAAGCATGCTGACGCCTTTAGCCTGCCCTCCCTGGTGCCGTTAGCCTGTCCTGGTGCTGCTAGCTGTTAGCCTGGTGCTAGCACTGTGTTAGCCTGCCCTCCCTGTGCCATTAGCCTGTCCTGGTGCTGCTAGCCGTTAGCCTGGTGCTAGCACTGTGTTAGCCTGCCCTCCCTGTGCCATTAGCCTGTCCTGGTGCTGCTAGCTGTTAGCCTGGTCCTAGCACTGTGTTAGCCTCCCTCCCTGGTGTCGTTAGCCTGTCCTGGTGCTGCTAGCCGTTAGCCTGGTGCTAGCATGTGTTAGCCTGCCCTCCCTGTGCCATTAGCCTGTCCTGGTGCTAGCTTAGCTGTTTAGCCCCTGGTGCCATTAGCCTGGGCTTGCGCTGTATTCTAGTGTGTGCCTTAGCCCTGGTGCTAGCGCTTTATTAGATCTGGTGCCATTAGCCCTGGTGCTAGCGCTGTATTAGATCTGGTGCCATTAGCCCTGGTGCTAGCGCTGTGTTAGCTCTGGTGTCATTAGCCGCCCACTAGCAGGGGGTGAGCCATGTTAGCATGGTGCTGCTGTAACCCTGAACTGTGTCCCAAATGGCACCCTATTCCCTATATAGTGCATTACTTTTGATCAGGGCCCTGGTTATAGTGCACTATGTACGTAGGGAATAGGGTGCCATTTGGGACAGATTTGGGACGCAGTCTAGTTATGGTATAGCACACTCTGGTGCTGCTTGGCACTGCTGTCTCTGCTGCAACAGCTGTTTGCTGTTGGGAACACTCTGTTCTGCCTGCCTGCTCTGTTGGGAAACAGCTCTGTTCTGCCTGCTCGCTCTGTTGGGGACACTCTGTTTCTGCCTCTCTGCTCCCTGCTCTGTGGGGGAAACACTCTTTCGTGCCTCTTGCTCTGTCTGCTGCCTCTGTTCTCTGCCCTCTGTTGGGAAACAGCTCTGTTCTGCCTGCCCTGCTCTGTTGGGGAAACAGCTCTGTTCTGCCTGCCCTGCTCTGTTGGGGAAACAGCTCTGTTCTGCCTTCCTGGCTCTGTTGGGGGAAACAGCTCTGTTCTGCCTGCCCTGCTCTGTTGGGGAAACAGCTCTGTTCTGCCTGCTCTGCTCTGTTGGGGAAACAGCTCTGTTCTGCCTGCCCAGCTCTGTTGGGGAAACAGCTCTGTTCTGCCTGCCCTGCTCTGTTGGGGAAACAGCTCTGTTCTGCCTGCCCTGCTCTGTTGGGGAAACAGCTCTGTTCTGCCTGCCCTGCTCTGTTGGGGAAACAGCTCTGTTCTGTTGTTTAGATTAGTTTTTTTCACTTAGCTTTTACCACGCTGCTAAGCGGTGTGGATAGATAGCAGTGGAATGGGTTCATGCCACTGGCTGATGTGACACAGAATGTGATCTTTATTCATTTAGTTTACATTGCTGTTTTAGAAGAGGGATTAACTCATTTAGTTTACATCAGAAAGGGGGTAGTTTGTTTTAATAATGTCCCAATTCATCTTCACTGTAAAAACCACACCAGACTAATTTGTAACTTTGCCTTCATGTTCTTCAAAGTTGTACACATTTTAAACATGAGAACAGTTGATAGAAGAATTAAAGCTGCAATATGTAACTTTGTGGGTGAACCGACCAAATTCACATAGACATACAGTACCAGTCAAAAGTTTGGACACACCTACTCATTCAAGGGTTTTTCTTAATTTTTTACTGTTTTCTACATTGTAGAATAATAGTGAAATCATGTAGTAACCAACAAAGTGTTAAACAAATCAAAATATATTATATATTTGAGCTGTTCTTGCCATAATATGGACTTTGTCTTTTACCAAATAGGGCTATCTTCTGTATACCCCCCTACCTTGTCACAACACAACTGATTGGCTCAAACACATTAAGAAGGAAAGAAATTCCACAAATTAACTTTTAAGAAGGCACACCTGTTAATTGAAATGCGTTCCAGGTGACTACCTCATGAAGCGGGTTGAGAAAATGCCAACATTGTGCAAAGCTGTCATCAAGGCAAAGGGTGGCTATTTGAAGAATCTCAAATATAAAATATATATTTTTTGGTACTACATGATTCCATATGTGTTATTTCATAGTGTTGATGTCTTCTCTATTATTCTACAATGTAAAAAATAGTAAACAATAAAGTAAAACCCTTGAATGAGTAGGAGTTCTAGAACTCTTGAATGAGTAGGTGTTCTAGAACTCTTGAATGAGTAGGTGTTCTAGAACTCTTGAATGAGTAGGTGTTCTAGAACTCTTGAATGAGTAGGTGTGTCCAAACGTTTGACTGGTACTGTATGTGTTATAGATCTATCATTCTCATTGACAGGAAGTCTAAGAAGCGGTAGATCTGTTTCATGTGATCTATTTCTATGCTTCCCGTTCTTAAGTTTTGTTTTTGCGTCTTTTACTCTCGGTTTTGTACACCAGCTTTAAACAGCTGAAAATACAATATTTTTGGTTGTGGAAAATATATTTTTGGTTGTGGAAAATATATTTCACAGCGGTTTAGATGGTACAATGATTCTCTACAATATACTTGCTTGTTTTGTCACATAAACTGAAATTAAGTTAACTATTAGAATTTTAGCAACTAGGAAATGGCGGAGTGATTTCTGCATAGTGCATCTTTAAATAACAACATATATATTTCTTTTCTTTAGAAAAGTACTTTTACACAGAATAGAGGACATTGCTACTATATATTATAGATACTTACCAGGTGTTGAGTGCCCCCAATGGGCTTTATTGGCATGGGAAACAGTATGTTTACATTGCCAAAGCAAATGGAATACACCATTGCTGACTCGCCTTCGCGCTCACTCGCCCATCCTTCTCTTCTATCCATCATCAGAGAGTTTTTTACGTAACGACCTATTCAGGGCATTCCTTCATTCCCAATCTCTCTCGCTCTCTCTCTCGTAGACTTTATTGACTTGGTAAGTTAAATTACTTACATTGTCAAAGTATACATATAACAAAAAATGGTGGGACCAACAGCAATAATAATAGTAGTAGTGGAAATGGGATTACCATTAACAGCAACTACAACAACAATATTAATGAGAATAACAATACATTAAAGCAATAGTAGTCGACCAGTCTCAACATGACTGAGAAGACACATTGACATGGTATGAAAGCCAAAACAAAACTAAATGGGAAATATTAGTGACATTACATTGTACTTTTCACTGTCTGTCCCTCAGGTTGTGGCAGGAGGACACATATTTGCCTGCCAAAACTGCACAAAATGTTATAGTTTCAAATTCTTTGTACTGAAGGATTCTCTTAGGTCTGAGTATTTGTCACAGTGTAATAGGAAATGCAGCTCTGTCTCTACTTCTCTCCCCGGGGGCAGAGTGAGCACAGCCTGTCCTCTCTGGGCAGCCAGGTTTGCCTGTGACGTCCGGTCTCTATAGCCAGACTGTGCTCACTGAGTCTGTACCTAGTCAGTGTTTTCCTCAGTTTTCTATCAGTCACAGTGGTCAGATAGTCTGCCACCATGTACTGTCTGTTTAGAGCCAAATCTCATTGAAGTTTACTTTGCAATAGATTATATATTTGTATTTTTGCTTTGTGATGATTTGGTTGGGCCTGATTTTCTGAGTGCTGTCCTGAGGCTCTATGGGATTGGTTTGGGTTAGTGAACTGAGCCTCAGAACCAGCTGGCTGAGGGGACTCGTCTCTTGTTTCATCTCTTGACATTGCACTTGTTTTTAGATGGTTGTAAAATTTGATGGCTCTTTTTTCTATTTGAATAAGGAGGGGGTATTGGCCCAATTCTGCTCTACATTCTTATTTGGAGTTTTTCTTTGCACTTGCAATACAGTCTTGCAAAACTCTGCATGCAGTATTTCGATTGGATGTTTGTCCCATTTGGTGAATTCATTATTAGAGAGCGGACCCCATATTTCGCTGCCATATAGAGCAATTGGTTCTATAACTGATTGGAACATTCTGAGCCAGATTCTAATTGGAATTTCGATTTTAATGTCCCTTTTAATGGCATAGAATGCTCTTCTTGCTTTGTCTCTCAGCTCGTTCACAACCATGTGAAAGCTACCTGTGTTGCTGATATTTAGTCCTAGATAATTGTAGTTTTTGGCGTGTTCTAATAGAACTAAATATAATTTATATTTGTGATCTCCGGACCTCTTTTGGAATATCATTAGATTCGTTTTTTTAGGTTAATTGGTCCGAGCCCAGGTCTAACAGAACCTGTGCAGATGATCTAGATGATGTGTTGTGGCAAATTCGTCCTTATACTGATCAAAGTATTTGAGTTTTTGTTGAATTAAGATATACTTTATTACATAAGCAATAGAGCCAAGGTGGTTTGCAAAGCATTTGCATTTACATTGATGTCATTTAGCAGACACTCTTATCCAGAGCGACTTACAAATTGGTACATTCAACTTATGATAGCCAGTGGGACAACCACTTTTTTTGTGTGTGTGGGGGGGGGGGGGGGGGGGGGGGGGGGGGATTACTTTATACTATTCCAGGTATTCCTTAAAGAGGTAGGGTTTCAAGTGTCTCCGGAAGGTGGTCAGTGACTCCGCTGTCCTGGCATCGTGGGGGAGCTTGTTCCACCATTGGGGTGCCAGAGCAGCGAATAGCTTTGACTGGGCTGAGCGGGAACTGTGCTTCCGTAGAGGTAGGGGGGCTAGCAGGCCAGAGGTGGATGAACGTAGTGCCCTCGTTTGGGTGTAGGGTCTGATCAGAGCCTGAAGGTAAGGAGGTGCCGTTCCCCTCACAGCTCCGTAGGCAAGCACCATGGTCTTGTAGCAGATGCACCTCCCTTCCACCTCTCAGGCCTCTTCTTGTCATGTTGTGATTAACTATTTAACCATACATTGTTAGCTTGTCATGATGTAATTAACTATGCTTACTATGCTTAACTGGAAAATCCCCATCATATCCCCCCTCTGGGACTATGTAGTCCCATATCAATACATCCAAATACTTGTATATAGTGATTAATATATATATATAATATATAATACTGTGACATAAAAATCAACATGTTCATGATATAAGGCACAATTCTTGCATTAACATTATATTTTTCAAACAGTAAGATTCAAAACGTTCTACTCGAAATAAACCATATACGTGTATCCTAACACATTAAAACTAACGTAGCGTTGTTTTAACCATAATATCTATTTAAGGCAGCTATCTTGCGATTGTATACGCAATACCACAGCATGTTGTGAATAGTGTCAACATCTGTAGGTCGTCGGTTTCCTCGTGGTACTCTGGTGCAGTGGTTTAGATGATACCAGGTCGAGCTCCCCTCTGTTCATACAGCCGTCGGTGCAGCCTGGGTGACGATGTATGGTCTCTTTGGCTCGGGACCTTCTTCCGTCACCAGGGTCTCCGGATCACGCAGAGTCCCTCTCAATCCATCGACATCGGTCTGGTGGGGCCCTCTTCCTCTTCTGGGGTTTGAACTCTCCTACAGTGGGACACATGGATCCAGGTATCTGTCTCTGCCACTTTTACCATCATCTAGGTAGTCATCAACACCTGGTATGGGCCCCTCCACCTAGGGTCTTTCCAGCTCTTTCTTCTGTAGTCTTTTACCGCCTCAAAGTCTCCAGGGCGCAGACATCCTGCTAGGTTGGGCAGAGAAGCCTTCACCCGTGGGAAGAGAGTCTTAAGAACATTGTTAAGTGAGACACAGTATGCTACTGTACCATGTCTTCTCATCAGTCAGGAGAAGCCCTGAGATTAGGAAGTGCACATTCTTGCAGCTTGTTGCAGTCCACTAGTTTCAGAGACAGGTCCCCTTTGTACTTTGTCTCCTGCCACAAATAGATTTGCACATAAAACATTCCATCTAACCCATAATACATGAATTACTACTGCTCATATTCTTAATACAATTTGCATATTTACCAAAAGGCCCAGGGGACCAGTAATTCCCCCCTTTGGACACATGACTCACATCGTGATTCATGTGTTCAAATTTTTTTTTAACAACAACATTGCCTGTTAAACCAAAATAATACATGAAATTAGAATAAAACGATATTTGATAATATCTTAACTTAATTGTATCCCATAAGGTAATTCAGGGAAATAGTAAAATTGACTAGCGACACGTGTCACTTATTCAGGTCTAGCGCTCTCTCTCTGTCCGAATCTCATATACGACTATGAACTATAAACTTCTTCATAATTATCAGTATTACAAATGACCCTCAACTCGGTATTATAAATTACCTAAAATTCATCATCCAATGTCTCTCGGCTTTCCTGTGTGGGTGATCAAATCACACTAGAAAGTCAGGACAGAGGTCATTCAAACCCTTCAAAGAAGTGTTTCATTCTATAGTAGACTAATCATTAACAACAGTCAAAACATTTCATACATTTCGTATCCCAAGTGTACAGTAAGTCCTTAGTACAGTTCTTTTCAAAATAAATCACGTGTTTACTTAAAACTTACTCAGAAAATAAAAACTTCAGAGAATTCCATGTGTGTGCCCCTTTTAAGATAGATAATTTCTAACCCATGAAAACTCCCTAAAATAAAACCCCTAAACAACTAACCTTTCATACTAGGTGGGTTGTTTGTGGTTATAGTAAAAAACAAACAAAAATGGCCAGGATTTATTTAATAATATAATAGTTAATATGCCATTTAGCAGACGCTTTTATCCAAAGCGACTTAGTCATGTGTGCATACATTTTTACGTATGGGTGGTCCCGGGGATCGAACCCACTACCTTGGCGTTACTAGCGCCGTGCTCTACCAGCTGAGCTACAGAGGACCACATGTTATTGGGTAGCTCCCTCTTATGACCTAATCTGGATACTTATCAAACTGCTGAAGGTAACTAACAATAGTCTCGGGAAACATTTCAAAAAAGAAAATCACTACCCTCATTCTCCTGGAAGAAAAAGTGCACATTTCGTTAGTTTCCATTTTGCTACCTCTTAACCAGTCCAAACAATTCAAATTCGAATTTCTTACTTTCCATTGAATTTACCTTTATCTTCCTCTGTTTCTTCTAACTCAGAAAACCCTCATTACTTGTGACTTCTCCTCCCTGTTGTCAATTCCATAATCTAGTGTAGAATAAAACGAAATAAAGTCTCATGAGATTAAGACCCCTGGTTCTTCCTGAGTCGCATTGTTCCTACTCGATCACATTTAATATGCTTTGTGACTTCCAAAATCGAAACCCCCAAATATGTTATCTCTTGCCTCATTGGTTGTACTTTCTCACATGCCTTGTGGTCCCTCTCTACCAAAATAGTTTACTAATGTGATGATGGTCTGGCCTATCAGTGTTCTCGTCATTCGACGCCCGTAACGGTTCACTACAACACACAACCCTCAAATTCACACCCTTCAGCAACTGTTTAAATGCAGCGTGATACAACATTTCTGAAACCATCATTCATGCTGTCGCCCATACATACTGCCAATTTTAATGTCACCTTTTAGAATCCACTATCTTTGACTCTCGCAATGATTCTCCAACCCCACTAAATGTAATACTTTTTCCTGTTGCAAATATAGTCAATTTCTCAGCGTAAGGAATCCGTGATATTTGATCCCAAGCGTCTATTAAAAAGTTGTTTGAGATGTGATCTCCTACATCTCCCTTAACATACATACTGTAGGGAACTTCCATCAATCCTGGAAGAAAGAATCCTACTCAAGACATATCAGATAATACCGGGTTCAATTAAGGGAATAAACACCTTTTAAAATAAACAAACCCATAACCCCTTTCCGGTAATCTAATCACCGCAACCTGTTGCATTGATTTAGTTAAAAATATAAACCTGTTGATTAACAAATCTAGAACCTTCAAAAAGTTGGTGCTGCCCCATCAGCGTAATAGTCCAAACTACCTGCCATCCACTGTTCCACGTAATAGAAACAGATTATCGTTTTAGAATTCATTAACTTTTTGCATAAATTACTGGTGTTACGCAAACTATAGAATTGAGTAATAATAATGAGAAATTGTCAAATAACTTTTCCGATTCACCTATTCAGACCTCTGCTTCAAATATCCCACTGCGTACCTTGCATCTCTATATAGCCCAGCGAGCACGACTGTCTTTCACCCGTACACTAAATCATGGGATTTATAAAGTCTATCCACAAACCACCAATAACTAATAACATATTTGCATTCACATTACTAGAAGGCATTATTTTAATTCCAGTCTACTCAAACAATCCAATTCGACGTCTCATCTCCAAATTAACCTACTTTCCCTTTAACCCAGAAAACCCACTACAATCTCTATCATCCTCTCCCTCTGTCTTTCCATCCAACGTTACTTTACCAGGTGAACAATACTTTTTTAAAATTATAGTCAAAACAAACAAAACATCTATTCACAGGGAGGCCACTTTAATTACTATGTTATCCTAGGCTGCCATGGGTTGGTAGGACAATCCCTTCTTGTATGTCCTGATTGATTGCACCCCCAGCAGACACCTAGAAATCTTCCTGGTCCACCATTTTGGTATGTCTGGTCCTTTCTTATCAGCTCTTCCAGCTGCATCTGTCTCAGTTTTCTCTGAATGTCTCTCCCCTGCTCTGTCAGTTTCTGTTCGTCCTTCCTGTATTTCTCCACTGCGTGGAGAACATGGTCACAGAACTCCTTGCGTGACCTTGATGTTAGTCTCACCACATCTTCCAGTCTGCTTCTGACAGGCGTTGGCATCGCTCCCATCAATGATGTCCTGAACAGTGTTGTCATCAGTGGATCCCCCTCTGGGTCTCTTTCTGTTTCTTGTCGCCACCTTTTCAGCTGGTCGTCCAGGTAACTTGCCTGGTTTTCTTTATCCCCCAATGGTTCCCCTCTCAGTGCTTTAGGGTCCATTTTGGCTGGAGACTCTGTTCTCAGAGATAGCCATAGTCGTGGCCTGTAATTATCCAATGTCTCTCCATCCAGCATCACACTTTGCACCGCCCTTCTAAGGCCACTCATCAGCATCATGTCCTCCATTTTGGCCACTCCCACCACCCTGGCCAGCAATGCCTTCAAGTCTCCCACCGCCCTGGCCAGCAATGCCTTCAAGTCTCCCACCACCCTGGCCAGCAATGCCTTCAAGTCTCCCACCGCCAGTAGTTTCCCCATCGTTTGTTCTTCAAATGTTCTAATCCATTTTTCTGCTCCTTCATGCATGTTTGGCAGTCTAGTCACCAGGCCTTCCAGGTCCTGAGATCCCATGGACACATAGTCAACCCATGTCCCCTTTACCAAAATTGGACACTGAGCTTCGTATTTATCTGGATTTTTTATTGTCTTTCTGTTTCTCAATTCTCTTTTTGATTAGCCTCCCATAGCCCCTTGCTGTGACTCTTGGTCAGAGTCAGCACCCTGTCTTAGTTCTTCCCTTCCCTCATTACTTGTATCATCACTTCACCTATCATCACTTTGTTCACTTATCTCATCATTTCCTATGTCTGCTATTGTGCCCCTCAGTCCCCCATAGCTGTCCATGTCCAAGTGTGATTCCTTTCCTTTCTTTGGGGTGGAAGCCTGTGGCCTCCTTTTAACTCTACATTCCCTGCTATTGAAACTAGTCCTGTGACCTGAGGGTATTGTGGTTCTCTGTAGCTCAGCTGGTAGAGCACGGCGCTTGTAACGCCAAGGTAGTGGGTTCGATCCCCGGGACCACCCATACACAAAAAAAAAAATGTATGCACGCATGACTGTAAGTCGCTTTGGATAAAAGCGTCTGCTAAATGGCATATTATATATTATATTATATTATTATTATATTATTATTATTGTCCCCCTTGTGTGTATGGTGGAGGTGCAGTTGAACCTGAGGGTATTGTCCCCCTTGTGTGTATGGTGGAGGTGCAGTTGAACCAGCCTTTTCCCTGCTATTGAAACTAGTCCTGTGACCTGAGGGTATTGTCCCCCTTGTGTGTATGGTGGAGGTGCAGTTGAACCAGCCTTTTCCGGTTCTTTCTCTTCTAATATCCTTCTAGCTCTGGCCACGCTCTCTCTCCAGCCCTTTCCTTCCTCCCAGAACATTTTCAAAATGTCTCTCTCTTTCCCTCTCTTCTTCCTTCTCTTCTCTCCTTTCTCTCCTGCTCTATAGTTCTTTATTATGGAATCCATTTCCTCACACACTGCCACATCAAACCTCCCTTCCTTTGGCTATCTAGTTGCCATTTTTCTGGTTCTTTTTTCCCATTCATCAGAGATCTTTACTCACTGGGAACCTTCCCTTCATGATTTCTACTGGTGTTTCTGCCATCCCTGCTCCTTGTATTCTTGGCCTTTCTGTTGCTAATCTTATGTTTGGTTCAGTGTTTACGTTAGGATGCTTACTATGCTTAACTGGAAAACCCCATCAGCTGCTGTAACCAGAACCAGGGCCCAGGTCTGACAGAACCTGTGCAGATGATCTAGATGCTGCTGTAACCCCTCCTTAGTGGGAGACAGTAGCACCAGGTCATCTGCGTACAGCAGACACTTGATTTCAGTGTTGTGTAGGGTGAGACCAGGTGCTGCCGATTCTTCTAATGTTTTTGCCAATTCATTAATGTAGATGTTAAATAGTGTTGGATTTATTGAGCAGCTCTGTGTCACTCCACGTCCCTGAGAGAAGTCTGTTTGTGTCACGATCGTCGGATATAGAGGACGTGACAGTTTGCTTGTTGCCAATTTTAACTGCACATTTATTTTTAGTGTACATTGATTTAATAACATCATATGTTTTCCCTCCAATACTACTTTCTATTAGTTTGTAAAAAAGACCTTAGTGCCAAATTGAATCAAATGCTTTCTTTAAGTCTACAAAACACAAGTAGATTTTGCCTTTGTTTTGGTTTACTTGTTTGTCAGTTAGAGTGTGGAGGGTGTAAAGGTTGTCTGTCGTGCGGTGATTTGTTAAAAATCCAATCTGGCTTCTGCTCAGGACGTTGTGTTCATCAAGGACATGAAGTAGTCTGCTATTTATGATACTGCAGAATCTTCCCCGAGTTGCTGTTAATGCTAATTCCTCTCATTATTTGGGTCAAATATCTCTCAATATTTGTAGATTGGTGTGATCAGTCCTTGGTTCCAAATATCGGGTATAATACCTGCGAGGATTATGTTGAAGAGTTTGAGCTAATTTGAATTTGTGGTCTGTATATTTGATCATTTCATTTAAAATACCATCTCTATCTCTCGCTCTTTCTCCCTCTCCTCTCCCTTTCTCTTTGTCTCTCACTCCATCTCTCTCACTCCCTCTCTCTCTGTGTCTGCTGAGTAAGGGTCTCACTGCTCACTTTAGTCCTTGTGACAAGTGCAGCCATTAACTCCTGCAGACATCTCTCCTCTCCTCTCCTCTCCTCTCCTCTCCTCTCCTCTCCTCTCCTCTCCTCTCCTCTCCTCTCCTCTCCTCTCCTCTCCTCTCCTCTCCTCTCCTCTCCTCTCCTCTCCTCTCCTCTCCTCTCCTCTCCTCAGACCATTGGATAGGTGTTGCTAATTGCTGCCCCAAAGATGAAACAGTCGACAAGGCCTTGCAGAGACAAGGTCCACTGACCATAAAACTCAGCTCAGGGCTTATTATAGAATGATTCCTTTATTCTGTTCTGTACTTTAATAACTGGGATGATGACAATGAGTTGAACGTTACAGATAAAGACCTTTACGACTTCGTCCTCTGAGCTGTCAGGAGTCCAGCAGGTCAAACTGGATCGTCTCACAGGGTCGTCTTTTCACCTTATTTCCTGTTTGGGTTCTTCTTCTTCACATAATGCTTTGCATTTTCAACACCACAACAAATAGACGATATCAATCTGGACAAACAGAAAATACATCCCTCACGACCTTGTACCCAATATCGAAGGCTTTGGATTCATTGATTGATTTGATTTGTCAGTAAAAATACATATATACACACACAGTACAAAGTCACCGGGACACAATAAAGTATAAATAAAGTTGGGGACTTATTTCCATTGTGGTCCCTATTTTATATCCAATTACAGAGATACAGACACATTACAGAGATACAGACACATTACAGAGATACAGACATATTACAGACACATACAGAGATACAGACACCATTCACAGAGATACGACACCATTACAGGACACATTACAGAGAGATATCAGACACATTACAAGATTAACACACTTACAGAGATCACAGACACAATTACAGACGATTACAGGGACATCATTACAGACACATTACAGAGATAACAGACACATTACAGAACCATTACAGAGATACAGACACATTTACCGAGCATACAACAATTACAGACACATTACAGAGATACAGACCCCATTACAGAATCCAGACCATTACAGACACATTACGAGATACGACACTTACCCCCACTTACGGAGGATACAGACACTTACGGGAGTACGGCACATTACGACACTTACAGAGATACGGGCCCACATTACAGAGATACGCACATTCCAGAGATACGACCATTCAGAGATAAGAACATCTTTAAATTACAGACACATCCGAGATACAGACACATTCAGAGATACGACACTTCAGAGAACAGACACATTACCAGATACAAAAACATTACGAGATACAGCACATTACGAGATACAACATTCAGAGAATACGACAACTTACAGACAGACATTACAGAAATTACAGGTACAACACATTACAAACATTACAGAGATACAACCCATTACAGGATACGGGACACATACGACACATTACTAGATACGACACTTAAGAGATCAGAAATTACAGAGATACAGACATTACAGAATCAGACACTTTACGAGTACGACACATTACAGAGACGACACATTACGGGTACAGACACTTTTACAGAGATACGGGACACATTAAGACAATTAAAAGGGGATAAGAAAACATTCGACAAAGATCGGACACATTACAGGATAAACCATTACGAGATCAGACACTTTTACGGATACGACACTTACAGGATACAGACACATTCAGAGATACGACACATACAGAACATTACTAGTACAGACAATTACGGTAAGACACTTAAACATTACATAGAACGACACATTACAGGATCGACACATTCAGACACATTAATAGATAGGACCATTACAGATACAGAACATTACAGAGATCAGACAGCATAAGGGGATACCAGCCCATTACATTAGATAAGACACATTACAGAGATCCACACATTACAGGAAAGACACATTTACAGGACACTTACAGGATAAAAGCACATTACAGAGATACAGACAATTACAAATACAAAACCCATTCAGAGATACAGACCATTACCACCAACTTTACAGAGATACCAGGACACATTACAGAGATACAGACACCTTACAGAGATACAGGACACATTACAGGGGATACAGACACATTACAGAGATCAGACACATTACAGACACATTACCAGAGATTACAGACACATTACCAACAACTTGACATAGATACATGACACATTACATGAGATACCAGACACATTACAGAGATACAGACACCATTACAGACACATTACCAGAGATACAGACACATTACAGAGATACAGGACACTTACAGAGATACAGACACAATTACAGAGATACCGGACACATTATACAGAGACACAGGACACATTACAGACCACATAACATAGATACAGACACACTTCACAGAGATCAGACAACATTACAGAGCTACAGGACAACTGACCAGAGATATCAGACACATTGACAGAGATACAGACCACTTGATACAGAGATACAGGACACTTCATACAGAGACACAGACACATTACAGACACATTACATAGATACAGACACATTACAGAGTCAGACACATTACAGAGATACAGACACATCTACAGAGATACAGACACATTACAGAGATACCGACACATTACAGAGTACAGACACATTACAGAGATACAGACACATTCCAGAGATACAGACACATTAACAGACCCATTACAGAGATACAGACCACATTACAGAGATACGACAACTTACAGAGATACAGACACATTACAGAGATACAGACACATTACAGAGATACAGACACATTACAGAGATACAGACACATTACAGACCATTACAGAGATCAGACACTTACAGAGATACAGACCATGTACAGAGAGTACAGACACATTACCAGATACAGACACATTACGTACAGTGAGGGGAAAAAAGTATTTGATCCCCTGCTGATTTTGTACGTTTGCCCACTGACAAAGACCATGATCAGTCTATAATTTTAATGGTAGGTTTATTTGAACACTGAGAGACAGAATAACAACAAAAAAATCCAGAAAAGACGCATGTAAAAAATGTTATAAATTGATTTGCATTTTAATGAGGGAAAAAAGTATTTGACCCCCTTGCAATCAGAAAGATTTCTGGCTCCCAGGTGTCTTTTATACAGGTAAAGAGCTGAGATTAGGAGCACACTCTTAAAGGGAGTGCTCCTAATCTCAGTATTTTACCTGTATAAAAGACACCTGTCCACAGAAGCAAACAATCAATCAGATTCCAAACTCTCCACCATGGCCAAGACCAAAGATCTCTCCAAGGATGTCAGGGACAAGATTGTAGACCTACACAAGGCTGGAATGGGCTACAAGACCATCGCCAAGCAGCTTGGTGAGAAGGTGACAACAGTTGGTGCGATTATTCGCAAATGGAAGAAACACAAAATAACTGTTAATCTCCCTCAGCCTGGGGCTCCATGCAAGATCTCACCTCGTGGAGTTGCAATGATCATGAGAACAGTGAGGAATCAGCCCAGAACTACACGGGAGGATCTTGTCAATAATCTCAAGGCAGCTGGGACCATAGTCACCAAGAAAACAATTGGTAACACACTACGCCGTGAAGGACTGAAATCCTGCAGCGCCCGCAAGGTCCCCCTGCTCAAGAAAGCACATATACAGGGCCGTCTGAAGTTTGCCAATGAACATCTGAATGATTCAGAGGAGAACTGGGTGAAAGTGTTGTGGTCAGATGAGGCCAAAATGGAGCTCTTTGGCATCAACTCAACTCGCCGTGTTTGGACGAGGAGGAATGCTGCCTATGACCCCAAGAACCACCATCCCCACCGTCAAAAAACATGGAGGTGGAAACATTATGCTTTGGGGGTGTTTTTCTGCTAAGGGGACAGGACAACTTCACCGCATCAAAGGGATGATGGACGGGGCCATGTACCGTCAAATCTTGGGTGAGAACCTCCTTCCCTCTGCCAGGGCATTGAAAATGGGTCGTGGATGGGTATTCCAGCATGACAATGACCCAAAACACACGGCCAAGGCAACAAAGGAGTGGCTCATGAAGAAGCACATTAAGGTCCTGGAGTGGCCTAGCCAGTCTCCAGACCTTAATCCCATAGAAAATCTGTGGAGGGAGCTGAAGGTTCGAGTTGCCAAACGTCAGCCTCAAAACCTTAATGACTTGGAGAAGATCTGCAAAGAGGAGTGGGACAAATCCCTCCTGAGATGTGTGCAAACCTGGTGGCCAACTACAAGAAAACGTCTGACCTCTGTGATTGCCAACAAGGGTTTTGCCACCAAGTACTAAGTCATGTTTTGCAGAGGGGTCAAATACTTATTTCCCTCATTAAAATGCAAATCAATTTATAACATTTTTGACATGCGTTTTTCTGGATTATTTTGTTGTTATTCTGTCTCTCACTGTTCAAATAAACCTACTATTAAAATTATAGACTGATCATGTCTTTGTCAGTGGGCAAACGTACAAAATCAGCAGGGGATCAAATACTTTTTTCCCTCACTGTAGATACAGACACATTACATAGATACAGACACATTACAGAGAAACAGACACATTACAGAGATACAGACACATTACAGAGATACAGACACATTACAGAGATACAGACACATTACAGAGATACAGACACATTACAGACACATTACAGAGATACAGACACATTACAGACACATTACAGAGATACAGAACACATTACAGAGAGACAGACATTACCGAATGCAGACACATTACAGACCACATTACAGAGATACAGACACATTACAGAGATACAGACACATTACAGACACATTACAGAGATACAGACACATTACAGAGATACAGACACATTACAGACACATTACAGAGATACAGACACATTACAGAGATACAGACCCATTACAGAGATACAGACACATTACAGACACATTACAGAGATACAGACACATTACAGAGATACAGACCCATTACAGAGATACAGACACATTACAGACACATTACAGAGATACACACATTACAGAGATACAGACACATTACAGAGATACAGACACATTACAGAGATACAGACACATTACAGACACATTACAGAGATACAGACCCATTACAGACACATTACAGAGATACAGACACATTACAGAGATACAGACACATTACAGAGATACAGACACATTACAGACACATTACATAGATACAGACACATTACAGAGATACAGACACATTACAGACACATTACAGAGATACAGACACATTACAGAGATACAGACACATTACAGAGATACAGACACATTACAGTGATACAGACACATTATACAGACACATTACAGAGATACAGACACATTACAGACACATTACAGAGATACAGACACATTACAGACAGACACATTACATAGATACAGACACATTACATAGATACAGACACATTACAGAGATACAGACACATTACAGACACATTACAGAGATACAGACACATTACAGACAGACACCTTACATAGATACAGACACATTACAGACACATTACATAGATACAGACACATTAGAGATACAGACACATTATACAGACACATTACAGAGATACAGACACATTACAGAGATACAGACACATTACAGACACATTACATAGATACAGACACATTACAGAGATACAGACACATTACAGAGATACAGACACATTACAGAGATACAGACACATTACAGAGATACAGACACATTACAGACACATTACATAGATACAGACACATTACAGAGATACAGACACATTAGAGATACAGACACATTATACAGACACATTAGAGATACAGACACATTATACAGACACATTACAGAGATACAGACACATTACAGAGATACAGACACATTACAGACAGACACATTACAGAGATACAGACACATTACAGAGATGCAGACAATAAAACTGTTCACACATCAGCCAGCTTTTGACAATCTTTTTAAAAGTGGTTATGGTTGGTATGTCTTTTTGGATAGGTACCTGGGGGCGGAGTCTGTGATAATTCTGTGGACCAAGTGCAATTAATACTACTCTTTTTTTTCCTTCCGTACATAATATAACTGCTCTATATATCTATATCTATATACTTCCCCTCATAGATAATATAACTGCTCTATATATCTATATCTATACCTCCCCTCATAGATAATATAACTGTTCTATATATCTATATCTATACCTCCCCTCATAGATAATATAACTGCTCTATATATCTATATCTATATACCTCCCCTCATAGATAATATAACTGTTCTATATATATATATCTATACCTCCCCTCATAGATAATATAACTGTTCTATATATCTATATCTATACCTCCCCTCATAGATAATATAACTGTTCTATATATATATATATATCTATACCTCCCCTCATAGATAATATAACTGCTCTATATATCTATATCTATACCTCCCCTCATAGATAATATAACTGTTCTATATATATATATCTATACCTCCCCTCATAGATAATATAACTGCTCTATATATCTATATCTATACCTCCCCTCATAGATAATATAACTGCTCTATATATCTATATCTATACCCCCTCATAGATAATATAACTGCTCTATATATCTATAATCTATACCTCCCCTCATAGATAATATAACTGCTCTATATATCTATATCTATAACCTCCCCTCATAGATAATATAACTGCTCTATATATCTATATCTATACCTCCCCTCATAGATAATATAACTGCTCTATATATCTATATCTATACCTCCCCTCATAGATAATATAACTGCTCTATATATCTATATCATATACCTCCCCTCATAGATAATATAACTGCTCTATATATCTATATCTATACCCCCCTCATAGATAATATAAACTGCTCTATATATCTATATCTATACCTCCCCTCATAGATAATATAACTGCTCTATATATCTATATCTATACCTCCCCTCATAGATAAGATAACTGTTCTATATATATATATCTATACCTCCCCTCATAGATAATATAACTGTTCTATATATCTATATCTATACCTCCCCCTCATAGATAATATAACTGTTCTATATATATATATCTATACCTCCCCTCATAGATAATATACTGCTCTAATATCTATATCCTATCCTCCCCTCATAGATAATATAACTGTTTCTATATATCTATATCTATACCCTCCCCTCATAGATAATATAACTGCTCTATATATCTATATCTATACCTCCCCTCATAGATAATATAAACTGCTCTATATATCTATATCTATACCCCCTCATAGATAATATAACTGCTCTATATATCTATATCTATACCTCCCCTCATAGATAATATAACTGCTCTATATATCTATATCTATACCTCCCCTCATAGATAATATAACTGCTCTATATATCTATATCTATACCTCCCCTCATAGATAATATAACTGCTCTATATATCTATATCTATACCTCCCCTCATAGATAATATAACTGCTCTATATATCTATATCTATATACCTCCCCTCATAGATAATATAACTGCTCTATATATCTATATCTATACCTCCCCTCATAGATAATATAACTGCTCTATATATCTATATCTATACCTCCCCTCATAGATAATATAACTGCTCTATATATCTATATCTATACCTCCCCTCATAGATAATATAACTGCTCTATATATATCTATACCTCCCCTCATAGATAATATAACTGCTCTATATATCTATATCTATACCTCCCCTCATAGATAATATAACTGCTCTATATATCTATATCTATATACCCTCCCCTCATAGATAATATAACTGCTCTATATATCTATATACCTCCCCTCATAGATAATATAACTGCTCTATATATCTATATCTATACCTCCCCTCATAGATAATATAACTGCTCTATATATCTATATCTATACCTCCCCTCATAGATAATATAACTGCTCTATATATCTATATCTATACCTCCCCTCATAGATAATATAACTGCTCTATATATCTATATCTATATACCTCCCCTCAGATAATATAACTGCTCTATATATCTATATCTATACCTCCCCTCATAGATAATATAACTGCTCTATATATCTATATCTATACCTCCCCTCATAGATAATATAACTGTTATATATATCTATATCTACACCTCCCCTCATAGATAATATAACTGCTCTATATATCTATATCTATACCTCCCCTCATAGATAATATAAACTGCTCTATATATTATCCCCAAATATCTATACCCTCCCCCTCATAGATAATATAACTGCTCTATATATCTATATCTATAACCTCCCCTCATAGATAATATAACTGCTCTATATATCTATATCTAATACCTCCCCTCATAGATAATATAACTGCTCTATATATCTATATCTATAACCTCCCCTCATAGATAATATAACTGCTCTATATATCTATATCTATACCTCCCCTCATAGATAATATAACTGCTCTATATATCTATATCTATACCTCCCCTCATAGATAATATAACTGCTCTATATATCTATATCTATACCTCCCCTCATAGATAATATAACTGCTCTATATATCTATATCTATACCCCCCTCATAGATAATATAACTGCTCTATATATCTATATCTATATACCTCCCCTCATAGATAATATAACTGTTCTATATATCTATATCTATACCTCCCCTCATAGATAATATAACTGCTCTATATATCTATATCTATACCTCCCCTCATAGATAATATAACTGCTCTATATATCTATATCTATACCTCCCCTCATAGATAATATAACGGCTCTATATATCTATATCTATACCCCCTCATAGATAATATAACTGCTCTATATATCTATATCTATACCTCCCCTCATAGATAATATAACTGCTCTATATATCTATATCTATACCTCCCCTCATAGATAATATAACTGCTCTATATATCTATATCTATACCTCCCCTCATAGATAATATAACTGCTCTATATATCTATATCTATACCTCCCCTCATAGATAATATAACTGTTCTATATATCTATATCTATACCCCCTCATAGATAATATAACTGCTCTATATATCTATATCTATACCTCCCCTCATAGATAATATAACTGCTCTATATATCTATATCTATACCTCCCCTCATAGATAATATAACTGCTCTATATATCTATATCTATACCCCCTCATAGATAATATAACTGTTCTATATATCTATATCTATACCCCCTCATAGATAATATAACTGCTCTATATATCTATATCTATACCTCCCCTCATAGATAATATAACTGCCTATATATCTATATCTATTACCTCCCCTCATAGATAATTAAACTGCTCTATATATCTATATCTATACCTCCCCTCCTAGATAATATAACTGCTCTATATATCTATATCTATACCCCCTCATAGATAATATAACTGCTCTATATATCTATATCTATACCTCCCCTCATAGATAATATAACTGTTCTATATATCTATATCTATAACCTCCCCTCATAGATAATATAACTGCTCCTATATCTATATCTATACCTCCCCTCATAGATAATATAACTGCTCTATATATCTATATCTATACCTCCCTCATAGAATAATATAACTGCTCTATATATCTATATCTATACCTCCCCTCATAGATAATATAACTGCTCTATATATCTATATCTATACCTCCCTCATAGATAATATAACTGCTCTATATATATCTATACCTCCCCTCATAGATAATATAACTGCTCTATATATCTAATCTATACCTCCCCTCATAGATAATATAACTGCTCTATATATCTATATCTATACCTCCCCTCATAGATAATATAACTGCTCTATATATCTATATCTATACCTCCCCTCATAGATAATATAACTGCTCTATATATCTATATCTATACCTCCCCTCATAGATAATATAACTGTTCTATATATCTATAAGCAATTGGAAGTGGAAGGCAGTTCCATCATCATGGCTCTGTATAATACTGTGTTGCTATGAATTCATTTTGGACTAGGTGACTGTGGCGCCCCTGGTGGCATGTCTTGTGGGGTACGCATGGGTGTCTGAGCTGTGTGTTATTTGAGTATGCAGACAAACTGGAATTTTCTTCACGGTAATATTTCTCATAAAAACTAGAAGCGGTTAATCTCTGATCAACCCTCAACCAGGAAAGACTGTCATGCAAATTGTTGTTGTTAGTTCTGTATGTGCAGTTAAGGGCAAGGCGTGCTGCTCTGTTTTGAGCCAGCTGCAGCTTTGCTAGGTCTTTCTTTGCTGCACCTGACAATATTACCGGACAGTAATAAAGATGGGGCAAGACCAGAGCCGAAAACACTACAGATGTGGGATTTTAATTTGAGCCAGTTAGCTACAGCAGGAAAATAATCCTGCAGCAACAGGAAATGCGAATTACATTGAACAAAAATATAAACGCAACATGCAACAATTTCAAGGATTTTACTGAGTTACAGTTCATATAAGAAAACCAGTCAATTTAAATAAATAAATTAGGCCCTAATCTATGGATTTCACATGACTGGGAATACAGATATGCATCTATTGGTCACAGATATCTTTTAAAAAAAGGTAGAGGCGTGGATTAGGAAACCTGTCAGTATCTGGTGTGACCATTTGCCTCATGCAGCGTGACACATCTCCTTCGCATAGAGTTGATCAGGCTGTTGATTGTGGCCTGTGGAATGTTGTTCCACTCCTCTTCAACGGCTGTGTGAAGTTGCTGGATATTGGCAGGAACTGGAACACGCCGTCGTACACATCAATCCAGAGCATCCCAAGCATGCTCAATGGGTGACATGTCTGGTGAGTATGCAGGCCATGGAAGAACTGGGACATTTTCAGATTCCAGGAACTGTGTACAGATCCTTGCGACATGGGGCCGTGCATTATCATGCTGAAACATGAGGTGATGACGGCGGATGAATGGCACGACAATGGGCCTCAGGATCTCGTCACGGTATCTCTGTGCATTCAAATTGCCATGAATAAAATGCAGTTGTGTTCGTTGTTCGTAGCTTATGCCTGCCCATACCATAACCCCACCGCCACCATGGGGCACTCTGTTCACAACGTTGACATCAGCAAACCGCTCGCCCATACGACACCATACACGCTGTCTGCCATCTGCCCGGTAGTTGAAACCGCGATTCGTCCGTGAAGAGTACACTTCTCCAGTGTTCCAGTGGCCATTGAAGTTGAGCGTTTGCCCATTGAAGTCGGTTATGACGCCGAACTGTCAGGTCAAGACCCTGGTGAGGACAACGAGCACGCAGATGAGCTTCCCTGAGACGGTTTCTGACAGTTTGTGCAGAAATCCTTTGGTTGTACAAACCGACACTTTCATCAGCTGTCCGGGTGGCTGCTCTCAGACGATCCCGCAGGTGAAGAAGCCAGATGTGGAGGTCCTGGGCTAAAATACTAAAATATGTGGAGACCTGCTCGTCAACCATCTCATTCAAAAATCATGGACATTAATATGGAGTTGGTCCCCCCTTTGCTGCTATAACAGCCTCCACTCTTCTGGGAAGGCTTTCCACTAGATGTTGGAACATTGCTGCGGGGCTTGCTTCCATTCAGCCTCAAGAACGTTACTGAGGTCAGGCACTGATGTTGGGCGATTTAGGCCTGGCTCGCAGTCGGCGTTCCAATTCATCCCAAAGGTGTTCAATGGGGTTGAGGTCAGGGCTCTGTGCAGGCCAGTCAAGTTCTTCTACACCGATCTCGACAAACCATTTCTGTATGGACCTCGCTTTGTGCACAGGGGCATTGTCATGCTGAAACAGGAAAGGGCCTGCCCCAAACTGTTGCCACAGAATCGTCTAGAATGTCATTGTATGTTGTAGCATTAAGATTTCCCTTCACTGGAACTAAGGGGCCTAGCCCGAACCATGAAAAACAGCCCCATACCACTAGAGTCCAATGGCGACGAGCTTTACGACACTCCAGCCGACGCTTGGCATTGCTCATGGTGATCTTAGGCTTGTGTGCGGCTGCTTGGCCATGGAAACCCATTTCCTGAAGCTCCTGACGAACAGTTATTGTGCTGATGTTGCCTCCAGAGGCATTTTGAAACTCGGTAGTGAGTGTTGCAACCGAGGACAGACGATTTTTACGCACTTCAGCACTCGGCGGTCCCATTCTGTGAGCTTGTGCGGCCTACCACTTAATGGCTGAGCCATTGTTGGTCCTAGACGTTTCCACTTCACAATAACAGCACTTACAGTTGACCGGGGCAGCTCTAGAAGGGCAGAAATCTGACGAACTGACTTGTTGGTAAGGTGGCATTCTATGACGGTGCCACGTTGAAAGTCACTGAGCTCTTCATTAAGGCCATTCTACTGCCAATGTTTGTCAATGGAGATTGCATGGCTGTGTGCTCGATTTTATACACCTGTCAGCAACGGTTGTGGTTGAAATAGCCGAATCCACTAATTTGAAGGGGTGTCCACATACTTTTGTATCTATAGTGTACGTGGTCTGCGGTTGTGAGGCCGGTCGGACGTACTGCCAAATTCTCTAAAACGACGGCTTATGGTAGAGAAATCAACATTCAATTCTCTGGCAACAGCTCTGGTGGACATTCATGTAGTCAGCATGCCAATTGCACGCTCCCTCAAAACTTGAGACATCTGTGGAATTGTGTTGTGTGACAAAACTGCACGTTTAAGAGTAGCCTTTTATTGTCCTCAGCACAAGGTGCACCTGTGTAATGACCATGCTGTTTAATCAGCTTCTTGAAATGCCACACCTGTCAGGTGGATGGATTATCTTGGCAAAGGAGAAATGCTCACTAACAGGGATGTAAACAAATTTGTGCACAACATGTTTGTCAATATGACTTGACCATGATAACTGACCATCCAATGTTACTCCTAGGAGTTCAGCTTCCTCAACAGCCTTCATACACAACTCCAGTTGAGGTTCAGGTCTTAGAGAATGTTTTGAACCAAATACAATGATTTTAGTTTTAGATGTATTTAAGAGCAGTTTATTATTAAACACCCATTCTGATACTGACTGTAGTGAGCTCACCAGCAGTGTCACACCTACTGCCACGGCTAAGACATTTAGCATTCAAGCCTGTGCCTCCACTGTCCTGCAGGGAGAGTTTTCCTGTGTGTCTTCCTCAAGGTCAATGCTGGGTTTATATCCTAAGGAGGGGGGAGGAGAGGAGAGGGGGAGAGGAGAGGGGGTGTACGGTGCAGACTGCAGACAGACAGGGAGGGAGCCTGTCGTAGAGAGAACAGGGGGAGGGGGAGAGGAGAGGGGGTGTACGGTGCAGACTGCAGACAGACAGGGAGGGAGCCTGTCGTAGCAGGATCACAGACACTGAAGCAGAGGGCAGCAAACTGACTGTCTTTAAATGCTAACCCATCCCAGCCCAGCTAGGTGGTGATTCTCTCTTCTGGATCAGTGAGCTGAGAAAGAGGGCTGATCCCTCATATAGCTCTGTGATGTGTTGTAGTAGTTCAGGGCAGGGTAGCTCTGTAATGTGTTGTAGTAGTTCAGGGCAGGGTAGCTCTGTAATGTGTTCAGGGCAGGGTAGCTCTGTAATGTGTTGTAGTAGTTCAGGGCAGGGTAGCTCTGTAATGTGTTGTAGTAGTTCAGGGCAGGGTAGCTCTGTAATGTGTTCAGGGCAGGGTAGCTCTGTGATGTGTTCAGGGCAGGGTAGCTCTGTAATGTGTTGTAGTAGTTCAGGGCAGGGTAGCTCTGTAATGTGTTCAGGGCAGGGTAGCTCTGTAATGTGTTCAGGGCAGGGTGCTGTGACTGTTGTGTAGTTCGGGACAGGGTAGCTCTGTAATGTGTTTTCAGGGCAGGGTATCTATGTGATGTGTTCTGGGCAGGGTAGCTCTGTAAATGTGTTTGTGTAGTTCAGGGCAGGGTAAGCTCTGGTATGTGTTTGTTAGTAGTTTTCAGACAGGGTAGCTCTGTGATGTGTTGTAGCAGTTCAGGACAGGGTAGCTCTGTGATGTGTTCAGGGCAGGGTAGCTCTGTAATGTGTTCAGGGTAGCTGTGATGTGTTGTAGTAGTTCAGGACAGGGTAGCTCTGTAATGTGTTGTAGTAGTTCAGGACAGGGTAGCTCTGTAATGTGTTGTAGCAGTTCAGGACAGGGTAGCTCTGTGATGTGTTCAGGGCAGGGTAGCTCTGTAATGTGTTGTAGTAGTTCAGGACAGGGTAGCTCTGTAATGTGTTCAGGCAGGGTAGCTCTGTGATGTGTTGGAGCAGTTCAGGACAGGGTAAGCTCTGTGATGTGTGTCATTCAGACAGGGTAGCTCTGTGATGGTTTAGCAGTTC
>LR778259.1:37410516-37554230 GCA_902810595.1 Coregonus sp. 'balchen'
GAGTCTTAATGATCCACCAGAACATGTCAGTCTTTTCAATGATGTCCCAGCACCTGGTAACATATAGGTGATATCACATACAGTGGGGAAAAAAAGTATTTAGTCAGCCACCAATTGTGCAAGTTCTCCCACTTAAAAAGATGAGAGAGGCCTGTAATTTTCATCATAGGTACACGTCAACTATGACAGACAACACCATAATTTGCAAATAAATTCATTAAAAATCCTACAATGTGATTTTCTTGAAAAAGAAATCTCATTTTTTGGAAAATAAGTATTTGGTCAATAACAAAAGTTTCTCAATACTTTGTTATATACCCTTTGTTGGCAATGACACAGGTCAAACGTTTTCTGTAAGTCTTCACAAGGTTTTCACACACTGTTGCTGGTATTTTGGCCCATTCCTCCATGCAGATCTCCTCTAGAGCAGTGATGTTTTGGGGCTGTCACTGGGCAACACAGACTTTCAACTCCCTCCAAAGATTTTCTATGGGGTTGAGATCTGGAGACTGGCTAGGCCACTCCAGGACCTTGAAATGCTTCTTACGAAGCCACTCCTTCGTTGCCCGGGCGGTGGTGTTTGGGATCATTGTCATGCTGAAAGACCCAGCCACGTTTCATCTTCAATGCCCTTGCTGATGGAAGGAGGTTTTCACTCAAAATCTCACGATACATGGCCCCATTCATTCTTTCCTTTACACGGATCAGTCGTCCTGGTCCCTTTGCAGAAAAACAGCCCCAAAGCATGATGTTTCCACCCCCATGCTTCACAGTAGGTATGGTGTTCTTTGGATGCAACTCAGCATTCTTTGTCCTCCAAACACGACGAGTTGAGTTTTTACCAAAAAGTTATATTTTGGTTTCATCTGACCATATGACATTCTCCCAATCCTCTTCTGGATCATCCAAATGCACTCTAGCAAACTTCAGACGTGCCTGGACATGTACTGGCTTAAGCAGGGGGACACGTCTGGCACTGCAGGATTTGAGTCCCTGGCGGCGTAGTGTGTTACTGATGGTAGGCTTTGTTACTTTGGTCCCAGCTCTCTGCAGGTCATTCACTAGGTCCCCCCATGTGGTTCTGGGATTTTTGCTCACCGTTCTTGTGATCATTTTGACCCCACGGGGTGAGATCTTGCGTGGAGCCCCAGATCGAGGGAGATTATCAGTGGTCTTGTATGTCTTCCATTTCCTAATATTGCTCCCACAATTGATTTATTCAAACCAAGCTGCTTACCTATTGCAGATTCAGTCTTCCCAGCCTGGTGCAGGTCTACAAAAAAATTTCTGGTGTCCTTTGACAGCTCTTTGGTCTTGGCCATAGTGGAGTTTGGAGTGTGACTGTTTGAGGTTGTGGACAGGTGTCTTTTATACTGATAACAAGTTCAAACAGGTGCCATTAATATAGGTAACGAGTGGAGGACAGAGGAGCCTCTTAAAGAAGAAGTTACAGGTCTGTGAGAGCCAGAAATCTTGCTTGTTTGTAGGTGACCAAATACTTATTTTCCACCATAATTTGCAAATAAATTCATTAAAAATCCTACAATGTGATTTTCTGGAGAAAAAAATTCTCAATTTGTCTGTCATAGTTGACGTGTACCTATGATGAACATTACAGGCCTCTCTCATCGTTTTAAGTGGGAGAACTTGCACAATTGGTGGCTGACTAAATACTTTTTTTCCCCACTGTATATATTTTTACATATATTACAGCACCTGGTAACATATAGATAATTATATCGCATATGTTATTACATATACCACAACACCTGGTAACATATAGATTGATTATATCAAATATAGTATTACATACAGTACCAGTCAAAAGTTTGGACACCTATTCATTCAAGGGTTTTTCTTTATTTTTACTATTTTCTACATTCAAAACTATTAAATAACACATATGGAATCATGTAGTAACCAAAAAAGTGTTAAACAACTAACCACTGGTCCTGGCATCCCATATTGCGTACACCTGGCAACCATCATAGAGCACACCTGCTCCCCATCGTTAAACACACCTGGACTTCATCACCACCCTGATTTCTCTCCCTTCATACAGCCCTCAGCAGCCTCAGTCGTCAGGCTGTATTGGTTTTGGTTATGTTCAGTACACTGCTCCTGTTTTTGTATTTTCTTCATGTTTATTATTATTAAACTCACCTTCTTCCTGAGTATACGTTACGGAATACTGCCTCTGAAATTATGGAAGCAGCAGAAGATTCCTTCCGGAGGACATCGTTGCCGACCGTGGTCCCCAATTCACGTTGCAGATCTGGAAAGCCTTTATGGAGAAGCTGGGAGCCACGGTCAGCCTCACATCTGGGTACCGGCCATCTGGGTCCCGGCCATCTGGTCCCGGCCATCTGGGTCCCGGCCATCTGGGTACCGGCCATCTGGGTCCCGGCCATCTGGGTCCCGGCCACCTGGGTCCCGGCCATCTGGGTACCGGCCATCTGGGTCCCGGCCATCTGGGTCCCGGCCATCTGGGTACCGGCCATCTGGGTACCGGCCATCTGGGTCCCGGCCATCTGGGTCCCGGCCATCTGGGTCCCGGCCATCTGGGTCCCGGCCCGGTTCCTTCCTTGGGCGGAATAGGCCCATAACTCACTTCGTCACTCCTCCACTGGGATGACTCCCTTCCAGTGCATCCTGGGATATCAGCCGGCCCTGTGGACTCCGAGCCAGACCGAGGACCCTGCAGTTGACGAGTGGTTCCGCCGTCAGAAGGATCCAAAGGACCGCTACCGCTCCATCTTGTGTTCCATCGCGTCTGGCAGGAAAACTCCCGCTCCACCTGCCCTGCCGGAAGCTAAGCCCCCGCGAGGACATCTCCTGGACTCCGCCTATGCTGTTAGGTCCCTCCTGGACTCCCAATGTCGTGGGGGTCGGCTCCAGTGCCTGGTGGACTGGGAGGGGTATGGTCCTGAGGAGCGCTCTTGGGGGGTAGTTTCATGCCTGCTCCGTCCCTCGACGTCGCCGGTCTACTAACCACCGGTCCTGGCAACCCACATTGTTCACACCTGGCAACCATCACCTGCTCCCCAATGTTAAGCACACCTGGACTTCATCACCACCCTGCTTACTCTCCCTTCATTTACAGTGCCTTCGGAAAGTATTCAGACACCTTGACTTTTTCCACATTTTGTTACTTTACAGTCTTATTCTAAAATAGATTAAATATTTATTTTTTTCTCAGCAATCTACACACAATACACCTTAATGTCAAAGTGAAAACAGGTAATTTGTTTTGTTGCAAATGTATTAAAAATAAAAAAACAGAAATACATGCATCCTGTTTCCATTGATCATCCTTGAGATGTTTCTACAACTTGATTGGGCATGATTTGGAAAGGTACACACCTGTCTATATAAAACCAAGCCATGAGGTGAAAGGACTTGTCTGTAGAGCTCCGAGACAGGATTGTGTCGAGGCACAGATCTGGGGAAAGGTACCAAAAAATGTCTGCAGCATTGAAGGTCCTCAAGAACACAGTGGCCTCCATCATTCTTAAATGTAATACGTTTGGAACCACCAAGACTCTTCCTAGAGCTGGCCGGCCCGGCCAAACTTAGTAATCAGGGGAGAAGGGCCTTGGTCAGGGGTGACCAAGAACCAGATGGTGACTCTGACAGAGTTCCTTTGTGGAGGTGGGAGAACCTTCCAGAAGGACAACCATCTCCGCAGCACTCCGCCAATCAGGCCTTTTTTTAATTGTTTTTATTTAGCAGACGCCCTTATCCAGAACGACTTACAGGAGCAATTAGGGTTAAGTGCCTTGCTTAAGGGCACATCAACAGATTTTTCACCTAGTCGGCTTGGGGATTAGAACCAGCGACCTTTCGGTTACTGGCACAACGCTCTTACCCACTAAGCTACCTGCCGCCCTGGCCTTTATGGTAGAGTGTCCAGACAGAAGCCACTCCTCAGTAAAAGGCACATGACAGCCTGCTTGGAGTTTGCCAAAAGGCACAAAAAGACTCTCAGACCATGAGAAACAAGATTCTCTGGTCTGATGAAACCAAGATTGAACTCTTTGGCCTGAATGCCAAGCATCACGTGTGGAGGAAACCTGGCACCATCCCTACGGTGAAGCATGGTGGTGGCAGCATCATGCTGTGGGGATGTTTTTCAGCGGCAGAGACTGGGAGGATCGAGGCAAAGATGAACGGAGCAATGTGCAAAGATATCTTTGATGAAAACCTGCTCCGGAGCACTCAGGACCTCTCACTAGGGCGAATGTTCACCTTCAAACAGAACAACAACCCCAAGCACAGCCAAGACAACGCAGGAGTGGCTTCGGGACAAGTCTCTGAATGTCCTTGAGTGACCCAGCCAGAGCCCGGACTTGAACCCGATCTAACATCTCTGGAGAGACCTGACAATTGCTGTGCAGCGACGCTCCCCATCCAACCTGACAGAGCTTGAGAGGATCTGCAGAGAAGAATGGGAGAAACTCCCCAAATACAGGTGTGCCAATCTTGTAGTTTCATACCCAAGAAGACTCGATGCTGTAATCGCTGCCAAAGATACGTCAACAAAGTACTGAGTAAAGGGTCTGAATATTTATGAAAATGTAATATTTCAGTTTTAAATTTTTAATAAATTAGCAAATATTTATAAAAACCTGTTTTTGCTTTGTCATTATGGGGTATTGTGAGTAGATTGTTAAGGGAAAAAACAATTTCATCAATTTTAGAATAAGGCTGCAACTTAACAAAATGTGGAAAAGTCAACGGGTCTGAATACTTTCCGAAGGCACTCATCAGGCAGTATTGGTTTTGGTTACGTTCAGTACGCTTTTCCTGTTGTGTATTATTTTCATGTTTATTATTATTAAACTCACCTGCTTCCTGACTCCCTGCGTATACGTTACAATTCTTTATTTTATACAGTCTTTTTGCTCATCTTAATCAAGGGATCATTTCGGTCATGACCGTATATCAATTAAATGTATTAAATAAAGCCCTTTTTACAATTGCAGTTGTCACATTGCTTATCCAGAAACCCAGCCTAAAACCCCAAACAGCAAGCAATGCAGAAGGTGGCTAGGAGAAAGGCTCTGAGGGGCCAGTCCTCTTCTGGCTGTTTAAAGTAGACTACTATTTCAATATATCCATCAGAGACCATTAGAGCTGAACGTGCCATGAGTCATATACTGTGTTCTAGAAGGAGAATTACTGTGCGAGAACATACTGAGAACATTACTGAGAACATTACTGAGAACATTACTGAGAACATTACTGTGTGGCTTTTCTTACCCCACGTCATTATAGTAGGCCTTGGCAACACCCCAAGCTGTGATGAAGATGGTCGGCCCTCCTGCAGGAGAAAAGCACACAACCAATCAATGCCTGGACCAGCCAACTCCAGAATATAGACAGACACAAGCCAATCAGACAGACAGACAGGCAGACAAACAAACTCACCACCAGCCAATCAGAAAGACAGACAGGCAGACAAACAAACTCACCACCAGCCAATCAGAAAGACAGACAGGCAGACAAACAGACAGACACACTTACCCCAATCAGACAGACAGGCAAACTCACCACCAGCCAATCAGACAGACAGGCAAACTTATCCAAGCCAATCAGACAGACAGACACACAGACACACTCACCCCAGCCAATCAGAATGTAGCACCAGAAGTAATTTCTCTCAGAGAAGAAGGAAACGGCCAATAGGGCATGGAGATACAGGCCTTCCACCAGCAGCCAGAAGAAGCTGGCCATTATACAGTACTGGAAGAAGACCATCACCGCCTTGCAGCCCACCTGAAAACACAAAGAGATATACGATATCAGTCCACCTGACAACACAGAGAGATATACGGTATCAGTCCACCTGACAACACAGAGAGATATACGGTATCAGTCCACCTGACAACACAGAGAGATATACGGTATCAGTCCACCTGACAACACAGAGAGATATACGGTATCAGTCCACCTGACAACACAAAGAGATATACGGTATCAGTCCACCTGACAACACAAAGAGATATACGGTATCAGTCCACATGGCAGAGATATACAGTATCAGTCCACCTGGCAGAGATATACGGTATCAATCCACACTGGACTATGTGCAAACTAGAATCTGCACATACTGAGGCCTATTCATTTTAGCTGGGTACTTAAAAGAACATTTGAGGAAACTGCTACCGCAATTCTATCAACACATATCCTGTGCTACACGCGCATCATGGATCTGGATCATTGCTACTCTCCCTTTTGTATGGCTATTAGGCCCTCCCTTTGGCAAATCAGATCACACCTCCATTCTGCTCTTTGCCACCTATAGGCAGAAACTTAAACAGGAACCAACTGTGGTAAGGACTGTTCAACGTTGGTCTGACCAATCAGAATCTCTGTCAGGTGGACTGATACTGTATGTCTTCACTATTATTCTAAAATATAGAAAATATTAAAAATAAAGAAAAAACGTTGAATGAGTAGGTGTGTCCAAACTTTTGACTGGTACTGTATGTATCTTCTAAGAGTTTAATTAAATTAAATTGCCGAACAAACCTTTTCAGGTTGATCATTTGGATAAGGTCCAAATTTATTTGTTTTCAACCAATGAGACATTTTCAACTTTTCCACATTAACCTAGATACAGCAACTCTTTCAGGTTAATTAATGTTTAATTTCCAGATAAGCTTATACAGGTATAATTAATCATTAACATTGATTAATCAATTAAATTTGCTTTTGCAAGTTCATTGGAGCCAACTCCCACAGTACTGATCCAGTAATGACGGAAGTCCCGCCTTAGCGGGAATGAGACAACGATATCCAATCTCAACTGATTGGATATCGTTGTCTCATTCAATTTAACAAGGAAGTTAAATTGCCAAACAAACCTTTTTCAGGTTGATCATTTGGATAAGGACCATTACATTTTTCCAACCAACGAGACATTTTTAACTTTTCCACATTAACTTAGATACAGCGATGCCTTCAGGTTAATTAGTTTAATTCCCAGATAAGCTTATACAGGTCTGATTAATCAATAAAATTTGCTTTTGCAAATTCATTCAAGTCCACCTCCCACAATACTGATCCAGTATTGATGGTCCATTAACGTCTATAAATAGATTCAAATCGTTTTTGCAGCTTCCAACGACTCAAAACCAAACTTTGAAAAAAGAAATATATACATAGTTTTAATAATAAGCTATCAGAGGGGGTGGTCCCCACTCCCCCGTTAATTAGTGAACCCTCACCCATAAAAGGATTGATCGCTGACCTCAGCAGCGATACAAACCCTGACTATGCCATTAGCAGAAAAACTGCTGTAATTGCGACAAACAAAACAAAATCAACCATTGGGCGCAAGCCTTGTAAAGGTTCTCTCCAGTTTAGCCCTGATGTATGGCCATCAGAAATTGGCATCTCTCCAGTACCTCAGCAGAAGCATGAGCAAGAACTGGTTGATATGAAGGGACAGGTGGAGAGAACCGGGAAACTAATGACAAAAGCAGATGAGGAAAACATTCTGCTAGCCGACGAACTGCGTTTGAAAAAGGACAAATTAAAAGTAATTGCAAAAACGTATGACGATGAATGAGCACAAACTCTTCAACAAATACATATTCTACAGGAACAACTCGATTTAGCCAAAACGAAATACGACGAGCTAAACTACATAAATCTGACAAGTTATCTACAAACAGGAGCAATTTGATAACATGCGTGCAGTTTGGATGAACGATCCTCAAAGCAATAATGGTCTAGTCCAAATGCTGCAGACCAAAGACGATCAGTTAATGAACACAATGACCAAGTTGGATGACAAATCAGCAAAAGTCATTGAAGTCGCCGACCAAATTAATGATGAGAGAACCCAGGTGATGAAGATGGAAATATTGATTTCTAAGCAAGCGGAGGAAATGTCATCACTGAATCTCTCGCTACACACTTAAGACCTCTACCTGCAAACCGTGACAGATAAGTATGAGGCTGAATGGAGCAAGTGCGACACTCATGTGTCTAAAATAAGTACTCTAAGCGCTCAAGTGGACTCTGCTATGCAGCGGAATAACAATAATTAAAAAAAAACCTTAGGTACCATCTGGAGGAATTCCAGAACAGTCACGCGCTACAGCATCAAGCAACCAAGCTCGCAACCGGAGTACAAAGGAGTGAAGACGACAGAAGGTTTCAGACGTTGCCTCTCTCAGGTGTCCCTCAGTCTTCTCCTCCATCAGCACAGAGTAATATGGCGCCTCCTTGCCAACAAAGCCAAAGCTTGGTTTCTCCTCTTGGCCTTTCGGCCCACAATTCCCCACAGGATGAAGCCAACCCTCTCTGTGCACTTGGCACGGAATGCCTTGACAAACTCGTCAAAAATTCTGCAACTTTGACCCCGTTCCAGGTAAGCCAAATGACACTGAGACGTTCCTAGCAGACATAGAGTACGCCTTGAATGGCTACCCGAACGCTATGGATTCTGACAGGCTTTACCTGTTGAAGCTACGGGTTCTGACAGGCTTTACCTGTTGAAGCTACGGGTTCTGACAGGCTTTACCTGTTGAAGCTACGGGTTCTGACAGGCTTTACCTGTTGAAGCTACGAATTCTGACAGGCTTTACCTGTTGAAGCTACGGGTTCTGACAGGCTTTACCTGTTGAAGCGAACATCGAATAGACACGTGACAAGGTTCATTCGTCTAAAAACAGCAACACGTGCAAAACGATAACGCTAAACTTGCAACGTCTTTGAAAATAGAATTCAGTGGTTCTGTGACTCGCAAACACGACAGCTCGCTGGCTAACACTGTCAAACAAGCTCGGAATGAACACCCACAAGCTCACTATCATAGGCTTCGTTCAGCTTACTATCATAGGCTTCGTTCAGCTTACTATCATAGGCTTCGTTCAGCTTACTATCATAGGCTTTGTTCAGCTTACTATCATAGGGTTCGTTCAGCTTTAGCCTACTCACTGAAACAGGAATGGAAGAGCTGTTACCATTCAAACAAATGTATCCTTCATTACCTACTTGGGTCCTACAGCCCACGTTGGTTTGCCAATCTCAGACCTCAGAAAACTTGCGAACACAGCTTTTGAGGCATCAAAAGTGCGCAACGCTAAGAGCCCTGTAATCTCGGGATTGAAGATCTCTCGCTCCAGTTAGAATGTGCATTAGCAGGTATTGAAGTGTTGAGTGATGACACACAACAACAGTTTCTACCACAAAACCACAATACCAATACCCGCCGCGGTTAAAATAACTGTAAAGTATGCCACCAGCGAAACGACTACCGCTACAATCAACCTGAACAGCGCCGGAGAAGATGGCTGCCGTTTTACAGCCCTCTAACCATTTGTACTATTATGTGTGTTTTTCCGCGTTATTTGTAATTTATTTTGTACATAATGTTTCTGCCATCATCTCTTATAACCAAAAAGAGCTTCTGGATATCAGGACAGCGATTACTCACCTCATATTGGACGAAGATTTTTTCTTCAACGAGGCGGCCGCGAAGGATATCATACAGACACCCGACAAGGCCCAAATCCCTGTCATTCGCGTGAGGAAGAGACAGAGATATCGTGGACGTAGATCGGGGTGCCTTGTAAGGATCCGACGGCAAGCGAGTAAACTGCCTCTTCCATCAATCCTATTAGCCAATCTTCAATCATTGGATAACAAATTGGATGACCTAAGATTACGGTTATCCTACCAACGGGACATTAAAAACTGTAATATCTTATGTTTCACCGAGTCGTGGCTGAACGACGACATGGACAACATACAGCTAGCGGGCTATACGCTACATCGGCAGGATAGAACGGCTGACTCCGGTAAGACAAGGGGTGGCGGTCTGTGTATATTTGTAAACAACAGCTGGTGCACAAAATCTAATACTAAGGAAGTCTCGAGGTTTTGCTCGCCTGAGGTAGAGTATCTTATGATAAGCTGTAGACCACACTATTTACCAAGAGAGTTTTCATCTATATTTTTCATAGCTGTCTATTTACCACCACAAAACAATGCTGGCATTAAGATTGCACTGAATGAGTTGTACAAGGCCATAAATCAACAGGAAAACGCTCATCCAGATGCAGCGCTCCTAGTGGCCAGGGACTTTAATGCAGGGAAACTTAAATCCGTTCTACCTAATTTCTACCAGCATGTTAAATGTGCAACCAGAGGAAACTCTAGACCACCTTTACTCCACACACAGAGACGCATACAAAGCTCTCCCTCGCCCTCCATTTGGCAAATCTGACCATAACTCTATCCTTCTGATTCCTGCTTATCAGCAAAAACTAAAGCAGGAAGCACCAGTGACTCGGTTAATAAAAAAGTGGTCAGATGACGCAGATGCTAAACTACAGGACTGTTTTGCTAGCACAGACTGGAACATGTTCCGGGATTATTCAGACAGCATTGAGGAGTACACCACATCAGTCACTGGCTTCATCAATAAGTGCATCGATGATGTCGTCCCCACAGTGACCGTACGTACATACCCCAACCAGAAGCCATGGATTACAGGAAACATCCGCACTGAGCTAAAGGATAGAGCTGCCGCTTTCAAGGAACGGGACTTTAACCCGGACACTTATAAGAAATCCCGCTATGCCCTCCGACGAACCATCAAACAGGCAAAGAGTCAATACAGGACTAAGATTGAATCGTACTACACCGGCTCTGACGCTCGTCAGATGTGGCAGGGCTGGAAAACTATTACAGACTACAAAGGGAAGCACAGCCGCGAGCTGCCCAGTGACACAAGCCTACCAGACGAGCTAAACCACTTCTATGCTCGCTTCGAGGCAAGCAACACTGAAGCATGCATGAGAGCACCAGCTGTTCCGGATGACTATGTGATCACGCTCTCCGTAGCCGATGTGAGTAAGACTTTTAAGCAGGTCAACATTCACAAGGCCGCAGGGCCAGACGGATTACCAGGACGTGTACTCCGAGCATGTGCTGACCAACTGGCAAGTGTCTTCACCAACATTTTCAATATGTCCCTGACTGAGTCTGTAATACCAACATGTTTCAAGCAGACCACCATAGTCCCCGTGCCCAAGGACTCTAAGATAACCTGCCTAAATGACTACCGACCCGTAGCACTGACGTCTGTAGCCATGAAGTGCTTTGAAAGGCTGGTCATGGCTCACATCAACAGCATTATCCCAGAAACCCTAGACCCACTCCAATTTGCATACCGCCCCAACAGATCCACAGATGATGCAATCTCTATTGCACTCCACACTGCCCTTTCCCACCTGGACAAGAGGAACACCTACGTGAGAATGCTATTCATTGACTACAGCTCAGCATTCAACACCATAGTGCCCTCTAAGCTCATCACTAAGCTAAGGATCCTGGGACTAAACACCTCCCTCTGCAACTGGATCCTGGACTTCCTGACGGGCCACCCCCAGGTGGTAAGGGTAGGTAACAACACATCTGCCACACTGATCCTCAACACGGGGGCCCCTCAGGGGTGCGTGCTCAGTCCCCTCCTGTACTCTCTGTTCACCCATGACTGCATGGCCAGGCACGACTCCAACACCATCATTAAGTTTGCCGACGACACAACAGTGGTAGGCCTGATCACCAACAACGATGAGACAGCCTATAGGGAGGAGGTCAGAGACCTGGCCGTGTGGTGCCAGGACAACAACCTCTCCCTCAACGTGACCAAGACAAAGGAGATGATTGTGGACTACAGGAAAAAAAAGAGGTCTGAGCACACCCCCATTCTCATCGACGGGGCTGTAGTGGAACAGGTTGAGAGCTTCAAGTTCCTTGGTGTCCACATCCCCAACCAACTATCATGGTCCAAACACACCAAGACAGTCGTGAAGAGGGCACGACAAAGCCTATTCCCCCTCAGGAGACTGAAAAGATTTGGCATGGGTCCTCAGATCCTCAAAAAATTCTACAGCTGCACCATCGAGAGCATCCTGACTGGTTGCATCACCGCCTGGTATGGCAACTGCTTGGCCTCCGACCGCAAGGCACTACAGAGGGTAGTGCGTACGGCCCAGTACATCACTGGGGCCAAGCTTCCTGCCATCCAGGACCTCTATACCAGGCGGTGTCAGAGGAAGGCCCTCAAAATTGTCAAAGACTCCAGCCACCCTAGTCATAGACTGTTCTCTCTGCTACCGCACGGCAAGCGGTACCGGAGTGCCAAGTCTAGGTCCAAAAGACTTCTCAACAGCTTCTACCCCCAAGCCATAAGACTCCTGAACAGCTAATCATGGCTACCCGGACTATTTGCACTGCCCCCCCACCCCATCCTTTTTACGCTGCTGCTACTCTGTTAATTATTTATGCATAGTCACTTTAACTCTACCCACATGTACATATTACTTCAACTACCTCAACTAGCCGGTGCCCCCGCACATTGACTCTGCACCGGTACCCCCCTGTATATATAGCCTCCCTACTGTTATTTTATTTTACTTCTGCTCTTTTTTTCTCAACACTTTTTTTGTTGTTGTTTTATTTTTACTTTCTTTGTTAAAAATAAACGCACTGTTGGTTAAGGGCTGTAAGTAAGCATTTCACTGTAATGTCTGCACCTGTTGTATTCGGCGCATGTGACCAATACATTTGATTTGATTTGATTTGATTTGATCGCTACGTTCCTGCCTTGAAAGTGAACCCCTGCTACTCGGACTTGATGGATCGTTTGATCCCACTGATGGATTGGAAAATCTCCACTGACCACACTGTCATCTCCGAACGTTAACTGCAACACAGTAATCCACAAGGGGTACCTATCGAAAGAACCCCTTGGGGGAACAGGAGGAACCCCTTGGGGAACAGGAGGAACCCCTTGGGGAACAACAACTACAAAGCAACTAGTAAAATGCTCTAATCATGTATTCTGGTAGGATAACACTTCAGAATAGATCGATAGGATAACTGGTCCCCTTGGCTACCAGTACCAATGCCAGCAACAGGCAGCCACTCAGTAAGAAGGTTAGAGACCTAACAAGTCCAATTGCCCTTGATAACAGCGACACAGGAGTTAGTAGTCACTCAGATTGCAACACGTGGAAGGGAATCTCTCAAAACACTCTTCTGATGGTTAACACACATGCCACTAATAAATAGAACCCTTCATTCAGGAGGGAAGTTATTAGAAGTCATGAAACATGGTCACACCGCGTACGACTGGTTCAGTGCAGAAGATGAAGCCGGAGGTGATGGCTGCCATTTTATGGACTCTTAACCAACCGTGCTATTTTGTTAGTTTTTTTTGCAATGTTTGTAACTTATTTTGTACGTAATGTTGCTGCTACCGTCTCTTATGACCGAAAAAAGCTTCTGGACATCAGAACAGCGATTACTGGACGAATAATTTTTCTTTAATGAGTCGGACGAGAGGGACTTGCTCCAGACACCCGACAGGGCCCTCAAGGAGATATTGTGGAAGGAGATCAGGGTGCCTGGTAAGGAGCCGGCGACGAGGGGCTAATCTGCCTTTGCCATCGATACTATTGGCCAATTTACAACCGCTTGATAATAAAGTGAACGAACTACAAGCACGTATATCCTACCAAAGGGACATTAAAAACTGTAATATCTTATGTTTCACCGAGTCGTGGCTGAACGAAGACATTAATAACATACATCTGGCGAGTTATACACTATATCGGCAGGATAGAACAGCAGCCTCTGGTAAGACAAGGGGTGGCGGTCTATGTGTGTTTGTAAACAACAGCTGGTGCACGATATCTAAGGAAGTCTCAAGGTTTTGCTCGCCTGAGGTAGAGTATCTCATGATAAGCTGTACACCACACTATCTACCAAGAGAGTTTTCATCAATTTTTTTCGTAGCTGTCTATTTACCACCACAAACCGATGCTGGCACTAAGACCACACTCAATGAGCTGTATAAGGCCATAAGCAAACAGGAAAATGCTCATCCAGAGGCAGCGTTCCTAGTGGCCACGGACTTTAATGCAGGGAAACTTAAATCTGTTCTACCTAATTTCTACCAGCATGTTAAATGTGCAACCAGAGGGGAAAAAACTCTAGACCACCTTTACTCCACACACAGAGACGCGTACAAAGCTCTCCCTCGCCGTCCATTTGGCAAATCTGACGATAATTCTATCCTCCTGATTTGATCCCTGATGTCCTTACACAAAAGTGGTCAGATGAAGCAGATGCTAAGCTACAGGACTGTTTTCCTAGCACAGACTGAACTATGTTCTGGGATTCTTCCGATGGCATTGAGGAGTACACCACATCAGTCACTTGCTTCATCAGTAAGTGCATCGATGACGTCGTCCCCACAGTGACTGTACGTACAGTGGAGAGAACAAGCATTTGATACACTGCTGATTTTGCAGGTTTTCCTACTTACAAAGCATGTAGAGGTCTGTAATTTTTATCATATGTACACTTTAACTGTGAGAGACGGAATCTAAAACAAAAATCCAGAAAATCACATTGTATGATTTTTAAGTAAATCATTTGCATTTTATTGCATGACATAAGAGTATTTGATACATCAGAAAAGCAGAACTTAATATTTGGTACAGAAACCTTTGTTTGCAATTACAGAGATCATACGTTTCCTGTAGGTCTTGACCAGGTTTGCACACACTGCAGCAGGGATTTTGGCCCACTCCTCCATACAGACCTTCTCCAGATCCTTCAGGGTTCGGGGCTGTCGCTGGGCAATACGGACTTTCAGCTCTCTCCAAAGATTTTCTATTGGGTTCAGGTCTGGAGACTGGCTAGGCCACTCCAGGACCTTGAGATGCTTCTTACGGAGCCACTCCTTAGTTGCCCTGGCTGTGTGTTTCGGGTCGTTGTCATGCCGGAAGACCCAGCCACGACCCATCTTCAATGCTCTTACTGAGGGAAGGAGGTTGTTGGCCAAGATCTCGCAACACATGGCCCCATCCATCCTCCCCTCAATACGGTGCAGTCGTCCTGTCCCCTTTGCAGAAAAGCATCCCCAAAGAATGATGTTTCCACCTCCATGCTTCACGGTTGGGATGGTGTTCTTGGGATTTTACTCATCCTTCTTCTTCCTCCAAACCCGGCGAGTGGAGTTTAGACCAAAAAGCTCTATTTTTGTCTCATCAGACCACATGACCTTCTCCCATTCCTCCTCTGGATCATCCAGATGGTCATTGGCAAACTTCAGACGGGCCTGGACATGCGCTGGCTTGAGCAGGGGGACCTTGCGTGCGCTGCAGGATTTTAATCCATGACGGCGTAGTGTGTTGCTAATGGTTTTCTTTGAGACTGTGGTCCCAGCTCTCTTCAGGGCATTGACCAGGTCCTGCTGTGTAGTTCTGGGCTGATCCCTCACCTTCCTCATGATCATTGATGCCCCACGAGGTGAGATCTTCCATAGAGCCCCAGACCAAGGATGATTGACCGTCATCTTGAACTTCTTCCATTTTCTAATAATTGCGCCAACAGTTGTTGCCTTCTCACCAAGCTGCTTGCCTATTGTCCTGTAGCCCATCCCAGTCTTGTGCAGGTCTACAATTTTATCCCTGATGTCCTTACACAGCTCTCTGGTCTTGGCCATTGTGGAGAGGTTGGAGTCTGTTTGATTGAGTGTGTGGACAGGTGTTTTTTATACAGGTAACGAGTTCAAACAGGTGCAGTTAATACAGGTAATGAGTGGAGAACAGGAGGGCTTCTTAAAGAAAAACTAACAGGTCTGTGAGAGCCGGAATTCTTACTGGTTGGTAGGTGATCAAATACTTATGTCATGCAATAAAATGCAACTTAATTACTTAAAAATCATACAATGTAACCTCCCGAGTGGCGCAGTGGTCTAAGGCACTGCATCGCAGTGCTAACTGTGCCACTAGAGATCCTGGTTCGAATCCAGGCTCTGTCGTAGCCGGCCGCGACCGGGAGACATGGGGCGGCGCACAATTGGCCCAGCGTCGTCCAAGGTAGGGGAGGGTTTGGCCGGCAGGGATGGCGTTTGCAATGCCAGGGTTGTGGCTTCGATTCCCATGGGGGGCCAGTAAAAAAACAAAATAATGTATGCACTCACTAACTGTAAGTTGCTCTGGATAAGAGTGTCTGCTAAATGACTAAAATGTAAATGTTCAAACAATAGTGCCTGAGTATAAACACCATGGGACCACGCAGCCGTCATACCGGCGGCTGGTAGCTTAGTGGTTAAGAGCATTGTGCCAGTAACCGAGAGGTCGCTGGTTCTAATCCCCAAGCCGACTAAGTGAAAAATCTGTCTGTGCCCTTGAGCCAGGCACTTAACCCTAATTGCTCCTGTAAGTCGCTCTGGATAAGAGCGTCTGCTAAATGATGTAAAATTTTCTGGATTTTAGTTTTAGATTCCGTCTCTCACAGTTGAAGTGTACCTATGATAAAAAATACCGACCTCTACATGCTTTGTAAGTAGGAAGACCTGCAAAATTGGCAGTGTATCAAATACTTGTTCTCCCCACTGTACATTCCCCAACCAGAAGCCATGGATTACAGGTAACATCCGCACTGAGCTAAAGGGTAGAGCTGCAGCTTTCAAGGAGCGGGACTCTAACCCGGAAGCTTATAAGAAATCCTGCTATGCCCTCAGATGAACCATCAAACAGGCAAAGCGTCAATACAGGACTAAGATCGAATCGTACTACACCGGCTCAGATGCTCGTTGGATGTGGCAGGGCTCGAAAACTATTACAGACTATAAAGGGAAGCACAGCCGCGAGCTGCCAAGTGAGCCACACTGGTACCAGCAGTCAGTCACACTGGTACCAGCAGTCAGCCACACTGGTACCAGCAGTCAGCCACACTGGTACCAGCAGTCAGCCACACTGGTACCAGCAGTCAGCCACACTGGTAGCAGCAGTCAGCCACACTGGTACCAGCAGTCAGCCACACTGGTACCAGCAGTCAGCCACACTGGTACCAGAGTCAGTACATGGTACCCCACAGTCAGTCACATGGTTACCAGCATCATCGTCACACTGTACCAGCGTCAGCCACACTGGTATCAGCAGTACAGCCACATTGAGTACCAGCATAGTCAGCCCACATGGTAGCAGCAGTCAGCCACACTGGTACCAGCAGTCAGTCACACTGGTACCAGCAGTCAGCCACTGGTATCCTATTTGTGATGTTTCAAGAAACTCAGCGTATGTCACACGTCACTACTTCAAGGAGAGGCATTACATTTGTAATTTTTAAAAAATCAAAAATAATTTTGTTGCAGAAATGCCTTCTAGAACATGTTAACTTCCATGTGCCTTAATAACAAACTTGTATGCCATCTGTAAATACAAATACAATTGTTAAATTACGAGCCTAGTTGGTTTAGCCATGGAAAAATACAGGAACCTTCCAGCTAGCCATGATTGGCTGAGATAATTGATGGGCTGGACATGCCGAAAGATTAGTTTTGGATTGATCTGCCATGTAGCATGCTTCTATCTATAACGTGAGCTGCTCAGTATGTGTTGATAATCCTTTCCATGTAGCATGCTTCAAGACTAAAACATTTTCATTGAACCAGACGAATCTCTCGGCATGTCTAGTCCAACCATTATCTCCGCCCATCATGGCTAGCTGGAAGGTTCCGTGGCTAAACCAACTAGGCTCATATATGTGAATAATCCTTTTTACCGCAGCTTTTTTTTTAAAGATACAGTATCATGGAGAACTGAAAAACTGTTGCTACTGCTCTCAACATGGCTGCCCTGAAGTTAAGAGGTGCTATCGACAAAGATCAGTTGGAAACAATTGTGATGGACTACTTTCTGGAGGATGACCGTGCCATGCTGACTCTCTCTGACTCTGACTCTGAATCAAATAATGAGGAAATTCCTGATTTAGGTAAAAACATTTTCATTGAACAGGACATTGCAGAGTGTTCTGATGACAATGGTGGGGAAGAAACTGTGTCATTGTCACTGAAGAAGTTGACCGAGTTTTGAAATCAGTGGAATGCCAGGTGGAAGCAGAGAGATGATTGGCAAATGCGGCGAGAGTCCAAAAAGAGAACACAGAAAGAAGGCTGTTGTATAAAACACCTGTCTCCGGATTACATCTTCAAACTAAGGGCAACCATGGCATCCGTGACAGAGAGGGAGAAGTGTTCATCATTGTATATGGGTAAGAGTCTAGCAACATTTTAAGATATTATACATTTCAAGTTAAAGCATACTGTTAGCTAGCTAGCTAACATTGAACCTAATTGGTTAGCTTTAGCTACCTGCAGATTTATGGATCGTAGTATTGCCACGTTAAAAACAACTGGGAACTCTGAAAAATACGAGGTCAAATCATGACGTCAGTGATCTTCAGGTCGGAAAGTTGGAGCTCTAGAAAGAGGCCAGAGTTCCCAAGTTGGAATTCCGAGTTGGTTGACCTTGACTTGTTTTTTTTTCCGAGTTCCCAGTTGTTTTGAACGCACTGAAGTCGGAAGTCGTAGATTTCCGAATTCCGAGTTGTTTTGAATGCGGAATTAGATTATGGCTACATGTCTAAACAAAAGACTCCACTATGCAAGTAACCTTTCACTGTACCGTTTACACCTTCTGTATTCTGTGTATGTGACAAATAACATTTTATTTGATATAGTGTGTGTTTACCAGAGATGGTAATGTGAAGAACAACATGACCTGCACCAAAGTCAGATCAGGATATAGGCCAAGGACTAGATACAGTGTATTTTTATTACTACTTTTTGCTATTACTTTCACCACTTTTAGTCTTGAAATCTTTGGTTGTTTACTACACTGTGAATCCTTAAAGAGATGGGTGGGGCTAAGGCTTAAGAGGGTGTGAACGATGTTGAATGGATGTAGACAAAGAAGAGCTCTCCAATAGGTGTACCAAAACATTCACGGGCCATTGTCTCAAAAGTGGTGTTACAAGTTTATCAACTTTGAAAGCAGAATTACACTAAAATAAGTAAAGTATGTGGACATCTCCTCGTCGAACATCTCATTCCAAAATCATGGGCGTTAATATGGAGTTGGTCCCCCCTTTGCTGCTATAACAGCCTCCACTCTTCTGGGAAGGCTTTCCACTAGATGTTGGAACATTGATACAGGGACTTAGGCCTGGCTCGCAGTCGGCGTTCCAATTCATCCCAAAGATGAGCATTAGTGATGGGGTTGAGGTCAGGGTTCTGTGCAGGCCAGTCAAGTTCTTCTACACCGATCTCGACAAACCACAGGGGCATTGTTATGCTGAAAACAGGAAAGGGCCTTCCCCAAACTGTTGCTACAAAGTTGGAAGCAAAAAATCGTCTAGAATGTCATTGCATGCTGTAGCATTGACATTTCCCTTCACTGGAACTAGCCCAGACCATTATTCCTCCTCCACCAAACTTCACAGTTGGCACTATGCATTGGGGCAGGTAGCGTTCTCCTGGCATCCACCAAACCCAGATTCGTCCGTCGGACTGCCAGGTGGTGAAGCGTGATTCATCACTCCAGAGAACGCGTTTCAACTGCTCCGGAGTCCGATGGCGGCGAGCTTTACACCACTCCAGCCAACACTTGGCATTGTGCATGGTGATCTTAGGCTTGTGTGCAGCTGTCCCAACAGCAGCTCTCAGCCTGGCCACTGTTACTACAGCAGCTGAACCTGGTGACTGTTACTACGGCAGCTCAACCTGGCGACTGTTACCACGGCAGCTCCCAGCCTGGCGACTGTCACTACGGCAGCTCCTAGCCTGGTGACTGTTACTTTGACAGCTCAGCCTGGCAATTTTTACTATGGCAGCTCCCAACCTGGTGACTGTTACTAAAGCAGCTGAACCTGGTGACTGTTACTATGGCATGTGAACCTGGTGACTGTTACTACGGCAGCTCAACCTGGTGACTGTTACTATGGCAGCTGAACCTGGTGACTGTTACTATGGCATGTGAACCTGGTGACTGTTACTACGGCAGCTCAACCTGGTGACTGTTACTATGGCAGCTGAACCTGGTGACTGTTGCTACAGCAGCTGAACCTGGTGACTGTTACTATGAACCTCTGTAGCTCAGCTGGTAGAGCACGGCGCTTGTAACGCCAAGGTAGTGGGTTCGATCCCCGGGACCACCCATACACAAAAATGTATGCACGCATGACTGTGAGTCGCTTTGGATAAAAGCGTCTGCTAAATGGCATATTATTATTATTATTTTATTATTAACCTGGTGACTGTTACTACGGCATGTGAACCTGGTGACTGTTACTACGGCAGCTGAACCTGGTGACTGTCACTACGGCAGCTGAACCTGGTGACTGTCACTACAGCAGCTGAACCTGGTGACTGTTACTACAGCAGCTGAACCTGGCGACTGTTACTATGGCAGCTGAACCTGGTGACTGTTACTAAAGCAGCTGAACCTGGTGAATGTTACTATGGCAGCTGAACCTGGTGACTGTTACTAAAGCAGCTGAACCTGGTGACTGTTACTATGGCAGCTGAACCTGGTGACTGTTACTAAATCAGCTGAACCTGGTGACTGTTACTATGGCAGCTGAACCTGGTGACTGTTACTATGGCAGCTGAACCTGGTGACTGTACTACAGCAGCTGAACCTGGTGACTGTTACTATGGCAGCTGAACCTGGTGACTGTTACTAAAGCAGCTGAACCTGGTGACTGTTACTATGGCAGCTGAACCTGGTGACTGTTACTATGGCAGCTGAACCTGGTGACTGTACTACAGCAGCTGAACCTGGTGACTGTTACTACAGCAGCTCAACCTGGCGACTGTTACCACGGCAGCTGAACCTGGTGACTGTTACTACAGCAGCTCAACCTGGCGACTGTTACCACGGCAGCTCCAAGCCTGGCGACTGTCACTACGGCAGCTCCTAGCCTGGTGACTGTTACTATGACAGCTCAGCCTGGCAATTTTTACTATCGCAGCTCCCAACCTGGTGACTGTTACTAAAGCAGCTGAACCTGGTGACTGTTACTATGGCATGTGGTCCTCTGTAGCTCAGCTGGTAGAGCACGGCGCTTGTAACGCCAAGGTAGTGGGTTCGATCCCCAGGACCACCCATACACAAAAATGTATGCACGCATGACTGTAAGTCGCTTTGGATAAAAGCGTCTGCTAAATGGCATATTATTATTATTATTATATTATGTGAACCTGGTGACAGTTACTATGGCAGCTCAACCTGGTGACTGTTACTATGGCAGCTGAACCTGGTGACTGTTACTACAGCAGCTGAACCTGGTGACTGTTACTACGGCAGCTCAACCTGGTGACTGTCACTACAGCAGCTGAACCTGGTGACTGTTACTACGGCAGCTGAACCTGGTGACTGTTACTACGGCATGTGAACCTGGTGACTGTTATACGGCAGCTCAACCTGGTGACTGTTACTATGGCAGCTGAACCTGGTGACTGTTACTACAGCAGCTGAACCTGGTGACTGTTACTATGGCAGCTGAACCTGGTGACTGTCACTACAGCAGCTGAACCTGGTGACTGTCACTACAGCAGCTGAACCTGGTGACTGTTACTATGGCAGCTGAACCTGGTGACTGTTACTACGGCAGGTCAACCTGGTGATTGTTACTACGGCAGCTCAACCTGGTGACTGTTACTACAGCAGCTAAACCTGGTGACTGTTACTACGGCAGCTCCCATCCAGGCAACAGCTGCCTCTACTCATCCCACTCTTCTGGGGTAAATAAACGACAGGACGGAGTGAGTGATCATGCAAACAAACCAATGAATCCACAAACACAGGCCCTACAGGCGCTTCTGTGCCAACTTGTTAAAACAACCTGCTCTCTCTCTGAACTCTGACCCCTGCGCCCTCTCTGACTTCAGAGTGTCAGTGGTTTAGAGAGAGACACTGTCCCTATGGTTCCCTGGTAAAACACACTGCTCTATATAGGCAATAGAGTGCCATTGGGTTTCAAACAGAGTTTCTACCAGAGTAACGTGGTGAACATAGTTCCATCTCTAAATAGAATCCAACCTTGTTGTGAACCCTGATGGAAGCCTGTTAATGACCTCTGACCATGACACAAAGCTGGGGTGAAATCATTTGTTGCGCAGCTAAATGTTTTGCACCGTTTTTTGCACATTTTCGTTCCATTTGGTTCTGGTTGCTTCCATTTGATTTGTTAGGTTGGTTCCATTTGATTTGTTAGGTTGCTTCCATTTGATTTGTTAGGTTGCTTCCATTTGATTTGTTAGGTTGCTTCCATTTGATTTGTTAGGTTGGTTCCATTTGATTCGTTAGGTTGGTTCCATTTGATTTGTTAGGTTGGTTCCATTTGATTTGTTAGGTTGGTTCCATTTGATTTGTTAGGTTGCTTCCATTTGATTTGTTAGGTTGGTTCCATTTGATTTGTTAGGTTGCTTCCATTTGATTTGTTAGGTTGGTTCCATTTGATTTGTTAGGTTGGTTCCATTTGATTTGTTAGGTTGGTTCCATTTGATTTGTTAGGTTGGTTCCATTTGATTTGTTAGGTTGGTTCCATTTGATTTGTTAGGTTGCTTCCATTTGATTTGTTAGGTTGCTTCCATTTGATTTGTTAGGTTGGTTCCATTTAATGTAGCTGGGGATTTTAACAAAGCAAATTTGAAGAAAACGCTACCGAAGTTCTATCAACACATTGACTGTAGGACACGCGCTGCTAAAACACTCGACCACTGCTACTCCAACTTTCGGGATGCCTACAAGGCCCTCCCCTGCCCTCCCTTCGGCAAATCTGATCACGACTCCATTTAGTTTCTCCCTTCCTATAGGCAGAAACTCAAACTAGCTGTTGGGGTTTTAGGCTGGGTTTCTGTACAGCAACTTCGAGATATTAGCTGATGTAAGAAGGCTATATAAAATAAAATGATTGATTGATGATTGAGGATAACACAGTGCCAGTGACGAGGCCCACTACCAAGGACTGTGGCCTCTCCTTCTCCATGGCCGATGTGAGTAAGACATTTAAGCGTGTTAACCCTCGCAAGGCTGCTGGCCCAGACGGCATCCCCTAGCCGCGTCCTCAGATCAGGCGCAGGTCAGCTGGCTGGAGTGTTTACGGACATATTCAATCTCTCCCTATCCCAGTCTGCTGTCCCCACTTGCTTCAAGATGTCCACCATTGTTCCTGTACCCAAGAAAGCAAAGGTAACTGAACAAAATGACTATCGACCCCGTAGCACTCACGTCTGTCACCATGAAGTGCTTTGAGAGGCTAGTTAAGGATCATATCACCTCTACCTTACCTGACACCCTAGACCCACTTCAATATGCATACCCCCCCAATAGATCCACAGACGATGCAATCGCCATCGCACTGCACACTGCCCTATCCCCTCTGGAAAATGCAAATAGTCTGGGTAGCCATGATTAGCTGTTGATTTGATTTGATTTGACACTGCCTGGGACAACTGTGACAAGGCTAACATGCATACATACATAACATGTATTATCTGTCATAACAGTAGAGTAGCTTGTTAAACACAGCAACACAACACAGGTTTCATGAACTGGGAGCGTTTGGAGCATCCTAGTGTGTAATGTAGTGCTGTACTCCAACCCCTCTGCTGTACTCCAACCCCTCTGCTGTACTCCAACCCCTGCTGTACTCCAACCCCCTTCAACCCTCTGCTGTACTCCAACCCCTCTGCTGTACTCCAACCCCTCTGCTGTACTCCAACCCCTCTGCTGTACTCCAACCCCTCTGCTGTACTCCAACCCCTCTGCTGTACTCCAACCCCTCTGCTGTACTCCAACCCCTCTGCTGTACTCCAACCCCTCTGCTGTACTCCAACCCCTCTGCTGTACTCCAACCCATCTGCTGTACTCCAACCCCTCTGCTGTACTCCAACCCCTCTGCTGTACTCCCAACCCCTCTGCTGTACTCCAACCCTCTGCTGTACTCCAACCCCTCTGCTGTACTCCAACCCCTCTGCTGTACTCCAACCCCTCTGCTGTACTCCAACCCCTCTGCTGTACTCCAACCCCTCTGTGTCCTACTACATTAGATCAGTCTAGTGTGTAGTGGTGGAAAAAGTACCCAATTTTCAAACTTGGGTAAAAGTAAAGATCCCTTAATAGACTAAAGTAAAAGTGAAAGTCACCCAGTAAAATACTACTTGAGTAAAAGTCTCAAAGTTTTTGGTTTTAAATATACTTAAGTATCAAAAGTAAAAGTATTAATAATTTCAAATTCCTTACATTAAGAAAACCAGACGGCACCATTTTCTAGTTTTTTAAATTTAATTTATGGATAGGAGCACACTCCAACACTCATCATTTAAAAACAAAGCCAGATCAGAGGCAGTAGGGATCACCAGGGATGTTCTCTTGATAAGTGTGTGAATTAGACCATTTTTCTGTCCTGCTAAGCATCCAAAATGTAACGAGTACTTTTGGGTGTCAGGGAAAATGTATGGAGTAAAAAGTACATTATTTTCTTTAGGAATGTAGTGAAGTAAAAGGTCAAAAATATAAATAATAAAGTAAAGAACAGATACCCCAAAAAGCTGCTTAAGTAGTACTTTAAAGTATTTTTACTAATGTACTTTACATCACTGCTAGTATGTAATGTAGTGCTGGTACTCCAACCCCTCTGTGTCACTTCTCATTATGATTGGGAGGGGGGAGGCGGGGAGTGAGTCTACGGAGAATGACACATGTTTAGACAGGGATCATATTACACATGAACTTAACTCTGTTTACCACTACCAGCTGTACCCAGTAGACCTTGGTTTACCACTACCAGCTGTACCCAGTAGACCTTGGTTTACCACTACCAGCTGTACCCATTAGACCTTGGTTTACCACTACCAGCTGTACCCAGTAGACCTTGGTTTACCACTACCAGCTGTACCCATTAGACCTTGGTTTACCACTACCAGCTGTACCCAGTAGACCTTGGTTTACCACTACCAGCTGTACCCAGTAGACCTTGAAAAGTGTTTGAAATACAGACACATTCAACAAGAGGTATTAGAATGTTGGACCACAGAGGTATTTCTCTATTTAATCACTTTCTCCTGAGGTCGGTACAATTAACACACCCACCCACACACACACACACACTTACACACACACACACACACACACACACACACACACACTTACACCACACACTTACACACAACACACACACACCCACCCACACACACACCCACCCACACACACACACACTTACACACACACACACACACACCCACACACCACCACACACGCACCACACACACACAATACACACCACACACAACAGACACCCACACCACGACACACCACACACACACCCACACACCACACACGACACACACACTACACACACACACCCAACACCACACACACACACACACACACACCACACACACACACACCACACACACACACACACACACACACACACACACACACGACACACACCACACACACACAATACACCCACCACCACACACACACACACCTTACACCCACCCACCAACACACACACACCACACACCCACCCACACACACACACACTGACACCCACCCACACACACACACACTACCCACCCCCACACACACACACTTACACACACACATACTTACACACACCCACACACACGCACATACTTACACACACACAAAGACACACACGGTCTGTGTACTTACGGATCCTGGGGAGCAGTTGTCAAGCTCTCCGACCTGGTAAAGAACCACATCCTTCATGAAGACAGCGATGGCCTTCAAGATGAATGACACAAACAGGTGAATGTGGATGTAGTTCCTAGTGCAGTGGAGTTTCCTAGGGGACACAAACACGTAATGTTACATCCAGCGTGATTAAGGAGTTTCCTAGGGGACACCAAACACGTCATGTTACATCCAGCGTGATTAAGGGAGTTTCCTAGGGGACACAAACACCGTCATGTTACATCCAGCGTGATTAAGGGAGTTTCCTAGGGACACAAAACACGTCCATGTTACATCCAGCGTGATTAAGGGAGTTTCCTAGTGGACACAAACACGTTCATGGTTACATCCAACGTTGATTAAGGAGTTTCCTAGTGGACACAAACCGTCATGTTACATCCAGCGTGATTAAGGAGTTTCCTAGGGGACACAAACACGTCATGTTACATCCAGCGTGATTAAGGAGTTTCCTAGGGGACACAAACACGTCATGTTACATCCAGCGTGATTAAGGAGTTTCCTAGTGGACACAAACACGTCATGTTACATCCAACGTGATTAAGGAGTTTCCTAGTGGACACAAACACGTCATGTTACATCCAGCGTGATTAAGGAGTTTCCTAGGAGACACAAACACGTCATGTTACATCCAGCGTGATTGAGGAGTTTCCTAGGGGACACAAACACGTCATGTTACATCCAGCGTGATTGAGGAGTTTCCTAGGGGAGACAAACACGTCATGTTACATCCAGCGTGATTGAGGAGTTTCCTAGGGGACACAAACACGTCATGTTACATCCAGCGTGATTGAGGAGTTTCCTAGTGGACACAAACACGTCATGTTACATCCAGCGTGATTAAGGAGTTTCCTAGGGAACACAAACACGTCATGTTACATCCAGCGTGATTAAGGAGTTTCCTAGGGGAGACAAACACGTCATGTTACATCCAGCGTGATTAAGGAGTTTCCTAGGGGACACAAACACGTCATGTTACATCCAGCGTGATTAAGGAGTTTCCTAGGGGACACAAACACGTCATGTTACATCCAGCGTGATTAAGGAGTTTCCTAGGGGACACAAACACGTCATGTTACATCCAGCGTGATTAAGGAGTTTCCTAGGGGACACAAACACATCATGTTACATCCAGCGTGATTAAGGAGTTTCCTAGGGGACACAAACACGTCATGTTACATCCAACGTGATTAAGGAGTTTCCTAGGGGACACAAACACGTCATGTTACATCCAACGTGATTAAGGAGTTTCCTAGGGGACACAAACACGTCATGTTACATCCAGCGTGATTAAGGAGTTTCCTAGGGGACACAAACACGTCATGTTACATCCAGCGTGATTAAGGAGTTTCCTAGTGGAGACAAACACGTCATGTTACATCCAGCGTGATTAAGGAGTTTCCTAGTGGACACAAACACGTCATGTTACATCCAGCGTGATTAAGGAGTTTCCTAGTAGAGACACGCGTCACATTACATCCACATTGAGATAGCACCCTCAATAGGAGCCTTAATTTCTTGATTACACAGTCTGAAAGTCTGTAGTGTGTAGTCTCAATATCTCACAGTCTGAAGGTCTGTAGTGTGTAGCCTCAATATCTCACAGTCTGTAGTGTGTAATGACTGGATGTCACTGCCCTGGGATATGGGGTCTGTAGTGTGTAATGACTGGATGTCACTGCTCTGGGATATGGGGTCTGTAGTGTGTAATGACTGGATGTCACTGCTCTGGGATATGGGGTCTGTAGTGTGTAATGACTGGATGTCCACTGCCCTGGGGAATATGGTGTCCTCTAGTGTTGTATGACGGGATGTCACTGCTCTTGGGATATGGGGTCTGTAGTGTGTAATGACGGATGTCATGCCCTGGGATTGGGTCTGTGTTTATGACTGGATCACTGCCCTGGGATATGGGGTCTGTAGTGTGTAATGACTGGATGTCACTGCCCTGGGATATGGGGTCTGTAGTGTGTAATGACTGGATGTCACTGCCCTGGGATATGGGGTCTGTAGTGTGTAATGACTGGATGTCACTGCCCTGGGATATGGGGTCTGTAGTGTGTAATGACTGGATGTCACTGCCCTGGGATATGGGGTCTGTAGTGTGTAATGACTGGATGTCACTGCCCTGGGATATGGGGTCTGTAGTGTGTAATGACTGGATGTCACTGCCCTGGGATATGGGGTCTGTAGTGTGTAATGAACTGGATGTCACTGCCCTGGGATATGGGGTCTGTAGTGTGTAATGACTGGATGTCCACTGCCCTGGGATATGGGGTCTGTAGTGTGTAATGACTGGATGTCACTGCCCTGGGATATGGGGGTCTGTAGTGTGTAATGACTGGATGTCACTGCCCGGGATATGGGGTCTGTAGTGTGTAATGACTGGATGTCACTGCCCTGGATATGGGGTCTGTAGTGTGTAATGACTGGATGTCACTGCCCTGGGATATGGGGTCTGTAGTGTGTAATGACTGGATGTCACTGCCCTGGGATATGGGGTCTGTAGTGTGTAATGACTGGATGTCACTGCCCTGGGATATGGGGTCTGTAGTGTGTAATGATGGATGTCACTGCCCTGGGATATGGGGTCGTAGTGTGTAATGACGGGATTCACTGCCCTGGGATATGGGGTCTGTAGTGTGTAATGACTGGGATGTCACTGCCCTGGGATATGGGTCTGTAGTGTGTAATGACTGGATGTCACTGCCCTGGGATATGGGGTCTGTAGTGTTGTAATGACTGGATGTCACTGCCCTGGGATATGGGGTCTGTAGTGTGTAATGACTGGATGTCACTGCCCGGGATATGGGGTCTGTAGTGTGTAATGACTGGATGTCACTGCCCTGGGATATGGGGTCTGTAGTGTGTAATGACTGGATGTCACTGCCCTGGGATATGGGGTCTGTAGTGTGTAATGACTGGATGTCACTGCCCTGGGATATGGGGTCTGTAGTGTGTAATGACTGGATGTCACTGCCCTGGGATATGGGGTCTGTAGTGTGTAATGACTGGATGTCACTGCCCTGGGATAGTGGGTCTGTAGTGTGTAATGACTGGATGTCACTGCCCTGGGATATGGGGTCTGTAGGGTGTAATGACTGGATGTCACTGCCCTGGGATATGGGGTCTGTAGTGTGTAATGACTGGATGTCACTGCCCTGGGATATGGGGTCTGTAGTGTGTAATGACTGGATGTCACTGCCTGGGATATGGGGTTCTGTAGTGTGTAATGACTGGATGTCACTGCCCTGGGATATGGGGTCTGTAGTGTGTAATGACTGGATGTCACTGCCCTGGGATATGGGGTCTGTAGTGTGTAATGACTGGATGTCACTGCCCTGGGATATGGGGTTCTGTAGTGTGTAATGACTGGATGTCACTGCCCTGGGATATGGGGTCTGTAGTGTTGTAATGACTGGATTGTCACTGCCCTGGGATATGGGGTCTGTAGTGTGGTAATGACTGGATGTCACTGCCCTGGGATATGGGGTCTGTAGTGTGTAATGACTGGATGTCACTGCCCTGGGATATGGGGTCTGTAGTGTGTAATGACTGGATGTCACTGCCCTGGGATATGGGGTCTGTAGTGTGTAATGACTGGATGTCACTGCCCTGGGATATGGGGTCTGTAGTGTGTAATGACTGGATGTCACTGCCCTGGGATATGGGGTCTGTAGTGTGTAATGACTGGATGTCACTGCCCTGGGATATGGGGTCTGTAGTGTGTAATGACTGGATGTCACTGCCCTGGGATATGGGGTCTGTAGTGTGTAATGACTGGATGTCACTGCCCTGGGATATGGGGTCTGTAGTGTGTAATGACTGGATGTCACTGCCCTGGGATATGGGGTCTGTAGTGTGTAATGACTGGATGTCACTGCCCTGGGATATGGGGTCTGTAGTGTGTAATGACTGGATGTCACTGCCCTGGGATATGGGGTCTGTAGTGTGTAATGACTGGATGTCACTGCCCTGGGATATGGGGTCTGTAGTGTGTAATGACTGGATGTCACTGCCCTGGGATATGGGTCTGTAGTGTGTAATGACTGGATGTCACTGCCCTGGGATATGGGGTCTGTAGTGTGTAATGACTGGATGTCACTGCCCTGGGATATGGGGTCTGTAGTGTGTAATGACTGGATGTCACTGCCCTGGGATATGGGGTCTGTAGTGTGTAATGACTGGATGTCACTGCCTGGGATATGGGGTCTGTAGTGTGTAATGACTGGATGTCACTGCCCTGGGATATGGGGTCTGTAGTGTGTAATGACTGGATGTCACTGCCCTGGGATATGGGGGTCTGTAGTGTGTAATGACTGGATGTCCACTGCCCTGGGATATGGGGTCTGTAGTGTGTAATGACTGGATGTCACTGCCCTGGGATATGGGGTCTGTAGTGTGTAATGACTGGATGTCACTGCCCTGGGATATGGGGTCTGTAGTGTGTAATGACTGGATGTCACTGCCCTGGGATATGGGGTCTGTAGTGTGTAATGACTGGATGTCACTGCCCTGGGATATGGGGTCTGTAGTGTGTAATGACTGGATGTCACTGCCCTGGGATATGGGGTCTGTAGTGTGTAATGACTGGATGTCACTGCCCTGGGATATGGGGTCTGTAGTGTGTAATGACTGGATGTCACTGCCCTGGGATATGGGGTCTGTAGTGTGTAATGACTGGATGTCACTGCCCTGGGATATGGGGTCTGTAGTGTGTAATGACTGGATGTCACTGCCCTGGGATATGGGGTCTGTAGTGTGTAATGACTGGATGTCACTGCCCTGGGATATGGGGTCTGTAGTGTGTAATGACTGGATGTCACTACCTGCCCTGGGATATGGGGTCTGTAGTGTGTAATGACTGGATGTCACTGCCCTGGGATATGGGGTCTGTAGTGTGTAATGACTGGATGTCACTGCCCTGGGATATGGGGTCTGTAGTGTGTAATGACTGGATGTCACTGCCCTGGGATATGGGGTCTGTAGTGTGTAATGACTGGATGTCACTGCCCTGGGATATGGGGTCTGTAGTGTGTAATGACTGGATGTCACTGCCCTGGGATATGGGGTCTGTAGTGTGTAATGACTGGATGTCACTGCCCTGGGATATGGGGTCTGTAGTGTGTAATGACTGGATGTCACTGCCCTGGGATATGGGGTCTGTAGTGTGTAATGACTGGATGTCACTGCCCTGGGATATGGGGTCTGTAGTGTGTAATGACTGGATGTCACTGCCCTGGGATATGGGGTCTGTAGTGTGTAATGACTGGATGTCACTGCCCTGGGATATGGGGTCTGTAGTGTGTAATGACTGGATGTCACTGCCCTGGGATATGGGGTCTGTAGTGTGTAATGACTGGATGTCACTGCCCTGGGATATGGGGTCTGTAGTGTGTAATGACTGGATATGGGGTCTGTAGTGTGTAATGACTGGATGTCACTGCCCTGGGATATGGGGTCTGTAGTGTGTAATGACTGGATGTCACTGCCCTGGGATATGGGGTCTGTAGTGTGTAATGACTGGATGTCACTGCCCTGGGATATGGGGTCTGTAGTGTGTAATGACTGGATGTCACTGCCCTGGGATATGGGGTCTGTAGTGTGTAATGACTGGATGTCACTGCCCTGGGATATGGGGTCTGTAGTGTGTAATGACTGGATGTCACTGCCCTGGGATATGGGGTCTGTAGTGTGTAATGACTGGATGTCACTGCCCTGGGATATGGGGTCTGTAGTGTGTAATGACTGGATGTCACTGCCCTGGGATATGGGGTCTGTAGTGTGTAATGACTGGATGTCACTGCCCTGGGATATGGGGTCTGTAGTGTGTAATGACTGGATGTCACTGCCCTGGGATATGGGGTCTGTAGTGTGTAATGACTGGATGTCACTGCCCTGGGATATGGGGTCTGTAGTGTGTAATGACTGGATGTCACTGCCCTGGGATATGGGGTCTGTAGTGTGTAATGACTGGATGTCACTGCCCTGGGATATGGGGTCGTAGTGTGTAATGACTGGATGTCACTGCCCTGGGATATGGGGGTCTGTAGGTTGTAATGACTGGATGTCACTGCCCTGGGATATGGGGTCCTGTAGTGTGTAATGACTGGATGTCACTGCCCTGGGATATGGGGTCTGTAGTGTGTAATGACTGGATGTCACTGCCCTGGATATGGGGTCTGTAGTGTGTAATGACTGGATGTCACTGCCCTGGGATATGGGGTCTGTAGTGTGTAATGACTGGATGTCACTGCCCTGGGATATGGGGTCTGTAGTGTGTATGACTGGATGTCACTGCCCTGGGATATGGGGTCTGTAGTGTGGTAATGACTGGATGTCACTGCCCTGGGATATGGGGGTCTGTAGTGTGTAATGACTGGATGTCACTGCCCTGGGATATGGGGTCTGTAGTGTGTAATGACTGGATGTCACTGCCCTGGGATATGGGGTCTGTAGTGTGTAATGACTGGATGTCACTGCCCTGGGATATGGGGTCTGTAGTGTGTAATGACTGGATGTCACTGCCCTGGGATATGGGGTCTGTAGTGTGTAATGACTGGATGTCACTGCCCTGGGATATGGGGGTCTGTAGTGTGTAATGACTGGATGTCACTTGCCCTGGGATATGGGGTCTGTAGTGTGTAATGACTGGATGTCACTGCCCTGGGATATGGGGTCTGTAGTGTGTAATGACTGGATGTAGTGGAACAGGCTGTAGTGGAACAGGTTGAGAGCTTCAAGTTCCCTGGTGTCCACATCACCAACGAACTATCATGGTCCAAACCACCAAGACAGTCGTGAAGAGGGCACGACAAAGCCTATTCCCCCTCAGGAGACTAAAAAGATTTGGCATGGGTCCTCAGATCCTCAAAAAATTCTACAGCTGCACCATCGAGAGCATCCTGACTGGTTGCATCACCGCCTGGTATGGCAACTGCTTGGCCTCTGACCGCAAGGCACTACAGAGGGTAGTGCGTACGGCCCAGTACATCACTGGGGCAAAGCTCCCTGCCATCCAGGACCTCTATACCAGGCGGTGTCAGAGGAAGGCCCTCAAAATTGTCAAAGACTCCAGTCACCCTAGTCATAGACTGTTCTCTCTGCTACCGCACGGCAAGCGGTACCGGAGTGCCAAGTCTAGGTCCAAAAGACTTCTCAACAGCTTCTACCCCCAAGCCATAAGACTCCTGAACAGCTAATCATGGCTACCCGGACTATTTGCACTGCCCCCCCACCCCATCCTTTTACGCTGCTGCTACTCTGTTAAGTATTTATGCATAGTCACTTTAACTCTACCCACATGTACATATTACCTCAACTACCTCAACTAGCCAGTGCCCCCGCACATTGACTATGCAACGGTACCCCCCTGTATATATAGCCTCCCTACTGTCACTTTATTCTATTGTATATATAGCCTCCCTACTGTCACTTTATTTTTTACTTCTGCTCTTTTTTTTCTCAACACTTTTTTTGTTGTTGTTTTATTCTTACTTTTTTTGTTTAAAATAAATGCACTGTTGGTTTAAGGGCTGTAAGTAAGCATTTCACTGTAATGTCTGCACCTGTTGTATTCGGCGCATGTGACCAATAAAATTTGATTTGATTTGATTTGATTTGATGTCACTGCCCTGGGATATGGGGTCTGTAGTGTGTAATGACTGGATGTCACTGCCCTGGGATATGGGGTCTGTAGTGTGTAATGACTGGATGTCACTGCCCTGGGATATGGGGTCTGTAGTGTGTAATGACTGGATGTCACTGCCCTGGATATGGGGTCTGTAGTGGTGTAATGACTGGATGTCACTGCCCTGGGATATGGGGTCTGTAGTGTGAAATGACTGGATGTCACTGCCCTGGGATATGGGGTCTGTAGTGTGTAATGACTGGATGTCCACTGCCCTGGGATATGGGGTCTGTAGTGTGTAATGACTGGATGTCACTGCCCCTGGGATATGGGGTCTGTAGTGTGTAATGACTGGATGTCACTGCCCTGGGATATGGGGGTCTGTAGTGTGTAATGACTGGATGTCACTGCCCTGGGATATGGGGTCTGTAGTGTGTAATGACTGGATGTCACTGCCCTGGGATATGGGGTCTGTAGTGTGTAATGACTGGATGTCACTGCCCTGGGATATGGGGTCTGTAGTGTGTAATGACTGGATGTCACTGCCCTGGGATATGGGGTCTGTAGTGTGTAATGACTGGATGTCACTGCCCTGGGATATGGGGTCTGTAGTGTGTAATGACTGGATGTCACTGCCCTGGGATATGGGGTCTGTAGTGTGTAATGACTGGATGTCACTGCCCTGGGATATGGGGTCTGTAGTGTGTAATGACTGGATGTCACTGCCCTGGGATATGGGGTCTGTAGTGTGTAATGACTGGATGTCACTGCCCTGGGATATGTTTTTAGACCAGAGGAAAGAGTGCCTCCTACTGGCCTTCCAACACCACTTCCAGCAGCATCTGGTCTCCCATCCAGGGACCTCCTACTGGTCCTCCAACACCACTTCCAGCAGCATCTGGTCTCCCATCCAGGGACCTCCTACTGGCCCTCCAACACCACTTCCAGCAGCATCTGGTCTCCCATCCAGGGACCTCCTACTGGCCCCCCAACACCACTTCCAGCAGCATCTGGTCTCCCATCCAGGGACCTCCTACTGGCCCTCCAACACCACTTCCAGCAGCATCTGGTCTCCCATCCAGGGACCTCCTACTGGCCCTCCAACACCACTTCCATCAGCATCTGGTCTCCCATCCAGGGACCTCCTACTGGCCCTCCAACACCACTTCCAGCAGCATCTGGTCTCCCATCCAGGGACCTCCTACTGGCCCTCCAACACCACTTCCATCAGCATCTGGTCTCCCATCCAGGGACCTCCTACTGGCCCTCCAACACCACTTCCATCAGCATCTGGTCTCCCATCCAGGGACCTCCTACTGGCCCTCCAACACCACTTCCATCAGCATCTGGTCTCCCATCCAGGGACCTCCTACTGACCTCCAACACCACTTCCATCAGCATCTGGTCTCCCATCCAGGGACCTCCTACTGGCCCTCCAACACCACTTCCATCAGCATCTGGTCTCCCATCCAGGGACCTCCTACTGGCCCTCCAACACCACTTCCAGCAGCATCTGGTCTCCCATCCAGGGACCTCCTACTGGCCCTCCAACACCACTTCCATCAGCATCTGGTCTCCCATCCAGGGACCTCCTACTGGCCCTCCAACACCACTTCCATCAGCATCTGGTCTCCCATCCAGGGACCTCCTACTGGCCCTCCAACACCACTTCCATCAGCATCTGGTCTCCCATCCAGGGACCTCCTACTGGCCCTCCAACACCACTTCCATCAGCATCTGGTCTCCCATCCAGGGACCTCCTACTGGCCCTCCAACACCACTTCCATCAGCATCTGGTCTCCCATCCAGGGACCTCCTACTGACCTCCAACACCACTTCCATCAGCATCTGGTCTCCCATCCAGGGACCTCCTACTGGCCCTCCAACACCACTTCCAGCAGCATCTGGTCTCCCATCCAGGGACCTCCTACTGGCCCTCCAACACCACTTCCAGCAGCATCTGGTCTCCCATCCAGGGACCTCCTACTGGCCCTCCAACACCACTTCCATCAGCATCTGGTCTCCCATCCAGGGACCTCCTACTGGCCTTCCAACACCACTTCCAGCAGCATGTGGTCTCCCATCCAGGGACCTCCTACTGGCCCTCCAACACAACTTCCAGCAGCATGTGGTCTCCCATCCAGGGACCGACCATGCTTAGCTTCAGAGGCAAGCCAACAGTAGGATGCAGAGTTGTATGCTGCTGGCTAACATCTGTAGCCATGAAATGCTTTGAAATGCTGGTCATACAGTGGGGAGAACAAAAATATGAATAAAATGCAAATTAATTACTTAAAATTCATACAATGTGATTTTCTGGATTTTTGTTTTAGATTCTGTCTCTCACAGTTGAAGTGTACCTATGATAAAAATTACAGACCTCTACATGCTTTGTAAGTAGGAAAACCTGCAAAATCGGCAGTGTATCAAATACAGTGGGGAAAAAAAGTATTTAGTCAGCCACCAATTGTGCAAGTTCTCCCACTTAAAAAGATGAGAGAGGCCTGTAATTTTCATCATAGGTACATGTCAACTATGACAGACAAAATGAGAAAAAAATATCCAGAAAATCACATTGTAGGGTTTTTAATGAATTTATTTGCAAATTATGGTATCTGTTCTGTTAGACCTTCTATTTCCTTTGTTAATATGGACTCTTTTGACCTAAATTGCCTTTGTTTTAGAGATGAGTACTGAATAGCATGGCCTCTAAAGGCACATTTAAAAGTGTCCCATTCAATAAGGGGATCTGCTGTACCTACAGTTGAAGTCGGAACCTTAGCCAAATACATTTAAACTCAGTTTTTCACAATTCCTGACATTTAATCCTAGAAGAAATGACCTGTTTTAGGTCAGTTAGGATCACCACTTTATTTTAAGAATGTAAAATGTCAGAATAATAGTAGAGATAATTATTTATTTCAGCTTTTCATTCTTTCATCAAATTTACATTCCCAGTGGGTCAGAAGTTTACATACACTCATTTAGCATTTGGTAGCATTGCCTTTAAATTGTTTAACTTGGGTCAAACATTTCGATAGCCTCCCACAAGCTTCCCACAATAAGTTGGGTGAATTTTGGCCCATTCCTCCTGACAGAGCTGGTGTAACTGAGTCAGGTTTGTAGGCCTCCTTGCTCGCAAACGCTTTTTCAGTTCTGCCCACAAATGTTCTATAGGATTGAGGTCAGGGCTTTGTGATGGCCACTCCAATACATTGACTTTGTTGTCCTTAAGCCATTTTGCCACAACTTTGGAAGTATGCTTGGGGTCATTGTCCATTTGGAAGACCCATTTGCAACCAAGCTTTAACTTCCTGACTGATGTCTTGAGATGTTGCTTCAATATATCCACATAATTTTCCTTCCTCATGATGCCATCTGTATTGTGAAGTGCACCAGTCCCTCCTGCAGCAAAGCACCCCCACAGCATGATGCTGCCATCCCCATGCTTCATGGTTGGGATGGTGTTCTTCGGCTTGCAAGCTATCCCCTTTTTTCCTCCAAACATAATGATGGTCATTATGGCCAAACAGTTCTATGTTTGTTTCATCAGACCAGAGGACATTTCTCCAAAAAGTACGATCTTTGTCCCCATGTGCAGTTGCAAACCGTAGTCTGGCTTTTTTATGGCGGTTTGGAGCAGTGGCTTCTTCCTTGCTGAGCGGCCTTTCAGGTTATGTCGATATAGGACTCGTTTTACTGTGGAATATACAGTGGCTTGCGAAAGTATTCACCCCTCTTGGAATTGTTCCTATTTTGTTGCCTTACAACCAGGAATTAAAATGGATTTTTGGGCGGTTTGCATCATTTGATTTACACAACATGCCTACCAAAAAACTTGAGCGTGCATAACTATTCACCCCCCCAAAGTCAATACTTTGTAGAGCCACCTTTTGCAGAAATTACAGCTGCAAGTCTCTTGGGGTATGTCTCTATAAGCTTGGCACATCTAGCCACTGGGATTTTTGCCCATTCTTCAAGGCAAAACTGCTCCAGCTCCTTCAAGTTGGATGGGTTCCGCTGGGGTAAAGCAATCTTTAAGTCATACCACATATTCTCAATTGGATTGAGGTCTGGGCTTTCACTAGGCCATTCCAAGACATTTAAATGTTTCCCCTTAAACCACTCGAGTGTTGCTTTAGCAGTATGCTTAGGGTCATTGTCCTGCTGGACGTTGAACCTCCGTCCCAGTCTCAAATCTCTAGAAGACTGTAACAGGTTTCCCTTAAGAATTTCCCTGTATTTAGCGCCATCCATCATTCCTTCAATTCTGACCAGTTTCCCAGTCCTTGCCTATGAAAAAATTCCCCACAGCATGATGCTGCCACCACAATGCTTCACAGTAGGGATGGTGTTCTCAGGGTGATGAGAGGTATTGGTTTGCGCCAGACATAGCGTTTTCCTTGATGGCCAAAAAGCTCAATTTTAGTCTCATCTGACCAGAGCACCTTCTTCCATATGTGTGGGGAGTCCCCCACATGGCTTTTGGCAAACACCAAACGTGTTTGCTTATTTTTTTCTTTAAGCAATGGCTTTTTTCTGGCCACTCTTCCGTAAAGCCCAGCTCTGTGGAGTGTACGGGTTAAAGTGGTCCTATGGACAGATACTCCAATCTCCGCTGTGGAGCTTTGCAGCTCCTTCAGGGTTATCTTTGGTCTCTTTGTTGCCTCTCTGATTAATGCCCTCCTTGCCTGGTCCGTGAGTTTTGGTGGGCTGCCCTCTCTTGGCAGGTTTGTTGTGGTGCCATATTCTTTGCATTTTTAAATAATGGATTTAATGGATGTTCAAGTTTCTGATTTATTTTTATAACCCAACCCTGATCTGTACTTCTCCACAACTTTGTCCCTGACCTGTTTGGAGAGCTCCTTGGTCTTCATGGTGCCACTTGCTTGGTGGTGCCCCTTGCTTAGTGGTGTTGCAGACTCCGGGGCTTTTCAGAACAGGTGTATATATACTGAGATCATGTGACAGATCATGTGACACTTAGATTGCACACAAGTGGACTTTATTTAACTAATTATGTGACTTCTGAAGGTAATTGGTTGCACCAGATCTTATTTAGGGGCTTCATAGCAAAGGGGGTGAATACATATGCATGCACCCCTTTTCCGTTATTTATTTTTTATAATTTTTTGAAACAAGTAATTTTTTTCATTTCACTTCACCAATTTGGACTATTTTTTGTATGTCCATTATATGAAATCCAAATAAAAATCCATTTAAATTACAGGTTGTAATGTAACAAAATAGGAAAAACGCCAAGGGGGATGAATACTTTTGCAAGGCACTGTAGATACTTTTGTACCTGTTTCCTCCAGCATCTTCACAAGGTCCTTTGCTGTTGTTCTGGGATTGATTTGCACTTTTCGCACCAAAGTACGTTCATCTCTAGGAGACAGAACGCGTCTCCTTCCTGAGCGGTATGATGGCTGCGTGGTCCCATGGTGTTTATTCTTGCGTACTATTGTTTGTACAGATGAACGTGGTACTTTCAGGCGTTTGGAAATTGCTCCCAAGGATGAACCAGACTTGTGGAGGTCTATTTGTGGAGGAAATTGTTTTTCTGAGGTCTTGGCTGATTTATTTTGATTTTCTGATGATGTCAAGCAAAGACGCACTGAGTTTGAAGGTAGGCCTTGAAATACATCCACAGGTACACCTCCAATTGATGCAAATGATGTCAGTTAGCCTATCAGAAGCTTCTAAAGCCATGACATAATTTTCTGGAATTTTCCAAGTTGTTTAAAGGCACAGTAAATTTAGTGTATGTAAACTTCTGACCCACTGGAATTGTGATACAGTGAATTATAATTGAAATAATCTGTCTGTAAACAAATGTTGGAAAAATTACTTGTGTCATTTACAAAGTAGATGTCCTAAGGACTTGCCAAAACTATAGTTTGTTAACAAGAAATTTGTGGAGTGGTTGAAAAACAAGTTTTAATGACTCCAACCTGTGTATATAAGCTTCCGACTTCAACTGTATGTTGTGTATGAAAAATTATGTTATAAATTCCTCTGTCCTAGTTAAAAACACGTTATCATCCAATAGGCTTTGATTACATTTCCAATATCCTTGGCCAAGTGGAAATTCAGTAAGAGTAATGTATATGCCAATTATCTGATGGTCCGACCGCATTCTGTCCCCATCAACACTTTTTAAACTTTTGGTGCCAACAAGAATGACATAAGAAAGTAGTCAAGATGAAAAGCTGTAAAGGTTAATGAGCCAAATCTGTTTATGGTCCAATAACATATTAACAATCATCCCTCTACCTTGTGGATCTGTTTGGACAATTAGCACATTCGGATCAAAATGACTGTTAATTAATATCATCACCCCTATTGAGTTTCTTTGCCCATGGGAGAAGTATATTTCACCACCCCAGTCCTTTTTCCACACAACTTCATCTAAAATTGTTGAATGGGATTCCTGTAAACTATAGATATTATATTCCTTCTCTTTGTAAATATTGTTTTTCTTTTCTTATTATCTGCTAACCCATTACAATTATAACTGGCTATACTTATTTAACAATTTACCATAATGAGATACAAGTTTCAAATCTATTTATCATAATATATGTTTGTAAACTCTTCCTCCCGGGGAAGGACTGCCTGTTCCATGATCTCGCCATCACGGTTGACAACTCCGTTGTGTCCTCCTCCCAGAGTGCGAAGAGCCTTGGCGTGACCCTGGACAACACCCTGTCGTTCTCCGCTAACATCAAGGCGGTGACCCGATCCTGTAGGTTCATGCTCTACAACATTCGGAGAGTACGACCCTGCCTTACACAGGAAGCGGCACAGGTCCTAATCCAGGCACTTGTCATCTCCCGTCTGGATTACTGCAACTCGCTGTTGGCTGGGCTCCCTGCCTGTGCCATTAAACCCCTACAACTCATCCAGAATGCCGCAGCCCATCTGGTGTTCAACCTTCCCAAGTTCTCTCACGTCACCCCGCTCCTCCGCACACTCCACTGGCTTCCAGTTGAAGCTCGCATCTGCTACAAGACCATGGTGCTTGCCTACGGAGCTGTGAGGGGAACGGCACCTCCGTACCTTCAGGCTCTGATCAGTCCCTACACCCAAACGAGGGCACTGCGTTCATCCACCTCTGGCCTGCTGGCTCCCCTACCTCTGCGGAAGCATAGTTCCCGCTCAGCCCAGTCAAAACTGTTCGCTGCTCTGGCACCACAATGGTGTAACAAGCTCCCTCATGACGCCAGGACAGCGGAGTCACTCACCACCTTCCGGAGACATTTGAAACCCCACCTCTTTAAGGAATACCTGGGATAGGATAAAGTAATCCTTCTAGCCCCCCCCCCCCTTTACTCCAACCCCCCCCCCCCCCCCCCCCCCCCCAAAACAATAACATTGTAAAGTGGTTATCCCACTGGCTATAAGGTGAATGCACCTATTTGTAAGTCACTCTGGATAAGAGTGTCTGCTAAATGACGTAAATGTAAATGTAAATGTACTAAGTAACCCTCCAATTGTTCTCCACTATTCCCCCCGCTAAACCCCTTCCACATCCCCAGTTGGGTTGTCATCCCAGTAACCACCCCCGTCCCCCCGGATCCCTCTGCCCCCCCGAGAGGCCAGGACTCATCCTTCGAAAAGAGCCACCCACAGAACGGAAGCAAATCAACCGCGAAAAGCATTTCAAATGCTCTCACCACAATTTGCTCTATATATACTGTAGCTATTAAAAATGGATATACAGTACCAGTCAAAAGTTTGGACACACCTACTCATTCAAGGGTTTTTCTTTCTTTTTACTATTTTCTACATTGTAGAATAATAGTGAAGACATCAAAACTACGAAATAACACATATGGAAACAAATCCAAATATATTTTATATTTGAGATTCTTCAAATGCCCTTTGCCTTGATGACAGCTTTGCACACTGTTGGCATTTTCTCTACTAGCTTCACCTGGAATGCTTTTCCAACGGTCTTGAAGGAGTTCCCACATATGCTGAGCACTTGTTGGCTACATTTCCTTCACTCTGGGGTCCAACTCATCCCAAACCATCCCAATTGGGTTGAGATCGGGGGATTGTGGAGGCCAGGTCATCCGATGCAGCACTCCATCACTCTCCTTCTTGGTTAAATAGCCCTTACACAGCCTGGATGTGTGTTTTGGGTCATTGTCCTGTAGAAAAACAAATGATAGTTCCACTAAGCCCAAACCAGATGGGATGGTGTATCGCTGCTGAATGCTGTGGTAGCTATGCTGGTTAAGTGTGCCTTGAATTCTAAATAAATCACAGACAGTGTCTCCAGCAAAGCACCTCCACACCAAAACTCCTCCTCTTCCATGCTTTACAGTGGGAAATACACATGCGGAGATCATCCGTTCACCCACACCGCGTCTCACAAAAATCTCCAATTTGGACTCCAGACCAAAGGACAGATTTCCACCAGTCTAATGTCCATTGCTCCTGTTTCTTGGCCCAACCAGGTCTCTTCTTATTATTGGGGTCCTTTAGTAGCGTTTTTTTTGCAGCAATTCGACCATGAAGGCCTGATTCACAAAGTTCCCTCTGAACAGTTGATGTTGAGATGTGTCTGTGAATCTGTTATTTGGGCTGCAATTTCTGAGGCTGGTTACTCTAATGAACTTATCAGGTAACTATGGGTCTTCCATTCCTGTGGCGGTCCTCATGAGAGCCAGTTTCATCATAGCACTTGATGGTTTTTGCGACTACACTTGAAGAATCGTTGAAAGTTCTTGACATTTTCCGGATTTACTGACTTTCGTGTCTTAAGTAATGATGGACTGTCATTTCTCTTTACTTATTTGAGCTGTTCTTGTCATAATCTGGACTTGGTCTTTTACCAAATAGGGCTATCTTCTGTATACCACCCCTACCTTGTCACAACACGACTGATTGGCTCAAACGCATTAAGAAGGAAAGACATTCCACAAATTAACTTTTAAGAAGGCACACCTGTTAATTGAAATGCATTCCAGGTGACTACCTCATGAAGCTGGTTGAGAGAATGCCAAGAGTGTGCAAAGCTGTCATGAAGGCAAAGGGTGGCTATTTGAAGAATCTCAAATATAAAATATATTTTGATTTGTTTAACACTTTTTTGGTTACTACATGATTCCATATGTGTTATTTCATAGTTTTGAAATGTCTTCTCTATTATTCTACAATATAACAAATAGTAAAAACAAAGAAAAACCCTTGAATGAGTAGATGTGTCCAAACTATTGACGGGTACTGTATATTCAAAAATCTTGCGTATCTTAATTTATCTTAATTTCCATCATTAACAATTAATATGCATAATAATGTCGACAGTTCATGCAAAGGATTGTTACCTATAACCAGGATTGCTATTACATTACATTTTTGTCAAGCAATTATTAATTTAGCGAGCAATTATTATGATTCATCTAATATTATATATAATATATATATAACAGATATTGTGCCTAACATCATTACCCCCTAGCAACAGATGTGGGATACATACACACACACACACACACACACACACACACACACACAGACACACACACACACACACACACACACCCTTACACACTGAACCATACGCTCTGAAGCTCAAGGGTTGTTACATCCCAGAACCCAACCCAAGAAAGGACTTGATTTACGAATGCATATATAGTAACAGCTGTTTGAGAAAGCAAGACTGATCAAAATTGGCAAAAATGTGGAGGTTTGATGAACCAATGTCCAGTCCTATGTGATGGAGATCAGATCCACCCCCTTCCCCTGAAACACACATGCTGGTCCCCATTGTGACCATTTCCCCAAGCATCTCCGTGCAGTCAGACCTTTGATTATTTAGTGCCTCCAGGGTCCCAATAATAAACCCCCTCTCTGAATGTCCGAGTGTGACCCCCTCCCCATGGGTTACTGCAGCCAGTGTTGCCAGCACTGCCACTACCTGGGTGGGGGCACCCCACCGGAATCCCCACCGGCTAGGTACAAGGTCGTAAAGGTTCTCATTAGTGGCTTTGAGAATTTCCTTGTATATTGTTATTACAAGGCCTGGTCCAACTGAAGAATGATATGTTGTTACAAGGCCTGGTCCTACTACAGATAGATAATAATAATTTATTACAAGGCCTGGTCCTACTACAGATAGATAATAATAATTTATTACAAGGCCTGGTCCTACTACAGATAGATAATAATAAGTTATTACAAGGCCTGGTCCAACTGAAGAATGATATGTTGTTACAAGGCCTGGTCCGACTACAGATAGATAATAATAATTTATTACAAGGCCTGGTCCTACTACAGATAGATAATAATAAGTTATTACAAGGCCTGGTCCTACTACAGATAGATAATAATACGTTGTTACAAGGCCTGGTCCTACTACAGATAGATAATAATAAGTTATTACAAGGCCTGGTCCTACTACAGATAGATAATAATACGTTATTACAAGGCCTGGTCCTACTACAGATAGATAATGATACGTTATTACTAGGCCTGGTCCTACTACAGATAGATAATAATAAGTTATTACTAGGCCTGGTCCTACTACAGATAGATAATAATAAGTTATTACTAGGCCTGGTCCTACTACAGATAGATAATAATAAGTTATTACAAGGCCTGGTCCTACTACAGATAGATAATAATACGTTATTACAAGGCCTGGTCCTACTACAGATAGATAATAATAAGTTATTACAAGGCCTGGTCCTACTACAGATAGATAATAATACGTTATTACAAGGCCTGGTCCTACTACAGATAGATAATAATAAGTTATTACAAGGCCTGGTCCTACTACAGATAGATAATAATAAGTTATTACAAGGCCTGGTCCTACTAAAGATAGATAATAATACGTTATTACAAGGCCTGGTCCTACTACAGATAGATAATAATACGTTATTACAAGGCCTGGTCCTACTACAGATAGATAATAATACGTTATTACAAGGCCTGGTCCTACTACAGATAGATAATAATAAGTTATTACAAGGCCTGGTCCTACTACAGATAGATAATAATACGTTATTACAAGGCCTGGTCCTACTACAGATAGATAATAATACGTTATTACAAGGCCTGGTCCTACTACAGATAGATAATAATAAGTTATTACAAGGCCTGGTCCTACTACCGATAGATAATAATAAGTTATTACAAGGCCTGGTCCTACTACAGATAGATAATAATACGTTATTACAAGGCCTGGTCCTACTACAGATAGATAATAATAAGTTATTACAAGGCCTGGTCCTACTACAGATAGATAATAATAAGTTATTACTAGGCCTGGTCCTACTACCGATAAACCCCCTCTCTGATTGTCCGAGTGTGACCCCCTCCCCATGGGTTACTGCAGCCAGTGTTGCCAGCACTGCCACTACCTGGGTGAGGGTACCCCACCGGAATCCCCACCGGCTAGGTACAAGGTCGTAAAGGTTCTCATTGGCAGCTTTGAGAATGTCCTTGTATATTATGCTCTCCCATCAGGGGGCTCTGGCTTTGTAGGACCAACCCTGCCAGGCAGGCTCAGAATCTTGAGGGGGCGGTGCTGCTTTAGTGGGTCTCTGACCGCATTCATCTTTCTGATTTGGCTGTGTATAGGTTACTACAGTAGGCCCATTAAACAGATAAGGACTTCTCCTTAGTGTACGGGTCGCTCAGGAGGCTGTCTAGGGTATAGGGTTGGGGACCGTTCCATCATCATAGGACAATAAACAAATAAATTAGATGTATAATTTATTTTAAAATGTATATCCCTCATCTGCACAAAATTGAAAGCTCTCTCTTGCGGCAGGTAGCTTAGTGGTTAAGAGCGTCTGCTAAATGACGTAAATGTAAATGTTGATTGAGTACTATTGTGTTCCAATTCGCTATATTTGAAGATATATTTTGCTAGTCATCCTTTCTTCTAATGCAGTCTTATTCATTTCTAAAATACTATAAATGGAAAGTTAAAGAATTATTTTACCACATTCCCTATCTAGAATGGTATAGTGTAGTTGTTTCATTACATTTCTATCTATTTTTTTATTATTATTACCACAATAACTTTGTGGGTTTTTAGAATAGCCACGGAGTAGTCTTTGTGTCTCTGAACATTTGTCAATATACAGTTTATCGACTACGAGAGCTACACGTCTTCTTGAAGATTGGGTGCAGAACTTTACGCCGTTCTGCAATCTCCCTCGGGAACTGATCATTCATGCCTAATTTCGTGCCAACGAGTCTTTTACCCAGGCTTTTAACCATTACTTTATCCTTAAAGAATGCAGCTTTGGCAACGATTGGGCGCTCATATCTCTGTCCTCTTTATCCGAAACGGTGAACACGTTCGAGTTGGATTTTATTGAAGCGCTGTCAGAAATAATTCCTTGACTACTCTTTCCGGTACTTCTCCTTTGCTTTCCTGAATACCAGTAAGGTACATTTTCACTCATAGATCTAGTCTGTATGTCAAGTAAGGCTTCTCTCAGGAAGATGTTCTCCTTCTGAAGTTCCTTAACGTCCGTTTCCGTCTTATTGTCCCTTTTAGTTTGTTTTGTTTCTTTCTTTCTCCATTATGGCATCTTAATCGTCTCTCATCTCGAGGCTCCTTCATCTCCTTTATATCTTTACTGACTAGTTCAAGCCCAGTTTGTCATTTATTGATTTTAACAGATCGGTTTCCACTCTTCCAATTCCCGGTGGTGAAAAGCTTAAATCGTCTGTGTTCGTCGAAGAGTCACGTTTTCTTTTGAGGATTGGTTCTCCTTTTTTACACTCCATCATGTTTGGGTGTTCCATAATATTTGTCGATACATTTCTCTAGCCTTATGATTTGTTTTCTATTATCCAGATTGAAGGTTATTACCCACCAGTTTGTGAAGTGCTAATTATTATTTGGCGTTCCGGTACTGCTTGCCGTGCGGTAGCAGAGAGAACAGTCTATGACTATGGTGGCTGGAGTCTTTGACAATTTTTAGGGCCTTTCTCTGACACCGCCTGGTATAGAGGTCCTGGATAGCAGGAAGCTTGGCCCCAGTGATGTACTGGGCCGTACGCACTACCCTCTGTAGTGCCTTGCGGTCGGAGGCCGAGCAGTTGCAATACCAGGCAGTGATGCAACCAGTCAGAATGATCTCAATGGTGCAGCTGAAGAACCTTTTGAGGATCTGAGGACCCATGCCAAATCTTTTCAGTCTCCTGAGGTGGAATAGGTTTTGTCGTGCCCTCTTCACGACTGTCTTGGTGTGCTTGGACCATGTTAGTTTGTTGGTGATGTGGACACCAAGAACTTGAAGCTCTCAACCTGCTCCACTACAGCCCTGTTGATGAGAATGGGGGCGTGCTCGATCCTCCACCTGAAGATACTCAGTATGCCTATAGTATGTAGTTACCTGAAGATACTCAGTATGACTATCGATGTGATGAGGGAGATCAGGGAGATGCTGTGTCCAACAGTGTAGCCAATTTTCACCTGCCAGAAGAAGTTCCCCTGAGAAACACACACAATAAACAATTGTTAATGACATATTTTATAATTCACTTTGGATTATTCATTATTCCATCATACATGATCCCCTTGCTGCGCTAGGATCCAAGGATTGCAGGCATGTGCTTTGTCAGTGACAGAGTGTTAAGCCAGGAGTTGATGGACAGTGTTTAGCCAGGAGTTGATGGACAGAGTGTTAAGCCAGGAGTTGATGGACAGTGTTTAGCCAGGAGTTGATGGACAGTGTTTAGCCAGGAGTTGATGGACAGAGTGTTTAGCCAGGAGTTGATGGACAGTGTTTAGCCAGGAGTTGACGGACAGAGTGTTTAGCCAGGAGTTGACAGACAGAGTGTTTAGCCAGGAGTTGACAGACAGAGTGTTTAGCCAGGAGTTGATGGACAGTGTTTAGCCAGGAGTTGACGGACAGAGTGTTTAGCCAGGAGTTGACGGACAGAGTGTTTAGCCAGGAGTTGACAGACAGAGTGTTTAGCCAGGAGTTGACAGACAGAGTGTTTAGCCAGGAGTTGACAGACAGAGTGTTTAGCCAGGAGTTGACAGACAGAGTGTTTAGCCAGGAGTTGACAGACAGAGTGTTTAGCCAGGAGTTGACAGACAGAGTGTTTAGCCAGGAGTTGACAGACAGAGTGTTTAGCCAGGAGTTGACAGACAGAGTGTTTAGCCAGGAGTTGACAGACAGAGTGTTTAGCCAGGAGTTGACGGACAGAGTGTTTAGCCAGGAGTTGACGGACAGAGTGTTTAGCCAGGAGTTGACAGACAGAGTGTTTAGCCAGGAGTTGATGTACAGAGTGATAATAACATCAGAGTGGGGAGTGCCCACTGATGGTTACCAGATGTTGTTGAAGAAACATGTAACATGAAGTATATAAACTGAGAGATTTCCTTTGTCCAGTGTTCAGATGACAAGAGGCGAAGCACGTGCTGTTTGTTATGCGAACCCGGTACCATATCTATTAAATCATTTGCATCAACTCTCCATCTAAGTGTTCAATATCTTCTTGCATCATGAATGACTTGATACCAGAGAAACTCGTCATAACAGATTGGCATCTAAACGAACAGGATGCAGTTTACAGCCGAACTAACAGGTAAGCAGACTTTCATTTTTAAAATTATGTCAAATTCTGCTTATCTGTGGTAAAGCTGAGCTGTAACGAACGTTTAAAATTCAATATTTTTGGGGGGGGAATAGATTAGGGGTTTCCAAGTATGTAAACAGATGTAAGGAGAAATATCAAATTAGACAATGACATGGTGCTATGATTCTAAACAGGGTTTTTTTCAGAGTAATGAGTAAAAAATAAACAGAGGAGAAGGAGAGTGGGTTTAACAAGATTGGGCGTAGGGTCTTTTAATGTGTACGACATTATAAAGATAGAGGTTTGAGTCCTTTAATGAGAAAAATTATTATAAAGTTGTTAAGAAGTTTAAGTCCTCAAAGACGAGATTATAAAGATAGAGGATGTGAGGTTTGAGTCCTGCGGTGTGTTAGAATCATCATAAAGTGTTAGATTTGTTAAGAGGTTCAAGTCCTCAACAACATTTGTTAAGAGGTTGTAGTCATTATGGTTTGAGTCCTGTGGTGTTTATAAACATCATGAAGAATGGGTTTGAGGCCTATGTTCAGTCCTTCTGAGAGTTAGAGTACCTTCGTGAAGGGATAATTACTCCTTTGTGAATTACTCAAAACGGCCAGGAGAGAGAGCAGATACAATGAGCATGTTGAATCATGGCACCAATGATAAAATAGGAAAATTACATTTTAATAAAGATCAAGTTTTTTATTTATTTTTTATTTCACCTTTATTTAACCAGGTAAGCCAGTTGAGAACAGGTTCTCATTTACAACTGCGACCTGGCCAAGATAAAGCATAGTAGTGCAATAAAAAAACAACACAGAGTTACATATGGGGTAAAAAACATAAAGTCAGATATACAACAGAAAATATATATACAGTGTGTGCAAATGTAGCAAGTTATGGAGGTAAGGCAATAAATAGGCTATAGTGCAGAATAATTACAATAGTATTAACACTGGAATGCTAGATGTGCAAGAGATTATGTGCAAATAAAGATACTGGGGTGCAAAAGAGCAAAATAAATAACAATATAGGGATGAGGTAGTTGGGTGGGCTAATTTCAGATGGGCTGTGTACAGGTGCAGTGATCGGTAAGGTGCTCTGACAACTGATGCTTAAAGTTATTGAGGGAGATAAGAGTCTCCAGCTTCAGAGATTTTTGCAATTCGTTCCAGTCATTGGCAGCAGAGAACTGGAAGGAATGGTGGCCAAAGGAGGTGTTGGCTTTGGGAATGACCAGTGAGATATACCTGCTGGAGCGCAGACTACGGGTGGGTGCTGCTATGGTGACCAATGAGCTAAGATAAGGCGGGGATTTGCCTAGCAGTGATTTATAGATGGCCTGGAGCCAGTGGGTTTGACGACGAACATGTAGTGAGGACCAGCCAACAAGAGCGTACAGGTCACAGTGGTGGGTAGTGTATGGGGCTTTGGAGACAAAACGGATGGCACTGTGATAGACTACATCCAATTTGCTGAGTAGAGTGTTGGAGGCTATTTTGTAAATGACATCGCCGAAGTCAAGGATCGGTAGGATAGTCAGTTTTACGAGGGCATGTTTGGCAGCATGAGTGAAGGAGGCTTTGTTGCGAAATAGGAAGCCGATTCTAGATTTAACTTTGGATTGTAGATTCTTTATGTGAGTCTGGAAGTTGAGTTTACAGTCTAACCAGACACCTAGGTATTTGTAGTTGTCCACATACTCTAGGTCAGACCCGTCGAGAGTGGTGATTCTAGTCGGGTGGGCGGGTGCCAGCAGCGTTCGATTGAAAAGCATGCATTTAGTTTTACTAGTGTTTAAGAGCAGTTGGAGGCTACTGAAGGATTGTTGTATGGCATTGAAGCTCATTTGGAGGTTTGTTAACACAGTGTCCAATGAAGGGCCAGATGTATACAAAATGGTGTCGTCTGCGTAGAGGTGGATCTGAGAGTCACCAGCAGCAAGAGCGACATCATTGATATACACGGAGAAAAGTGTCGGCCCAAGAATTGAACCCTGTGGCACCCCCATAGAGACTGCCATAGGTCCAGACAACAGGCCCTCCGATTTGACACACTGAACTCTATCTGAGAAGTAGTTGGTGAACCAGGCGAGGCAGTCATTTGAGAAACCAAGGCTATTTAGTCTGCCAATAAGAATGCGGTGGTTGACAGAGTCGAAAGCCTTGGCCAGGTCGATGAAGACGGCTGCACAGTACTGTCTATTATCAATCGCGGTTATAATATCGTTTAGGACCTTGAGCGTGGCTGAAGTGCACCCGTGACCAGCTCGGAAACCGGATTGCATAGCGGAGAAGGTACGGTGGTATTCGAAATGGTCGATTATCTGTTTGTTAACTTGGCTTTCGAATACTTTCGAAAGGCAGGGCAGGATGGATATAGGTCTGTAGCAATTTGGATCTAGAGTGTCACCCCCTTTGAAGAGGGGGATGACCGCGGCAGCTTTCCAATCTCTGGGGATCTCAGACGTTATGAAAGAGAGGTTGAACAGACTAGTAATAGGGGTAGCGACAATTTCGGCGGCTAGTTTTAGAAAGAAAGGGTCCAGATTGTCTAGCCCAGATGATTTGTAGGGGTCCAGATTTTGCAGCGCTTTCAAAACATCAGCTGTCTGAATTTGTGTGAAGGAGAAGCGGGGGGGGGCATGGGCAAGTTGCAGCAGAGGGTGCAGAGTTGGTGGCCGGGTTAGTGGTAGCCAGATGGAAAGCATGGCCAGCTGTAGCAAAATGCTTGTTGAAATTCTCGATTATTGTAGATTTATCGGTGGTGATAGTGTTTCCTAGCCTCAGTGCAGTGGGCAGCTGGGAGGAAGTGCTCTTATTCTCCATGGACTTTACAGTGTCCCAAAACTTTTTGGAGTTAGTGCTACAGGATGCAAATTTCTGTTTGAAAAAGTTAGCCTTTGCTTTCCTGACTGCTTGTGTATATTGGTTCCTAACTTCCCTGAAAAGTTGCATATCGCGGGGGCTATTTGATGCTAATGCTGTACGCCACAGGATGTTTTTGTGCTGGTCAAGGGCAGTCAAGTCTGAGGAGAACCAGGGGCTATATCGGTTCTTAGTTCTGTATTTTTTGAATGGGGCATGTTTATTTAAGATTGAGAGGAAATTACTTTTAAGGAACAACCAGGCATCCTCTACTGACGGAATGAGATCTATATCCATCCAGGATACCTGGGCCAGGTCAATTAGGAAGGCCTCCTCGCTAAAGTGTTTTAGGGAGCGTTTGACAGTGATGAGGGGTGGTCGTTTGACCGCGGACCCGTTACGGACGCAGGCAATAAGGCAGTGATCGCTGAGATCCTGGTTGAAGACAGCTGAGGTATATTTAGAGGGTATGTTAGTCAGGATGATATCTATGAGGGTACCCATGTTTACGGATTTAGGGTTGTACCTGGTAGGTTCGTTGATAATTTGCGTGAGGTTGAGGGCATCTAGCTTGGATTGTAGGATGGCTGGGGTATTAAGCATATCCCAATTTAGGTCACCAAGCAGTACAAACTCTGAGGATAAATGGGGGGCAATCAATTCACATATGGTGTCCAGGGCACAGCTGGGGGCTGAGGGGGGTCTGTAGCAAGCGGCAACAGTGAGAGACTTACTTCTGGAAAGGTGGATTTTTAGAAGTAGAAGCTCAAACTGTTTGGGCACAGACCTGGATAGTATGATAGAGCTCTGCAGGCTATCTCTACAGTAGATTGCAACTCCACCCCCTTTGGAAGTTCTATCTAGATGGAAAATGTTATAGTTGGGGATGGAAATTTCAGAATTTTTGGTGGCCTTCCTGAGCCAGGATTCAGACACTGCTAGAACATCAGGGTTGGCAGAGTGTGCTAACGCAGTGAATAACTCAAACTTAGGAAGTAGACTTCTGATATTTATGTGCAAGAAACCAAGACTTTTGCGATTACAGAAGTCATCAAATGATAGCGCCTGGGGAGTAGGAGTGATACTGAGGGCTGCAGGGCCTGGGTTAGCCTCTACATCACCAGAGGAACAGAGGAGGACTAGAATAAGGATACGGCTAAAGGCTTTAAGAACTGGTCTTCTAGTGCGTTGGGTACATAGAATAAAGGGGGCAGATTTCCTGGCTGGTGGTAGCTAGCTGGTAGCGATGAAATCCGGAGTTAAAGGTCCAGTGATTCAGTGATTCCGGCGGAAAAACTGATATGTTCTGGGTCGATAACGCGCTGTGCAGACTGGCCGAATATCCGGTGATCAATGTCCAGTGATTAAAATTAATCCCGCAGAAAAAAATCCAATGTCCTGGGTGAAACACCGCTAGCTGTGGCTAATAGCAAGTAGCTAGTTCAGTAGCTAGTTCAGTTTAGTGAGTAAGAGGCCACGGCTAGCGTGTGCTAGCGGGCCAGAGCTATCAGATGGATGGAATCTTCGTGGTTAACGTCGTAACCACATCAGACGATTTCGTCAGGCCGAATATCCGGTGATCAATGTCCAGTGATTAAAATTAATCCCGCAGAAAAAAAATCCAAGTTGGGGATTTGATTCAAATATTTGATTATTGCATGAACTAATAAAGGCAATGGATGGCCAGTTTAGTAGACCGGTATCTGGAAAAACAGTCACCATTAAGACAATAATTACATACAATAATGCCACCATTCAGCTGTTTTTCTAACCTCATTGTCTGAAGCGTTAACGTTAGGTAGTAAGTGGCTACTGTGCTTGAAATGTAGCTAGCTTGTTGCTACCTGGATAGCTACTAAACAATAGCTGGAACGACCTAGCGAACAGACGCGAACTGGCGAACTGGCTGAGTCAATTCAGTGGCTAGCTTTGCACTTGGCTAGCTAACAGTAGCTGCTAAGTTATAACCTACATTTGTGTTTTGTTTTTACATACTGGTAGCCAGAGTCGTTCAAGGGAATTCGGGACATGGGTGACTAGTTAACGTTAGCTTGGCTCTCTATGTGTGTTCGTGCCGTGGGAGGAGGGGTTTCTTCGTTGGCAGAAAGCAATGGCTAGCTAGTATGCTAACTATTCTAGCTAACTAGCTGGCTGAATAAGTTCACAACGGACTCGCTCAAGCTGTCGGGACTAATCCACAACGTTAGACACGGACACAAATGATCTGCTTGGCGTGTTGACACACTGGTGGTTTGTTGTGGCCGAGTATTGGTGCTAAACCGTGTTTTTGGAGTCCGGCATGCTAGTTGGCTGTGGCGTCATATGACTAGGTGCCCTGGACGGTTTTCACGGAAGAATACTGTACCAAGTTAGCTAGCTGAATAAACTAAGTTAGTCTATTCCTAGAAAACATTGAACCGCTGTAGTTTACAACAATAATAGTTTCTGAGGTGGAAGTTGGGAGAGTTATATTTGAGTGTTTCAGTGAAACGTAAGTGAGGGAGGCCCCGCTCTCTCGCTTTCCCAGATGTTTAGTTCATTTCAATCCGATCTCCTTTGCATTATTGTAGCCATTTTCTGTAGCCTGTCAACTATGCCTCTGTCTATCCCTGTTCTCTCCTCTCCGCAAAGGCTATACAAACGCCTCACACAACGTGGCTGCTGCCTCTCTAACCTGGTGGTCCCTGCACGCACGACCCACGTGGAGTTCCAGGTCTCCGGCAGCCTCTGGAACTGCCGTTCTGCGGCCAACAAGGCAGAGTTCATCTCAGCCTATGCTACCCTCCAGTCCCTCTACTTCTTGGCGCTGACGGAAACATGGATTACCACAGAAAACACTGCTACTCCTACTGCTCTCTCCTCGTCTGACCATGTGTTCTCGCATACCCCGAGAGCATCTGGTCAGCGGGGTGGTGGCACAGGAATCCTCATCTCTCCCAAGTGGACATTCTCTCTTTTCCCCTGACCCATCTGTCTATCTCCTCATTTGAATTCCATGCTGTCACAGTCACTAGCCCATTCAAGCTTAACATCCTTGTCATTTATCGCCCTCCAGGTTCCCTTGGAGAGTTCATCAATGAGCTCGACGCCTTGATAAGTTCCTTTCCTGAGGATGGCTCACCCCTCAGTTCTGGGTGACTTCAACCTCCCTACATCTACCTTTGACTCATTTCTCTCTGTCTCTTTCTTTCCACTCCTCTCCTCTTTTGACCTTACCCTCTCACCGTCCCCCCCTACTCACAAGGCAGGCAATACGCTTGACCTCATCTTTACTAGATGCTGTTCTTCTACTAATCTCACTGCAACTCCCCTCCATGTCTCCGACCACTACTTTGTATCCTTTTCTCTCTCGCTCTCCTCCAACACTACTCACTCTGCCCCTACTCAGATGGTAATGCGCCGTCGCAACCTTCGCTCTCTCTCTCCCGCTACTCTCTCCTCTTCCATCCTATCATCTCTTCCCTCTGCTCATTCCTTCTCCCTCCAATCTCCTGATTCTGCCTCCTCAACCCTCCTCTCCTCTCTTTCTGCATCCTTTGACTCTCTATGTCCCCTGTCCTTCCGGCCGGCTCGGTCCTCCCCTCCTGCTCCGTAATGGGGAGGTTATTCTGAAACGAGAGACCGTAATGGGGAGGCAAGGAGACCGTAATGGGGAGGCAAGGAGACCGTAATGGGGAGGTTATTCAGAAACGACAGACCGTAATGGGGAGGCAAGGAGACCGTAATGGGGAGGCAAGGAGACCGTAATGGGGAGGCAAGGAGACCGTAATGGGGAGGCAAGTAGGCAGAAATACAAAATAGAACGTAGGAATATTTGATAAAATAGGGTGGGGTCTAGTGACCCGAAGCTGAATAAATCGTTGGGAAAATATCTAAGGAGAGGAAAGTGGTTTTATAGGTTTGAGATAAAGAAGGGAAAAATTAAAATAAGAATATAATACTGAAGGAAAGTGAGTCTTAATGGGAGTATAATAGTAATATAATCTTAATGGGAAGTGAAGCAAGGGGACAAAGAGAATAAAAACAGTATTAAAAACACCAGGGATAAAAACACATTGTTGAAAAGAAGCAGAGTATGAAGATATATTAGGAGAGAAATACCATTCACTTAGGGATATATAAACCTTTTGCTGAGAAAGCCAACAGAAATAATTTATCTTGCATCCTAACAGAGACACTGAACCAAATCATGAAGATACAACAGCAATCTAGGATTGTGAAAGTTGGTTTTTAGTTAGTTTTTAACCCTACGATAGAGGTAAATGCAGAACGCTGTTTGAGAATGGGTTTAATTTTTTTGTCTGCAAGTAAGAATAGGAGAGTTTCCAGCGAGCTGTAAGGGACATAATGGGTTAAGTTTGGTGTAGTGGGATCACTGGTTGCTGCGGAAAAGGAGGAAGTCAAAGGTGGGTGAGTGTTACCGGTGTGAAATGGCTAGCTAGTTAGCGGTGCGCGCTAGTAGCATTTCAATCGGTGACGTCACTCGCTCTGAGACCTTGAAGTAGCTGCAAGGGACGTGGCTTTTGTGGAGCGACGGGTAACGGTGCTTCGAGTGTGGATGTTGTCGATGTGTGCGAGAGAGATACCTAGATCCATGTATCTCACTGTAGGAGAGGTCCAACCCCAGAAGAGGAAGATGGCCTCGCCATTGGGTAGCGTTATTTTCTTTTGTGTCTGTATGTGTCTGTGTGTCTTTGCAGCAGTGACTCTCAGCTTCCCTATTGGTATGCTGCCAGAAGGACACTTTCTGCAGATCGATGTTGGTGAATTGAGAGGGACTCTTCCTGATCCGAGACCCTAATGACGGAAGAAGGTCCCGAACCAAAGAGACCATACATCGTCACCCAGGCTGCACCGACGGCTGTAAGGATAGAGGGGAGCTCGACCTGGTATCATCTAAACCACTGCACCACCGTACCACGAGGAAACCGATGACCTAGAGATGAGGGAGCTGAGGATGACAATGGGAAGGCTACTGATTCGATAGAGTGATAAGGAGAGTATATTAGAAATTGGTATTAAGAATAATTGGTAAAACATCATAATTTTATTTTTATTGGCCAGTCTGAGATATGGCTTTTTCTTTGCAACTCTGTCTAGAAGGTCAGCATCCCGGAGTTGCCTCTTCACTGTTGACGTTGAGACTGGTGTTTTGCGGGTACTACTTAATGAAGCTGCCAGTTGAGGACCTGTGAGGCGTCTGTTTCTCAAACTAGACACTCTAATGTATTTGTCCTCTTGCTCAGTTGTGCACCGGGGCCTCCCACTCCTCTTTCTATTCTGGTTAGAGCCCGTTTGCGCTGTTCTGTGAAGGGAGTAGTACACAGCGTTGTACGAGATCTTCAGTTTCTTGCCAATTTCTCGCATGGAATAGCCTCAGAACAAGAATAGACTGATGAGTTTCAGAATAAAGTTATTTGTTTCTGGGCATTTTGAGCTTGTAATCGAACCTACAATTGCCCATGCTCCAGATACTCAACTAGTCTCAAGAAGGCCAGTTTTATTGCTTCTTCAATCAGCACAACAGTTTTCAGCTGTGCTAACATAATTGCAAAAGGGTTTTCTAATGATCAATTAGCCTTTTAAAATGATAAATGAAGTGAGTTTGGAAAAACAGAAAATATGCATCTTAAAATAGCACCCGTACAAAAAAAGTTAGCTGTTTTTGAAACTGCAGTCAAATTAACTGCAGTCGAATGTGGTATTTTGGACGCAGTAATTGCAGCATAAATGCAGTGTTCTGCAGTTGAACTGCACTCTGGCTGCAATCTTTTCCCGTAAGTGCTGAATCAAATAGGCTTCCCCAAAAAAACATGGCCGCTGTGGTAATGCGTATTTTTTGATTGCCGATTTTGTGCATTTATCAAAATCCCATCAGGTAGCCTAATTTCAGATGTATGTACAAGATTATTAGGGAAATCTTTTTTCTTGAACAGCGTTTAAATCAAACCTATTATATTAATTTGTCTGTACTCAGTGCCGTGTTCCTATTGGTCAGTCACCAGAATCAGCTCGTTACACACTACTAAATAGTGCCAGAACTTTGTCAGAGCCTACGACTGCGCGTAGCGGTACATAACCTAGAACCTAGAACCTAGACCTTGTCACACTGAACGAGCCAAGACATCTGACAATCGTTTTTACGAGCTAAGATTTTGCCTACGACATGGAAGTGTTGTCTGGGACTGCAAAATCGTGGTATAAAATGGCTAAAATTGTACCGTCTGCAAAGGCCTTTAGTCTGTGATTCACTGTTAAGCCATGTTGGATCTATTGACCTTCAGAGGATTTACAGAATCCAGAAGAGAAGCTTAAACAAGCATGTGTCTTTCTCCAGAACATACAGTACTATGTGTGCATCCAAAAATGGCACACTATTCCCTATATAATGCACTACTTTTGACCAAATCTCAATGGACCCTGTCCCTTTCCAGGGTCCCTGTCTTTCAGGGGGAAGAACCTACTACTCAGATCGGTATGTCTGGTATCCTAACCCTAACCCTAACCCTAACCCTAACCCTAACCCTAACCCTAACAGCCACCGTTGGTGAATGTGTTACTACCCTCACAGTACTAAGACTCTTCTTCTCTGGCAATATTCTCCTTTCAGGAACTTCAAAAGTTGTTTCAGCTTCATCACTAAGATGGTTTCTGACATTTCTGATGATTGGATGGAGGTTAAGAGAGCTACATCCCTAACCAAAGGAGGTGTCACACACTTCAGGTTCCGACATCAAATTCCTTTTAAAGTCGGTCACAGTCCAATCCCCCTGGACTTGGTTGGGAGAGCGGAGAGTAGCGGAGCCGAGCCGAGCCGAGCGCCCACTGAGAAAGCTTTTAACACCCTATAGAGGACATTCACCTCACTGATCAGACTGTTGTGACCATGAGCCAGATGACCTCATAGGAGAATGTATGAGCCACAGTGAATGCATGACAGAGTGAATGTATGACACAGTTAACGTATGACTGAGTGAATATATGACAGAGTGATGTATGACAGAGTGAATGTATTACAGATTGAACGTATGCCACCGTGAATGTATGAGCCACAGTGAATTTATGAGCCACAGTGAATGTATGATAGAGTTAATGTATGACAGAGTTAATGTATGCCAGAATGAATGAATGAGCCATAGAAAATATATGACAGAGTGAATGTTTACATACTGCTTTCCTCATCTCATATGTATATACTGCATTCTATTCTACTGTATTTTAGTCAATGCCACTCCGACATTGCTCGTCCTAAAATTTATATATTTCTTAATTCCATTCATTTACTTTTAGATTAGTGTATATTGTTGTGAATTGTTAGATACTACTGCACTGTTGGAGCTAGGAACACAAGCATTTCACTACACCCACAATAACATCTGCTAAACATGTGTATATGACCAATAACATTTTATTTAATTGTATTTGATGTATGAGCCACAGTAAATGTATGCCAGAGTGAATGTATGACTGAGTGAATATATGACTGAGTGAATGTATGACTGAGTGAATGTATGACTGAGTGAATGTATGATACATTGAACGTATGAGCCACAGTCAATGTACGAGCCATAGTGAACCTATGAACCATAGTGAATGTATACAAAGCCTCCAGAGCTAGAAAACACAACAGGGACAGCTGCTAATGTGTTTACATTCATTCTGACCAACAAGGTTAGAGCCATCAGACTGTAATGACTGCCTGAAGCCTTGGAGGAATGGTGTTGAGGAGAGAAAGGCAAAGAGAAGAGACCTGGTCAATGTGGATCAACAACGTGCCATTCTGCCTCAACAAACAGGATGGATGCTGAAGTTCTGGAACACTGTGCTTCTCTATCATTCTGGAACACTGTGGTTCTCTATCCTTCTGGAACACTGTGCTTCTCTATCATTCTGGAACACTGTGGTTCTCTATCCTTCTGGAACACTGTGGTTCTCTATCCTTCTGGAACACTGTGCTTCTCTATCATTCTGGAACACTGTGCTTCTCTATCATTCTGGAACACTGTGGTTCTCTATCCTTCTGGAACACTGTGGTTCTCTATCCTTCTGGAACACTGTGCTTCTCTATTGTTCTGGAACACTGTGCTTCTCTATCATTCTGGAACACTGTGGTTCTCTATCCTTCTGGAACACTGTGCTTCTCTATCCTTCTGGAACACTGTGCTTCTCTATCCTTCTGGAACACTGTGCTTCTCTATCATTCTGGAACACTGTGGTTCTCTATCATTCTGGAACACTGTGGTTCTCTATCCTTCTGGAACACTGTGGTTCTCTATCCTTCTGGAACACTGTGGTTCTCTATCCTTCTGGAACACTGTGCTTCTCTATTGTTCTGGAACACTGTGCTTCTCTATCATTCTGGAACACTGTGGTTCTCTATCATTCTGGAACACTGTGGTTCTCTATCCTTCTGGAACACTGTGCTTCTCTATCATTCTGGAACACTGTGGTTCTCTATCCTTCTGGAACAATGTGCTTCTCTATCCTTCTGGAACACTGTGCTTCTCTATCCTTCTGGAACACTGTGCTTCTCTATCATTCTGGAACACTGTGGTTCTCTATCCTTCTGGAACACTGTGGTTCTCTATCCTTCTGGAACACTGTGGTTCTCTATCCTTCTGGAACACTGTGCTTCTCTATTGTTCTGGAACACTGTGCTTCTCTATCATTCTGGAACACTGTGGTTCTCTATCCTTCTGGAACACTGTGGTTCTCTATCCTTCTGGAACACTGTGCTTCTCTATTGTTCAGGAACACTGTGCTTCTCTATCATTCTGGAACACTGTGCTTCTCTATCCTTCTGGAACACTGTGCTTCTCTATCATTCTGGAACACTGTGCTTCTCTATCATTCTGGAACACTGTGGTTCTTTATCGTTCTGGAACACTGTGGTTCTCTATCATTCTGGAACACTGTGGTTCTCTATCCTTCTGGAACACTGTGCTTCTCTATCCTTCTGGAACACTGTGCTTCTCTATCATTCTGGAACACTGTGGTTCTTTATCGTTCTGGAACACTGTGGTTCTCTATCATTCTGGAACACTCTGTTTGGTTCTGGAACACTGTGGTTCTCTATAGTTCTGGAACACTCTGATTCTGTGTTTCTGGTTCAGTACACTTTAGTTCTGTGTGTTATTCAGAGTGTTTCTGTCTCCTGGAGTCTATAAATCACGTGTCAAACATCTGGGCGGGGAGCCATTACATCTGGGCGGGGAGCCATTACAACTGGGCGGGGAGCCATTACATCTGGGCGGGGAGCCATTACATCTGGGCGGGGAGCCATTACAACTGGGCGGGGAGCCATTACATCTGGGCGGGGAGCCATTACATCTGGGCGGGGAGCCATTACATCTGGGCGGAGAGCCATTACATTTGGGCGGGGAGCCATTACATCTGGGCGGGGAGCCATTACATCTGGGCGGGGAGCCATTACATCTGGGCGGGGAGCCATTACATTTGGGCGGGGAGCCATTCAATCCAGTTCCAGTATTTATTTTTGATGGGGAAAACGATCTCAATCAATATTGAAATTACTTAAACCAAATAATAAAAACTGTGTAGAAATTATAATGGACCTACATTTACAGTCTCTTCACTCTGTCCAGCATGATAACAGTCATGTATAGTCTCTTCCCTCTGTCCAGCTTGATAACAGTCATTTAGAGTCTCTTCACTCTGTCCAATTTGATAACAGTCATTTACAGTCTCTTCCCTCTGTCCAGCTTGATAACAGTCATTTATAGTCTCTTCACTCTGTCCAGCTTGATAACAGTCATTTATAGTCTCTTCACTCTGTCCAGCTTGATAACAGTCATTTATAGTCTCTTCACTCTGTCCAGCTTGATAACAGTCATTTATAGTCTCTTCACTCTGTCCAGCCTGATAACAGTCATTTATAGTCTCTTCACTGTTTCCAGCTTGATAACAGTCATTTATAGTCTCTTCACTCTGTCCAGCTTGATAACAGTCATTTGTAGTCTCTTCACTCTGTCCAGCTTGATAACAGTCATTTATAGTCTCTTCACTCTGTCCAGCCTGATAACAGTCATTTATAGTCTCTTCACTCTGTCCAGCTTGATAACAGTCATGTATAGTCTCTTCCCTCTGTCCAGCTTGATAACAGTCATTTATAGTCTCTTCACTGTGTCCAGCTTGATAACAGTCATTTATAGTCTCTTCCCTCTGTCCAGCTTGATAACAGTCATTTATAGTCTCTTCCCTCTGTCCAGCTTGATAACAGTCATTTATAGTCTCTTCACTGTGTCCAGCTTGATAACAGTCATTTATAGTCTCTTCCCTCTGTCCAGCTTGATAACAGTCATGTATAGTCTCTTCCCTCTGTCCAGCTTGATAACAGTCATTTATAGTCTCTTCACTGTGTCCAGCTTGATAACAGTCATTTATTGTCTCTTCCCTCTGTCCAGCTTGATAACAGTCATGTATAGTCTCTTCCCTCTGTCCAGCTTGATAACAGTCATTTATAGTCTCTTCACTGTGTCCCGCTTGATAACAGTCATTTATAGTCTCTTCCCTCTGTCCAGCTTGATAACAGTCATGTATAGTCTCTTCCCTCTGTCCAGCTTGATAACAGTCATTTATAGTCTCTTCACTCTGTCCAGCTTGATAACAGTCATTTATAGTCTCTTCACTGTGTCCAGCTTGATAACAGTCATTTATAGTCTCTTCCCTCTGTCCAGCTTGATAACAGTCATGTATAGTCTCTTCCCTCTGTCCAGCTTGATAACAGTCATTTATAGTCTCTTCACTGTGTCCAGCTTGATAATAGTCATTTATAGTCTCTTCCCTCTGTCCAGCTTGATAACAGTCATGTATAGTCTCTTCCCTCTGTCCAGCTTGATAACAGTCATTTATAGTCTCTTCACTCTGTCCAGCTTGATAACAGTCATTATAGTCTCTTCACTGTGTCCAGCTTGATAACAGTCATTATAGTCTCTTCACTGTGTCCAGCTTGATAACAGTCTTTTTGACACCCCTGCTATGAATATTCCATCAGCTGGTTGATCAGACTCTGCAGGGTTCAAGTGAACGTAAATATTCAGATTAACACCTCTTCATGACGTCATATAGAGAACAAATCACACACTATTCTGTTATCTAAACTATCATTTAATTTTAGTTCTATATGCATCAGCCAAGTCAAGCCCTCCACTGTCACTGGGATACAGACCGTCAGACTCATTGACTTGTAAGATGTAGAAAAGATAATGGAGACATTATGTTGAACTGTAATCTGCTCCAGCCAGCGGTTGAGGTAATGATGATGAGCCACAACGGAAGCAGAGAGAGATCCACGACACCTTGCAATCATCGGGACCATCTCTAGTCACACCAGACTGACTGCCACCCACAGAGAAACTAAAGAGATTGTGTTCTCTCCTCTTCTCTCTCTTCGCTGTCTTTGATGCTTCCCTACTGGGTTCTATTCCTGAGGAGGCAGACTTTTATAGTGTTTTATTCAGCAAGTACCAGACAGACAGATAGACAGACAGACAGACGGACAGATGGATAGAGAGTCAGTAGTGCTGAACATGAACCGACATTTCAGTAATTAATAATCAGTTCAATTATTTGAATTCCATTTTGTTCAATGTTTTTCTGTGAGCTCAATGCGCACATTGTTAAGTTCTTCTAGAGATAAATCAGATCCAGCCTGAACTGTGGGATGTAGTATGGAGTTGTAGTTTCCAACAGGCCAATATTCTACATAGTTTAGCTCAGTAATTAACTACAATGACCATAATCCATTGTGCACCTAAATCAAATTAAATGTTATTGGTCGCATACACATATTTAGTGGGTGTAGCGAAATGCTTGTGTTCCTAGCTCCAACAGTGCAGTAATATCTAACAATCCACACCAATACACCAATCTAAAAGTAAAAGAATGGAATTAAGAAATATAGAAATATAGAAATATAGGGACGAGCAATGTCAGAGTCCGGAGTATATATGTATATATATATATATATATATATATATATATATATATATATTACACACTATCATGACCAAAAGTATGTGGACACCTGCTCGTCGAAAATCTCATTCCAAAATCATGGGCATTCACATGGAGTTGGTCCCCCCTTTGCTACCATAACAGCCTCCACTCTTCTGGGAAGGCTTTCCACTAGGATGTTGGAACATTGCTACAGGGACTTGCTTCCATTGCAACCGAGGACAGACGATTTTTACGCGCTTCAGCACTCGGTGGTCCCATTCTGTGAGCTTGGTGGCCTACCACTTCACTGCTAAGCCGTTGTTGCTCCTAGATGTTTCCACTTCACAATAACAGCACTTACAGTTGACCGGGGAAGCTTTAGCAGGGCAGAAATTTGATGAACTGACTTGTTGGACAAGTGGCATCTTACGACGGCTCTTCAGCATGGGCCATTCTACTGCCAATGTTTGGCTATGGAGATTGCATGGCTGTGTGCTCGATTATATACACCTGTCAGCAACGGGTCTGGCTGAAATAGCCGAATCCACTAATTTGAAGGGCTGTCCACAAACTTTTGTGTATATACAGTACCAGTCAAAAGCTTGAAAACCTACTCAATTAAGGGTTTTTCTTTATTTTTACTATTTTCTGCATTGTAGAATAATAAAGAGGCCATCAAACCTATGAAATAACACATATGGAATCAAAAAGAAATGTGTGCAGTGCCTTCGGAAAGTATTCAAACCCTTTTCTGACATTTTGTTAGGTTGCAGCCTTATTCTAAAATGGATTAAATTGTGTCACGGATCCCCCTGGTACTATTCATTCATTCCGTTCACCAGTTTCGGAGGTCCACGTCACCGGCCTTCTAGGGGTCACTGATCTGGTTCATTACCACCAACCCTGGACTGTCTTGTCTCATTACGCACATCTGGTTCCCCCGATTAGTATGTGTACAGTGGCTTGCGAAAGTATTCACCCCCCATGGCATTTTTCCTATTTTGTTGCCTTACAACCTGGAATTAAAATGGATTTTTTGGGGGTTTGTATCATTTGATTTACACAACATGCCTATCACTTTGAAGATGCAACATTTTTTGGGGGGTGAAACAAACAAGAAATAAGACAAAAAAAAACAGAAAACTTGAGCGTGCATAACTATTCACCCCCCCAAAGTCAATACTTTGTAGAGCCACTAGGATCTTTGCCCATTATTCTAGGCAAAACTGCTCCAGCTCCTTCAAGTTGGATGGGTTCCGCTGGTGTACAGCAATCTTTAAGTCATACCACAGATTCTCAATTCGATTGAGGTCTGGGCTTTGACTAGGCCATTCCAAGACATTTAAATGTTTCCCCTTAAACCACTCAAGTGTTGCTTTAGCAGTATGATTAGGGTCACTGTCCTGCTGGAAGGTGAACCTCCGTCCAAGTCTCAAATCTCTGGAAGACTGAAACAGGTTTCCCTCAAGAATTTCCCCGTATTTAGCGCCATCCATCATTCCTTCAATTCTGACCAGTTTCCCAGTCCCTGGTGATGAAAAACATCCCCACAGCATGATGCTGCCACCACCATGCTTCACTGTGGGGATGGTGTTCTCGGGGTGATGAGAGGTGTTGGGTTTGCGCCATACGTAGTGTTTTCCTTGATGGCCAAAAAGCTCAATTTTAGTCTCATCTGACCAGAGCACCTTCTTCCATATGTTTGGGGAGTGTCCCACATGCCTTTTGGCAAACACCAAACGTGTTTACTTATTTTTATCTTTAAGGAATGGCTTTTTTTCTGGCCACTCTTCTGTAAAGCCCAGCTCTGTGGAGTGTACGGGTTAAAGTGGTCCTATGGACAGATCCTCCAATCTCCGCTGTGGAGCTTTGCAGCTCCTTCAGGATTATCTTGGGTCTCTTTGTTGCCTCTCTGATTAATGCCCTCCTTGCCTGGTCCGTGAGTTTTGGTGGGCGGCCCTCTCTTGGCAGGTTTGTGGTGGTGCCATTTCTTTCAATTTTTTAATAATGGATTTAATGGATGTTCAAGTTTCTGATTTATTTTTATAACCCAACCCTGATCTGTACTTCTCCACAACTTTGTCCCTGACCTGTTTGGAGAGCTCCTTGGTCTTCATGGTGCCGCTTGCTTGGTGGTACCCCTTACTTAGTTGTGTTGCAGACTCTGGGGCCTTTCAGAACAGGTGTATTTATACTGAGATCATGTGACAGATCATGTGACACTTAGATTGCACACAGGTGGACTTTATTTAACTAATTATGTGACTTCTGAAGGTAATTGATTGCACCAGATGTTATTAAGGGGGTTCATAACAAAGGGGGTGAATACATATCCACGCACCTGTGATGAGGTGGTGATGAAGGAGTCAGGTGCAGGAGGGTAAATCACAGAATAACAGGCTTTAATCCGCAAAATACAGGTTTACGCAGAAATGCGTCAAACACACTCCAGGGCACAAAACAGGCGCACTGGAAAATACAAGGCACACGGGAAAAATACTCCTGTCGATACACAATACACAAGCTCCACCGAGCTTCACTAACCTCCACAAATAAACAATCACAAGGGGGCAGAGGGAACACTTATACACGGACTAATTAGGGGAATAGAACCAGGTGTGTGTGATTGACAAGACAATTGTGATGATGATTGTGGCGGCAGTGGTTAGTACTCCGGTGACGACGAATGCCGACACCTGCCCGAACAAGGCACCACTTTTCCATGATTAATTTTTTTGACTTTTTTGAAACAAGTAATTTTTCTCATTTCACCAATTTGGACTATTTGTTTTATGTCCATTACATGAAATCCAAATAAAAATCCATTTAAATTACAGGTTGTAATGCAACAAAATAGGAAAAACGCCAAGGAGGATGCATACTTTTGCAAGGCACTGTATATATGTGCCCTCTATTCCCCATTGTCCTTGTCGATTATTGTCCCATGTCCGTTGGTCTCGTGAGTACCACGTAGTTTGCTCTTGTTATTACGGGTTGACACCTCACTCTTTTGTTTGGGTTACATCCCTGTGGTATATATATACGTCTTTGTTTTGGGCGTCGTCCCCGTCGTTTTCCGTACCTAATGTTGGGAAGAGTAATAAGAAGCCCTATTACGCATTCCATTCCATTCCTGCGCCTGTCTTCTATCAGTATACAACGTGACAAATTGTTTTTTTTCTCGCATCAATCTACACACAATACCCCATAATGACCAAGCAGATACCGGCTTTTAGAAATGTTTGCTAATTTATAAAAATTAAAATTAAAAAAGTATTCAGACTCTTTACGCAGTACTTTGTTGAAGCACCTTTGACAGCGATTGCAGCCTCGAGTCTTCTTAGGTATGACCCTACAAGCTTGGCACACCTGTATTTGGGGAGTTTCTCCCATTATTCTCTGCAGATCAGCTCAAGCCCTGTCAGATTGAGTGTTGCTGCACAGCTATTTTCAGGTGTCTCCAGAGATGGTCGATCGGGTTCAGGTCTGGGCTCTGGCTGGGCCACTCAAGGACATTCAGAGACTTGTCCTGAAGCCACTCCTGCGTTGTCTTGGCTGTGTGCTTAGGGTCGTTGTCCTGTTGGAAGGTGAACCTTCTCCCCAGTCTGAGGTCCTGAGAGCTCTGGAGCAGATTTTCATCAAAGATCTCTCTGTACTTTGCTCCGTTCATCTTTGCCTCGATCCTGACTAGTCTCCCAGTCCCTGCCGCTGAAAAACATCCCCACAGCATGATGCTGCCACCACCATGCTTCACCGTAGGGATGGTGACAAGTTTACTTCCAGACGTGACGCTTGGCATTCAATCCAAGGAGTTCAATCTTGGTTTCATCAGACCAGAGAATCTTGATTCTAATGGTCTGAGAGTCTTTATGTGCCTTTTGGCAAACTCCAAGCGTGCTGTCATGTGCCTTGTACTGAGGAGTGGCTTCCGTCTGGCAACTCTACCATAAAGGCTTAATTGGTGGAGTGCTGCAGAGATGGTTGTCCTTCTGGAAGGTTCTCCCATCACCACAGAGGAACTCTAGAGCTCTGTCAGAGTGACCATCGGGTTCTTGGTCACCTCCCTGCTCAGTTTGGTCGGGCGGCCAGCTCTAGGAAGAGTCTCGGTGGTTCCAAACTTATTCCATTTAAGAATGATGGAGGCCACTGTGTTCTTGGGGACCTTCAATGCTGCAGACATTTTTTGGTACCCTTCCCCAGATCTGTGCCTCGACACAATCCTGTCTTGGAGCTCTACGGACAATTGTATGGAGGCTGGCTAGTGATGGTTATTTAACAGTCTGATGGCCTTGAGATAGAAGCTGTTTTTCAATCTCTCGTTCCCAGCTTTGATGCACCTGTACTGACCTCACCTTCTGGATGATAGCGTGGTGAACAGGCCATGGCTCGGGTGGTTGATGTCCTTGATGATCTTTTTGGCCTTCCTGTGACATCGGGTGCTGTAGGTGTCTTGGAGGGCAGGCAGTGTGGGCCCTCACCTCCTCCCTATAGACTGTCTCATCATTGTTGGTAATCAGGCCTACTACTGTTGTGTCGTCTGCAAACTTGATGATTGAGTTGGAGGCGTGCTTGGCCATGCAGTCATGGGTGAACAGGAAGTACAGGAGGGGGCTGAGCACGCAACCTTGTGGGGCCCCTGTGTTGAGGATCAGCATAGTGGAGGCGTTGTTTCCTACCTTCACCACCTGGGGGCAGCCCATCAGGAAGTCCAGGACCCAGTTGCAATGGGTGGAGTTCAGACGCAGGGCCCTGAGGTTAATGATGAGCTTGGAGGGTGCTATGATGTTGAAAGGCAGTGTGCAGTGTGATGGCGATTGCATCATCCGTGGATATGGGGTGTTATGCGAATTTGAGTGTGTCTAGGGTGTCAGGTTAGGTGGAGGTGATATGATCCTTAACTAGCCTCTCAAAGCACTTCATGATGACAGAAGTGAGTGGTGTTGGGCGATAGTCATTTGTATCAGTTACTTTCGCTTTCTTGTGTATGGGAACAATGGTGGATGTCTTGAAGCAAGTGGGGACAGCCGACTGGGATAGGGAGATACTGAATATGTCCGTAAACACTCCAGCCAGCTGGTCTGTGCATGCTCTGAGGATGCGGCTAGGGATGCGGTCTGAGCCCGCAGCCTTGCAAGGATTAACATGCTTAAATGTCTTACTCACGTCGGCCACGGAGAATGAGAGCTCACAGTCCTAGGGAGCAGACCGTGTCGGCTACACTGTGCTATCCTCAATGCGGGCGAAGAAGGTGTTTAGCTTGTCCGGGAGCAAGCTTCCTGCCATCCAGGACCTCTATACCAGGCGGTGTCAGAGGAAGGCTCAAAAAATGGTCAAAGACTCCAGCCACCCTAGTTATAGACTGTTCTCCCTGCTACCGCACGGCAAGCGGTACCGGAGCCCAAAGTCTAGGTCCAAAAGGCTACTTAACAGCTTCTACCCCCAAGCCATAAGACTGCTAAACAGTTATTCAAATGGCTACCCAGACTATTTGCATTGACCCCCTTTTTACGCTGCTGCTACTCTGTTTATTATCTATGCATAGTCACTTTAATAACTCTACCTACATGTACATATTACCTCAATTACCTCAAATAACCTGTACCCCCACACATTGACTCAGTACCGGTACCCCCTGTATATAGCCTCTCCTGTATATAGCCTCATTATTGTTATTTTATTGTGTTACTTATGTTCTTACTTTTGTTTATTTATTTATGTATTTTGTAACAGATTTTTCCCCCTTTTTATATACAAAAAAAATCTGCATTGTTGGTTAGGGTTAGGGTAATAGGCTAGTTAGTTAGTTGGTTGGTTGGTTAAGGGCTTGTAAATTCGCTTTTTACGGTACGTCTACACCTGTTGTATTCGGCGCATGTGACAAATACATTTTGATTTGATTGAGCCATTGAATTGCGACTCCACTTTGTCTCTGTACTGATGTTTTTGCCTGTTTGATTGCCTTACAGAGGGCATAACTGGACTGTTTGTATTCTGCCATACTCCCAGTCACCTTGCCCTGGTTAAATGCGGTGGTTCACGCTTTCATTTTTGCGCGAATGCTTCCATCTATCCACGGTTTTTGGTTTGGAAAGGTTTTAATCGTCACGGTGAGAACAACATCCCATATACACTTCCTGATGAACTTAGTCACTGTGTCCGTGTATACATCAATGTTATTCTCAGTCCACGTGATCAAAACTTATTTTGGGCCTGCTACATGAAAGAGACAGCTAAGAAGGCTAGATTGAGAGGGGATGGAGAGCAGATGCTTCGGGAGGGTTAGGGTGAGAGGGGATGCTTCGGGAGGGTTAGGGTTAGGGTTAGGGTGAGAGGGGATGCTTTGGGAGGGTTAGGGTGAGAGGGGATGCTTCGGGAGGGTTAGGGTTAGGGTGAGAGGGGATGGAGAGGGGATGAGAGGGGATGGAGAGGGGATGGAGAGGGGATGGAGAGGGGATGCTTCGGGAGGGTTAGGGTGAGAGGGGATGCTTCGGGAGGGTTAGGGTGAGAGGGGATGCTTCGGGAGGGTTAGGGTGAGAGGGGATGCTTCGGGAGGGTTAGGGTGAGAGGGGATGCTTCGGGAGGGTTAGGGTTAGGGTTAGGGTGAGAGGGGATGCTTCGGGAGGGTTAGGGTGAGAGGGGATGCTTCGGGAGGGTTAGGGTTAGGGTGAGAGGGGATACTTCGGGAGGGTTAGGGTTAGGGTTAGGGTGAGAGGGGATGCTTCGGGAGGGTTAGGGTGAGAGGGGATGCTTCGGGAGGGTTAGGGTGAGAGGGGATGCTTCGGGAGGGTTAGGGTTAGGGTGAGAGGGGATGCTTCGGGAGGGTTAGGGTTAGGGTGAGAGGGGATGCTTCGGGAGGGTTAGGGTGAGAGGGGATGCTTCGGGAGGGTTAGGGTTAGGGTTAGGGTGAGAGGGGATGCTTCGGGAGGGTTAGGGTTAGGGTTAGGGTGAGAGGGGATGCTTCGGGAGGTGTCTCTACCAGCCAATACATGATCTAAGTGATTGATAGTTGGTATTCAGCAGTCATAAGGGAATGCCTTATTTACTTTGAAAAAATACTAAAATAGTGATTTAGTCAGACAGCAAAGACAGCAGCTCTATAGAGATGAGATGATGACTTGGAATAATAAAACATCATAAAGTCATCAAATAAAACAAATATACACAACAGCTGAAATATTTTATTAAAGTAAAGTAATGTGAAGAAATGATGGTTAATAAGTGATCAGCAGTATTGACTGTCACTACCATCATGGGACTTGTATTAATTGTTTTATTCTGTGTTGTTACAGCATTCAACCAACTTAATGCATAGTGCATTTAATGTAAAAACGAAATTCGAAAACAGTGATTCTTTTTTGATAATGGAACCGACCTCAAAAAGCACTAAGCGCTCAGCACACAGCATTATTCAGTAAGTGGCAGAGAGGCAGACAGGATGGGGAGAACTGGACTCACGTCATCTCCAGTGTTGTTGGCGTTATAACCACAGTTCAGGGCGATGTCCAGCGGGTGCATCTCAGTCCAACCCTCTGAGGTACATGTCTTGGACAGGTTACCTAGGGAACACATGATACAGGTAGAGGTTACCTAGGGAACACAGGATACAGGTAGAGGTTACCTAGGGAACACAGGATACAGGTAGAGGTTACCTAGGGAACACAGGATACAGGTAGAGGTTACCTAGGGAGCACAGGATACAGGTAGAGGTTACCTAGGGAACACAGGATACAGGTAGAGGTTACCTACACTCTTAGAAAAAAATGGTTATTCGGCTGTCCCCATAGGAGAACTCTTAGAAGAACCATTTTTGGTTCCAGGTAGAACCCTTTTGAGTTCCATGTAGAACCCTTTAAACAGAGGGTTTTACATGGAACCAAAAAGGGTTCTCCTATAGGGACAGCCGAAGAACCCTTTTGGAACCCTATTTTCTAAGAGTGTAGGGAACACACCACATGGGTAGAGGTTACCTAGGAAACACACCACACGGGTAGAGGTTACCTAGGAAACACACCACACGGGTAGAGGTTACCTAGGAAACACACCACACAGGTAGAGGTTACCTAGGAAACACACCACACGGGTAGAGGTTACCTAGGAAACACACCACATGGGTAGAGGTTACCTAGGAAACACACCACACAGGTAGAGGTTACCTAGGAAACACACCACACGGGTATATGTTACTTAGGAAACACACCACACAGGTAGAGGTTACCTAGGAAACACACCACACAGGTAGAGGTTACCTAGGAAACACACCACACGGGTAGAGGTCGAGGGTAATGACAGCGCCAGGACAGAGAAGAGGGGTGACATGGGAGAACTTGGAAAGGCCAAACACCAGACAGGCTGCAGAGTTCTGGAAGCAGGGAGCCCAGCCAGCAGAGAATTGCAGAAGTTCAGACAGGAGATGAGAAGCAGAAGTCCAGACAGTAGTCTGCTTATCAGTCCTCATCACCAACTACATCTCTGGCCACTGCAACACATTACCTTCTGCTGACAACTGTTTCGTTATTCACCCACATCATGGACAGAGTGGAGTGCCGTCATCAGCCTGCTTTATCTCAGCACACAGTTCACTGTTACAGATGTTGACTTTACTGTCACTGTTTACTGCCTTTAGGAGGAAGGTTGTTGACACACCAGAACCCTGCGCAGGTTAGCGTATTTCATCATGAATGTTGTTCTGGAGGCAGCTCTGCAGAGTGGTCACTAGCTGACACAGACAATAACCCTAACCTTAACCCTAACCTTAACCCCAACCTTAACCAATCTGTTAACCTGACCTGCATTATTGGAGCTCTGATCTTAAGAATTTCATTGTACCCTGCAATTACATGTGCATGTGACTAATAAACTCATCTAATCCCAAAAATATATAGCCAATTTTGACTTTGCAGCCGGCCTATCTAAGGTGAAATCACCCAGTTCTGCCTCCAGGACAAGACTCATGACAATAATTGCTAACCTGCAACCCTGCTGGGGTTATAATGATTCTCTCTCTCTCTCTCTCTCCAAACTGACTGTCAGTCTGGATGGAAGGCATCTCTCTCTCTCCAAACTGGCTGTCAGTCTGGATGGAAGGCATCTCTCTCTCTCCAAACTGGCTGTCAGTCTGGATGGAAGGCATCTCTCTCTCTCCAAACTGGCTGTCAGTCTGGATGGAAGGCATCTCTCTCTCTCCAAACTGACTGTCAGTCTGGATGGAAGGCATCTCTCTCTCTCCAAACTGGCTGTCAGTCTGGATGGAAGGCATCTCTCTCTCTCTCTAAACTGGCTGTCAGTCTGGATGGAAGGCATCTCTCTCTCTCTCTAAACTGACTGTCAGTCTGGATGGAAGGCATCTCTCTCTCTCTAAACTGACTGTCAGTCTGGATGGAAGGCATCTCTCTCTCTCTCTAAACTGACTGTCAGTCTGGATGGAAGGCATCTCTCTCTCTCCAAACTGACTGTCAGTCTGGATGGAAGGCATCTCTCTCTCCAAACTGGCTGTCAGTCTGGATGGAAGGCATCTCTCTCTCTCCAAACTGGCTGTCAGTCTGGATGGAAGGCATCTCTCTCTCTCTCCAAACTGGCTGTCAGTCTGGATGGAAGGCATCTCTCTCTCTCCAAACTGACTGTCAGTCTGGATGGAAGGCATCTCTCTCTCTCTCTAAACTGGCTGTCAGTCTGGATGGAAGGCATCTCTCTCTCTCCAAACTGACTGTCAGTCTGGATGGAAGGCATCTCTCTCTCTCTCCAAACTGGCTGTCAGTCTGGATGGAAGGCATCTCTCTCTCTCCAAACTGACTGTCAGTCTGGATGGAAGGCATCTCTCTCTCTCCAAACTGACTGTCAGTCTGGATGGAAGGCATCTCTCTCTCTCCAAACTGACTGTCAGTCTGGATGGAAGGCATCTCTCTCTCTCTCCAAACTGGCTGTCAGTCCTGGATGGAAGGCATCTCTCTCTCTCCAAACTGACTGTCAGTCTGGATGGAAGGCATCTCATCTCTCTCTCTCTTCCAACCTGGAGAAGGCATCCTCTCCCTCTCCAACTGGCTTCAGTCTGGATGGAAGGCATCTCTCCCTCTCCAAACTGGCTGTCAGTCTGGATGGAAGGCATCTCTCTCTCTCCAAACTGGCTGTCAGTCTGGATGGAAGGCATCTCTCTCTCTCCAAACTGGCTGTCAGTCTGGATGGAAGGCATCTCTCTCTCTCCAAACTGGCTGTCAGTCTGGATGGAAGGCACTCTCTCTCTCTCCAAACTGGCTGTCAGTCTGGATGGAAGGCATCTCTCTCTCTCCAAACTGGCTGTCAGTCTGGATGGAAGCATCTCTCTCTCTCCAAACTGGCTGTCAGTCTGGATGGAAGGCATCTCTCTCTCTCCAAACTGGCTGTCAGTCTGGATGGAAGGCATCTCTCTCTCTCTCCAAACTTGGCTGTCAGTCTGGATGGAAGGCATCTCTCTCTCTCTCCAAACTGGCTGTCAGTCTGGATGGAAGGCATCTCTCTCTCTCTCCAAACTGGCTGTCAGTCTGGATGGAAGGCATCTCTCTCTCTCCAAACTGGCTGTCAGTCTGGATGGAAGGCATCTCTCTCTCTCCAAACTGGCTGTCAGTCTGGATGGAAGGCATCTCTCTCTCTCCAAACTGGACTGTCAGTCTGGATGGAAGGCATCTCTCTCTCTCTAAACTGACTGTCAGTCTGGATGGAAGGCATCTCTCTCTCTCTCCAAACTGACTGTCAGTCTGGATGGAAGGCATCTCTCTCTCTCTCCAAACTGGCTGTCAGTCTGGATGGAAGGCATCTCTCTCTCTCTCCAAACTGGCTGTCAGTCTGGATGGAAGGCATCTCTCTCTCTCCAAACTGGCTGTCAGTCTGGATGGAAGGCATCTCTCTCTCTCCAAACTGGCTGTCAGTCTGGATGGAAGGCATCTCTCTCTCTCCAAACTGGCTGTCAGTCTGGATGGAAGGCATCTCTCTCTCTCTCAAACTGGGCTGTCAGTCTGGATGGAAGGCATCTCTCTCTCTCTCCAAACTGGCTGTCAGTCTGGATGGAAGGCATCTCTCTCTCTCCAAACGGCTGTCAGTCTGGATGGAGGCATCTCTCTCTCTCCAAACTGGCTGTCAGTCTGGATGGAAGGCATCTCTCTCTCTCCAAACTGGCTGTCAGTCTGGATGGAAGGCATCTCTCTCTCTCCAAACTGGCTGTCAGTCTGGATGGAAGGCATCTCTCTCTCTCTCCAAACTGGCTGTCAGTCTGGATGGAAGGCATCTCTCTCTCTCTCCAAACTGGCTGTCAGTCTGGATGGAAGGCATCTCTCTCTCTCTAAACTGGCTGTCAGTCTGGATGGAAGGCATCTCTCTCTCTCTCCAAACTGGCTGTCAGTCTGGATGGAAGGCATCTCTCTCTCTCTCCAAACTGGCTGTCAGTCTGGATGGAAGGCATCTCTCTCTCTCTCCAAACTGGCTGTCAGTCTGGATGGAAGGCATCTCTCTCTCTCCAAACTGGCTGTCAGTCTGGATGGAAGGCATCTCTCTCTCTCCAAACTGGCTGTCAGTCTGGATGGAAGGCATCTCTCTCTCTCCAAACTGGCTGTCAGTCTGGATGGAAGGCATCTCTCTCTCTCCAAACTGGCTGTCAGTCTGGATGGAAGGCATCTCTCTCTCTCTCCAAACTGGCTGTCAGTCTGGATGGAAGGCATCTCTCTCTCTCCAAACTGGCTGTCAGTCTGGATGGAAGGCATCTCTCTCTCTCCAAACTGGCTGTCAGTCTGGATGGAAGGCATCTCTCTCTCTCCAAACTGGCTGTCAGTCTGGATGGAAGGCATCTCTCTCTCTCTCTCTAAACTGGCTGTCAGTCTGGATGGAAGGCATCTCTCTCTCTCCAAACTGGCTGTCAGTCTGGATGGAAGGCATCTATCTCTCTCCAAACTGACTGTCAGTCTGGATGGAAGGCATGCTCTCTCTCTCCAAACTGGGCTGTCAGTCTGGATGGAAGGCATCTCTCTCTTCTCCAACTGGCTGTCAGTCTGGATGGGAAGGCATCTCTCTCCTCTCCAAAACTGGCTGTCAGTCCTGGATGGAAGGCACTCTCTCTCTCTCCCAAATGCTGTCAGTCTGGATGAAGGCATCTCTCTCTCTCCAAACGGACTGTCAGTCTGGATGGAAGGCATCCTCTCTACTCCAAACTGACTGTCAGTCTGGATGGAAGGCTCTCTCTCGTCTCCAAACTGACTGTCAGCTGGATGGAAGGCATCTCTCTCTCTCTCCAAACTGGCTGTTCATCTGGATGGAAGGCATCTCTCCTCTCCCAACGGCTTGTCAGTCTGGATGGACGGCATCTCTCTCTCTCCAAACTGACTGTCAGTCTGGATGGAAGGCAATATATCTCTCTCCAAACTGGCTTTTCATCTGGATGAAGGCATCTCTCTCTCTCTCTAAAAAAACTGACTGTCAGTCTGGATGGAAGGCATCTCTCTCTCTCCAAACTGACTGTCAGTCTGGATGGAAGGCATCTCTCTCTCTCCAAACTGACTGTCAGTCTGGATGGAAGGCATCTCTTCTCTCTCCAAACTGGCTGTCAGTCTGGATGGAAGGCATCTCTCTCTCTCCAAACTGGCTGTCAGTCTGGATGGAAGGCATCTCTCTCTCTCCAAACTGGCTGTCAGTCTGGATGGAAGGCATCTCTCTCTCTCCAAACTGGCTGTCAGTCTGGATGGAAGGCATCTCTCTCTCTCCAAACTGGCTGTCAGTCTGGATGGAAGGCATCTCTCCTCCTCTCTCTCCAAACTGGCTGTCAGTCTGGATGGAAGGCATCTCTCTCTCTCCAAACTGGCTGTCAGTCTTGGATGGAAGGCATCTCTCTCTCTCCAAACTGGCTGTCAGTCTGGATGGAAGGCATCTCTCTCTCTCCAAACTGGCTGTCAGTCTGGATGGAAGGCATCTCTCTCTCTCCAAACTGGCTGTCAGTCTGGATGGAAGGCATCTCTCTCTCTCCAAACTGGCTGTCAGTCTGGATGGAAGGCATCTCTCTCTCTCCAAACTGGCTGTCAGTCTGGATGGAAGGCATCTCTCTCTCTCCAAACTGGCTGTCAGTCTGGATGGAAGGCATCTCTCTCTCTCTCTAAACTGGCTGTCAGTCTGGATGGAAGTCATCTCTCTCTCTCCAAACTGGCTGTCAGTCTGGATGGAAGGCATCTCTCTCTCTCCAAACTGGCTGTCAGTCTGGATGGAAGGCATCTCTCTCTCTCCAAACTGGCTGTCAGTCTGGATGGAAGGCATCTCTCTCTCTCCAAACTGGCTGTCAGTCTGGATGGAAGGCATCTCTCTCTCTCCAAACTGGCTGTCAGTCTGGATGGAAGGCATCTTCTCTCTCCAAACTGGCTGTCAGTCTGGATGGAAGGCATCTCCTCTCTCTCCAAACTGCTGTCAGTCTGGATGGAAGGCATCTCTCTCTCTCCAAACTGGCTGTCAGTCTGGATGGAAGGCACTCTCTCTCTCTCCAAACTGGCTGTCAGTCTGGATGGAAGGCATCTCTCTCTCTCCCAAACTGGCTGTCAGTCTGGATGGAAGCATCTCTCTCTCTCCAAACTGGCTGTCAGTCTGGATGGAAGGCATCTCTCTCTCTCCAAACTGGCTGTCAGTCTGGATGGAAGGCATCTCTCTCTCTCCAAACTGGCTGTCAGTCTGGATGGAAGGCATCTCTCTCTCTCCAAACTGGCTGTCAGTCTGGATGGAAGGCATCTCTCTCTCTCCAAACTGGCTGTCAGTCTGGATGGAAGGCATCTCTCTCTCTCCAAACTGGCTGTCAGTCTGGATGGAAGGCATCTCTCTCTCTCTCCAAACTGGCTGTCAGTCTGGATGGAAGGCATCTCTCTCTCTCCAAACTGACTGTCAGTCTGGATGGAAGGCATCTCTCTCTCTCCAAACTGGCTGTCAGTCTGGATGGAAGGCATCTCTCTCTCTCCAAACTGGCTGTCAGTCTGGATGGAAGGCATCTCTCTCTCTCTCCAAACTGGCTGTCAGTCTGGATGGAAGGCATCTCTCTCTCTCCCAAACTGGCTGTCAGTCTGGATGGAAGGCATCTCTCTCTCTCCAAACTGGCTGTCAGTCTGGATGGAAGGCATCTCTCTCTCTCCAAACTGGCTGTCAGTCTGGATGGAAGGCATCTCTCTCTCTCCAAACTGGCTGTCAGTCTGGATGGAAGGCATCTCTCTCTCTCCAAACTGGCTGTCAGTCTGGATGGAAGGCATCTCTCTCTCTCCAAACTGGCTGTCAGTCTGGATGGAAGGCATCTCTCTCTCTCCAAACTGGCTGTCAGTCTGGATGGAAGGCATCTCTCTCTCTCCAAACTGGCTGTCAGTCTGGATGGAAGGCATCTCTCTCTCTCTCCAAACTGGCTGTCAGTCTGGATGGAAGGCATCTCTCTCTCTCCAAACTGACGTCAGTCTGGAGGAAGGCATCTCTCTCTCTCCAAACTGGCTGTCAGTCTGGATGAAGGCATCTCTCTCTCTCCAAACTGGCTGTCAGTTCTGGATGGAAGGCATCTCTCTCTCTCTCCAAACTGGCTGTCAGTCTGGATGGAAGCATCTCTCTCTCTCCAAACTGGCTGTCAGTCTGGATGGAAGGCATCTCTCTCTCTCTCCAAACTGGCTGTCCGTCTGGATGGAAGGCATCTCTCTCTCTCCAAACTGGCTGTCAGTCTGGATGGAAGGCATCTCTCTCTCTCCAAACTGGCTGTCCAGTCTGGATGGAAGGCATCTCTCTCTCTCCAAACTGGCTGTCAGTCTGGATGGAAGGCATCTCTCTCTCTCTCCAAACTGGCTGTCAGTCTGGGATGGAAGGCATCTCTCTCTCTCCAAACTGGCTGTCAGTCTGGATGGAAGGCATCTCTCTCTCTCCAAACTGGCTGTCAGTCTGGATGGAAGGCATCTCTCTCTCTCCAAATGGCTGTCAGTCTGGATGGAAGGCATCTCTCTCTCTCCAAACTGGACTGTCAGTCTGGATGGAAGGCATCTCTCTCTCTCCAAACTGGACTGTCAGTCTGGATGGAAGGCATCTCTCTCTCTCCAAACTGGCTGTCAGTCTGGATGGAAGGCATCTCTCTCTCTCTCAAACTGACTGTCCAGTCTGGATGGAAGGCATCTCTCTCTCTCCAAACTGGCTGTCAGTCTGGATGGAAGGCATCTCTCTCTCTCTCCAAACTGGCTGTCAGTCTGGATGGAAGGCATCTCTCTCTCTCTCAAACTGGCTGTCAGTCTGGATGGAAGGCATCTCTCTCTCTCTCCAAACTGGCTGTCAGTCTGGATGGAAGGCATCTCTCTCTCTCCAAACTGGCTGTCAGTCTGGATGGAAGGCATCTCTCTCTCTCTCCAAACTGGACTGTCAGTCTGGATGGAAGGCATCTCTCTCTCTCCAAACTGGCTGTCAGTCTGGATGGAAGGCATCTCTCTCTCTCCAAACTGGCTGTCAGTCTGGATGGAAGGCATCTCTCTCTCTCCAAACTGGCTGTCAGTCTGGATGGAAGGCAAACTGGCTGTCAGTCTGGATGGAAGGCATCTCTCTCTTCTCCAAACTGGCTGTCAGTCTGGATGGAAGGCATCTCTCTCTCTCAAACTGGCTGTCAGTCTGGATGGAAGGCATCTCTCTCTCTCTCAAACTGGCTGTCAGTCTGGATGGAAGGCATCTCTCTCTCTCCAAACTGGCTGTCAGTCTGGATGGAAGGCATCTCTCTCTCTCCAAACTGACTGTCAGTCTGGATGGAAGGCATCTCTCTCTTCCAAACTGGCTGTCAGTCTGGATGGAAGCATCTCTCTTCTCTCCAACTGGCTGTCAGTCTGGATGAAGGCACTCTCTCTCTCCAAACTGGAGCTGCAGTCTGGATGGAAGGCCATCCTGCTCTCTCTCCAAACTGACTGCAGTCGTAGAGAAGGCATCGTCCATCTACTCAGCGCAAGCCTTCCTGGTTTCCACTAACATGGAGCTCGCAGTCCAGAAGCCTCGCTTTCCACAACCTGTCGAGTTTGAGCTTATAGTGCCAGAAAGCCCCATCAGCCTGCTTTCCACTAACACTGTGAGCGTCGCAGCGTCCAGAAAGCCCATCAGCCTGCTTTCCACTAACACTGTGAGCTTCGCAGCGTCCAGAAAGCCCCTTCAGCATGCTTTCCACTAACACTGTGAGCGTCGCAGCGTCCAGAAAGCCCCTTCAGCCTGCTTTCCACTAACACTGTGAGCGTCGCAGCGTCCAGAAAGCCCCTTCAGCCTGCTTTCCACTAACACTGTGAGCGTCGCAGCGTCCAGAAAGCCCCTTCAGCCTGCTTTCCACTAACACTGTGAGCGTCGCAGCGTCCAGAAAGCCCCTTCAGCCTGCTTTCCACTAACACTGTGAGCGTCGCAGCGTCCAGAAAGCCCCTTCAGCCTGCTTTCCACTAACACTGTGAGCGTCGCAGCGTCCAGAAAGCCCCTTCAGCCTGCTTTCCACTAACACTGTGGATTTGACATGAACATTTGTAGGGAGTTGTGTGTCACACTTTCTGGCTTATCCATACAAATAATATACTTCCTCTGCCTCTGAGCGACAAAGCCAAGCCTGGGAAACAGCATTTTAAAGGGGACACATTAGTGAATACAGCAACCATGGTTTCATTTTACTGTGATGTTCTCAGCCGAATTTAGAGCTCTCAACAAAAAAGAATCTCCAGTGTAGATTTAGGCTTGTGTTTTAGGTTATTGTCTTGCTGAAATGTGAATTAATCTACCAGTGTCTGGCAGACTAAACCAGGTTTTCCTCTGGGATTTTGCCTGTACATAGCTCTATTCCGTTTCTTTATTATGTTTATTTATTATGTTTTATGTGTTAAATAAAGGTTAAAAAAATAAAAATAATAATACTGCAAAAAATGTGGCAAAGCAATTACGGTTTTGTACTGAATACAAAGTGTTATGTTTGGGGCAAATCCAACACATCACTGAGTACCACTCTCGATATGTTCAAGCATGGTGTTGACTGCATCATGTTATGGGCATGCTTGTCATCGGCAAGGGCTAGGTGATGCAGTCAACACCATGCTTGAACATATCGAGAGTGGTACTCAGTGATGTGTTGGATTTGCCCCAAACATAACACTTTGTATTCAGTACAAAATCGTAATTGCTTTGCCACATTTTTTGCAGTATTATTATTTTTATTTTTTTAACCTTTATTTAACACATAAAACATAATAAAGAAACATAATAAAGAAACGGAATAGAGCTATGTACAGGCAAAATCCCAGAGGAAAACCTGGTTTAGTCTGCCAGACACTGGTAGATTAATTCACATTTCAGCAAGACAATAATTTAACTTTATTTAACCCTAGCCCTTGCCGATGACAAGCATGCCCATAACATGATGCAGTCAACACCATGCTTGAACATATCGAGAGTGGTACTCAGTGATGTGTTGGATTTGCCCCAAACATAACACTTTGTATTCAGTACAAAACCGTAATTGCTTTGCCACATTTTTTGCAGTATTATTATTTTTATTTTTTTAACCTTTATTTAACTAGGCAAGTCAGTTAAGAACAAATTCTTATTTACAATGACGGCCTACACCGGCCAAACCCGGACACGCTGGGCCAATTGTGCCTTGTTGCAAACAGAATGCATGTTTTGGAATATGTTTTATTCTTTAAAGGCTTCCTCTGGGGGAGGTTGGTACTCCATCTAAACTCTGGGGGAGGTTGCTACTCCATCTAAACTCTGGGGGAGGTTGCTACTCCATCTAAACTCTGGGGGAGGTTGCTACTCCATCTAAACTCTGGGGGAGGTTGGAGTAGCAACCTCCCCCAGAGTTTAGATGGAGTAGCAACCTCCCCCAGAGTTTAGATGGAGTAGCAACCTCCTGGAGAGTTTAGATGGAGTACCAACCTCCCCCAGAGTTTAGATGGAGTAGCAACCTCCCCCAGAGTTTAGATGGAGTAGCAACCTCCCCCAGAGTTTAGATGGAGTAGCAACCTCCCCCAGAGTTTAGATGGAGTACCAACCTCCCCCAGAGTTTAGATGGAGTACCAACCTCCCCCAGAGTTTAGATGGAGTAGCAACCTCCCCCAGAGTTTAGATGGAGTAGCAACCTCCCCCAGAGTTTAGATGGAGTACCAACCTCCCCCAGAGTTTAGATGGAGTACCAACCTCCCCCAGAGTTTAGATGGAGTAGCAACCTCCCCCAGAGTTTAGATGGAGTAGCAACCTCCCCCAGAGTTTAGATGGAGTACCAACCTCCCCCAGAGTTTAGATGGAGTAGCAACCTCCTGGAGAGTTTAGATGGAGTACCAACCTCCCCCAGAGTTTAGATGGAGTACCAACCTCCCCCAGAGTTTAGATGGAGTAGCAACCTCCCCCAGAGTTTAGATGGAGTAGCAACCTCCTGGAGAGTTTAGATGGAGTACCAACCTCCCCCAGAGTTTAGATGGAGTACCAACCTCCTGGAGAGTTTAGATGGAGTAGCAACCTCCCCCAGAGTTTAGATGGAGTAGCAACCTCCTGGAGAGCTTAGATGGAGTACCAACCTCCCCCAGAGTTTAGATGGTCAGAGGGAGTGTGTAGTTCTAATGGGGACGGGGAGAGTCAGGCAAGAGGCAACACATACAGCTACATCGATCAATCAGTCCTGTCCAGTCCACTGGTTCTGTCTGCACAGTTCATTTGGACAATCAGTGAAAGTTTAGACAAAATATTTTTAATTAAGAAATGGAAAACTATAAGTCCAACTCAAACACTGCTAGCGAGTGATTACTCTTTCCTGTAAACTAACAGGAATCCAGCCAATCCTGAAGACTATTTATACCCTGGCATCGATCCCTTCATATCAAGCCTGTAGTTGTTGGAACCTCTGTCTCATTGTCTCTCCTTTCCTTCCAAGACCTCTGACAGGCTGGCTGGAGTATGGATGATCAGCATGAGATATAGAGTGGCAGTGGGCCTCTGTTCATCTCACAATTACAGTCTGATAGAGTAAGGGTTAAGGAGACGTTGCTGTGGCAACATGGATTTATGTTTCTCCAGTTAGAGAACACCTCCATGAAGACAGTCGATGCAAATTGGTTTTAAAAGAGGACCATTCAATAAATCCACAATGTTATCGACCACTTGCCTAAATGTGAACATTAAATAATCAATATTGGTCATCACAGCTTGATATCTACTATGTTTAGTGACACTTAGGAACTGAATGCATCAATATGCTTCACCCAGAATACATTACAGTCTTATAAGTATATAAGGAGCACTCATACTCACACACACTCACGCTAATCTAAATTATTTGACGAAAAAGTTTGAAGTAATGTCCTATGATATTAATTGAAAAGTGGATAATTATTTAAGTCCAGAGGGCTGTCTCAGAGACAAACAGATTTACATCATCTGAAGATATTTGGAGACGCGTCAACTTCCCAAAATCCAATTTACTTTTTAAGAGCTGTATCACTCCAAACTCTCATCTGGCCCTTCAAATGATGTATTAGAAAACTGACAGCTCTGAACTGATTATTCAGAGCTGTCTATATTATATTTTGATTGGCCAATGCATGTTAAAGTGAGTTTTTCCCCTCAATATATTTTTGTTCTTAGCCATATCTAAGCCATATTCAAAATGGAATTCAAACCAGATAGCCTTTATTGAAATTACAGTTGAAGTCGGAAGTTTACATACACCTTAGCCAAATACATTTAAACTCAGTTTTTCACAATTCCTGACATTTAATCCTAGTAAAAGTTCCCTGTCTTAGGTCAGTTAGGATCACCACTTTATTTTAAGAATGTGAAATGTCAGAATAATAGTAGAGAGAATGATTTATTTAAGCTTTTATTTCTTTCATCACATTCCCAGTGGGTCAGAAGTTTGCATACACTCAATTAGTATTTGGTAGCATTGCCTTTAAATTGTTTAACTTGGGTCAAACGTTTCAGGTAGCCTTCCACAAGCTTCCCACGATAAGTTGGGTGAATTTTGGCCCATTCCTCCTGACAGAGCTGGTGTAACTGAGTCAGGTTTGTAGGCCTCCTTGCTCGCACACACTTTTTCAGTTCTGCCCACACATTTTCTATAGGATTGAGGTCAGGGCTTTGTGATGGCCACTCCAATACCTTGACTTTGTTGTCCTTATGCCATTTTGCCACAACTTTGGAAGTATGCTTGGGGTCATTGTCCATTTGGAAGACCCATTTGCGACCAAGCTTTAACTTCCTGACTGATGTCTTGAGATGTTGCTTCAATATATCCACATAATTTTCCTTCCTCGTGATGCCATCTATTTTGTGAAGTGCACCAGTCCCTCCTGCAGCAAAGCACCCCCACAGCATGAAGCTGCCACCCCCGTGCTTCAAAGTTGGGATGTTGTTCTTCAGCTTGCAAGCAAACCCCTTTTTCCTCCAAACATAACGATGGTCATTATGGCCAAACAGTTCTATGTTTGTTTCATCAGACCAGAGGACATTTCTCAAAAAAGTACGATCTTTGTCCCCATGTGCAGTTGCAAACCATAGTCTGGCTTTTTTATGGCGGTTTTGGAGCAGTGGCTTCTTCCTGCCAAAACTATAGTTTGTTAACACGACATTTGTGGAGTGGTTGAAAAACGAGTTTTAATGACTCCAACCTAAGTGTATGTAAACTTCCGACTTCAACTGTATATCTGTTTAGTTAGTTGACGTTGTAATGTTTGCTCCCGGGTTTGCAGCATCGCATTAGTGGAAACCAAGACTGTTCTCAGGGCAGGTCTGGTTGTAGCTAGATATGTTTGAATCACGTCAGGGACAATTGTAGTATTTTAGCCAACCCTTTTCCTAACCTTAACCTAATTCTCCTAACCTGCTGCTTAAGTTTTCCTAACCTGTGCTATGAAAAGTCACTTCTGCTAGTCAAAACCGGCAAACCTGCCCTGAGAACAGCCCCCGTGTTCACCGCTCTTCCCAACAGCCCAGCTATAGTTAGCACAAGTTGGCTAGCTGGCTAGCTGGCTAGTTGGCTAGCTGGCTAGCTAACTCATTATACCTTGACAATATTGACCCTCAACATACTTATTCTTCAATTATCTCAGCCATATTCACAAATAAATTCAGGGTAGATTAACTATCTAACAGGCATGAGCTCAGATCGGCTGCAAACGTTAATTTGTTGCATCAAATCAACCTCTCCACCATAGCTAGCTAGTTAGCTACGTTAGCTAATCAAACCAATGCTCAAATTACAAACAATAGCAAAGTGCCGCAACAGTTTCATCAAACAGCAGCAAAACGTCTATTCTTACCTTGATCGTCGGTATTCTTTATCTATAATATAATTTTCAGTCTCACCCCAAATAATGTCCATGCAATGTTGTTCTGCACTAAGATATTACAACATCTTTGCCTGATTTTTCCTCACTTTCTGACAATTGTGTAATTCATAAACAACTTAGCTATTGAAATGCAAGCAGCAGGTGATGAGACCAGAAAGTATTACAATACCAAAAAAATCATAATATTTCAGTCAAGTCAGCCTTACCAACATAATTGTAATACAGTCATCAGTACTATTCATATTCCCCTACTAAACCTCCTTACCACAAACAAGAATATGAACCAAAGATGATTCACTTTATTTTAAATGACGACATAATGGTGGAGGAATCACACATTGTTAAATGTGGTAGCAGCAAGATGTCTGTTTACCTCCATCAGTCCAATCACCAAAGACTGCTATAGTAGAGGGAGAGAGGTTACAAGAGGAAAGGGTGGAGGGACTAGACTGCTATAGTAGAGGGAGAGAGGTTCAAGAGGAAGGGTGAGGGACTAGACTGCTATAGGTAGAGGGAAGAGGTTACAAGAGGAAGGGTGGAGGGACTAGACTGCTATAGTTAGAGGAGAGAGTTACAAGAGGAAGGGTGGAGGGGACTAGACTGCTATAGTAGAGGGGATAGAGGTTACAAGAGGTAAAGGGTGGAGGCTAGACTGCTATATAGAGGGAGAGAGGTTACAAGAGGAAAGGGTGGAGGGACTAGACTGCTATAGTAGAGGGAGAGAGGTTACAAGAGGAAAGGGTGGAGGGACTAGACTGCATAGTAGGAGGGGGAGGTTCCCAAAAGGAAAAGGGGGAGAGACTGCATATAGAGGGGGGAAAAGGGGGTTTTTAAAAGGAAAGGGGGGAGGGACTAGACTGCTAAGTAATGGAGAAGGGGAAAAAGAGGAAAGGGGGGAGGGGCTAGACTGCTATAGTAAGGGGAGAGGTTTTCAAGAGGAAAGGGGGGGAGGGGCTAGACTGCTATGGGAAGGGAGAGAGGTTCAAAAGGAAAAGGGGGGAGGGGCTAGACTGCTATATTAAGGGAGGGGAGGTTAAAAAGAGGGAAAGGGGGGAGGGGGTAAAAACTGCTATATAGAGAGAGAAGGTTACAAGAGGAAAGGGTTTTAGGGGCTAGACTGCTTAAAAATAAGGGAAGAGGTTTTCAAAGGAAAGGGGGGCGGGACTAGACCCCCTTTTTGGTAGAGGAAGGGTTACAAGAGGAAAAGGGGGGTGGACTAGACTGCTTTTAGTTTGGAGTAGGTTACAAGAGGAAAAATGGGGGGGACTAGACTGCTATAGTAAAAGGGGAGAAAAACAAAAGAAAAGGGTGGGAACTGCTTGTAGGGGGAGAGAGGTTACAAGAGGAAAGGGGGGGGGGGACTAGACGCTAAGTAGAGGGAGAAAAGGGTTAAAAAAAGAAAGGGGGGAGGGACTAAAACTGCTATTTAAGGGGGAGGGTTAAAAAGGAAAGGGTGGAGGGCTGACTACTATATTTAAAGGGGGAGAGGGTTTCAAGAGGAAAGGGTTTGGGGGCGCTATAGTAAGGGAGGGGGTTACAAGAGGAAAAGGGGGGGGGACTAGACTCTAAAATTTTGAGGGGGAAGGGTTTCAAGAGGAAGGGTGGGGGGGACTAACCTATAGTAGAGGGAAGAGGTTACCAAAAGGGGAAAAGGGGGAAAGGGCAGACTTTCATAAATTTGAGGGGGAAAAGGGTTTTCAAAAAGGGAAAGGGGGGGAGGGAAATAGACTTTTTTTTAGTAGAGGGGGGAGGTTTACAAAGGAAAAGGGGGGAGGACTAGACTGCCCTTTGTAAGGGGAAAAGGTTACCAAGGGAAAGGGGGGGAGGGCTAGACTGCTAGGTAAAAAGGGAGAGAGGTTTCCCAAAGGAAAGGGGGGGAGGGACCCAGCCCGTATAGTAGAGGGGGAGAGGTTTTCCAAAAGGAAAAAGGGGGGAGGGGCTAACTGCTAATTAGAGGGAGAGGGTTACAAAAGGAAAAAGGGGGGAGGGGCTAACTTCTATTTAAGGGGAGAGGTTAAAAAGAAAAAGGGGGGAGGGACTAACCCCGGGTATATAGAGGGAAGAGGTTTCAAAAAGGGAAAGGGGGGGGGGGACTAACGCTATTGGGAAGGGAGAGAGGTTACAAAGGAAAAGGGGGGAGGGACTAGACTCTATTAGAGGGAGAGGTTACAAAGGAAAAGGGGGGAGGGCTAAAATTTTCTATTGGGAGAGGGAAAAGGTTACAAAAAGGAAAGGGGGGAGGACTAAACTGCTATGTAAAAGGGGAGAGGTTACAAGAGGAAAGGGGGAGGGACGACTGCTAAATTTGAGGGGAGAGGTTACAAAGGAAAGGGTTGGGGGACTAGACCCGCTATGGTAAGGGAAGAGGTTTTCAAGAGGAAAGGGGGGGGGACTAGACCCGCTATAAATTTGGGGAAAAGAAAAGGGTTTAAAAAGGAAGGGTGGAGGGGCAGGCTATAGTAGGGGAGGTTACAAGAGAAAGGGTGGAGAGACTGCCCCCATAGTAAGGGGAAGGTTAAAAGGGAAAAGGGGGGAGGGGTAGACTGCTATATTAAAAGGGGGGAAAAAGGTTCCGAGGAAAGGGGGGAGGGACTAGACTGTTAATAGAGGGAAGAGGTTTCAAGAGGAAAGGGTGGAGGGACTAACTGCTATGGTAGAGGGGGAAGGTTTCAAGAGGAAAGGGGGGGGGGGGGAGGGACTAGAAAGCTATAATTGAGGGAAAGGGTTTTCAAGGGAAAGGGGTGGGGGGACCCAGACTTCTATAGTAAGAGAAAAGAAAGGGTTTCCAAAAGGGAAAGGGGGGAGGGACAGACTGGGTTTTGTTAAAGGGGGAGAGGGTTTCAAAAGGAAAAGGGGGCGGGACTAGACGCTATGGGAGGGAGAGAGGTTACCAAAAGGAAAAGGGGGGGGGGACAGCTGGGATAAATAGAGGGGGAAGGTTTTTCAAAGGAAAAGGTGGAGGACTAGACTTTCTATAGTAAGGAAGATAACAAGAGGAAAGGTTGGGGGAAAACTGCTATATAAAAAGGGAAGAGGTTACAAGAGGAAAGGGTGGGGGGACTAGACTGCTATAGTAAGGGAGAAGGTTACAAAGAGGAAAGGGGGGGACTAGACTGCCCAAGTAGAAGGGAGAAGGGGTTTCCCAAAAAAAGGGTGGAGGGACTAGCTTTCATGGGGAAGGGAGAGGGTTCAAGAGGAAAGGGTTGGGGGGGCCAGACTGCTATGTAGGGGAGAAATTTCAAAGGAAGGGTGGGGGGATAGCTGCTATAAATAGAGGGAAGAAGGGTTTCAAAAAGGAAAGGGGGAGGGACTAGATGCTATAGTAGAGGGAGAAGGGGCAAAGGAAAGGGGGGAAAGGGGCAGCTGCTATGGGGAGAGGGAGAAAATTTTTCAAAAGGAAAGGGTTGGAGGACTAGACTGCTAATTTTGAGGGGGAAAAGGTTTCAAGGGAAAGGGTGGAGGGGCCAGAAATGCTATTAAAATAGAGGAAGGGTTTCAAAAAGGAAAGGGGGGAGAGACGGCCCTTTGTAGAGGAAGAGGTTACAAGAGGGAAAAGGGGGGAGGGGGGCTAGACTGCTAATAGAAGGGGGGAGAGGTTTCAAAAGGAAATTGGGGGAGGGACTAGACTGCTATAGAAGGGAAGAGGTTACAAGAGGGAAAAGGGTTTGGGGGGGACTAACCCGCTATTGGGGAGGGAGAGAGGGTTTCAAGAGGAAAGGGGGGGGGGACAGACTGCTATGGGGGAGGGGGAGAGGTTTCCCAAAAAAGGGGGAGGGGGTAACTGCTATAGTAAGGGGAGTTTACAAGAAAAAGGGTTTGGGGAGACTGCTATTGTAAGGGAAGAGGGTTACAAGAGGAAAGGGGGGAGGGCCCATCTTCTTGGGGAAAAGGGGGGAAAAGGGTTTCAAGAGGAAAAGGGGGGAGGGACTAGACTGATATAGAGGGAGAGAGGTTTTCAAGAGGAAAAAGGGGGGAGGGCCTAGACTGGGTATGGTAAAGGGAGAGGTTACAAGAGGAAAGGGTGGAGGGGGCCCAACCTATAGTAGAGGGGGAAATTTTCAAGAAAGGGAAGGGGGGGAACTAACTCCCAGGGAGGGGGGAGAGAGGTTACAAGAGGAAAGGGTGGAGGGACTGACTGCTAAGTAAGGGAGAGGGGTTTTTCAAGGAAAGGGTTGGGGGCCAGACTTCTATAATTTGATGGAAGAGGTTTTCAAGAGGAAAGGGTGGAGGGACTAGACTGCTTTTGGGAAGGGAGAGAGGTTACAAGAGGAAAGGTTGGGGGACTAACTGCTTTTTTAAGGGGGAGGTTTCAATAGGAAAAGGGGTTTAGGGGCCCAGACTGCTATAGTAGAGGGGGAAAAGGGTTTCAAGAGGAAAGGGTTGGGGGGACTAGATGCTATGTAAGGGAGAGAGGTTACAAGAGGAAAGGGTGGAGGGGGTAGACTGCTAAGTAAAAGGGAAGAGGTTACAAAAGGAAAAAGGGGGGAGGGACTAGACTTCATAGTAGAGGGAAAAGAGGTTCAAGAGGAAAGGGGGAGGGGGTAACTTCTATAGTAGGGAGGGGAGGTTTTCAAAGGGGGAAAGGGGGGGGGACTAGACTTTCTATAGTAGAGGGAAGAGGTTCAAAGAAAGGGTGGAAGACTGCTATAGTAAGGGGGGAAGGGGGTTACAAAAGGGGAAAGGGGGGGGGACCCAACTTCTATATGAGGGGGAGAGTTACAATAGGAAAGGGGGGGGGAGAGACTAGACTGCTAAGTTTTGGGGGGAGGGGGGGTTTTTTTAAAAGGAAAGGGGGGAGGGACTGCATGGGTTTGGGAAAGGTTCAAGAGGAAAAGGGGGGAGGGCCCAGACTGCTTGGTAGAGGAGAGGGGGTTCCCAAAAGGGAAAGGGTGGAGGGACTGACTGCTTTTTATTTAAAGGGGGAGGGTTTCCAAAAGGAAAGGGGGGGAGGGAAATGACTGCTTTTAGTAGAGGGGGAAAGGGTTTCAAGAAAAGGGTGGGGGGGACTAACTGGGATAGTAGAGGGAGAGGTTTCAAAAGGAAAAGGGGGGAGGGACTGACTGCTATAGTGAGGGGGAAAAATTCAAAAGGAAAAGGGGGGAGGGCTGACTGCTAATAAGGGGAGAGGTTTCAAAAGGAAAGGGGGGAGGGGCTAGAAATGCCTTAGTAGAGGGAGAGAGGGTTTCAAGATTAAAGGGTGGGGGACTAAAAATGCTAAGTAAGGGAGAGAGGTTACAAAGGAAAGGGTGGAGGGACTAACTTTCTATGGGAGAGGGAAGAGGTTTCCCAAAAGGAAAGGGGGGAGGGACTATACTGCTATAAATAGAGGGGGAAAAGGGTTTCAAAAGGAAAAGGGGGGAGGGACTAACTGCTATAAAAGAGGGAGAAGAGGTTCAAAGGGAAAAGGGGGGAGGACCCGCTATAGTAGAGGGGGGAGAGGTTAAAGGAAAGGGGGGGAGGGGGGAAAGGTTACCAAAGGGAAAAGGGGGAGGGCCCGACTGCAATTTAAAGGGGGAGAGGTTTCAAAGGAAAGGGGAGGGGCTAGACTGCTATATTTGAGGGAGAGAGGTTTTCAAGAGGAAAGGGGGGGGGGAGGGAGAAGGGTTTCAAAGGAAAGGGTTTTGGGGGGACTAGACTGCTTTTAATAGAGGGGAGAAAGGGTTTCAAGAGGGAAAGGGTTTTAGAGAAAGCTATAGAAGGGAAAAGGTACAAGAGGAAAGGGTTTTAGGGGGGGGGGGGGTTTTTCAAGAGGAAAGGGAATTTTAAGAATATTAAATTAAAATTTCCAATTTTTTTGGGGGGGATGGCCTTTTTTCCCCTATTGGGAAGGTTTCCGGGGGTTGGGGGAACCCCGTTTGGGGAAATTCGAGGGTGTGGAAGCCTGTGGGGGGAAATTTCCCAAAATAACCTTTTTTTTCTTTTTTTAGATTTTTAAAGGGTTTTTTTTTTTCTTTTAAAATTTCAACAATTAACCTTTAATCTTCTTTTTTTCCGGGGTTTTTTTTTTTAAATTTTTTTTTTTTGTTTTTAAAAAAGTTCTTTTTTTTCCCCTCTTTTTTGGGGGTTTCCTTTCCCCCCAACTTTTTTTATTTTTGGGGGGGGGGGGGGGGGGGACTTAAAGCTATGGGAGAGGGAGAAGGTTTCGAGAAAGGGGGGAGGACTGACCCGCTATAGTAAAGGAGAGAGGGTTTTTCCCAAAAGGAAAGGGGGGGGGACAGACTGGGTATAGTAGAGGGGAGAGGTTTTCAAAAAGGAAAAAGGGGGGAGGACTGCTATAGTGATTTGGGGAAAAGGTTTTCAAGAGGAAAGGGTGGAGGGGCTAGACTGCCCATTGTAGGGGGGAAGGGGGTTACAAGGGAAAAAGGGGGAGGGGGAAAATGCTAAAATTTAGAGGAGAGAGGTTAAAGAGGAAAGGGTAGGGGCTAGACGCTAATTTGAGGGAGAGAGGGTTCCCAAAAGGAAAAGGGGGGGACTAAATGCATAAATAGAGGGAGAGGGTTACCAAAAGGAAAAGGGGGGAGGGACTAGACTGCTATGGGAAGGGAGAGAGGGTTTCAAAGGAAAGGGTGGAGGGACTACTGCTAAGGGAAGGGAGAGAGGGTTTCAAGGGAAAGGGGGGGAGGGGTAGACTGCCCTTTTTTTGAGGGGAGAGGTTTCAAGAGGGAAAAGGGGGAGGGAGAAATGCTATATGAGGGAAGAAAGGGTTTCAAGATAAATTTTGGGGGGACAACTTTCTAAGGGAAAAGGGAAGAGGGTTCAAGAGGAAAGGGGGGAGGGGGTGACCCGCTATATTGAGGAGAAGGGTTTCCAAAAGGAAAGGGGGGAAAGGGCTGCTATGGTAGAGGGAGAAGGTTTTCAAAAGGGAAAAGGGGGGAGGGACTAACTGCTATGGGGAAGGGGAAGGGTTTCCAAAAGGAAAAATTTTGGGGGGACTAACGGCCCAAAATTTGAGGGAAAAGAGGTTACAAGAGGAAAAAATTGGGGGGAATAACTGCTATAGTGAGGAGAGAGGGTTTCAAAAAGGAAAAGGTTGGGGGGGACTAACTCTATAGTAAAGTTGAAAAGTTTTCAAAGGGAAAAGGGGGGGGACTGACTGCTATAGTAGAGGGAAGAGGGTTTCAAGGGGAAAGGGTGGAGGGCTAAACTGCTATAGTAGAGGGAAAAGAGGTTTCAAGAGGAAAGGGTGGAGGGAAAACTGCTTAGGAAGGGGGAGAGGTTCCCAAAAAGGGAAAGGGGGGGGGGGCTAAACCATAGTAAGGGAAAGGTTTAAAAAGAGGGAAAGGGGGGAAAAGGGGCTAACCGCAATTTTGGGAGAAGGGTTTAAAAAGGAAAAGGGGGGAGGGACTGCTTGGTTTTTGAGGGAAAGGTTTTCAAGAGAAAAGGGGGGAGGGACTAACTGCCATTTAAGGAGAGAGGTTTCAAAAGGGGAAAGGGGTGGAAAAGGGGGAAAAATTTCCCAAAAAGTAGGGGGGGGAGAGTTACAAGAGAAAAGGGGGGAGGGACTAACTGCTAAGTAGAGGAAGAGGTTACAAGAGGAAAGGGTGGGGGGACTTTGACTCTATATAAGGGAAAAGAGGTTTTTTTTCCCAAAAGGAAAGGGGGGGGGGGAGGGGGGAGAGGTTTTAAGGGGGAAAGGGGGGAGGGATAGACTGCATAGTAGAGGAGAGAGGGTTTCAAGAGGAAAAGGGGGGAGGACTTCCCATAGGTTTGAGGGGAGAGGTTTCAAAAGGAAAAGGGGGGGGACTAAACTCTATAGTAAGGGGGAGAGGGTTTCAACGGGAAAAAAGGGGGAGGGACTTTTCTGCTATGGGGAGGGAGAGAGGTTACAAGAGAAAGGGGGAGGGACTAAATGGCCCTTTAGAGGGAGAGAGGGTTTCCAAAAGGAAAGGGGGGAGGGGGCTAGACTGCTTTTAGGGGGGGAGGGGGTTCAAAAAGGAAAAAGGGGGGAAACTGCTAGTAAGGGGGAGAAGGTTTCAAGAGGAAAAAGGGGGGAAGGGGGGGAGAAGGGTTTCAAAGGAAAGGGTTTTGGAAGGGGCTAACCCGCTATAGTAAGGGGGGAAGGTTAAAAGGAAAGGGTTTTGGGGGGAAATTAAATGCTAAGTAGAGGAAAAGGGGTTTCAAGAGGAAAGGGTTAAGGGGACCAAAGGGGGCGGCTATAAGTTTTGAGGGGGAAGGGTTTAAAGAGAAAGGGTGAGAGACTTTCTAAGTGGGAAGAGGTTTTCAAGGGGGAAAGGGGGGAGACTAACTGCTAAGTTTGGGGAGAAGGTTTTTCAAAGAAAGGGGGGGGAAAACGTATTGGGAGAGGGAAGAGGTTTCAAAGAGGAAAAGGGGGGGGGACCAATTGCTATGGGGAGGAAGAGGGTTTCCCAAAAAAAAAGGGGGGAGGGACTAGACTGCTATAGAAGAGGGGGAGAGGTTACAAGATTTAAAAGGGGGAGGACCTTTAAAAAAGGTTTTGGAAATATGGGGGGAAGAGGTTAAAGAGGAAAGGGGGGGGGGACTATACGCTTTAAAAGGGAGAAAAGGGTTAAAAAAGAGGAAAGGGGGGAAAACTAACTGCTATTTAAGGGGGGGGAGGTTACCAAAAGGAAAGGGGGGAGGACTAGACGCTAAATAGGGGGAAAGGTTTTCAAGGGGGAAAGGGTGGAGGGAAAAACTGCTTAGTAGAGGGAGAGATTACAAGAGGGAAAGGGTGGAGGGGCTAACCTATATTTGAGGGGGAAAGGGTTTTAAAAAGGAAAAAAATGGAAGACGCTATTTTAAGGGGGAGAGGTTACAAAGGAAAGGGTTGGGGGGGACTAAAACGCTATGGGGAGGGGGAGAGGTTACAAGAGGAAAAGGGGGGGTTTGAATGAGGGGAAGGGTTCAAGGGAAGGGGGGAGGGGTCCCGCATTTAAAGGAATTAAGAAAAGGGGGGGGACTAGATTAGGGTTGGGGGAAAATTTTCAAAGGAATGGAACTCCCCCATTTTAAGAAAAAGGGGTTCCAATAAATGGGGATCTTTATTAGGGAGGGGGTTCCCCCGGGGGGTAACCCCGCGGTTTGGGAGGAATTTTGGGGGTGGGGGGGCAACTTCTTTTAAAAGAGAAGGCCGGGAAATTAGGGGCTAACCTCTTTGGAAGGATTCTAGGGAAAGGGGGGGCCCTGCAAAAAGGGGTTACAAGAGGGGGATACAAAAGGGGTTAGACCCTGGAAACCCCCCTTCCTTAAACAACCCTATTTTAAAACCCCATGTTGGGTTGGGAAAAATAAAGTTCATTAAAAACCTTTTATTGAAGGATTTTTCAAATGTTTTTCACCGATTTGGGTCATCCCCCGGGTTTAGCCAGGGGGTGATTTGGGGAATTTTAGCCCCGTTTGAAAACCCGGTTCTTAAAACCTTCCGGGGACCCGGCCCCAAAAGGGGAAAAACCAAAAAGTGTGGTTTTGGCCGGACCAAAACTAAACCCCTTAAAGCAACTTATATCAAAAATGTTTTTGGTGGAAAGGAAATGAAAAAATTTCTTCCCTCCTTGGGGTCCCCCCGGGTTCCAAGTTGGGTCCTTTTCTCCCCTCCCCAATGGGGGGGGGGTGGGTTTGGGGCTGATCAGGTTTTTTCCCCTGGCCGGGGCCCCCTTTTTTTCCCCCACTTCCAACCGTTTTATCCCCTGTTTGTTTAACATTTTTGGGGTCAAAAAAATTTAATTTTTCCCCTGCCCTGTCCCCCACGGGCCCAAACCCCCGACCCTGCTCCCTTTCCCAAAAACCCCGGGCCCAACCATGATTTCCCCCGCTCCCTTTCCCACCCGGGCCTTTCCCAACCCGTGATCCCCTGCTCCCTTCCCCAAATGGGCTCCAACCAGTGATCCCCTGCTCCTGTCCCACACTGGGCTCCAACCAGTGATCCCTGCTCCCTGTCCCACACTGGGCTCCAACCAGTGATCCTCTGCTCCCTGTCCCACACTGGGCTCCAACCAGTGATCCCCTGCTCCCTGTCCCACACTGGGCTCCAACCAGTGATCCCCTGCTCCCTGTCCCACACTGGGCTCCAACCAGTGATCCTCTGATCCCTGTCCCACACTGGGCTCCAACCAGTGATCCTCTGCTCGCAAACACACGTGACCGTCCTCCTTGACAACGTACCAACGGTTTGAGCCACCCAAAGGTACCAATTGGATGGCTCCATCCATGACATTTCAAGCTAGCTGTGGAGTAGCTTACGTTCTGAAATCTGTTACACGTTTGTATGTGATCATATATTAGTGTATGTCTGTGATTCCTCTGGTGACCCGCCTGCCCTCGGCACTACTCATTCATGTCTCCTAGTTTAACATGTCACTGGCATCCCAGCCGTTAGAGTAACAGAGAGAGATATAAGGGAATGGTGGTTAGTGTGTCTCACAGTGTCTGTCACCAGAGTGGTATACCACGAAGCAAGCTAGATCTACTCAGGCTTTTATAAAGCTAGCCAGCTTCAGTTAGCTTCACATTCCAGGTCAGGCTTCATCCGTACCACGACGGTGGATATAGCTCGTCCGCCTGCCGCTAACGCTAGCAGGTATGTAACTGCGCGTGCATGTCGCACATGGCTAGTTGAACGCCAAACTCTTCATTGAGACAAATGGCGGAGTCAGTATTTTGCCTTTATCGTGTACTGCGGCTGGTGTTACGACCAATAGGAACACAGCCAATAGGAACAAGGCCAATAGGAACACGACCAATAGGAACACGACCAATAGGAACACGACCAATAGGAACACGGCCAATAGGAACACGACCAATAGGAACACGGCCAGCAATGAGTATGCACACAATATTAAGATTATTGTGATAAATCAGATTAATATAATAGCTTAATTTAAACGTTGACATGCTTTGCAAGAAGAACAATTTCCCTAATAATATTGTTTATATGGACACATCTGAAATCAGGCTACCTGATGGGATTTAGAAAAAAGGACAAAATAACCAATCCAAATAAACTTTCTACCATAGCGACCATGTTGTTTTGGGGAAGCCTATTTGATTCTGAGTTCGGACATGTAAAGTTTGTATGTGAAAACTATTTATAATATGCATAGGGCTCCTTTGAGTTTTTCCGAACTCACTTCACTCTCACATGAGCATAGAGGGGCTTGCACATGCACACATCAAATAGAGCGCTTCAGTTGATGCAGCCTGCGTCGGCTGACGTTGCCAATCGAATGTTGCAACAGAACTGAATCAAATCGTACAATCTGGCCAGGATGATATCAAGATTTTAATTTGGTACCATCGAACAGTGTGACGTGATAATCGTAAAGAATGAATCCGAAATACAGTCTGCAACGGCCTTGAACATCACTGGGATAGAGTTGTACTGTAGCATGAGGTCATGAAGACAGAAGGAGACATGCTCTCCTCTATTGTAACTTGCCTCTACCTCTTTCTTCCCTTCTTTTCTGGTGCCCAGAAAGAGAGTCTTCTTTAGACTCCACTGAACAACGAGGCAGACCAGTCCAGTGTATTACCCTCAAGCTGTCTAATAATGGTCACATTGTTGGACCATACACTACTGTTATACCGTCTGCTACATTAGCTTGTAACACTGTTCACTACATTAGACAGTCTGACTGCAGGTGTAAAGACCATCACACACCCTCCTAGTAACAGTCTGACTGCAGGTGTAAAGACCATCACACACCCTCCTAGTAACAGACTGACTGCAGGTGTAAAGACCATCCACACCCTCCTAGTAACAGTCTGACTGCAGGTGTAAAGACCATCGCACACCCTCCTAGTAACAGACTGACTGCAGGTGTAAAGACCATCCACACCCTCCTAGTAACAGACTGACTGCAGGTGTAAAGACCATCACACACCCTCCTAGTAACAGTCTAAAGACCATCCACACCCTCCTAGTAACAGTCTGACTGCAGGTGTAAAGACCATCCACACCCTCCTAGTAACAGACTGACTGCAGGTGTAAAGACCATCCACACCCTCCTAGTAACAGTCTGACTGCAGGTGTAAAGACCATCACACACCCTCCTAGTAACAGACTGACTGCAGGTGTAAAGACCATCCACACACCCTCCTAGTAACAGACTGACTGCAGTGTAAAGACCATCACACACCCTCCTAGTAACAGTCTGACTGCAGGTGTAAAGACCATCCACACCCTCCTAGTAACAGACTGACTGCAGGTGTAAAGACCATCACACACCCTCCTAGTAACAGTCTAAAGACCATCACACACCCTCCTAGTAACAGACTGACTGCAGGTGTAAAGACCATCCACACCCTCCTAGTAACAGTCTGACTGCAGGTGTAAAGACCATCCACACCCTCCTAGTAACAGACTGACTGCAGGTGTAAAGACCATCCACACCCTCCTAGTAACAGTCTGACTGCAGGTGTAAAGACCATCACACACCCTCCTAGTAACAGACTGACTGCAGGTGTAAAGACCATCCACACACCCTCCTAGTAACAGACTGACTGCAGTGTAAAGACCATCACACACCCTCCTAATAACAGTCTGACTGCAGGTGTAAAGACCATCCACACCCTCCTAGTAACAGACTGACTGCAGGTGTAAAGACCATCACACACCCTCCTAGTAACAGTCTAAAGACCATCACACACCCTCCTAGTAACAGACTGACTGCAGGTGTAAAGACCATCCACACCCTCCTAGTAACAGTCTGACTGCAGGTGTAAAGACCATCCACACACCCTCCTAGTAACAGTCTGACTGCAGGTGTAAAGACCATCCACACCCTCCTAGTAACAGACTGACTGCAGGTGTAAAGACCATCCACACCCTCCTAGTAACAGTCTGACTGCAGGTGTAAAGACCATCACACACCCTCCTAGTAACAGACTGACTGCAGGTGTAAAGACCATCACACACCCTCCTAGTAACAGTCTGACTGCAGGTGTTGAGACCATCGTACACCCTCCTAGTAACAGTCTGACTGCAGGTGTAACGACCATCACACACCCTCCTAGTAACAGTCTGACTGCAGGTGTAAAGACCATCACACACCCCTCCTAGTAACAGTCTGACTGCAGGTGTAAAGACCATCACACACCCTCCTAGTACAGTCTGACTGTAGGTGTAAAGACCATCACACACCCTCCTAGTAACAGACTGACTGCAGGTGTAAAGACCATCACACACCCTCCTAGTAACAGACTGACTGCAGGTGTAAAGACCATCACACACCCTCCTAGTAACAGACTGACTGCTGGTGTAAAGACCATCACACACCCTCCTAGTAACAGTCTGACTGTAGGTGCAAAGACCATCACACACCCTCCTAGTAACAGACTGACTGCAGGTGTAAAGACCATCCACACCCTCCTAGTAACAGACTGACTGCAGGTTGTAAAGACCATCACACACCCTCCTAGTAACAGACTGACTGCAGGTGTAAAGACCATCCACACCCTCCTAGTAACAGTCTGACTGCTGGTGTAAAGACCATCACACCCCTCCTAGGTAACAGTCTGACTGCAGGTTGTAAAGACCATCCAACACCCTCCTAAGTAACAGACTGACTGCAGGTGTAAAGACCATCCACACCCTCCTAGTAACAGTCTGACTGCAGGTGTAAAGACCATCCACAACCCTCCTAGTAACAGACTGACTGCAGGTGTAAAGACCATCACACACCCTCCTAGTAACAGTCTGACTGCAGGTGTAAAGACCATCCACAACCCTCCTAGTAACAGACTGACTGCAGGTGTAAAGACCATCACACACCCTCCTAGTAACAGTCTGACTGCAGGTGTAAAGACCATCCACAACCCTCCTAGTAACAGTCTGACTGCAGGTGTAAAGACCATCCCACCCCCTAGTAACAGACTGACTGCAAGTGTAAAGACCATCACACACCCTCCTAGTAAACAGTCTGACTGCAGGTGTAAAGACCATCCACACACCCGCCTAGTAACATTCTGGACTGCAGGTGTAAGACCATCCACACCCCCCTAGTACAGACTGACTGCAGGTGTAAAGACCATCACACACCCTCCTAGTAACAGTCTGACTGCAGGTGTAAAGACCATCCCCAACCCTCCTAGTAACAGACTGACTGCAGGTGTAAAGACCATCACACACCCTCCTAGTAACAGTCTGACTGCAGGTGTAAAGACCATCCACACCCTCCTAGTAACAGACTGACTGCAGGTGTAAAGACCACCACACACCCTCCTAGTAACAGTCTGACTGCAGATGTAAAGACCATCCACACCCTCCTAGTAACAGTCTAAAGACCATCACACACCCTCCTAGTACAGTCTGACTGCAGGTGTAAAGACCATCACACACCCTCCTAGTAACAGTCTGACTGCAGGTGTAAAGACCATCACACACCCTCCTAGTAACAGACTGACTGCAGGTGTAAAGACCATCCACACCCTCCTAGTAACAGTCTGACTGCAGGTGTAAAGACCATCCACACCCTCCTAGTAACAGTCTGACTGCTGGTGTAAAGACCATCACACACCCTCCTAGTAACAGACTGACTGCAGGTGTAAAGACCATCCACACCCTCCTAGTAACAGACTGACTGCTGGTGTAAAGACCATCACACACCCTCCTAGTAACAGTCTGACTGCAGGTGTAAAGACCATCACACACCCTCCTAGTAACAGTCTGACTGCAGGTGTAAAGACCATCACACACCCTCCTAGTAACAGACTGACTGCAGGTGTAAAGACCATCACACACCCTCCTAGTAACAGACTGACTGCAGGTGTAAAGACCATCCACACCCTCCTAGTAACAGACTGACTGCAGGTGTAAAGACCATCACACACCCTCCTAGTAACAGACTGACTGCAGGTGTAAAGACCATCACACACCCTCCTAGTAACAGACTGACTGCAGGTGTAAAGACCATCCACACACCCTCCTAGTAACAGTCTGACTGCAGGTGTAAGGACCATCACACACCCTCCTAGTAACAGTCTGACTGCAGATGTAAAGACCATAACACACCCTCCTAGTAACAGTCTAAAGACCATCACACACCCTCCTAGTAACAGTCTGACTGCAGGTGTAAAGACCATCACACACCCTCCTAGTAACAGTCTGACTGCAGGTGTAAAGACCATCCCCACCCTCCTAGTAAACAGTCTGACTGCAGGTGTAAAGACCATCACACACCCTCCTAGTAACAGCCTGACTGCAGGTGTAAAGACCATCACACACCCTCCTAGTAACAGACTGACTGCAGGTGTAAAGACCATCCACACCCTCCTAGTAACAGTCTGACTGCAGGTGTAAAGACCATCCACACCCTCCTAGTAACAGTCTGACTGCAGGTGTAAAGACCATCCACACCCTCCTAGTAACAGACTGACTGCAGGTGTAAAGACCATCACACACCCTCCTAGTAACAGTCTGACTGCAGGTGTAAAGACCATCCACACACCCTCCTATAACAGTCTGACTGCAGGTGTAAAGACCATCCACACCCTCCTAGTAACAGACTGACTGCAGGTGTAAAAGACCATCACACACCCTCCTAGTACAGTCTGACTGCAGGTGTAAAGACCATCCACACCCTCCTAGTAACAGACTGACTGCAGGTGTAAAGACCATCACACACCCTCCTAGTAACAGTCTGACTGCAGGTGTAAAGACCATCCACACCCTCCTAGTAACAGACTGACTGCAGGTGTAAAGACCACCACACACCCTCCTAGTAACAGTCTGACTGCAGATGTAAAGACCATCCACACACCCTCCTAGTAACAGTCTAAAGACCATCACACACCCTCCTAGTAACAGTCTGACTGCAGGTGTAAAGACCATCACACACCCTGACTGCAGGTGTAAAGACCATCACACACCCTCCTAGTAACAGACTGACTGCAGGTGTAAAGACCATCCACACCCTCCTAGTAACAGTCTGACTGCAGGTGTAAAGACCATCCACACCCTCCTAGTAACAGTCTGACTGCTGGTGTAAAGACCATCACACACCCTCCTAGTAACAGACTGACTGCAGGTGTAAAGACCATCCACACCCTCCTAGTAACAGACTGACTGCTGGTGTAAAGACCATCACACACCCTCCTAGTAACAGTCTGACTGCAGGTGTAAAGACCATCACACACCCTCCTAGTAACAGTCTGACTGCAGGTGTAAAGACCATCACACACCCTCCTAGTAACAGACTGACTGCAGGTGTAAAGACCATCACACACCCTCCTAGTAACAGACTGACTGCAGGTGTAAAGACCATCCACACCCTCCTAGTAACAGACTGACTGCAGGTGTAAAGACCATCACACACCCTCCTAGTAACAGACTGACTGCAGGTGTAAAGACCATCACACACCCTCCTAGTAACAGACTGACTGCAGGTGTAAAGACCATCCACACACCCTCCTAGTAACAGTCTGACTGCAGGTGTAAGGACCATCACACACCCTCCTAGTAACAGTCTGACTGGCAGATGTAAAGACCATAACACACCCTCCTAGTAACAGTCTAAAGACCATCACACACCCTCCTAGTAACAGTCTGACTGCAGGTGTAAAGACCATCACACACCCTCCTAGTAACAGTCTGACTGCAGGTGTAAAGACCATCCCCACCCTCCTAGTAACAGTCTGACTGCAGGTGTAAAGACCATCACACACCCTCCTAGTAACAGCCTGACTGCAGGTGTAAAGACCATCACACACCCTCCTAGTAACAGACTGACTGCAGGTCTAAAGACCATCACACACCCTCCTAGTAACAGTCTAAAGACCATCCACACCCTCCTAGTAACAGACTGACTGCAGGTGTAAAGACCATCCACACCCTCCTAGTAACAGTCTGACTGCAGGTGTAAAGACCATCACACACCCTCCTAGTAACAGTCTGACTGCAGGTGTAAAGACCATCACACACCCTCCTAGTAACAGTCTGACTGCAGGTGTAAAGACCATCACACACCCTCCTAGTAACAGACTGACTGCAGGTGTAAAGACCATCACACACCCTCCTAGTAACAGACTGACTGCAGGTGTAAAGACCATCACACACCCTCCTAGTAACAGACTGACTGCAGGTGTAAAGACCATCACACATCCTCCTAGTAACAGTCTGAATGCAGGTGTAAAGACCATCACACACCCTCCTAGTAACAGACTGACTGCAGGTGTAAAGACCATCACACACCCTCCTAGTAACAGTCTGACTGCAGGTGTAAAGACCATCACACACCCTCCTAGTAACAGTCTGACTGCAGGTGTAAAGACCATCCACACCCTCCTAGTAACAGTCTGACTGCAGGTGTAACGTCCATCACACACCCTCCTAGTAACAGTCTGACTGCAGGTGTAAAGACCATCCACACCCTCCTAGTAACAGTCTGACTGCAGGTGTAAAGACCATCACACACCCTCCTAGTAACAGACTGACTGCAGGTGTAAAGACCATCACACACCCTCCTAGTAACAGTCTGACTGCAGGTGTAAAGACCATCCACACCCTCCTAGTAACAGTCTGACTGCAGGTGTAAAGACCATCCACACCCTCCTAGTAACAGTCTGACTGCAGGTGTAAAGACCATCCACACCCTCCTAGTAACAGTCTGACTGCAGGTGTAAAGACCATCCACACCCTCCTAGTAACAGTCTGACTGCAGGTGTAAAGACCATCACACACCCTCCTAGTAACAGTCTGACTGCAGGTGTAAAGACCATCCACACCCTCCTAGTAACAGACTGACTGCAGGTGTAAAGACCATCACACACCCTCCTAGTAACAGACTGACTGCAGGTGTAAAGACCATCACACACCCTCCTAGTAACAGTCTGACTGCAGGTTGGAAAGACCATCACACACCCTCCTAGTAACAGACTGACTGCAGGTGTAAAGACCATCCACACCCTCCTAGTAACAGTCTGACTGCAGGTGTAAAGACCATCACACACCCTCCTAGTAACAGACTGACTGCAGGTGTAAAGACCATCACACACCCTCCTAGTAACAGTCTGACTGCAGGTGGAAAGACCATCACACACCCTCCTAGTAACAGACTGACTGCAGGTGTAAAGACCATCCACACCCTCCTAGTAACAGTATGACTGCAGGTGTAAAGACCATCACACACCCTCCTAGTAACAGTCTAAAGACCATCACACACCCTCCTAGTAACAGTCTGACTGCAGGTGTAAAGACCATCACACACCCTCCTAGTAACAGTCTGACTGCAGGTGTAAAGACCATCACACACCCTCCTAGTAACAGTCTGACTGCAGGTGTAAAGACCATCACACACCCTCCTAGTAACAGACTGACTGCAGGTGTAAAGACCATCACACACCCTCCTAGTAACAGACTGACTGCTGGTGTAAAGACCATCCACACACCCTCCTAGTAACAGACTGACTGCAGGTGTAAAAGACCATCACACCCCTCCTAGTAACAGACTGACTGCAGGTGTAAAGACCATCCCACACCCTCCTAGTAACAGACTGACTGCAGGTGTAAAGACCATCACACACCCTCCTAGTAACAGTCTGACTGCAGGTGTAAAGACCATCACACACCCTCCTAGTAACAGGACTGACTGCAGGTGTAAAGACCATCCACACCCTCCTAGTAACAGTCTGACTGCAGGTGTAAAGACCATCACACACCCTCCTAGTAACCGTCTGACTGCAGGTGTAAAGACCATCCACACCCCTCCTAGTAACAGTCTGACTGCAGGTGTAACGACCATCACACACCCTCCTAGTAACAGTCTGACTGCCAGGTGTAAAGACCATCCACACCCTCCTAGTAACAGTACTGACTGCAGGTGTAAAGACCATCCACACCCTCCTAGTAACAGTCTGACTGCAGGTGTAAAGACCACCACACCCTCCTAGTAACAGTCTGGACTGCAGGTGTAAAGACCATCCACACCCTTCTAGTAACAGACTGACTGCAGGTGTAAAGACCATCGTACACCCTCCTAGTAACAGACTGACTGCAGGTGTAAAGACCATCACACACCCTCCTAGTAACAGACTGACTGCAGGTGTAAGACCATCACACACCCTCCTAGTAACAGTCTGACTGCAGGTGGAAAGACCATCACACCCCTCCTAGTAACAGACTGACTGCAGGTGTAAAGACCATCCACACCCTCCTAGTAACAGTCTGACTGCAGGTGTAAAGACCATCACACACCCTCCTAGTAACAGACTGACTGCAGGTGTAAAGACCATCACACACCCTCCTAGTAACAGTCTGACTGCAGGTGGAAAGACCATCACACACCCTCCTAGTAACAGACTGACTGCAGGTGTAAAGACCATCCACACCCTCCTAGTAACAGTCTGACTGCAGGTGTAAAGACCATCACACACCCTCCTAGTAACAGTCTAAAGACCATACACACCCTCCTAGTAACGTCTGACTGCAGGTGTAAAGACTCATCACACCCCTCCTAGTAACAGTCTGACTGCAGGTGTAAAGACCATCACACACCCTCCTAGTAAACAGTCCTAAAGACCATCACCACCCCCTCCTAGTAACAGTCTGACTGCAGTGTGAAAGACCATCACACACCCTCCTAGTAACAGTCTGACTGCAGTGTAAAGACCATCACACCACCCTCCTAGTAACATCTGACTGCAGGTGTAAAGACCATCACACACCCTCCTGTAACAGACGACTGCAGGTGTAAAGACCATCACACACCCTCCTAGTAACAGACTGACTGCTGGTTGTAAAGACCATCCACACACCCTCCTAGTAACAGACTGACTGCAGGTGTAAAGACCATCACACACCCTCCTAGTAACAGTCTGGATGGTGAAAGACCATCACACAGCCTCCTAGTAACAGTCTGACTGCAGGTGTAAAGACCATCACACACCCTCCTAGTACAGTCTGACTGCGGGTAAAGACCATCCACACACCCTCCTAGTAACAGTCTGACTGCAGGTGTAAAGACCATCACACCCCTCCTAGTAACAGTCTGACTGCAGGTGTAAAGACCATCACACCCCCCTAGTAACGACTGACTGCAGGTGTAAAGACCCATCCACACCCTCCTAGTAACAGTCTGACTGCAGGTGTAAAGACCATCCACACCCTCCTAGTTAACAGACTGACTGCAGGTGTAAAGACCATCCACACCCTCCTAGTAACATCTGACTGCAGGTGTAAAGACCATCACACACCCTCCTAGTAACAGTCTGACTGCAGGTGTAAAGACCATCCACACCCTCCTAGTAACCAGACTGACTGCAGGTGTAAAGACCATCACACACCCTCCTAGTAACAGTCTAAAGACCATCCACACCCTCCTATAACAGTCTGACTGCAGGTGTAAAGACCATCCACACCCTCCTAGTAACAGACTGACTGCAGGTGTAAAGACCATCCACACCTCCTAGTAACAGACTGACTGCAGGTGTAAAGACCATCCACACACCCTCCTAGTAACAGTCTGACTGGCAGGTGTAAAGACCATCACACACCCTCCTAGTAACAGTCTGACTGCAGGTGTAAAGACCTCCCCACCCTCCTATAACAGTCTGACTGCAGGGTAAAGACCATCACACCCCTCCTAGTAACAAGACTGACTGCAGGTGTAAAGACCATCCACACCCTCCTAGTAACAGACTGACTGCAGGTGTAAAGACCATGCCACACCCTCCTAGTCACAAGTCTGACTGCAGGTGTAAAAGACCAATCACACACCCTCCTAGTAACAGACTGACTGCAGGTGTAAAGACCATCCACACCCTCCAGTAACAGACTGACTGCAGGTGTAAAGACCATCCACACACCCTCCTAGTAAACAGTCTGACTGCAGGTGTAAAAGACCATCACACACCCTCCTAGTAACAGTCTGACTGCAGGTGTAAGACCATCCACACCCTCCTAGTACAGTCTGACTGCAGGTGTAAAGACCATCCACACCCTCCTAGTACAGTCTGACTGCAGGTGTAAAAGACCATCCCACCCTCCTAGTAACAGCCTGACTGCAGGTGTTGAGACCATCCACACCCTCCTAGTAACAGACTGACTGCAGGTGTAAAGACCATCCACACCCCTCCTAGTAACAGTCTGACTGCAGGTGTAAGACCATCACACACCCTCCTAGTAACAGACTGCACTGCAGGTGTAAAGACCATCACACACCCTCCTAGAACAGACTGACTGCAGGTGTAAAGACCATCCACACCCTCCTAGTAACAGACTGACTGCAGGTGTACAGACCATCACACACCCTCCCTAGTAACAGACTGACTGCAGGTGTAAAGACCATCACACACCCTCCTAGTAACAGACTGACTGCAGTGTAAAGACCATCACACACCCTCCTAGTAACAGACTGACTGCAGGTGTAAAGACTGCTATCCACACCATCCTAGTAACAGTCTGACTGCAGGTGTAAGACCATCCACACCCTCCTAGTAACAGTCTGACTGCAGGTGTAAAGACCATCCACACCCTCCTAGTAACAGCCTGACTGCAGGTGTAAAGACCATCACACACCCTCCTAGTAACAGTCCTGACTGCAGGTGTAAAGACCATCCACACCCTCCTAGTAACAGACTGACCTGCAGGTGTAAAGACCATCACACACCCTCCTAGTAACAGTCCTGACTGCAGGTGTAAAGACCATCACACACCCTCCTAGTAACAGTCTGACTGCAGGTGTAAGACCATCACACACCCTCCTAGTAACAGTCTGACTGCAGGTGTAAGACCATCACACACCCTCCTAGTAACAGTCTGACTGCAGGTGTAAAGACCATCACACACCCTCCTAGTAACAGACTGACTGCAGGTGTAAAGACCATCCACACCCTCCTAGTAACAGTCTGACTGCAGGTGTAAAGACCATCACACACCCTCCTAGTAACAGTCTGACTGCAGTGTAATACCATCACCACCCTCCTAGTAACAGTCTGACTGCAGGTTGTAAAAGGAACCATCTACACACCCGCCTAGTAAACAGACATGACTGCAGGTGTAAATACCAGCACAACACCCCTCCCTATAACAGTCGTGACTGCATGGTGTACATACCATCACAACACCCCTCCGAGTAACAGTCTGACTGGCAGGTGTGAAAGACCACCATCCCACACCCTCCTAGTAACCAGCCTGACTGCAGGTGTAAAGACATCACACAACACACCCGCCTAGTAACAGTCTGGACTGCAGGTGTAAAGACCATCCAACACCCTCCCTCAGTAACAGACTGACCTGCAGGTGTAAAGACCATCCACACCCTACCCTAGTAACAGACGGACTGCAGGTGGTAAAGACCATCACACACCCTACTAGTAACAGTCTGACTGCAGGTGTCAAGACGCCAACACACCCGCCGAGTAACAGCTGACTGCAGGTGTAAAGACCATCCACACAACCCTCCTAGTAACAGTCTGACTGCAGGTGTAAAGACCATCCACACCCTCCTATAACAGTCTGACTGCGGTGTAAAGACCATCACCACCCTCCTAGTAACAGTCTGACTGCTGGTGTAAGACCATCCCACCTCCTAGTACAGACTGACTGCAGGTGTAAAGACCTCACACACCCTCCTATAACAGTCTAAAGACCATCCACACCCTCCTATAACAGTCTGACTGCAGGTGTAAAGACCATCCACACCTCCTAGTAACAGACTGACTGCAGGTGTAAAGACATCCACACCCTCCTAGTACAACTGACTGCAGGTGTAAGACCATCCCACACCCTCCTATAACAGTCTGACTGCAGGTGTAAAGACCATCACACCCCTCCTAGTAACAGTCTGACTGCAGTGTAAAGACCACCCACCCTCCTAGTAACAGTCTGACTGCGGTGTAAGACCATCACACACCCTCCTAGTAACAGACTGACTGCGGTGTAAGACCATCCACACCCTCCTATAACGACTGACTGCAGGTGTAAGACCATCCACCCCTCCTAGTACATCTACTGCAGGTTAAGACCATCACACACCCTCCTAGTAACGACTGACTGCAGTGTAAGACCATCCACACCCCCTATAACAACTGACTGCAGGTTAAAGACCATCCACACCCTCCTAGTACAGCTGACTGCAGGTGTAAAGACCATCCACCCCCCTAGTAACAGTCTGACTGCAGTGTAAAGACCATCCACACCCTCCTAGTAACAGACTGACTGCAGGTGTAAAGACCATCCACACCTCCTAGTACAGTCTGACTGCAGGTGTAAAGACCATCCACACCCTCCTAGTAACAGCCTGACTGCAGTGTTGAGACCATCCACACCCTCCTAGTAACAGACTGACTGCAGGTGTAAAGACATCCACACACCCTCCTAGTACACCTGACTGCAGGTAAAGACCATCACAACACCCTCCTAGTAACAACTGACTCAGGTGTAAAGACCATCCACACCCTCTATAAAAGACTGACTGCAGTGTAAAGACCATCCACACCCTCCTAGTAACAGCTGACTGCAGTGTACAGACCATCACACACCCTCCTAGTAACAACTGACTGCAGGTGTAAAGACCATCACACACACCCCTCCCTAGTAAACAGACTGACTGCAGGTGTAAAGACCTCACACACCTCCTAGTAACAGACTGACTGCAGGTGTACAGACCATCCACACCATCCTAGTAACAGTCTGACTGCAGGTGTAAAGACCATCCAACCCTCCTAGACAGTCCTGACTGCAGGTTGGTAAAGACCATCACACACCCTCCTAGTAACAGACTGACTGCAGGTGTAAAGACCATCACACACCCTCCTAGTAACATCCTACTGCAGGTGTAAATACCATCACACACCCTCCTAGTAACAGTCTGACTGCAGGTGTAAAGACCATCCACACCCTCCTAGTAACAGCCTGACTGCGGGTGTAAAGAACCATCACACACCCTCCTAGTACAGTCTGACTGCAGGTGTAAAGACCATCACACACCCTCCTAGTAACAGTCTGACTGCAGGTGTAAAGACCATCACACACCCTCCTAGTAACATCCCGGACTGCAGGTGGTAAAGACCATCCACACCCTCCTAAGTAAACAGTCTGACTGCTGGGGTGTAAGACCCATCACACCACACCCTCCTATAACCAGTCTGACGGCTGGTGTTAAAAGACCATCCCACACCCTCCTAGTTAACAGTCTGACTGCCAGGTGTAAAAGACCATCACACAACCCCTCCTAGTAACAGTCTGACTGCAGGTTGTAAAAGACCATCCACACCCTCCTATGTAACAGTCCCTGACTGGACAGGTGTAAAAGACCATCACACACCCTCCTCAGTAACAGTCTGACTGCAGGTGAAAGGGGGACCATACACCACCCTCCCTAGTAACAGACTGACTGCAGGTGTAAATGGAAAGACCATCACAACACCCCTCCTAGTAACAGGTCTTGACTGCAGGTCTAAAGACCATCACACACCCTCCTAGTAACACAGTCTGGACTGCAGGTGTAAAGACCATCAACACCCTCCTAGTAACAGTCTGACTGCTGGTGTAGCCTACCTCTCATTGTTGGAGATACTATTCCTCTCCTCCTGTGATTGGTCAAAGATAGACTCCATCTCCTCCATGTAGCTACGGGTGTAGGGGGTTACCTTCTCCAGAACCTTTCCAAAGTGGGCTGGCACCTGGGCACGTTTCATTGGAGGGAGATATCTCCAGAACCTTTCCAAAGTGGGCTGGCACCTGGGCACGTTTCATTGGAGGGAGATATCTCCAGAACCTTTCCAAAGTGGGCTGGCACCTGGGCACGTTTCATTGGAGGGAGATATCTCCAGAACCTTTCCAAAGTGGGCTGGCACCTGGGCACGTTTCATTGGAGGGAGATATCTCCAGAACCTTTCCAAAGTGGGCTCGCACCTGGGCACGTTTCATTGGAGGGAGATATCTCCAGAACCTTTCCAAAGTGGGCTGGCACCTGGGCACGTTTCATTGGAGGGAGATACATAATATTACACACACCCACGTACCTACTGTAGATAAAGGCAGGTTTCCAGTCTAACATCAAGTTATTACAATGTTACAATATTGAAAAAAGGGAAAATAATTTTTTAAAATCTTATTCTGTACTTACTTTGATTGGGGTTGTGCTGTATTTTCAAATGTGTTTTTCACGCCTACTCCCGTTCTCCCGCGCCGGTGCTCGATGTCGCCGGTCTACCAACCACCGGTCCTGGCAACCCACATTACGCACACATGGCAACCATCATTGCGCACAACTGCTCTCCATCATTGCACACAACTGCTCTCCATCATTACACACAACTGCTCTCCATCATTACACACAACTGCTCTCCATCATTACACACACCTGCTCTCCATCATTACACACACCTGGACTTCATTATCACACCTGGACTTCATTATCACACCTGGACTTCATTATCACCCTGACTACTTTACTATATATGTATTACTGATATCTTTATATAGCCCTCAGTAGCCTCAGTCATCAGTCTTTATATAGCCCTCAGTAGCCTCAGTCATCAGTCTTTATATAGCCCTCAGTAGCCTCAGTCATCAGTCTTTATATAGCCCTCAGTAGCCTCAGTCATCAGTCTTTATATAGCCCTCAGTAGCCTCAGTCATCAGTCTTTATATAGCCCTCAGTAGCCTCAGTCATCAGGCAGTATTGGTTTGTCTTCATGTTCAGGAGCCTACTCCTGTTTTGTTCTTCTGCCTTGTCTTATTATTCAACTCTCTTTCTGCACCTGCTTCCTGACTCACTGCGTATACATCTGCACCTGCTTCCTGGCTAATATGTCACAGAATACTGCCTCTCAAGATATGGAAGCAGCAGATGGTCAACGAACAGGAACATCTACTCCGTCAACACCACGACCAGCTGGCTCAACTGGGTACGTAATCGTTCTCCACCATCTCGACAACACTCGAGAGGATTCATCTCCAACTAGCGGAGGATCCTCTAGCACGAGTCTTCCCAGCGAGCCTGTCCGCCAGCCCATCCAGCAGTCCGCCCAGGTCAGCAATGCTCTATTGTCTCTCCCAGCCAAATATGACGGGACTCCATCGAAATGCCATGGCTTCCTACTCCATTGCTCTCTCTATTTCGCCCATCAGACAGGAGCCCCCACCACCGAGAGGTCCAAGGTTGCCACGGTCATTTACCTGCTGGGCAGATCATCCACCTGAGGGCAGAGAGGGAGGTGAGCGACTACTCCAACTCCAGCAGGGTGCCCAGAACGCTGTGGAGCACGCCCTCACCTTCTGGACTGTCGCATCCTCCAGTGCATGGAAAGAGCCGGCTCTCCGCACCTTATTCCGAAGAGGACTACGCAAAGAGGTCCAGATGGAGTTGGTGTGTCGGGACGACAACTTTTCAGTCTGGATAACCTTTTTCGAGAGCGCCGGCACCCCTCTCGTCTCTCGCCTTCCTCCTTTGGCCGTCATGAAACTGAGCCTGAACCCACAGAGGTAGGGGCCACACACCTCCCCGCAGCAGAGCGGCGTCGCCAGAGACAGCTGGGGCTCTGTTCCTATTGTGGTCAGAAGGGGCACCAGCTTCAGCGGTGTCCGGTGCATTCCAAACCGGTGTCCGGTGCATTCCAAACCGTAGTCCACGAGGGCAGAGGGGCGGCTGCACTATCATCCGTCTCCCGGGTAGGTGTGAGTATTCCATCATCATCATCACTAACCCTTTCTGGTTTCCATTTCACTGGCTGGCTGTCCCTCTCTACAGCTCCAGTGGACTCGGGCACTGCAGGGAACTCCATCGACCAGGCCCTCGCCTCCTTCCTGAACATCACCAGGCCCTCGCCTCCTTCCTGAACATCACCTCATAGCAAACCGAAGTTCTATCAACACATTGACTGTAGTACTCCCTCTGGTAAAACACTCGACCACTGCTACTCCCCCTTTCGAAATGCCTACAAGGCCCTCCCCCACCCTCCTTTCAGCAAATCAGATCACAACTCAATTTTGCTCCTCCCTTCCTTTAGGCAGAAGCTCAAACAGGAAGTACCCTTGCTAATGTCTATTCAACAATGGTCTGACCAATCGGAATCCATGCTTCAAGATTGTTTTGATTGGGGCCTCCCAAGCAGCGGTCTAAGGCACTGATGCAGTGCAAGATGCGTTACTACAGATCCTGGTTCGGTACTAGGCTGTGTCGCAGCCAGCCGCGACCGGGACACCCATGAGGGATGCAAAATTGGCCAAGCGTCGTCTGGATTAGGGGAGGGTTTGGCCGGCCGGGATGTCCTTGTCCCATCGAGCTGAGCGACTCCTGTGGTGGGCCGTACGGTGTTTCAACACATTGGTGCGGCTTGCTTCCGGGTTAAGCCTGCATTGTGTCAAGAAGCAGTGCGGCTTGGCGGGGTTGTGTTTCAGAGGACGCACAGCTCTCGACCTTCGCCTCTCCTGAGTCCATACAGGAGTTGCAGTGATGGGACAAGACCGTAACTTCCAATTGGATATGACAAAATTGGGGAGTAAAGAGGGTAAAAATATATATTTTTAAACGATTGTTTTGATTCGGAATATGTTCCGGGTAGCCTCTAAGAACGACATTGACGTACATGGTGACTGAGTTCATCAGGAAGTGTATAGGGGATGTTGTTCCCACTGTGACTATTAAAACCTTTCCAAACCAGAAACCGTGGATAGATGACAGCATTGAACCATGGCAAGGTGACTGGGAATATGGTTGAATACAAACAGTGTAGTTATTCCCTCCGTAAGGCAATCAAACAGGCAAAACGTCAGTACAGAGACAAAGTGGAGACGCATTTCAATGGCTCAGACACGAGACGTATGTGGCAGGGTCTACATACAATCACAGATTACAAAGGGAAAACCAGCCATGTCGCAGACACCAGCGTCTTGCTCCCAGACAAGCTAAACACCTTCTTCGACCGCTTTGAGGATAACACCGTGCCACCGACGCGGCCCGCTCCCAAGAACCGTGGGCTCTCGTTCTCCGTGGCCAACGTGAGTAAGACATTTAACGTGTGAACCCTTGCAAGGCTTCAGGCTAAAAACGGCATCCCTAGCCGCGTCCTCAGAGCAAGTGCAGACCAGCTGGCTGGAATGTTTACGGACATATTCAATCTCTCCCTATTCCAGTCTGCTAGCCCAACTTGCTTCAAGATGTCCACCATTGTTCCTGTGCCTAAGAAAGCAAAGATAACTGAACTAAATGACTATCGCCCCGTAGCACTCACCTCTGTCATCATGAAGTGCTTTGAGAGGCTCGTTAAGGATCATACCACCTCTACCTTACCTGACACCCTAGACCCACTTCAATTTGCTTACCGCCCCAATAGATCCACAGACGACGCTATTGCCATCACACTGCACACTGCCCTATCCCATCTGGACAAGAGGAATACCTACGTCAGAATGCTGTTCATTGACTATAGCTCAGCCTTCAACACCATAGTACCCTCCAAGATCATCATTAAGCTCGAGGCCCTGGGTCTGAACCCCGCCCTGTTCAACTGGGTCCTGAACGTCTGACATGCCGCCCCCAGGTGGTGAAGGTAGGAAACAACACCTTCATTTAGGGTTGTCACGATACCAGTATCACAATACTATGATACCTCATTTGTCATGGCAAAAAGGAAAACACAAATCAGACTGACTGATCTGTGGTCCTTTAAAAAACCTACTGTATGTAACATTGTGTGCTATAGCTTGGAAAGAAACGTGATTCTGGGTGACAACATAAGGCTTTGTTTCCAACATTAGGACTGTTTTCCCTACTGGTATCGTAACAACCCTATGTTAATTAGCTAGCTAGCTTGCTAGTTATTTTTTACTCATCAAGGCCTTTTAAAATAGGAAATCAACTTGGCTGTTTACAGTTAGACAACTAGCTAATTATTGTAGCTAGGTAAGACCTGAATGTCTCTCTGGTTGATAACATTAACTAGCTAGCTAGGTCAAAGGTCAAAGCAATCTATAGCCAGGTTCTGGCATAGTCATAATAACTAGGTATCTAATGTCATAACTTTTAGGATCCACGTTCAAAACAACTGGAACTCAGAACTCGCAAATCTCCAACATACAACTTCAGTGCATTCAAGACTACTGGGAACTCGGAAATAAACGAGCTCCGACTGGGGAAAACAGTTTTGAACGGTTATCCAATGAGCAATTCCTAGTTGGAAACTCTGGAATGTTTCTGGAGCTCCGGCCTTTCTGACCTGAAGATCACTAACGTCATGATTTTACTTTGTTTTGTCTTGAAAGCCCCACTAGACATGTTCGCTGACAGGGAAAACTATTATTGTTAACGTCAGCTAACAGGATAGCCCGTTCTCTCCGGGAGCTAGCTAGCTATCAATGTTCAAATGTTACCTAACCTAGCTAGCTAGCTATCTCGCTAACGTAGCTACATAGGTGACTAGCTAGTACCTTTGTTCAACGTCTAACATTGTTAGACACAAACAGAACAATGCATAGCAACATCTGCAGCAAAAAGGCACACAAGGAAACTTTTAACCAAGGTCCCCTTTGGTCTGTTTTAACTAACGTTAGCTAGCAAGCTAACATTAGCTATCTAACGCTAACAAAGTCACTGCCCAGTGAGAGTTTCATCAAACTTTTACCTCAAATAATTCTTACTTAAATATAAAAGCTAGTTAGCTATTTCAGTTTCAACATTCAACACTTGTACAATAATCCAATCTCTTACGACTAAAAAGTTCCCCGTCATCTTCTTTTTCTATGGTATTTCTATATTATATATATATACCACAAACAATCACAGACTAAATGAATAAAGAAACAAACATTAAGAAAAACCATCCAATCCGTAACTACAAATATAAGAGCCCTACTAACTTCTAACCCTCCTCCATCCTAAACCTAACCCCCCCCAGCCGAACCCTAACCCGCCGCCAGTCCTAACCCTAACCCGCCGCCATCCTAACCCGAACCCCCTCCAGCCTAACCCGAACCCGCCGCCCCGAACCCAACCCGCCCAGCCTAACCCTAACCCCTCCAGCCGAACCCAACCCGCCGCCATCCAACCCTAACCCGCCCCATCCTAACCCTAACCCTCCTCCAGCCTAACCCAACCCTCCTCCATCCAACCCAACCCTCCTCCAGCCAACCCAACCCGCCGCCAGCCAACCCAACCCTCCCCATCCGAACCCTAACCCTCCGGCCATCCGAACCCTAACCCCCCTCCACCGAACCCGAACCCGCCCCATCTAACCCGAACCCGCCGCCAGCCTAACCCAACCCTCCTCCTCCAACAACGAACCCCCCAGCCTAACCCTAACCCGCCTCCATCCTAACCCGAACCCTCCTCCATCCGAACCCGAACCCTCCCCATCCTAACCCTAACCCGCCGCCACCGAACCCAACCCTCCTCCATCCTAACCCAACCCTCCGTCCACCGAACCCTAACCCGCCTCCATCCAACCCTAACCCGCCTCCATCCTAACCCTAACCCGCCGGCCATCCTAACCGAACCCGCCTCCATCCTAACCCTAACCCTCCTCCATCCTAACCCTAACCCTCCTCCATCCTAACCCTAACCCTCCTCCATCCTAACCCTAACCCTCCTCCATCCTAACCCTAACCCTCCTCCATCCTAACCCTAACCCTCCTTCCATCCTAACCCTAACCCTCCTCCATCCCCCAAAATCCATTCCACAAATTTGTCCCGCAGGTGTTTTATTTCCCCCCCAAGTTTTCTGAGCAAAACAATATAAATTAAATTGAATCTTCATTGTTGGACATAAAAGACTGTAAAAGCATGTGATCGTTTCCCGATGTAATCAATGTTCTAAAAAATATATGTTTTTGTAAAGTACTATCTGTTTGGGCTGCTTGCGGACAATTTGCAGTGTACAAACCTACCAGGTGGTCCTCTGGTCCTCTGTAGCTCAGCTGGTAGAGCACGGCGCTTGTAACGCCAAGGTAGTGGGTTCGATCCCCGGGACCACCCATACACAAAAATTTATGCACGCATGACTGTAAGTCGCTTTGGATAAAAGCGTCTGCTAAATATTATATTATATTATTATATATTATAGTATATGCCAAGAGTGTGCAAAGCTGTCATCAAGGCAAAGGGTGGCTATTTGAAGAATCTCAAATATAAAATATATTTTGATTTGTTTAACACTTTTTTGGTTACTACATGACTCCATATGTGTTATTTCATAGTTTTGAAACTGATGAAGAACAGCGCAGGGAAGATGGCTGCCGTTTTACAGCCCTCTAACCAATTGTACTATTATGTGTGTTTTTCCGCGTTATTTGTAATTTATTTTGTACATAATGTTTCTGCCATCGTCTCTTATAACCAAAAAGAGCTTCTGGATATCAGGACAGCGATTACTCACCTCGCATTGGACAAAGATTTTTTCTTCAACGAGGCGGTCGTGAAGGATATCCTACAGACACCCGACAAGGCCCAGATCCCCGTCATTCGCGTGAGGAAGAGACGGAGATATCGCGGACGCAGATCCGGGTGCCTTGTAAGGATCCGACGGCGAGCGAGTAAACTGCCTCTCCCATCAATCCTACTAGCCAACGTTCAATCTTTTGAGAATAAAATGGACGAGTTAAGATTACGGTTATCCTACCAACGGGACATTAAAAACTGTAATATCTTATGTTTCACGGAGTCGTGGCTGAACGACAACAATGATAACATTCAGCTAGCAGGCTATACGCTACATCGGCAGGACAGAACGTCTGACTCTGGTAAGACAAGGGGTGGCGGTCTGTGTATATTTGTAAACAACAGCTGGTGCACAAAATCAAATACTAAGGAAGTCTCGAGGTTTTGCTCGCCTGAGGTAGAGTATCTTATGATAAGCTGTAGACCACACTATTTACCAAGATAGTTTTCATCTATATTTTTCATAGCTGTCTATTTACCACCACAAACCAATGCTGGCATTAAGATTGCTCTGAATGAGTTGTACAAGGCCATTAATCAACAGGAAAACGCTCATCCAGATGCAGCGCTCCTAGTGGCCGGGGACTTTAATGCAGGGAAACTTAAATCCGTTCTACCTAATTTCTACCAGCATGTTAAATGTGCAACCAGAGGGAAAAAAACTCTAGACCACCTTTACTCCACACACAGAGACGCATACAAAGCTCTCCCTCGCCCTCCATTTGGCAAATCTGACCATAACTCTATCCTCCTGATTCCTGCTTATAAGCAAAAACTGAAGCAGGAAGCACCAGTGATTCGGTTAATAAAAAAGTGGTCAGATGACGCAGATGCTAAGCTACAGGACTGTTTTGCTAGCACAGACTGGAACATGTTCCGGGATTCTTCAGACAGCATTGAGGAGTACACCACATCAGTCACTGGCTTCATCAATAAGTGCATCGATGATGTCGTCCCCACAGTGACCGTACGTACATACCCCAAACCAGAAGCCATGGATTACAGGAAACATCCGCACTGAGCTAAAGGGTAGAGCTGCCGCTTTCAAGGAACGGGACTCTAACCCGGACGCTTATAAGAAATCCCGCTATGACCTCCGACGAACCATCAAACAGGCAAAGAGTCAATACAGGTCTAAGATTGAATCATACTACACTGGCTCTGACGCTCGTCGGATGTTGGCAGGGCTTGAAAACTATTACAGACTACAAAGGGAAGCACAGCCGCGAGCTGCCCAGTGACACAAGCCTACCAGACGAGCTAAACCACTTCTATGCTCGCTTCGAGGCAAGCAACACTGAAGCATGCATGAGAGCACCAGCTGTTCCGGATGACTATGTGATCACGCTCTCCGTAGCCGATGTGAGTAAGACTTTTAAGCAGGTCAACATTCACAAGGCCGCAGGGCCAGACGGATTACCAGGACGTGTACTCCGAGCATGTGCTGACCAACTGGCAAGTGTCTTCACTGACATTTTCAACATGTCCCTGACTGAGTCTGTAATACCAACATGTTTCAAGCAGACCACCATAGTCCCCGTGCCCAAGAACTCTAAGATAACCTGCCTAAATGACTACCGACCCGTAGCACTGACGTCTGTAGCCATGAAGTGCTTTGAAAGACTGGTCATGGCTCACATCAACAGCATAATCCCAGAAACCCTAGACCCACTCCAATTTGCATACCGCCCCAACAGATCCACAGATGATGCAATCTCTATCGCACTCCACACTGCCCTTTCCCACCTGGACAAGAGGAACACCTACGTGAGAATGCTATTCATTGACTACAGCTCAGCATTCAACACCATAGTGCCCTCTAAGCTCATCACTAAGCTAAGGATCCTGGGACTAAACACCTCCCTCTGCAACTGGATCCTGGACTTCCTGACGGGCCGCCCCCAGGTGGTAAGGGTAGGTAACAACACATCTGCCACACTGATCCTCAACACGGGGGCCCCTCAGGGGTGCGTGCTCAGTCCCCTCCTGTACTCTCAGTTCACCCATGACTGCATGGCCAGGCACGACTCCAACACCATCATTAAGTTTGCCGACGACACAACAGTGGTAGGCCTGATCACCGACAACGATGAGACAGCCTATAGGGAGGAGGTCAGAGATCTGGCCGTGTGGTGCCAGGACAACAACCTCTCCCTCAACGTGACCAAGACAAAGGAGATGATTGTGGACTACAGGAAAAAAAAGAGGACTGAGCACGCCCCCATTCTCATCGACGGGGCTGTAGTGGAACAGGTTGAGAGCTTCAAGTTCCTTGGTGTCCACATCACCAACGAACTATCATGGTCCAAACACACCAAGACAGTCGTGAAGAGGGCACGACAAAGCCTATTCCCCCTCAGGAGACTAAAAAGATTTGGCATGGGTCCTCAGATCCTCAAAAAATTCTACAGCTGCACCATCGAGAGCATCCTGACTGGTTGCATCACCGCCTGGTATGGCAACTGCTTGGCCTCTGACCGCAAGGCACTACAGAGGGTAGTGCGTACGGCCCAGTACATCACTGGGGCAAAGCTCCCTGCCATTCAGGACCTCTATACCAGGCGGTGTCAGAGGAAGGCCCTCAAAATTGTCAAAGACTCCAGCCACCCTAGTCATAGACTGTTCTCTCTGCTACCGCACGGCAAGCGGTACCGGAGTGCCAAGTCTAGGTCCAAAAGACTTCTCAACAGCTTCTACCCCCAAGCCATAAGACTCCTGAACAGCTAATCATGGCTACCCGGACTATTTGCACTGCCCCCCCCACCCCATCCTTTTTACGCTGCTGCTACTCTGTTAAGTATTTATGCATAGTCACTTTAACTCTACCCACATGTACATATTACCTCAACTACCTCAACTAGCCGGTGCCCCCGCACATTGACTCTGCAACGGTACCCCCCTGTATATATAGCCTCCCTACTGTCACTTTATTTTACTGTATATATAGCCTCCCTACTGTCACTGTATTTTACTTCTGCTCTTTTTTTCTCAACACTTTTTTTGTTGTTGTTTTATTCTTACTTTTTTTGTTTAAAATAAATGCACTGTTGGTTAAGGGCTGTAAGTAAGCATTTCACTGTAATGTCTGCACCTGTTGTATTCGGCGCATGTGACCAATAAAATTTGATTTGATTTGATTTGATTCACTATTATTCTACAATGTAGAAAATAGTAAAAATAAAGAAAAACCCTTGACTGGTACTGTATATATACAGTGCCTTCGAAGGTATTCAAACCCCTTGACTTTTTCCACATTTTGTTACGATTCTTTTTTTATCCTCATCAATCTACACACAATACCCCATAATGACAAAGAGAAAACAGGTTTTTAGAAATATTTACATAAGTATTCACTCCCTTTGCAATGAGACTCGAAAATGAGCTCCGGTGCATCCTGTTTCCATTGATCATCCTTGAGATGTTTCTACAATTTGTTACATACAATGTGATTTTCAGGATTTTTGTTTTAGATTCCGTCTCTCACAGTTGAAGTGTACCTATGATAAAAATTACAGACCTCTACATGCTTTGTAAGTAGGAAAACCTGCAAAATAGGCAGTGTATCAAATACTTGTTCTCCCCACTGTATATTTATAAAAAAATATATATGGGGGATTGGAAATGATGCAGACAGTTACATTGATGGAAGCCACAATCTATCTGCAATATTAAAGCTGATCTACCCCCTTAAAATACCAACAAAAAACAAAAAAACATTTATATCACAGAATTGGCGAGGGCACTAGAAAAGTCTGCAGCACCCGGCCTCACCCTACTAGAATCTGATGTCAAATGTCTACTGTTTGCTGATTATCTGGTGCTTCTGTAAAGGAGGGCCTACAGCAGCACCTAGATATTCTGCACAGATTCTGTCAGACCTGGGCCCTGACAGTAAATCTCAGTAAGACAAAAATAATGGTGTTCCAAAAAAGTTCCAGTTGCCAAATAAAAATACAAATTCCATCTAGACACCGTTGCCCTAGAGCACACAACAAACTATACCTACCTCTGCCTAAACATCAGAGCCACAGGTAACTTTCACAAAGATGTGAACGATCTGAGCGACAAGGCAAGAAGGGCCTTCTATGCCATCAAAAGGAACATAAAATTCGACATACCAATTAGGATCTGGCTAAAAATACTTGAATCAGTTATAGAACCCATTGCCCTTTATGGTTGTGAGGTCTGGGGTCCGCTCACCAACCAAGAATTCACAAAATGGGACAAACACCAAATTGAGACTCTGCATGCAGAATTCTGCAAAAATATCCTCAGTGTACAACGTAAACCATCAAATAACTTATGTAGAGAAGAATTAGGTCGATACCTGCTAATTATCAAAATCCAGAGCAGTTCAATTCTACAACCACCTAAAAGGAAGCGATTCCCAAACCTTCCATAACAAAGCCATCACCTACAGAGAGATGAACTTGGAGAAGAGTCCCCTATGCAAGCTGGTCCTGGGGCTCTGTTCACAAACACAAACAGACCCCACAGAGCCCCAGGACAGCAACACAATTTGACTCAACCAAATCATGAGAAAACTAAAAGATGATTACTTGACACATTGGAAAGAATCAACAAAACAACAGAGCAAACTAGAATGCTATTTGTCTCTAAACAGACAGTACACAGTGGCAGAATACCTGACCACTGTGACTGACCCAAAATTAAGGAAAGCTTTGACTATGTACAGACTCAGTGAGCATAGCCTTGTTATTGAGAAAGGCCGCCGAAGGCAGACCTGGCTCTCAGGAGAAGACAGGCTATGTGCACACTGCCCACAAAATGAGGTGGAAACTGAGCTGCACTTCCTAACCTCCTGCCAATTGTATGACCATATTAGAGACACATATTTCCCTAAGGTGACACAGACCCACAAAGAATTCGAAAACAAATCCAATATCTATTGGGTGAAAAACCACAGTGTGCCATCACAGCAGCAAGATGTGTGACCTGTTGCCACAAGAAAAGGGCAACCAGTGGAGAACAAACACCATTGTAAATGCAACCCATATGCATGTTTATTTATTTTCCCTTTTGTAATTAATATGACATAATATGACATTTGAAATGTCTCTATTCCTTTGGAACTTCTGAGTGTAATGTTTACTGTTAATTTTTTATTATTTATTTCACTTTTGTTTATTATCTATTTCACTTGCTTTGGCAATGAAACATATGTTTCCCATGCCAATAAAACCCTTTGAATTAAATTGAGAGCTGGTTGGCAGTTATTGGGATTCATCTTTTCCTGGAGGCAGCTCTGGAGGGTGGTCACTAGCTAGCCACAAAATCTGATTTTAAGAGATAGAGAGAGAGAGGAAGAAGAAGAATCAAATAAAGAAAAAGAGAGAAAAGAGAGAGACTGGAGGAGCTGGATGTGTTCCAGACAGCCTGCTTAGGGGAAAGAGGGGTGTCGGTTAAATGGTTCTCTAGGGTTTGACTGGGGGACGGGTTTGGAGGGTTCTTGATGGTTGGGGTTTTTGGGTTGGGGTTGACGGGGTTTCTGTCGGTTTGACTGGTTTTTCTGACGGGTTTAATGGTTCTCTGTCGGGTTTTAAAATGGTTTTTCTAAAGGGTTTGACGGTTCTTGACGGGGTTGGGGAATGGTTTCTGTCGGGGTTGATGGTTTCTCTGACGGGTTTGGGAGGGTTTTTTAAACTGGTTGACGGGTTGTCGGGAGGGGTTTTACTAAATGGTTGACGGGTTTTTTGACGGGTTTTGACGGGACGGGTTGATGGTTCCTGAGGGTTTTTTACTGATGGTTGACGGGTTCTCGGGACGGTTTCTGAGGGTTTGACTGGTTTCTTTTGACGGGTTGGGAGGGGTTTCTGTCGGTTAAAGGGTTCTCTGACTGGTTGGACTGGTTCTCTAAATGGTTGACTGGTTGTCTGCCCGGGTTTACGGACGGTTGACGGTTTCTCTAAACGGGTTTACTGACGGTTTTAAAGGGTTCTCTGACGGGTTTACTGAGGGTTTTGGACTGGTTCCCCGGGACGGGTTTTTGGGTTGTTGATTTGGTTGACGGGGTTCTAAATGGATGACGGTTTTTGACGGGTTTGGAACGGGTTTCCCTTAAAGGGTTTTTGGACGGTTGTCTAAACTGGTTGCCTTGTTGTTGGGGGGGGGGGGGTTAAAAAAAAGGGGTTTGTCGGGACTGGTTTGGGTTGTCGACGGTTTACTTTTCTGCGGGTTTTACTGGTTCTCTGACGTTTTACTGGTTGTGGGGAACTGGTTAAATGTTGTCTAAAGGGTTGACGGGTTTGGGTTCGATGGTTGACGGGTTTTTCTCTGACGGGTTGATGGTTCTCTGTCTGGTTTACTGGGTTCCTGACTGGTTTACGGGTTCTCTAAAGGGTTTGGACTGGTTGTCGACGGGTTTACGGGGCTTGATGGTTGACGGGTTTTTGACGGTTTAAAGGGTTTTCTCGTCGGTTTAGGGTTTTCTCTGAGGGTTTTACGGGGTTCTCTGATGGGTTGGGATTTGGTTTTGTTTTGGACGGGTTTGGACTGGTTCTCGGGACGGTTTGACGGGTTTTCTCGTCTGGTTTACGGGTTTTCTTAAAGGTTTACGGGTTATCGGGACGGGTTAAAGGGTTTTTGACTGGTTAATGGTTCTCTGGGGGACGGGTTCTCGGGAAGGGTTGACTGGTTTTTGACTTTTTTGGGGGGGTTTGTCGGGACTGGTTAAAGGTTTTTTTCTGAGGGTTTTGACTGGTTCTCGGGACTGGTTGACTGGTTCTCGGGAATGGGGACGGGTTTGTCTGACTGGTTTACGGGTTTTCTCTAAATGGTTTTTCTTTTGGGTTTGACGGGTTTCCCGGAGGGGTTTTTGACTGGTTCTCGGGACTGGTTAAATGGTTCTGAGGGTTTTTGGATGGTTGTCGGACGGTTTTGACGGGTTTGGGTCTGACGGGTTTACTGGTTCTCTGAGGTTGACTGGTTGTTGATGGTTGATGGTTGTCTGACTGGTTAAAGGGTTTGGGCTGACTGGTTAAATGGTTATTTTATTGGTTGACGGTTCTCGGGATGGTTTACGGTTCTTGACGGGTTTACTGGTTCTCGGGAGGGGTTGACGGGGTCTTAAATGGTTGACGGGGTTCTCTGAGGGTTTTGCGGTTTTGTCTGATGGTTGACTGGGTTGACGGGTTTAAACTGGTTCTCTACGGGTTTAAACGGGTTCTCTTAGGGTTTGGACTGGTTCTCTGACTTTTTTTACTGGTTCTCTGACGGGTTTTTGGACTGGGGGTCTAAATGGTTGACTGGTTTTTTGGAGGGTTTGATTTGGTTCTCTGTTTGGTTTAGGGTTCTCTGATGGTTTATGGTTCTTTTGACGGGTTTTGGCCCCTGGTTGTCTGACGGGTTTTAAATTTTCTCGGACTGGTTGATGGTTTTTCTGAAGGGTTTGGGGACGGGTTCCTGTTGGTTTACGGGGTTCTCTGACGGTTAAACGGGTTTTGTCTAAACTGGTTGATGGTTCTCTGATGGTTGACGGGTTTCTCTGTCGGGTTTTAAAGGGTTTTCCTGAGGGTTTTTACGGGTTCTTTTGACTGGTTGATTTTTTTGCTGACGGGTTTACGGTTTTTGACGGGTTGACTGGTCTCTGACTGTTTAAAGGGTTTCTTGGGGGGTTTGGACTGGTTGCTAAAGGTTTTGAGGTTGTCTAAAGGGTTTTGGGGGTTCTCTGAAGGGTTTTGGACGGTTTTTGGACTGGGGAGGGGTTGTATAAAAAATTTTTGGGGGTTTTTTTTTTCTCGACGGGTTCTCTTTTTGGGTTTTGACTGGTTTTTCTAAAGGGGTTTGGGACGGGTTTCTTGAGGGTTTTGGACGGGTTTGTCTGATGGGGGAGGGTTTTTGTCTGACGGGTTTAAAAGGGTTTGGTTAAAGGGTTAAAGGGGTTCTCTGACGGGTTGACGGTTTGTTTTGGATGGTTGATTTGGTTGTTGACGGGTTGAGGGTTTTGTCTGACGGGTTTGGAAACTTTTTTTCTTTTACGGGGTGCGGGTTTCTTTTGACGGGTTTTACGGGTTCTTTTAAACGGGTTTGGGGACTGGTTCTTGACTGGTTGACTGGTTTTTGGGACTGGTGACGGGTTTCTCTACTGGTTGACGGGTTTTGTCTGCCGGGTTTTTGAGGGTTTGTCGGACTGGGACTGGTTTCTGACTGGTTGATGGTTCTTTTACGGGTTTGGGACTGGTTCTTGAGGGTTAGGTTTTCTCTGAGGGTTTGGGAGGGTTTCTCTGACGGGTTTACGGTTTCTGAGGGTTTGACTGGGGGCTGACGGGTTGACGGGTTTTGGGCCGGGTTTGGACTGGTTTTTGGGAGGTTGACTGGTTCTGAGGGTTTGACTGGTTTCTGATGGTTGAATGGTTGTTAAAGGGTTTGACTGGTTTTTGAGGGTTTGGGACTGGTTTTTGGACGGTTTACGGTTTGTCTAAACGGTTTTGGTTCTCTGACGGTTTACTGGGTTTCTGAGGGTTTTTAAGGGTTTTGTCTGACTGGTTGACTAGTGTCTGACGGGGTGAGGGGTTGTCGATGGTTGACTGGTTTCGGGACGGGGTTTGACTGGTTTTGTCTGGTTTACTGGTTCCTGAGGGTTTTAAGGGATTTCTGACGGGTTTGACGGGGGTTTTGGATGGGTGGACTGGTTCTCGGGAGGGTTGGGGACGGGTTTCTCTAAATGGTTGCGGGTTGTCGACTGGTGACTGGTTCTTGAGGGTTTAAATTGGTTTCTCTTTTGGGTTTTAAAACGGTTCTCTGACGGGTTTTAGGGTTTTTCCCCCCGGGAAGGGTTTAAAGGGTTTTGTCTGACGGGGTTTTACGGTTCTCGACGGGTTGACGGGGTTCTGGACTGGTTGACTGGTCTTGACTGGTTACTTTTTCTCGGATGGTTCTCGGTCTGGTTGATGGTTGTCTGAGGGGTTAAAGGTTCTTGAAGGGTTTGACTGGTTCTTGACGGGGTTTTACGGTTTTTGGGCCCGGTTAAATGGTTTGTCTGCCTGGTTGACTGGTTCTTGACGGGTTTGGACGGTTTTTTCTGGGGGGTTTTAGGGTTTCTCTTTTGGGTTTGGACTGGTTGTCTAAAGGGGTTGACTGGTTGTCTGACGGGTTTGAGGTTTTTGACTGGTTTATGGTTTTGGGGGGTTTTGGAGGGTTTTCTTAAAGGGTTTGGGACTGGTTTTCTGACGGGTTTTGACGGGTTTGCTGACGGTTTTGATTTGGTTTTTGATGGTTGACTGGTTCTCTGAGGGTTTTACTGGTTCTCTGACTGGTTCTTTTTCGGGTTTGGAGGGTTTTGAGATGGTTTCTGACTGGTTGACGGGTTTTTCGACGGGTTTAAATGGTTTTTCGGGATGGTTTACGGGTTTTTGGGACGGGTTTGGGACTGGTTGCCTGACGGGTTTTACTGGTTTCTGACGGTTTGACTGGTTTTTGACTGGTTGACTGGTTCTCGGGATTGGTTTTTTACTGGTTTTTGGGACTGGTTCTCGTCGGGTTTGGGACGGGGTTGTCTGATGGGATGGTTCTTAAAGGGTTTGATGGTTCTTGACTGGTTGACGGTTTGTCTGATGGTTAAACTGGTTGTCTAAAGGGTTTTTACTGGTTTCTGACTGGTTGACTGGTTCTCGGGACGGGTTTTGACGGGTTTTCTCTGATGGTTGACTGGTTTTTTGACTGGTTGAACGGGTTTCTTGACGGGGTTCCCGGGTTGGTGGGACTGGTTGGGGGGTTGTCTGACGGGTTTTTGACGGGTTTTGTCCTGACTGGTTTATGGTTCTCTAAAGGGTTTGACGGGTTTCTCTGAGGGTTTGACTGGTTCTTGACGGGGTTGACTGGTTGTTGACGGGGGTTTTTTTTTCGACTGGTTGTCTTTTTGTCTGTTTTTTGCTGTTTTTGTATTTTTATTTTTCTTTATACTAAAGGGCCAAGGGAATCAACCCGTTGTAGTAGCCTTTGTTATCTCGTATAAAACCCAATTCTGGGGAAAAATTAAGGACCTTACAGTGATTTTTTTTAAAAGAAAATGGCCAAAAAGGGAAACTAAAATATTTCTTAGAAAAAAGAAATTTTCTCATGAAAGATTTTTTGCGACTGTCGGGGAGGGGCCCTGAGTGGGGGGCCCCAAATTTGGGGGGAGCCAAATTTGGGAGGGTTTGGGGAGTGGCCTGAGTGGGGGGGCCCCAAAATTGGAGGGAACCCTTAATTTGGGGGGTTTAGGGGAAGTGGGCCTGGTGAGGGGCCCAATTGGAGGGCCTAATGGGGGGGATATTTTTAACTTGAAAACTAGCTGTGATAGGAGAGAGGGGGGCAAACTCTTTTTTTTTTATTTGAGGGCGATCCAAAAAACCCACCCATGCAAATGAGGGGAAAATTTTATTTGGGCCCTTTTTAAAACAGCCTCCCCCTAAAAAACCCCATAACATATTTAGCAAAATTTATTGGGGTTTTAGCAAAAAATGCTTGTTTTCCTACCCCAAACAGTGCAGTAATATCTAACAATCCACACCAATACACATCAAAGAAGGAAAATTAAAAAAATATAAAAATTTTAGAAATTAGAAATAAGAAATATGGGAAATATGGGGACAAAAAAATTTGTGGAAAGGGGGGGGAGGGATAAACCTAACCCCGGTAAGAAAATTAAAAGTGGTTTTGGGGTTTCCCCCTGGGGTTTAAAGGGGGGAGGTGATTGAATTAAAAACCAGCCTCTCAAAGCACTTTATGATGATGAGTGCTAGGGGGGCAAATAGTCTTTTAGTTCAGTTACCTTTGCTTTCTTGGGTACAGGACAAAGGTGGCCTCTTTTAAGCATTGGGAACAGCAGAAATTTGGGTAGGGAGAGATTTAAATGTCCGTAAACACTCCAGCAGCTGGGTTTTGCGCATGCTCTGAGGACGCGGCAGGGATTTCCTTTTGGGCCGGCAGCCCTTCAGGGGTTAACACGCTTAAATTTTCTTAAACACGTCAGCCAAAAAAGGGGAAGGAGAGCCCCCAGTCCCTTTGGGTGGGCCCGTCAGTGGGACCGTGTTATCCTCAAAGCGGGGGGGAAGGGGGGGAAAAAGGTGTTTTTTTTGTTGTTGGGAGCAAGACGCGGGTTTTTCTGTGACGTGGCTGGTTTTCCCTTTTTGGGGCCGTGATTTTCTTTTAAAACCCTGCCCCATACGCTCGTGTCTAGCCGTTTAAATTTGGGCTCTTTTTCTTTTGTACTGTACTGACGTTTTGCCGTTGATTGCCTTTTTCGGAGGGAAAACTACACTGTTGTTTTTCATTTTTCCAAATCATTTGGGTGGAAAAAGGAAAAAAAAAGACGCCCTTTAATTGGTTTTTTTGTTTTATCAAAAAAAAATATGAAAAATTATTGCAAAAAAGGGGGAGAGGGGAAAACCTAGGCGATATGGGAAAGAAAATACCCATTGATAAAAAATTCCCTTGTCTAGCAAATAAGAACGTGTTTGAGGAGAGATAGAGGGGCTACAGGCAATAACACAATAACATGAACTTTATACAGATTGCATTTAATCAAAAATCTAAACCCGATGATTTAAGACCTCCCTTTAAAAAAGGATTAAACGAAGGAATTCTACCGCCCGACAGATCGGGAAGGGGGGAGAGTTTGTCAGTCCTCAGTTGTTCTGAAAAAGGAAAAAACCCCAAAGAAAAAAAAGAGGGTGGCCCACAGAGGTGTAACAATGTAGAGGTTTTGGGCCCCCAGAGGTGTTTTTTTTTAACACTGGAGAGGTTGGCCCCCCAGAGGGTTTTAAAACTGTAGGGGTGGCCCCCCGAGGTTTTTTAAAACTGGGAGAGGCGGCCCACGAGGTTTAAAAACGTTTTAGGGGGCCCACAGAGTTTTAAAAACTTTAGAGGGGCCCCTAGAGGGTTTTAACCCCCCGTAGAGCCCGGACCACCCGGGTTTTAACCCCTTTTGAGGTGGGCCCACAGGGTTTTTAAAACTTTTAGAGGCTGGCCCACAGGGGTTTAACCCCCTGTAGAGGATGGCCAAAAAGGTTTTTTAAAACTTTTTAGAGGCTGGCCCACAGAGGTTTTTTAACCCCGTAGAGGCTGGCCCACAGGGTTTTTCACGGAGAGGCTGGGCCCCCAGAGGTTTAAAAGTAGAGGATGGCCCACAGAGGTTTAAACCCCTTTTAGGGCTGGGGCCCCCAGGGGTTTTTAAAACTGTAGGGGGGCTGGCCCACAGAGGGGTTTTAAAATGTAGAGGTGGCCCCCAGGGGGGTTTTTAACCTGTAGAGGAAAGGGGCCCCCAAAAAGGTTTAACAAGTAGAGGTGGGGCCCCCAAAAGGGTTTTAAAACCCGTAGAGGCGGGGCCCCCAGAGGTTTTTCCCCTGTTTTAGGCTGGCCCCCCAAAAGGTTTTAACACTGTTTGAGATGGCCCAAAGAGGGTTTAAAAATGTTTGAGATGGCCCCCCCCGAGATTTTAAAAAGTTAGAGGCTGGCCCACAGGAAGATTTTAAAACCCCTAGGGGGGTGGGCCCCCAGAGATTTTTAAAACGGGGGGTTTAAAAAGGCTGGCCCCCCAGAGGTTTTTTAAAAATGTAGGGCTGGCACACAGAGGTTTTAAAAACTGTAGAGGCTTTGGCCCCCAGGATTTCACCCCTTTTAAAAGGCGGCCCCAGAGGTTTAACAGGGTGGGCCCTTGGATAGGTGGGGCTTGGTTCCCTTTAAAAGGGTGTTTTTTCAAGTCCGGGGGGAGTGGGGGCCAGGTAAACATTTGGTTTTTAGGGGACAGTCAGTGGGAAAAAACTTTTCGGTTTTTCCTGCTTATGGTAGCAGGGGGGGAGGTATTTTTAGGTAGGGAAGGGGGGAGATAAAAAATTGGCATTGGGGGGGGGGGAAAAAGAATAAGCTTTTTCTATCACTCCCTTGAGTGCTGTGGCCACCCTTAAAGATATTTTCTGGGTGTATTGCAACATATGGTTTGACTGGTTTAAATTCTTCTGATGTGATCCTTTTTAATGGAAGGTATGCCAAAGAAACAGTTATCCTGGAGGGAAACAATACAGTTTTTTCTATTCTATTAGGAGTACAATTCTGTGGCTTGTGTTGTCCAGTGAGGGGGGTCTCAGAATGGCGATAGGAGTCCCTGGGATTGGGGTTTTCAATGATCTGTCAGCTGGATGTCGAGGCTACGGTTAGGATCTGGGGTGGGTGTGCTGTGGTTTCTCTGCGGGGTGGCCAGTTCTCTAGGGTTGGTTCGTCTGTAAGTCATCTTTCTCCTTACTACTTCAGTTTCTCATTTTCCTCGCCCCTCCTGCGGGGATGCCAGTCCTAAGGGGTGTTACTCTGTCACACGTCATCTATCCTCTCACCTCCCTCCTACTAACAGCCGTATCCTCCTCCACCGCCTCTACCTCCTCCCTCCTCCTCCTCCTCCCTATCTCCATCCTCCTCTCCTCCTCTCTCTCCTCTCATCCTCCCTACTCCCCTCCTCCTCCTCCTCCTCCCTCCTCACTCCTCCTCCTCCTCTCTCATCCTCCTCACCTCTCCTCTCCCCCCCCCCCCCACCCCCCCCACCCCCCCCCCCCCTCCTCTCCCTCCCCTATCCTCCCCCTCCCTCATACCTCCCTCCCCCTCCCCTCTTCCTCATCTCTCCTGTCCTCCTCCTCCCTACTCCTCCTCTCTCCTCCCCCTCCTCCCCTCTCTCCCCTCTCCTTCCTCCTCCTCCACCTCTCCTCCTCCTGGCTCCTCTCCTTCGACTCTCCTCCTGCCGTTGGTCAGTCCTCCTCGCATCTGTCCTCGCTCTCCTGAGTGTGTTTGTCTGGCTTTCTTGGGTCTGTTTTTGTGTGCGGTTGTTGAGGTCTTGCGGTGCATGTGTCTCTTGCCTCCTGTTGGGGTCTGTGATGGGGACTGTCTGTGCTGGATGTTGTTGACCTGATGTTGTCTGGGTTGGGTTGAGGTGGTTTGTTTGGGGGTGTTGTTGGTGGACTGTTTCTGGGGTCTGGTTGAGTGTGGTGTTGTTGTGGCTGGACTGTTGTTCTGGGCTGTTGTCGGGTTGGTGAGGGGGTGTTGTTGGGACTGTTCTCTGGGTCTGGTTGAGGGGGTGTTGTTGTGCTGGACGTTCTGGGTCGGGGGGGGGGGTTTTTGTGGGTGTTGGGGGTTGGGGGGGGGTTGAAGAAGAAAAAAGAAGGAAGAAGAAGAAGGAAGAAGAAGAAGAAGCAAGAAAAGAAAAGAAGAAGAAAAGTTAAAAACAGAAGAAAGAAAAGAAGAAAAAGAAAAAAGAAGAAAAAGAAGAAAAGAAAAAGAAAAAAAGACGGAAGAAGAAGAAGAAGACAAGAAAAGAAAAGAGAAAAAGAAGGAAAGAAAAGAAAAATAAAGAGAAGAAAGAAAAAACGAACTAGAAAAAAGAAGATAGACACTAGAATCTGCACTATCCACAGAAAAGATAAGAAACTAAGACTAGAAGCACCATACCGAAGCTAAGACTACTCAGTCGCACAACTGAATATCCTCCTCCTCACTCATCCTCCTACTCATAATCCTCATCCCCACTCTCTCTCATCTTCTCCTGTTGAAGTCTCAACCCAGTCCAGAGTGCAGGTATGTCTCTCCACCTCCAGCTCTCTGGGTCTGGTTGAGTGGGTGTGTGTGGTGCTGGGAAACCTGTTCTCTGGGTCTGGTTGAGGGGGGGGTGTTGTGGGGACTGTGGCGGGTCTGGTTGAGTGGGTGTTGTTGTGCTGGACTGTTCTCTGGGTCTGGTTTGAGGGGGTGTTGTTTGTGCTGGACTGTTGTCTGGGTCTGGTTGAGGGGGTGTTGTTGTGCTGGACTGTTCTCTGGGTCTGGTTGAGGGGTGTTGTTGTGCTGGACTGTTCTCTGGGTCTGGTTGAGGGGGTGTTGTTGTGCTGGACTGTTGTCTGGGTCTGGTTGAGGGGGTGTTGTTGTGCTGGACTGTTGTCTGGGTCTGGTTGAGGGGGTGTTGTTGTGCTGGACTGTTGTCTGTGTCTGGTTGAGGGGGTGTTGTTGTGCTGGACTGTTGTCTGGGTCTGGTTGAGGGGGTGTTGTTGTGCTGGCCATCTCTCATTGTTGTTAGTTGATAGGTCAAATATATTGTTCAGGCTTCCTACTGCTAAGTTTACACCTTCACTATTGCAAGAAAATATTTTGTCTAGGAGGGATTGGATTTATTTCCATCTATAGCATTTCTTAATAGTATGCAGTTTGTTCAGCTTCGATGCCTCATGGTTGATTATTGGTCCGTTAAAGTAGATTTTGCTGTGATCTGATAGGGGTGTCAGTGGGCTGACTGTGAACGCTCTGGGTGACTCTGTCTTCATTAAAGTATGGGGATTCTAGTGGGGGGATATAGGTAGTACACAGGAGGACATTTTTCTCTGTTGAGATCATTTCCTTTCTCTCTCTCTCTCTTCTCTCTCTCTCTCTCTTTCTCTCTCTCTCTCTCTCTCTCTCTCTTTATTGTACATGGGTCTGGATTGTTGTTGTAAATATTCTATATTCTATATTCTATATTCTGTATTCTGTATTCTATATTCTATATTCTGTATTCTGTATTCTTTATTCTGTATTATATATTCTGTATTCTGTATTCTGTATTCTATATTCTGTATTCTGTATTCTGCATTCTGCATTCTGCATTCTGTATTCTGTATTCTATATTCTATATTCTGCATTCTGTATTCTGTATTCTGTATTCTATATTCTATATTCTGCATTCTGCATTCTGTATTCTGTATTCTATATTCTGTATTCTATATTCTGTATTCTGTATTCTATATTCTGCATTCTGCATTCTGCATTCTGTATTCTGTATTCTATATTCTATATTCTGTATTCTGTATTCTGTATTCTGTATTCTACATTCTACATTCTGTATTCTGTATTCTATATTCTGTATTCTGTATTCTGTATTCTGTATTCTGTATTCTATATTCTATATTCTATATTCTGTATTCTGTATTCTACATTCTGTATTCTGTATTCTATATTCTATATTCTATATTCTGCATTCTGCATTCTGCATTCTGTATTCTGTATTCTATATTCTATATTCTATATTCTATATTCTGCATTCTGCATTCTGCATTCTGTATTCTGTATTCTGTATTCTGTATTCTGTATTCTATATTCTGTATTCTGTATTCTGCATTCTGCATTCTGCATTCTGCATTCTGCATTCTGTATTCTATATTCTGCATTCTGTATTCTGTATTCTGTATTCTATATTCTATATTCTGTATTCTATATTCTGTATTCTGTATTCTGTATTCTGTATTCTGCATTCTGCATTCTGTATGCTGTATTCTGTATTCTGTATTCTATATTCTGTATTCTATATTCTGTATTCTATATTCTATATAATGTATTCTGTATTCTACATTAAATATTCTGCATTTGGTATTCTATATTCTGTATTCTATATTCTATATTCTGTATTCTGTATTCTATATTCTGTATTCTGTATTCTATATTCTATATTCTATATTCTATATTCTGTATTCTATATTCTGCATTCTGCATTCTGCATTCTGCATTCTGTATTCTGTATTCTATATTCTATATTCTGTATTCTGTATTCTGTATTCTATATTCTGTATTCTATATTCTATATTCTGTATTCTGTATTCTTTATTCTGTATTATATATTCTGTATTCTGTATTCTGTATTCTATATTCTGTATTCTGTATTCTGCATTCTGTATTCTGTATTCTGCATTCTGCATTCTGCATTCTGCATTCTGTATTCTATATTCTGCATTCTGTATTCTGTATTCTATATTCTATATTCTGTATTCTATATTCTATATTCTGTATTCTGTATTCTGTATTCTGTATTCTGCATTCTGTATTCTGTATGCTGTATTCTGTATTCTGTATTCTATATTCTGTATTCTATATTCTGTATTCTATATTCTATATAATGTATTCTGTATTCTACATTAAATATTCTGCATTTTGTATTCTATATTCTGTATTCCATATTATATACTCCGTATTCTATATTCTATCTTCTGTATTATTTATTCTGTATATTCTGTCATCTGTATTCTGATCCCTTGACTTTTTCCATTTTGTTAGGTTACAGCCTTATTCTAAAATTGATTAAATATATTTATCTACACACAATACCCCATGATGACGAAGCAAAAACTGTTTTTGTTGAAGCACCTTTGGCAGCGATTACAGCCTTGAGTCTTCTTGGGTATGACGCTACAAGCTTCACACACCTGTATTTGGAGAGTTTCTCCCATTCTTCTCTGCAGATCCTCTCAAGCTCTGCCAGGTTGGATGGGGAGCGTTGCTGCACAGCTATTTTCAGGTCTCTTCAGAGATGTTTGATCGGGTTCAAGTCAGGGCTCTGGCTGGACCACTCAAGGACATTCAGAGACTTGTCCTGAAGCCACTCCAGCATTGTCTTGGCTGTGTGGTAAGGGTCATTGTCCTGTTGGAAGGTGAACCTTCACCCCAGTCTGAGGTCCTGAGCTTTCTGGAGCAGGTTTTCATCAAGGATCGCTCTGTACTTTGCTCCGTTCATCTTTGCCTCGATCCCGACTAGTCTCCCAGTCCCTGCTGCTGAAAAACATCCCCACAGCATGATATTGCGACCACCATGCTTCAACGTAGGGATGGTGCCAGGTTTCCTCCAGACACGACACTTGGCATTCAGGACAAATAGTTCAATCTTGGTTTCATCAGACCAGAGAATCTTGTTTGTCATGGTCTGAGAGTCTTTAGGTGCCTTTTGGCAAACTCCAAGCGGGCTGTCATGTGCCTTTTACTGAGGAGTGGCTTCCATCTGGCCAACCTACCATAAAGGCCTGATTGGTGGAGTGCTGCAGAGATGGTTGTCCTTCTGGAAGTTTCTCCCATCTCCACAGAGGAACTCTGTCAGAGTCACCATCGGGTTCTTGGTCACCTCCCTGACCAAGGCCCTTCTTCCCCGATTGCTCAGTTTGGCCGGGCGGCCAGCTCTAGGAAGAGTCTTGGTGATTCCAAACTTCTTCCATTTAAGAATGATGGAGGCCACTGTGTTCTTGGGGACCTTCAATGCTGCAGACATTTTTTGGTACCCTTCCCCAGATCTGTGCCTCAACACAATCCTGTCCCGGCGCTCTAGGGACAATTCCTTCGACCTCATGGCTTGGTTTTTGCTATGACATGCACTGTCAACTGTGGGACCTTATATAGACAGGTGTGTGCCTTTCCAAATCATGTCCAATCAATTGAATTTACCACAGTTGGACTCCAATCAAGTTGTAGAAACATCTCAAGGATGATCAATGGAAACAGGATGCACCTGAGCTCATTTTCGAGTCTCATAGCAAAGGGTGTGAATACTTATGTAAATAAGGTATTTCTGTTTTTTAATATATTTCTAAAAAATTCTAAAAACCTGTTTTCGCTTTGTCATTATGGGGTATTGTGTGTAGATAGCTGTGTAAAATGTAATGTAATGTAACAAAATGTGGACAAAGTCAAGGGGTCTGACTTTCCGAAGGCACTGGATATCTGCATCTATCGTTTTCAAATATATTTTCCTTGATTATTTTCCCATAACTGGAGTAAACTAGTGAACAACAACACTTAGGCTTCTACTTCCAGCTTATACATACTATATACATGTTATGGACACAATCTATTTGACAATAGTTATATTTGTCTTTTGTTTGTTTTTAGTCCTGTCCGTCCTCTACCTTCAACCTCTCCCATCTGTTTCTGATGTCCATCCAGTTTGATTTCTATTTGCCATATATTTTAACTGTGCTGTTTCACAAAAGTTCTCAACCTATATCCATTTTACGGACGTATATTTTACATCTTGTTGTTATTAGTCGCACCCTTCAGATCCATTCAACTCCGCCCATCTATCTCTGAACACCATCCATATTGGATTTCTTTTTGCCATACATTCTTTTAACTGTGCTGTGATACTTCACAAAAGTTCTGAACCTTTCTATTCTCATAGTTTCTACAGATTGTAAATTAAAATAAAAATGTTTGCTAAAAGTATTATTATATTATTGATCGATTGACTATGACTTTTCAAATCACCCAGTAGTGCTATCTGCAGAGCTAGCACCAGGTAAATGTTACACTTCTTCAACCATTCCTGAACCGGCGACCAAAAACAAGCTACATATGGACAGTACCAAAATAAATGATCTAATGACTCTGTCTCTTCGCAGCAAAATCTGCAGAGCTGGGAAGGTTGTATCCCCCATATCAATTTTATATATCATTCTATTGGTTGCAAGAATTTTGTATAATAATTTTAATTAAAACATTCTAAGTGTTTAATCCGGCATCGTTTTGCGTATCAGTTCATAAACCATGTGCCATGGAATCGGTACACTGAAAATCTCTTCCCAACTATTATGCAATCTATATGGGATGGCTGTCAATACTTTGGTCCTTAAATGAAACTGGTATACTTTTTTCTTTATCACAATTTTCTTTAACCAATTATGTTCTTTAATGCCGACAGACAAGTTCCTTACTTTTTCCCCTTCCACTTTCCTCTTCCATTTTTGCGGTAATGCTGCAATTATTTGGTTGTAATTTTGGGTAAAGCAGACATTTCCATATATTTTTGTTAGCCAGCAAAATCCAAGATGGCAACATGTCGTTTGTCTGTTACTAGTAGTTTTTAACCTACTAATAACTTATTCATTTATGGTGGAGCACAGACTTTACTGAACTCTGGAGGAAATGAACATTGTCGCTGACAATGTGCTCTCCCGTCCATTAGACATTGTTTCTGCGGGAACTCGCTGTTTTTCACTCGGTCCACTCGTCATGATGTGAACAGTACGAACTTGTGTCACTACCAAAGTCTAATGGTTTTAAATGACTGTTTTGTATTGTCTGGAAACTCACTTGTAGAATTGGTTTGCAGTCTCTTAAAAAATAGAAGCCGTGCTAAAGGTTAGCCTAGCTAGCCGGTTATTAAACAGAGGTGCTTAGTTATTCTTCTTCTGTTGATATCAGGCAACGTGCAACCTAACCCTGGCCCTGAAATGTCTCCAAACCCCCTCTGATTTTAAATCTAGATCTGGTCTTGGTATTTTTCATTTAAATATTGTAAGTCGCTCTGGATAAGAGCGTCTACTAAATGAATAAAATGTAAATTGGATCACTAAAAAATACAACTTTTGTCCCATGTAGCTCGGTTGGTAGAGCATGGCGTTTGCAACGCCAGGGTTGTGGATTCGATTCAGTATGGAAAGAAAATGTATGCACTCACTAACTGTAAGTCGCTCTGGATAAGAGCGTCTGCTAAATTACTAAAAATGTAAAAATTGAAATGTAAATGTACGCAGCCTGTTGTCTAAAATTGATGGGGTTAGGATTTGGGCTAAATCAACTGATGCTGTTGTAATTGTGTTTTCTGAAACCTGGCTCAGCAAGTCTGTTCTTGATAAGGGTATTTGTATAAATGGTTATAATGTGTATCGCACTGATCAAGTTAAGAAAGGTGGGTGTGTGGCTGTAAATGTAAAGACTAAATTCCTTGTAAGTGTGGAAAAGTCTGAAACTATTTGTAAACCGTTATAATTTTTTGCTTTGAATCTTGAGGTTTCAAAGGGTCTCTCTATAACTGTGATTGGCTGTTATAGACCCCCCTCTGCTCTCGGTGATGCATTTTCTTCTCTGATGCACCTTATGTCTAAACTTCTTTACAATGAAATTATCTTGATTGGTGATCTCAGCTGGTGTTGGTTAAAGCCAGTGTCAGATGATTTTAAAATGTATTGTAATTCTATGAATCTTACCCAGTTGATTAATTCACCCACCCGCCCAAATCTCAAATGTCCAGAAAAATCTACCCTGATTGATTTGATATTGACAAATGTTCCACATAAATATTCTGCAGTTGGTGTTTTCTTTAATGATTTAAGTGACCATTGTGCTGTTGTTGCAGTTAGAAATACTAAGGTTCCTAAGAAATGTTAAGTTTTAATGATCAGACTTTCTTTCATGATTTGTTTTATTTTGACTGGAGTAAGATTTAGCTTATTCCTGATGTGGAAACTGCCTTGAACTTCTTTCATGATGGTTTTTTCCAAATAGTAAACAAACATGCCCCATTCCGCAGGTTCAGAGTTAAAGGGCGGGATAATCCATGGTTTTCTTCTGAGCTGTCCTGTATTATTCACAAACGTAATCTAGCCTGGGCTAAAGCAAGGAAATCATGTTCTGATGCTGATTGGCTTATTTTTAGGCAGCTACGAAACAAGTGTCCTTCTCTTCTCAGGAAGGCCAAGTCTGAATATTTTATGTCTGTTATCACTGATAACCTGAATGACCCTAGAAAGTTTTGGCCTAGCAATGCAAATATCACGGTACAGCTATATGGACACTCAATCATTAAGGTATTTTTATTGGTAAATTTACAAACATATATAATGATATATAGACTTGAAACTTGTATCCCATTATGGTGTATGGTGAAATAAGTATAGCCAGTTATAATTGTAATGGCTTAGCTGATAATAACAAAAGAAGAACAATATTTACATGGCTCCAAGAGAAGGAATATAATATCTATTGTTTACAGGAAACTCATTCAACAATTCTAGATGAAGTTGCGTGGAAAAAGGAATGGGGGGACGAAATATACTTCTCCCATGGGCAAAGAAATTCAAAAGGGGTGATGATATTAATTAATAGTAATTTCGATCCGAATGTGTAAATTGTCCAAATAGATACACAAGGTAGATGGATTATTTTAAATATGTTATTGGACCATAAACAGATATGGCTCATTAACCTTTACGGACCAAATAATGATGATCCACACTTCTTTGACAATATATATAATAAATGATCAACCCTGCAAGCAATACAAGACTCTATTATTATGGTGGGAGATTATAATACTGTTTTAAATAGCTCAATGGACCGTAAAGGAAATCACACCACAAACAATCACCCACATGCTCTTAAGGAAATCGTGAATGTCATGGATACATTAGAACTAGTAGATATATGGAGGCTTAAATATCCTGATCTAGTGAGATATACATGGCGGAGACTCAATCAAGCTAGTCGTCTTGACTTCTTTCTTATCTCATTCTCGTTGGCACCAAAAGTTTAAAAAAGTGTTGATAGGGGACAGAATGCGGTCGGACCATCATATAATTGGCATATACATTACTCTTACTGAATTTCCACGTGGGCAAGGACATTGGAAATTTAATCAAAGCCTATTGGATGATAATTTATTTTTAACTACGACAAAGGAATATATAACTGACTTTTTCCGACATAACATACAGTGGGGAAAAAAAGTATTTAGTCAGCCACCAATTGTGCAAGTTCTCCCACTTAAAAAGATGAGAGAGGCCTGTAATTTTCATCATAGGTACTCGTCAACTATGACAGACAAATTGAGAATGTTTTTCTCCAGAAAATCACATTGTAGGATTTTTAATGAATTTATTTGCAAATTATGGTGGAAAATAAGTATTTGGTCACCTACAAACAAGCAAAATGTCTGGCTCTCACAGACCTGTAACTTCTTCTTTAAGAGGCTCCTCTGTCCTCCACTCGTTACCTGTATTAATGGCACCTGTTTGAACTTGTTATCAGTATAAAAGACACCTGTCCACAACCTCAAACAGTCACACTACAAACTCCACTATGGCCAAGACCAAAGAGCTCTCAAAGGACACCAGAAACAAAATTGTAGACCTGCACCAGGCTGGGAAGACTGAATCTGCAATAGGTAAGCAGCTTGGTTTGAAGAAATCAACTGTGGGAGCAATTATTAGGAAATGGAAGACATACAAGACCACTGATAATCTCCCTCGATCTGGGGCTCCACGCAAGATCTCACCCCGTGTGGTCAAAATGATCACAAGAACGGTGAGCAAAAATCCCAGAACCACACGGGGGGACCTAGTGAATGACCAGCAGAGAGCTGGGACCAAAGTAACAAAGCCTACCATCAGTAACACACTACGCCGCCAGGGACTCAAATCCTGCAGTGCCAGACGTGTCCCCCTGCTTAAGCCAGTACATGTCCAGGCCCATCTGAAGTTTGCTAGAGTGCATTTGGATGATCCAGAAGAGGATTGGGAGAATGTCATATGGTCAGATGAAACCAAAATATAACTTTTGGTAAAAACTCAACTCGTCGTGTTTGGAGGACAAAGAATGCTGAGTTGCATCCAAAGAACACCATACCTACTGTGAAGCATGGGGGTGGAAACATCATGCTTTGGGGCTGTTTTTCTGCAAAGGGACCAGGACGACTGATCCGTGTAAAGGAAAGAATGAATGGGGCCATGTATCGTGAGATTTTGAGTGAAAACCTCCTTCCATCAGCAAGGGCATTGAAGATGAAACGTGGCTGGGTCTTTCAGCATGACAATGATCCCAAACACACCGCCCGGGCAACGAAGGAGTGGCTTCGTAAGAAGCATTTCAAGGTCCTGGAGTGGCCTAGCCAGCTCCAGATCTCAACCCCATAGAAAATATTTGGAGGGAGTTGAAAGTCCGTGTTGCCCAGCGACAGCCCCAAAACATCACTGCTCTAGAGGAGATCTGCATGGAGGAATGGGCCAAAATACCAGCAACAGTGTTTGAAAACCTTGTGAAGACTTACAGAAATCGTTTGACTTGTGTCATTGCCAACAAAGGGTATATAACAAAGTATTGAGAAACTTTTGTTATTGACCAAATACTTATTTTCCACCATAATTTGCAAATAAATTCATTAAAAATCCTACAATGTGATTTTCTGGAAAAAAAATTCTTCTCATTTTGTCTGTCATAGTTGACGTGTACCTATGATGAAAATTACAGGCCTCTCTCATCTTTTTAAGTGGGATAACTTGCACAATTGGTGGCTGACTAAATACTTTTTTTCCCCACTGTAGGTACAGCAATTCCCCTTATTGTATGGGACACCTTTAAATGTGCCTTTAGAGGCCATGCAATTCAGTACTCATCTCGAAAACAAAAGCAATTTTGGTCAAAAGAGTTTATACTAACAAAGGAAATAGAAAGTCTAACAGAACAGATAGATGGCAATAAAAACTGTAACATAGAGGCTCAGAATAAATTAGAGGAAAAACAAAAAGAAATGGAGGAACTTATTCAAGAAAGATCAAGTGTAATATATTATAAAAAATAAAGCAAACTGGATGGAATATGGGGAAAAATTCACCAAATTATTGTTTAATCTTCAACATAGGAATGCTACCAAAAAGAATTTAATGAAACTGGTTACAATTGACGGAGTCACCCATGATTCACCAAATTATATATTTTGAAGGAGGAAACAAAGTACTTTAAGCATATGTTTTCGTTTCAGTCGCCTCCATCTCCTCTAACTGAAGCTAATTGTAGAGATTTTTTTCTATTGATAATGTAAAATTAACAGCCATACAGAAATACTCTTGTGAAGGTGAAATTACAGAAGAGGAACTTCTGGATGCAATTAAAGACTTTAAGTCTGGGAAAACTCCAGGGTTGGATGGCATACCAGTTGAGGTATACCAAACCTTTTCTGATCTACTAAGAGGACCGTTGTTAGCATGTTTGAACCACTCCTATGTAAATGGTTGATTATCTGACAATCAAGAAGAAGGTCTGATTTTATTATTACTGAAACAGGATACAAGTGGAAAATATAAAGATCCAGTCCATTTACAAAATTGGAGGCCCCTTACACTTCAGTGTTGTGATGCAAAAATTCTAGCAAAATGTATAGTGCATAGAATTAAAAAGGTATTGTCAGATATTATTCATTCTAATCAGACAGGTTTTTTCTATGGAAGATACATTGGAGATAATATAAGGCAAGTATTGGAAACAATAGAACACTATGGAAAATCTGGGAAACCCAGGCCTGCTATTCATAGCAGACTTCGAAAAGGCATTTGATAAAGTAAGACTGGGGTTTATATATAAATGCCTGGAGCATTTCAATTTTGGAGAATCTCTTATAAAATGGGTCAAAATCATGTATAGTAACCCTAGGTGTAAAATAGTAAATAATGGCTATTTCTCAGAAAGTTTTAAATTGTCAAGAGGAGTGAAACAAGGTTGTCCACTATCAGCATATCTATTTATTGTGGCCATCGAGATGTTAGTTGTTAAAATCAGATCCAACAATAATATCAGGGGATTAGAAATCCAGGGCTTAAAAACAAAGGTGTCATTGTACGCTGATGATTCATGTTTTCGTTTAAATCCACAACTAGAATCCCTCCACAGCCTCATAGAGGATCTAGATACATTTTCTAATACTTTGGATTACAACCAAATTATGACAAATGTACTATATTACGTATTGGATCACTAAAAAATACAATTTTTACATTACCATGTAGTTTACCAATAAAATGGTCTGATGGTGATGTGGATATACTCGGAATACATATTACAAAGGAAATAAATGATCTCACTTCAATACGTTTTAATAGAAAGTTAGCAAAAATAGATAAGATCTTGCTACCATGGAAAGGTAAATACCTGTCAATTTGTGGAAAAATCACCCTGATTAACTCTTTAGTATTATCCCAGTTTACCTATTTGCTTATGGTCTTGCCTACGCCTAGCGAACAGTTTTTAAAATTATATGAGAAAAAAATATTCTATTTTATTTGGAACGGCAAGCCAGACAAAATTAAACAGGCCTATTTATATAATGAATATGAATTCGGAGGACAGAAATTATTAAATATTAAAGCATTAGACCTATCACTAAAAGATTCAGTCATACAAAAGTTATACTTAAATCCGAACTGGTTCAACTCTTTAAAATAATTATAGGCCAATCTCAAAGCTGTCACCCCTGGCAAAAATACTTGAAACCCTTGTTAGCGAACATCTAAAATAGTTTTTATATACTAACTCTATTTTATAAATATACCAATCAGGCTTCAGGAAGAAGCATAGCACAATTACAGCAGTCATGAAGGTTTTAAATGATATCACTGAAGCCCTTGACAAAAAACAGCACTGTGTCTCACTTTTTATTGATCTCTCTAAGGCTTTTGATACAGTTGATCATGCTATCCTGAGGCAGAGATTGTCGAGCGTAGGTCTTTCGGAGCAGTAGCATGGTTTGGTAACTATCCGTCTGATAGAAGTCAGTGCACTCAATTTGATGGGCTCATGTCTGTTAAATTGTCTGTATGTAATGGTGTGCCCCAGGGCTCTGTACTTGGTCTCCTCTTATTCACAATTTATATAAATAATTTAGACAAAAATGTGCAAAATGCGCAACTTCGCTTTTATGCTGATGATACTGTTATTTATTGTTGTGCCTCGTCTCACAACAGCTTTCCAGAACTTGCAAAGTGCTTTTTATACTGTTCAGCATACCTTGTGTCAATTGAAGCTTATCCTCAATGCTGACAAAACTAAACTAATGGTATTTTCTAAAGCAAGAAACAGACCACTGAACCTTTCACCTATTTCTACCTGTCAGGGCAATGAGATTGAGGTTGTAACCTCATATAAATAAATTGGAAAAAATTGGGATTTTATTTTAGGAATAAGGCCTGTTTTTCTTTTGAAGCCAGAGGGAGGCTAGTATCAGCTACATTCATGCCTATACTAGACTATGGCGATATTATAGGGCTTTTATGTACTCTGCACCATCGGCTTGGAACGCATTACAACATACTTTTAGACTGGAAGAACTTGTCCCGATTGGTGTTTTTAAATCATTGATGAAGAATTTTGAAGATGATTCCTTGACCTGTCAATGTTTTAAAATGGCTGTTTTATCATTTTGTTATGCTCATGTGATTTCTATGGATGTTTACTGGATTACTTGTAGTTTTTCATGTTGTCTGTCTGTAATTGTGTAATGACTTGATGCTGCCTATCTTGGCCATGACACTCTTGAAAAAGAGATTTCAAAACTCAATGATCCTGGTTAAATAAAGGTTAAATAAAAATATATACATATAGCAAATTCACCAGTTTATGATATAATTTACAAAGATTTATTATCCATTTTTAAACATTATATGGAAAAATAATGTTTTTTTATTAATTAGTATAGTTCAGTTTAACCACAATATTTGTTGTATTATTTGTTCTGTCTTTTCTGGTGGATTAAATTGAAATTGCAACCAACTTTCTATGGCTTGTTTTAAAAATAGCGATATTTTGGAGATTATTTCATTTTCAAATAACCGAAAGTTAGAGGCTGTAATCAGAATAAAGGGAAAACGGCCATTCTTGAACATGGGGTGAGACCTTCTTACTAATTTGCTAGAGAACCAGTTCGGATTTAAGTATAACTTTTGTATGACTGACACCTTTAGTGAGAGGTCTAATGCTTAAAAATTTAATAATTTCTGTCCTCTGAATTCATATTCAGTATATAAATAGGCCCTTTAATTTTGTCTGGCTTGCCATTCCAAATAAAATGGAATATTTTTTGATCATATAATTTAAATAACAGGTCTCTAGGTGTAGGCAAGACCATAAGCAAATAGGCAAACTGGGATAATACTAAAGAGTTAATCAGGGGGATTTTTCCGCAAATAGACAGGTATTTTCCTTTCCATGGTAGCAATTTCTTATTTATTTTTGCTAACTTCTATTAAAATGTATTGGAGTGAGATCATGTATTTATTTTGGGATATGTATACAGAGAATATCCACATCACCATCAGACCATTTTATTGGTAAACTACACGGTAATGTAAAAGTTGTATTTTTTTGTGAGCCAATACATAATATTGTATTGCCTGGGCGGCAGGTAGCTTAGTGGTTAAGAGCGTTGCGCCAGTAACCGAAAGGTCGCTGGTTCTATTCCCCGAGCCGACTAGGTGAAAAATCTGTCGATGTGCCCTTGAGCAAGGCACTTAACCCTAATTGCTCATGTAAGTCGCTCTGGATAAGAGCGTCTGCTAAATGACTAAAATGTAAATATAATAGTACACTTATCATAATTAGGTTGTAATCCAGAGAGGTTAGAAAAAGTATCTAGATCCTCTATGAGGCTGTGGAGGGATCCAAATTGTGGATTTAAAAGAAAACATGAATCATCAGCGTACAATCACCTTTTGCTTTTAAGCCCTGGATTTCTAACCCCTTGATATTATTGTTGGATCTAATTTTAACAGCTAACATTTAGATTGTCAATAATAAATAGATATGCTGATAGTGGACAACCTTGGTTTACTCCTCTTGACAGTTGAAAACTTTCTAAAAAATAGCCATTATTTACTATTTTACACCTAGGGTTACTATACATGATTTGAACCCATTTTATAAGAGATTCTGAAACATTGAAATATTCCAGGCATTTATATAAAAACTCCAGTCGTACTTTATCAAATGCCTTTTCAAAGTCAGCTATGAATAGCAGGCCAGGTTCCCCAGATGTTTCATAGTGTTCTATTGTTTCCAGTATTGTCTTATAAATTATTATCTCCAATGTATTGTCCATGTGAAAAACCTGTCTGATTAGAATGAATAATGTCCGACAATACCTTTTAATTCATGAT
>LR778259.1:37554330-37592502 GCA_902810595.1 Coregonus sp. 'balchen'
CTTTTTTTTGGCAATAAAAAAACCCCCCCCAAAAACTCCCGTGTTTGGGGAGGAGGAACTGCCTATGACCCCCAAGAACACCATCCCCCACCGTCAAAACATGGAGGGTGGAAACATTATGCTTTGGGGGTGTTTTTTATGCTAAGGGGACAGGACAACTTCACCGCATCAAAGGGACGATGGACGGGGCCATGTACCGTCAAATCTTGGGTGAGAACCTCCTTCCCTCAACCAGGGCATTGAAAATGGGTCGTGGATGGGTATTCCAGCATGACAATGACCCAAAACACACGGCCAAGGCAACAAAGGAGTGGGTCAAGTAGAAGCACATTAAGGTCCTGGAGTGCCTAGCCAGTCCTCCAGACCTTAATCCCATAGAAAATCTGTGGGAGGGAGCTAAAGGTTTGAGTTGCCAAAACGTCAGCCTCAAAACCTTAATGACTTTGGAGAAGATCTGCAAAGAGGAGTGGGACAAAATCCCTCCTGAGATGTGTGCAAAACCTGGTGGCGAAACTACAAAGAAACGTCTGACCTCTGTGATTGCCAACAAGGGTTTTGCCACCAAGTACTAAGTCATGTTTTGCAGAGGGGTCAAATACTTATTTCCCTCATTAAAATGCAAATCAATTTATAACATTTTTGACGTGCGTTTTTCTGGATTTTTTGTTGTTATTCTGTCTCTCACTGTTCAAATAAACCTACCATTAAAATTATAGACTGATCATGTCTTTGTCAGTGGGCAAACGTGCAAAATCAGCAGGGGATCAAATACCTCTTTCCCTCACTGTATATATTTATATATATATTTGCGAACAAAAAAACTAAAAACTACAATTCTACCCTTGAAGCTAAACCCCCTAGAAGTAGCATTTGTGGGGACTAACAAAATGTCCCCAGTTGGTCAAATATTTGTTTGTTTACTATTCTTGTGGGGACTTCTGGTCTTCAAGTATAGTTAAAAATATCCACACACACAGAACTACTCTTGAGTATGTAATGTAGCATGTGTGTGTAGTTGTCTGAGACCATGTGGTATAGTTGGCAGGATAACTCTCTCTCTGTTGTTGTTAATGTTCTCATCTGTCTCCAACACCATGGACAGACAGGATGATGTTCTCATCTGTCTCCAACACCATGGACAGACAGGATGATGTTGTCATCTGGCTCCAACACCGTGGACAGACAGGATGATGTAATCTGGCTCCAACACCCATGGACAGACAGGATGATGTTCTCATCTGTCTCCAACACCATGGACAGACAGGATGATGTTGTCATCTGGCTCCAACACCGTGGACAGACAGGATGATGTAATCTGGCTCCAACACCATGGACAGACAGGATGATGTTCTCATCTGTCTCCAACACCATGGACAGACAGGATGATGTTGTCATCTGGCTCCAACACCGTGGACAGACAGGATGATGTAATCTGGCTCCAACACCATGGACAGACAGGATGATGTTCTCATCTGTCTCCAACACCATGGACAGACAGGATGATGTTGTCATCTGGCTCCAACACCGTGGACAGACAGGATGATGTAATCTGGCTCCAACACCATGGACAGACAGGATGATGTGTGTGTCTACAGTAATCCTAATGTTCATGTCTCTCTTTCTCTGGGCAGGTTGCCAGGAGATGTGGGATATCATCGCCTGTTGGCCGTCTGCCAGGGTGGGAGAGGTCATCACCATCAAGTGTCCTAATACTTCAGCTACTTCTCCGACCATATAGTCAAACATAAAGGTAAACATTACTTCTCCCACCATGCAGTCAAACATAAAGGTAAACATTACTTCTCCCACCATATAGTCAAACATAAAGGTAAACATTACTTATCCGACCATATAGTCAAACATAAAGGTAAACATTACTTCTCCGACCATATAGTCAAACATAAAGGTAAACATTACTTCTCCCACCATGCAGTCAAACATAAAAGGTAAACATACTTCCTCCCACCATGCAGTCAAACATAAAGGTAAACATTACCTTCTCCCCACCATGCAGTCAAACATAAAGGTAAACATTACTTCTCCCACCATGCAGTCAAACATAAAGGTAAACATTACTTCTCCCACCATGCAGTCAAACATAAAGGTAAACATTACTTCTCCCACCATGCAGTCAAACATAAAGGTAAACATTACTTCTCCCACCATGCAGTCAAACATAAAGGTAAACATTTACTTCTCCAACCTGCAATTAAAAAAAGTAAAATCTCTCCGACCATATAGTCAAACATAAAGGTAAACATTACTTCTCCCACCATGCAGTCAAACATAAAGGTAAACATTACTTCTCCCACCATATAGTCAAACATAAAGGTAAACATTACTTCTCCCACCATGCAGTCAAACATAAAGGTAAACATTACTTCTCCGACCATATAGTCAACATAAGGTAAACATACTCTCCCACCATGCAGTCAAACATAAAGGTAAACATTACTTCTCCGACCATATAGTCAAACATAAAGGTAAACATTACTTCTCCCACCATGCAGTCAAACATAAAGGTCAACATTACTTCTCCGACCATATAGTCAAACATAAAGGTAAACATTACTTCTCCCACCATGCAGTCAAACATAAAGGTAAACATTACTTCTCCCACCATGCAGTGAAACATAAAGGTAAACATTACTTCTCCCACCATGCAGTCAAACATAAAGGTAAACATTACTTCTCCCACCATGCAGTCAAACATAAAGGTAAACATTACTTCTCCCACTCCACTATATAGTCAAATGTAAAGGTAAACATTACTTTTCAGACCATATAGTCAAACATAAAGGTAAACATTACTTCATAAATGTAAACATTACTTATCCGACCATACAGTTAAACATAAAGGTAAACATTACTTCATAAATGTAAACATTACTTATCTGACCATATAGTTAAACATAAAGGTAAACAAGTGGTAAATATAAATATCCAGTCCATTAAAAAAATTTGAGACCTTTACACTTCAGTGTTGTGATGCAAAAATTCTAGCAAAATGCATAGCGCATAGAATTAAAAAGGTATTGTCGGACATTATTCATTCTAATCAGACAGGTTTTTCACATGGACAATACATTGGAGATAATAATTTATAAGACAAGTACTGGAAACAATAGAACACTATGAAACATCTGGGGAACCTGGCCTGCTATTCATAGCTGACTTTGAAAAGGCATTTGATAAAGTACGACTGGAGTTTTTATATAAATGCCTGGAATATTTCAATGTTTCAGAATCTCTTATAAAATGGGTTCAAATCATGTATAGTAACCCTAGGTGTAAAATAGTAAATAATGGCTATTTCTCAGAAAGTTTTAAACTGTCAAGAGGAGTAAACCAAGGTTGTCCACTATCAGCATATCTATTTATTATTGACATCTAAATGTTAGCTGTTAAAATTAGATCCAACAATAATATCAAGGGGTTAGAAATCCAGGGCTTAAAAGCAAAAGGTGATTGTACGCTGATGATTCATGTTTTCTTTTAAATCCACAATTTGGATCCCTCCACAGCCTCATAGAGGATCTAGATACTTTTTCTAACCTCTCTGGATTACAACCTAATTATGATAAGTGTACTATATTATTTACATTTTAGTCATTTAGCAGACGCTCTTATCCAGAGCGACTTACATGAGCAATTAGGGTTAAGTGCCTTGCTCAAGGGCACATCGACAGATTTTTCACCTAGTCGGCTCGGGGAATAGAACCAGCGACCTTTCGGTTACTGGCGCAACGCTCTTAACCACTAAGCTACCTTCCACCCAGGCAATACAATATTATGTATTGGCTCACAAAAAAATACAACTTTTACATTACCGTGTAGTTTACCAATAAAATGGTCTGATGGTGATGTGGATATTCTCTGTATACATATCCCAAAATAAATAAATGATCTCACTCCAATACATTTTAATAGAAGTTAGCAAAAATAAATAAGAAATTGCTACCATGGAAAGGAAAATACCTGTCTATTTGCGGAAAAATCCCCCTGATTAACTCTTTAGTATTATCCCAGTTTGCCTATTTGCTTATGGTCTTGCCTACACCTAGAGACCTGTTATTTAAATTATATGATCAAAAAATATTCCATTTGATTTGGAATGGCAAGCCAGACAAAATTAAAAGGGCCTATTTATATACTGAATATGAATTCAGAGGACAGAAATTATTAAATTTTTAAGCATTAGACCTATCACTAAAGGTGTCAGTCATACAAAAGTTATACTTAAATCCGAACTGGTTCTCTAGCAAATTAGTAAGAAGGTCTCACCCCATGTTCAAGAATGGCCGTTTTCCCTTTATTCTGATTACAGCCTCTAACTTTCGGTTATTTGAAAATGAAATAATCTCCAAAATATCGCTATTTTTAAAACAAGCCATAGAAAGTTGGTTGCAATTTCAATTTAATCCACCAGAAAAGACAGAACAATAATACAACAAATATTGTGGTTAAACTGAACTATACTAATTAATAAAAAAACATTATTTTCCATATAATGTTTAAAAAATGGATAATAAATCTTTGTAAATTATATCATAAACTGGTGAATTTGCTATATGTATATATTTTTATTTAACCTTTATTTAACCAGGATCATTGAGTTTTGAAATCTCTTTTTCAAGAGCGTCATGGCCAAGATAGGCAGCTTCAAGTCATTACACAATTACAGACAGACAACATGAACAACTACAAGTAATCCAGTAAACATCCATAGAAATCACATGAGCATAACAAAATGATAAAACAGCCATTTTAAAACATTGACAGGTCAAGGAATCATCTTCAAAATTCTTCATCAATGATTTAAAAACACCAATCGGGACAAGTTCTTCCAGTCTAAAAGTATGTTGTAATGAGTTCCAAGCCGATGGTACAGAGTACATAAAAGCCCTATAATATCACCATAGTCTAGTATAGGCATGAATGTAGCTGATACTAGCCTCCTTCTGGCTTCAAAAGAAAAACAGGCCTTATTCCTAAAATAAAATCCCAATTTTTTCCAATTTATTTATATGAGGTTACAACCTCAATCTCATTGCCCTGACAGGTAGAAATAGGTGAAAGGTTCAGTGGTCTGTTTCTTGCTTTAGAAAATACCATTAGTTTAGTTTTGTCAGCATTGAGGATAAGCTTCAATTGACACAAGGTATGCTGAACAGTATAAAAAGCACTTTGCAAGTTCTGGAAAGCTGTTGTGAGACGAGGCACAACAATAAATAACAGTATCATCAGCATAAAAGCGAAGTTGCGCATTTTGCACATTTTTGTCTAAATTATTTATATAAATTGTGAATAAGAGGAGACCAAGTACAGAGCCCTGGGGCACACCATTACAGACAGACCATTTAACAGACATGAGCCCATCAAATTGAGTGCACTGAGTTCTATCAAACAGATAGTTACCAAACCATGCTACTGCTCCGAAAGACCTACACTCGACAATCTCTGCCTCAGGATAGCATGATCAACTGTATCAAAAGCCTTAGAGAGATCAATAAAAAGTGAGACACAGTGCTGTTTTTTGTCAAGGGCTTCAGTGATATCATTTAAAACCTTCATGGCTGCTGTAATTGTGCTATGCTTCTTCCTGAAGCCTGATTGGTATATTTATAAAATAGAGTTAGTACATAAAAACTATTTTAGATGTTCGCTAACAATGGTTTCAAGTATTTTTGCCAGGGGTGACAGCTTTGAGATTGGCCTATAATTATTTTAAAGAGTTGAACCAGTTCGGATTTAAGTATAACTTTTGTATGACTGAAGCTTTTAGTGATAGGTCTAATGCTTTAATATTTAATAATTTCTGTCCTCCGAATTCATATTCATTATACAGTGGGGGAAAAAAGTATTTAGTCAGCCACCAATTGTGCATGTTCTCCCACTTAAAAAGATGAGAGAGGCCTGTAATTTTCATCATAGGTACACGTCAACTATGACAGACAAAATGAGGAAAAAAAATCTAGAAAATCACATTGTAGGATTTTTGTATCAATTTATTTGCAAATTATGGTGGAAAATAAGTATTTGGTCAATAACAAAAGTTTCTCAATACTTGTTATATACCCTTTGTTGGCAATGACACAGGTCAAACGTTTTCTGTAAGTCTTCACAAGGTTTTCACACACTGTTGCTGATATTTTGGCCCATTCCTCCATACAGATCTCCTCTAGAGCAGTGATGTTTTGGGGCTGTCGCTGGGCAACAGGGACTTTCAACTCCCTCCAAAGATTGTCTATGGGGTTGAGATCTGGAGACTGGCTAGGCCACTCCAGGACCTTGAAATGCTTCTTACGAAGCCACTCCTTCGTTGCCCAGGCGGTGTGTTTGGGATCATTGTCATGCTGAAAGACCCAGCCACGTTTCATCTTCAATGCCCTTGCTGATGGAAGGAGGTTTTCACTTAAAATCTCACGATACATGGCCCCATTCATTCTTTCCTTTACACGGATCAGTCGTCCTGGTCCCTTTGCAGAAAAACAGCCCCAAAGCATGATGTTTCCACCCCCATGCTTCACAGTAGGTATGGTGTTCTTTGGAGGCAACTCAGCATTCTTTGTCCTCCAAACACGACGAGTTCAGTTTTTACCAAAAAGTTATATTTTGGTTTTATCTGACCATATGACATTCTCCCAATCCTCTTCTGGATCATCCAAATGCACTCTAGCAAACCTCAGACGGGCCTGGACATGTACTGGCTTAAGCAGGGGGACACGTCTGGCACTGCAGGATTTGAGTCCCTGGCGGCGTAGTGTGTTACTGATGGTAGGCTTTGTTACTTTGGTCCCAGCTCTCTGCAGGTCATTCACTAGGTCCCCCCGTGTGGTTCTGGGATCATTTTGACCCCACGGGTTGAGATCTTGCGTGGAGCCCCAGATCGAGGGAGATTATCAGTGGTCTTGTATGTCTTCCATTTCCTAATAATTGCTCCCACAGTTGATTTCTTCAAACCAAGCTGCTTACCTATTGCAGATTCAGTCTTCCCAGCCTGGTGCAGGTCTACAATTTTGTTTCTGGTGTCCTTTGACAGCTCTTTGGTCTTGGCCATAGTGGAGTTTGGAGTGTGACAGTTTGAGGTTGTCTTTTTGTTTTTCCTCTAATTTATTCTGAGCCTCTATGTTACAGTTTTTATTGCCATCTATCTGTTCTGTTAGACTTTCTATTTCCTTTGTTAGTATAAAGTCTTTTGACCTAAATTGCTTTTGTTTTCGAGATGAGTACTGAATTGCACGGCCTCTAAAGGCACATTTAAAGGTGTCCCATACAATAAGGGGATTTGCTGTACCTATGTTATGTCGGAAAAAGTCAGTTATAAATTCCTCTGTCCTAGTTAAAAACAAGTTATCATCCAATATGCTTTGATTACATTTCCAATATCCTCGCCCACGTGGAAATTCAGTAAGAGTAATGTATATGCCAATTATATGATGGTCCGACCGCATTCTGTCCCCTATCAACACTTTTTTTAAACTTTTGGTGCCAACGAGAATGAGATAAGAAAGAAGTCAAGACGACTAGCTTGATTGAGTCTCTGCCATGTATATCTCACTAAATCAGGATATTTAAGCCTCCATATATCTACTAGTTCTAATGTATCCATGACATTCACAATTTCCTTAAGAGCATGTGGGTGATTGTTTGTGGTGTGATTTCCTTTACGGTCCATTGAGCTATTTAAAACAGTATTATAATCGCCCACCATAATAATATTGTCTTGAATTGCTTGCAGGGTTGATCATTTATTATATATATTGTCAAAGAAGTGTGGATCATCATTATTTGGTCCGTAAAGGTTAATGAGCCATATCTGTTTATGGTCCAATAACATATTTAAAATAATCCATCTACCTTGCGGATCTGTTTGGACAATTTACACATTCGGATCGAAATTACTGTTAATTAATATCATCACCCCTTTTGAATTTCTTTGCCCATGGGGGAAGTATATTTCGCCCCCCCATTCCTTTTTCCACGGAACTTCATCTAGAATTGTTGAATGAGTTTCCTGTAAACAATAGATATTATATTCCTTCTCTTTGAGCCATGTAAATATTGTTCTTCTTTTGTTATTATCAGCTAAGCCATTACAATTATAACTGGCTATACTTATTTCACCATACACCATAATGAGATACAAGTTTCAAGTCTATTTATCATTATATATGTTTGTACATTTACCAATAGAAAAAAATACCATAATGATTGAGTGTCCATATAGCTGTACCATGATATTTGCATTGCTAGGCCAAAACCTTTCTAGGGTCATTCAGGTTATCAGTGATAACAGACATAAAATATTCAGACTTGGCCTTCCTGAGAAGAGAAGGACACTTGTTTCATAGCTGCCTAAAAAGAAGCCAATCAGCATCAGACATGATTTCCTTGCTTTAGCCCAGGCTAGATTACGTTTGTGAATAATAAGAAGAAGAAAACCATGGATTATCCCGCCCTTTAACTCTGAACCTGCGGAATGGGGCATGGTTGTTTACTATTTGGAAAAAAACATCATGAAAGAAGTTCAAGGCAGTTTCCACATCAGGAATAAGCTAAATCTTACTCCAGTCAAAATAAAACAAATCATGAAAGAAAGTCTGATCATTAAAACTTAACATTTCTTAGGAACCTTAGTATTTCTAACTGCAACAACAGCACAATGGTCACTTAAATCATTACAGAAAACACAAACTGCAGAATATTTATGTGGAACATTTGTCAATATCAAATCAATCAGGGTAGATTTCTCTGGACATTTGAGATTTGGGCGGGTGGGTGAATTAATCAACTGGGTAAGATTCATAGAATTACAATACATTTTAAAATCATCAGACACTGGCTTTAACCAACACCAGCTGAGCTCACCAATCAAGATAATTTCATTGTAAAGAAGTTTAGACATAAGGTGCATCAGAGAAGAAAATGCATCACCGAGAGCAGAGGTCTATAACAGCCAATCACAGTCATAGAGGGGTCTATAACAGCCAATCACAGTTATAGAGAGACCCTTTGAAACCTCAATATTCAAAGCAAGAAATTCTAACTGTTTACAAATAGTTTCAGACTTCCTTACAAGGAATTTAGTCTTTACATTTACAGCCACACACCCACCTTTCTTAACTTGATCAGTGCGATACACATTATAACCATTTATACAAATACCCTCATCAAGAACAGACTTGCTGAGCCAGGTTTCAAAAAACACAATTACAACAGCATCAGTTGATTTAGCCCAAATCCTAACCCCATCAATTTTAGACAACAGGCTGCTACATTTACATTTCAATGTTTACATTTTTAGTAATTTAGCAGACGCTCTTATCCAGAGCGACTTACAGTTAGTGAGTGCATACATTTTTTTCCCATACTGAATCGAATCCACAACCCTGGCGTTGCAAACGCCATGCTCTACCAACCGAGCTACATGGGACAAAAGTTGTATTTTTTAGTGATCCAATTTACATTTTATTCATTTAGCAGACGCTCTTATCCAGGGCGACTTACAATATTTAAATGAAAAATACCAAGACCAGATCTAGATTTAAAATCAGAGGGGGTTTGGAGACATTTCAGGGCCAGGGTTAGGTTGCACGTTGCCTGATATCAACAGAAGAAGAATAACTAAGCACCTCTGTTTAATAACCGGCTAGCTAGGCTAACCTTTAGCACGGCTTCTCTTTTTTAAGAGACTGCAAGCCAATTCTACAAGTGAGTTTCCAGACAATACAAAACAGTCATTTAAAACCATTAGACTTTGGTAGTGACACAAGTTCGTACTGTTCACATCATGACACAAATGCATCGGCACTTGGACGAGTGGACCGAGTGAAAAAAAAGAGCGAGTTCCCGCAGAAACAATGTCTAATGGACGGGAGAGCATATTGTCAGCGACAATGTTCATTTCCTCCAGAGTTCAGTAAAGTCTGTGCTCCACCATAAATGAATAAGTTATTAGTAGGTTAAAAACGACTAGTAACAGACAAACGACATGTTGCCATCTTGGATTTTGCTGGCTAACAAAAATATATGGAAATGTCTGCTCTACCCAAAATTACAACCAACTAATTGCAGCATTACCGCAAAAATGGAAGAGGAAAGTGGAAGGGGGAAAAGTAAGGAACTTGTCTGTCGGCATTAAATAACATAATTGGTTAAAGAAAATTGTGATAAAGAAAAAAGTATACCAGTTTCATTTAAGGACCAAAGTATTGACAGCCATCCCATATAGATTGCATAATAGTTGGGAAGAGATTTTCAGTGTACCGATTCCATGGCACATGGTTTATGAACTGCTACGCAAAACGATGCCGGATTAAACACTTAGAATGTTTTAATTAAAATTATTATACAAAATTCTTGCAACCAATAGAATGATATATAAAATTGATATGGGGGATACAACCTTCCCAGCTCTGCAGATTTTGCTGCGAAGAGACAGAGTCATTAGATCATTTATTTTGGTACTGTCCATATGTAGCTTGTTTTTGGTCGCCGGTTCAGGAATGGCTGAAGAATTGCAACATTTACCTGGAGCTAACTCTGCAGATAGCACTACTGGGTGATTTGAAAAGTCATAGTCAATCGATCAATAATATAATAATACTTTTAGCAAACATTTCTATTTTAATTTACAATCTGCAGAAACTATGAGAATAGAAAGGTTCAGAACTTTTGTGAAGTATCACAGCACAGTTAAAAAAATATATGGCAAATAGAAATCCAATATGGATGGGGTTAAGAGATAGATGGGCGGAGTTGAATGGATCTGAAGGGTGCGACTAATAACAACAAGATGTAAAATATACTGTGTCCGTAAAATGGATATAGGTTGAGAACTTTTGTGAAACAGCACAGTTAAAATATATGGCAAATATAAATCAAACTGGATGGACATCAGAAATAGATGGGAGGGGTTGAAGGTAGAGGAAGGACAGGAGTAAAAACAAACAAAAGACAAATATAATTATTGTCAAATAGACTGTGTCCATAAAATGTATATAGTATGCATAAGCTGGAAGTAGAGGCCTAAGTGTTGTTGTCCATTAGTTTACTCCAGTTATGGGAAAATAATCAAGGAAAATATATTTTAAAACGATAGATGCAGATATCCAGTGCCTTCGGAAAGTCAGACCCCTTGACTTTTTCCACATTTTGTTACATTACTTTACATTTTACTCAGCTATCTACACACAATACCCCATAATGACAAAGCGAAAACAGGTTTTTAGAATTTTTTGGAAATATATTAAAAATAAAAAACAGAAATACCTTATTTACATATGTATTCACACCCTTTGCTATGAGACTCGAACATGAGCTCAGGTGCATCCTGTTTCCATTGATCATCCTTGAGATGTTTCTACAGCTTGAATGGAGTCCACCTGTGGTAAATTCAATTGATTGGACATGATTTGGAAAGGCACACACCTGTCTATATAAGGTCCCACAGTTGACAGTGCATGTCAGAGCAAAAACCAAGCCATGAGGTCGAAGGAATTGTCCCTAGAGCGCCGGGACAGGATTGTGTTGAGGCACAGATCTGGGGAAGGGTACCAAAAAATGTCTGCAGCATTGAAGGTCCCCAAGAACACAGTGGCCTCCATCATTCTTAAATGGAAGAAGTTTGGAATCACCAAGACTCTTCCTAGAGCTGGCCGCCAGGCCAAACTGAGCAATCGGGGAAGAAGGGCCTTGGTCAGGGAGGTGACCAAGAACCCGATGGTGACTCTGACAGAGTTCCTCTGTGGAGATGGGAGAAACTTCCAGAAGGACAACCATCTCTGCAGCACTCCACCAATCAGGCCTTTATGGTAGGTTGGCCAGATGGAAGCCACTCCTCAGTAAAAGGCACATGACAGCCCGCTTGGAGTTTGCCAAAAGGCACCTAAAGACTCTCAGACCATGACAAACAAGATTCTCTGGTCTGATGAAACCAAGATTGAACTATTTGTCCTGAATGCCAAGTGTCATGTCTGGAGGAAACCTGGCACCATCCCTACGGTGAAGCATGGTGGTGGCAATATCATGCTGTGGGGATGTTTTTCAGCAGCAGGGACTGGGAGACTAGTCGGGATCGAGGCAAAGATGAACGGAGCAAAGTACAGAGCGATCCTTGATGAAAACCTGCTCCAGAGCGCTCAGGACCTCAGACTGGGGCGAAGGTTCACCTTCCAACAGGACAATGACCGTAAGCACATAGCCAAGACAATGCAGGAGTGGCTTCGGGACAAGTCTCTGAATGTCCTTGAGTGGCCCAGCCAGAGCCCGGACTTGAACCCGATCAAACATCTCTGAAGAGACCTGAAAATAGCTGTGCAGCAATGCTCCCCATTTAACCTGACAGAGCTTGAGAGGATCTTCAGAGAAGAATGGGAGAAACTCCCCAAATACAGGTGTGCCAAGCTTGTAGCGTCCTAACCAAGATGACTCAAGGCTGTAATCGCTGCCAAAGGTGCTTCAACAAAAACAGTTTTTGCTTCGTCATCATGGGGTATTGTGTGTAGATAAATATATTAATCAATTTTAGAATAAGGCTGTAAAACCTAACAAATGTGGAAAAAGTCAAGGGATCAGAAGACCAGTGACAGAATATACAGAAGAAATAATACAGAAGATTGAATATAGAATAACGGAGTATATAATATGGAATACAGAATATAGAATACAAAATGACAGAAATATTTAATTGTTAGAAACAGAATACGTTATATAGAAATAGAAAACCAGATATATGAATACAGAATACAGCAATACAGCATACAGAATAACAGAATGCAGAATACAGAATACAGAATACAGAATATATGAATAAGAATAACAGAATATAGAATATAAGAATACAGAATACAGAATGCATAATGCAGAATGCAGAATGCAGAATATAGTAATAACAGAATAACAGAATATCCAGAATACATAATATATAATATAGAATATAGAATACAAGAATGTAGAATATAGAATTTAGAATCCAGAATACAGATATAGAATACAGAATACGAGAATACAGAATACAGAATTAGAATAAGAAATAGAATACAGATACAGAATAGAATATAGAATATATGAATCTAGAATACAGATACAGAATACAGAATGCAGAATGCAGAATTTAAATGACATAATACAGAATTAGAATATGAATCCATAATACAGAATATAGAAATAAGAATATAGAATACATAATATAGACTCCGAATACAGAATACATAATGCGAATGCAGAATGAGAATGAGAATGCAGAAGATAGAATATATACTATAGAATACATAAGACATAATGCAGAATGGCAGAATGCAGAATGCAGAATATAGAATACAAGAATACAGATACAAATGCAGAAATGGCGAAATCCGAATACAGATATAGAATACAGAATACCGAATCCAGAATATAGAATACATAATAAGAATACCAGAATACAGATACAGACTATAGAATATATAATACCGAATCATAAATATAGACAAATAGAATATTTACAACAACAATCCCACCCATGTACCATACGAGATAGAGAGAGAAGAAGAGAGAGAGGAAGAGAGATAGAGAGAGATGAGAGAGAGAGAGAGAGAGAGAGAGAAGAGAGAGAGAGAGAAAGAGGCGAGAGAGAGAGAGAGAGAAGGAAATGATCTCAACAGAGAAAAATGTCTCCTGTTTAAATCCCTATATCCCCCCACTAGATCCCCATACTTAATGAATACGAGTCTCTCAGACGTTCACGTCCTCCTACTGACCTCCCTATCATATCACAGCAAATCTACTTTACCGGACATAATCACCATGAGCAATCGAAGCTGAACAAACGCATACTATTAGGAAATGCTATAGATGGAACCAAATCCCATCCTCCTAACCAAATATGTTCTTGCAATAGTGACGGTGTAAACTTAGCAGTAGAAGCCTGCCAAATATTTTGAACTATCAACTAACACAATGAAGAGATGGCCAGCACAACAACCCCCCTCAACCATACCCAGACAACAGTCCAGCACAACAACAACCCTCACCAGACCCGACACAGTCCAGCACAACACACCGCACACCGCCCTCACCAGACCCAGACACAGTCCAGCACAACAACACCCCCTCAACCAGACCCAAACAACAGTCCAGCACAACAACACCACCCCCTCAACCAGACCCAGACAACAGTGCCAGCACACACCACCCCTCACCTACCCAACAACAGTCCAGCACAACAACACCCCTCAACCAGACCCAGACAACAGTCCAGCACAACACACCCCCTCAACCAACCAACAACAGTCCATCACAACAACACCACCCCCTCAACCAGACCCAGACCACAGTCCCAGCACAACACAACACCCTCAACCAACCCGTACACAGTCCCGCTCAACACACCCCCCTCGAACCAGACAGACAACGTCCAGCACACAACAACCCCCTCAACCAGACCATACACATCCGCACAACACACCCCTCAACCAGACTCCAGCAACGTCCCAGCACAACAACACCCCCCCTCAAACCAGACCCATACAACATCCAGCACAACACACCCCCTCAACGACCCGACAACAGTCCAGCAGAAACAACCACCCCCAACCAGAACCCGACAACTTCCAGCACCAAACCCCCTCACCAACCAAGACAACAGTCCCATCTCCACAACACCCCCCTCAAACCAGACCCATACACAGTCCCGCACAACAACAGCACCCCCTCAACCAGACCCAGACCACAGTCCAGCACAACAACACCCCCTCACCAACCCATAGAGCTGGGAGGTGTGAAGAGACAACCTGCCTCTGGACTGGTTGAGACTTCACAGGAGAAGAGTAGAGGAAGGAGGGGGGTGAGGATGATGATTGCGGATGAGGAGGAGGATGAGGAGAGGAGGAGGAAGATGGGGTAGGAGGCTGATTAGGAGATGCGTCGTGTAGCTGAGGGTATGAGGCAGAGGGGGATGAGGTTTACTGATGAGGCACGGTATTGGTTCGGCGCCCCTTCTTATGCTTATTGCTGCTCTGCTCTTCGGAGGTTGGAGGAGGCGGCGGCGGCATGTGGGCGGGGCTGCTGCTGCGTAGTCGGCTCTGCTCGGCTAGATGCTCGGCGGCCGCGTAGGGGGCGGCTTATGCGGCTCGTGGTTCGATTGCTTCTCGTCGTCGGCTGCTTGCCTTTTCGGCCGTTTCTGTCTCTTTCTTTTTCTTCTTCTTCTTCTTGCTTCCTTCTGCTTCGGCTCTACTTCTTCTTTCTTCGTCTCTGTCGTGGTTCGGCGTCTGATTGCTTCCGTCTTCCTCTCTTCCGTTTACTTCTTGTTTTCTGCTTCTTCTTCTTCTTTTCTTCTTCTTTCTGTCTTCTTCATTCTTTTCTTCTGTTTCGTCTTCTTCTTTCTCGTCTTCTCGTCTTCTTCGTCATTTCGTCTACTCTGGTCTTCTTCTTCTTCTTCTTCTTTCTTGCTTCGCGTTTCCCCTTTTTCTTCTCTCTTCCCCTTTTTAGGTTCCTTCTTTTCTTCGTCTTCTTTTCTTCTACTTTTCTCCCTCTGTCATGAGGAGAATTTGAGCACTATACTTGTTCCCTATACTCCCCCCCTTCGAGCTCTTGCCACCCCCGCAGGAATGTCCATCAGAACAGCCCACCCCAGTATCCTACCGTAGCCCTCGACACACAGCAGGACCGATACATGAAGACCCCCAAGCCCAGGACTCCTGATCGCCTCCTGACACCCCCCCCCTACCCCCCTGAGACACAACACAATCCACAGATGTACTCCTACTAGAATAGAAAACACTGTATGGCCATCCAGGATATAACTGTGTCTTTGGCAATCACCTTCCATTTAAATGATCACTCAGACAGATTTAAAACCAGTCATCCATCATGTTGCATACACTGAAATATATACTTTAAAGGGAGGGGATGAGGAGAGGAGGGAGGATGAGGAGGGGAGGAGGAGGGAGGAGGAGGGGATGAGGAGGAGAGGGGGAGGAGGAGGATGAGGAGGGGTGGGAGGGGGGGATGAGGGGGGGGATGGATGAGGAGGGGATGAGGAGGAGGAGGATGGAGGAGGAGGAAGAGGAGGGGGAGGAGGAGGAGGAGGAGGGGGAGGGGATGAGGAGGAGGAGGAGGAGGAGGAGGAGGAGGGGGAAGGAGAGGGAGGGGGAGGAGGAGGAGGAGGAGGGAGGAGGAGGAGGGGAGGAGGAGGAGGGGATGAGGAGGAGGAGGAGGAGGAGGAGGAGGGGGAGGAGAGGGAGGGGGAGGAGGAGGAGGAGGAGGAGGAGGGGAGGAGGAGGAGGAGGAGGAGGAGGAGGAGGAGGGAGGAGGAGGAGGGGGAGGAGGAGGAGGAGGAGGAGGGGAGGAGGGGGAGGAGGAGGAGGAGGAGGAGGAGGAGGAGGGGGAGGAGGGGGAGGAGGAGGGGAGAAGGGGGAGGAGGATGAGGAGGAGGAGGAGGAGGAGGAGGAGAAGCTGAAGGAGGAGAAGGTGAGAAAGATGACGTGTGACAGAGAACAACCCATTAGAGAGCTGGCCACCCCCGCAGAGAAGCCAGCAGAACAGCCCACCCCAGATCCTAACCGTAGCCTCGACATCACAGCAGGACAGATACATGAAGAACCCCAAGCCCAGGGGACTCCTGATCGCCTCCTGACGACCCCCCTACACCCACTGAGGACACACACAAGCCACAGATTGTACTCCTTAATAGAATAGAAAACAACTGTATTGTCCATCCAGGATATAACTGTGTCTTTGGCATCACCTTCCATTTAAAAGGATCACATCAGACAGATTTAAACCAGTCAGTCCATCATGTTGCATACACTAGAAAATATATACTTTAAAGGGTGGCCACAGCACTGAAGGGAATGATAGAAAAAGCTTATTCTACTTTCCCCAATGCACAAGTGGTTATCTCCACCCTTCTACCATGAAAATACCTCCACCCTGCTACCATACAGCAGGTAAACGCAAGTATTTCCACTGACTGTGCCTCAAAACCAAATGTCTACCTGGCCCACCACTCCACCCTGGACTTGAACAGCCTTTACCACCAAGTCCACCTATACAAGGCAGCAGTGTTAAACCTCTGTGGGCCAGCCTCTACAGTGTTAAACCTCTGTGGGCCAGCCTCTACAGTGTTAAACCTCTGTGGGCCAGCCTCTACAGTGTTAAACCTCTGTGGGCCAGCCTCTGCAGTGTTAAACCTCTGTGGGCCAGCCCCTACAGTGTTAAATCTCTGTGGGCCAGTCTCTAAAGTGTTAAACCTATTTGGGCCAGTCTCTACAGTGTTAAACATCTGTGGGCCAGCCTCTACAGTGTTAAACCTCTGTGGGCCAGCCTCTACAGTGTTATACCTCTGTGGGCCAGCCTCTACAGTGTTAAACCTCTGTGGGCCAGCCTCTACAGTGTTAAACCTCTGTGGGCCAGCCTCTACAGTGTTAAACCTCTGTGGGCCAGCCTCTAAAGTGTTAAACATCTGTGGGCCAGCCTCTACAGTGTTAAACCTCTGTGGGCCAGCCTCTACAGTGTTAAACCTCTGTGGGCCAGCCTCTACCGTGTTAAATCTCTGTGGGCCAGCCCCTACAGTGTTAAATCTCTGTGGGCCAGCCTCTACAGTGTTAAACCTCTGTGTGCCAGCCTCTACAGTGTTAAACCTCTGTGGGCCAGCCTCTACTGTGTTAAATCTCTGTGGGCCAGCCCCTACAGTGTTAAATCTCTGTGGGCCAGCCTCTAAAGTGTTAAACCTATTTGGGCCAGTCTCTACAGTGTTAAACATCTGTGGGCCAGCCTCTACAGTGTGAAACCTCTGTGGGCCAGCATCTACAGTGTTAAATCTATGTGGGCCAGCCTCGACAGTGTTAAACCTCTGTGGGCCAGCATCTACAGTGTTAAATCTATGTGGGCCAGCCTCGACAGTGTTAAACCTCTGTGGGCCAGCCTCTACAGTGTTAAACCTCTGTGTACCAGCCTCTACAGTGTTAAAGGTCTGTGGGCCAGTCTCTACAGTGTGAAAACTCTGTGGGCCAGCCTCTACAGTGTTAAACCTCTGTGGGCCAGCCTCTACATTGTTAAACCTCTGTGGGCCAGTCTCTACAGTGTGAAACCTATGTTGGCCAGCATCTACAGTGTTAGATCTCTGTGGGCCAGCATCTACAGTGTTAGATCTCTGTGGGCCAGCCTCTACAGTGTTAAACCTATGTGGGCCAGCCTCTACAGTGTTAAACCTCTGTGGGCCAGCCTCTACAGTGTTAAACCTCTGTGGGCCAGCCTCTACAGTGTTAAACCTCTGTGGGCCAGCCTCTACAGTGTTAAATCTCTGTGGGCCAGCCTCTACATGGTTAAACGTCTGTGGGCCAGCCTCTACAGTGTTAAACCTCTGTGGGCCAGCCTCTACAGTGTTAAAGGTCTGTGGGCCAGCCTCTACAGTGTTAAACCTCTGTGGGCCAGCCTCTACATTGTTAAACCTCTGTGGGCCAGTCTCTACAGTGTGAAACCTATGTGGGCCAGCATCTACAGTGTTAGATCTCTGTGGGCCAGCATCTACAGTGTTAGATCTCTGTGGGCCAGCCTCTACAGTGTTAAAACCTATGTGGGCCAGCCTCTACAGTGTTTAAACCTCTGTGGGCCAGCCTCTACAGTGTTATACCTCTGTGGGCCAGCCTCTACAGTGTTAAACCTCTGTGGGCCAGCCTCTACAGTGTTACACCTCTGTGGGCCAGCCTCTACAGTGTTAAACCTCTGTGGGCCAGCCTCTACAGTGTTAAACCTCTGTGGGCCAGCCTCTACAGTGTTACACCTCTTCGGGCCAGTCTCTAGAGTGTGAAACCTCTGTGGGCCAGCCTCTACATTGTTAAACCTCTGTGGGCCAGTCTCTACAGTGTGAAACCTATGTGGGCCAGTCTCTACAGTGTGAAACCTATGTGGGCCAGCATCTACAGTGTTAGATCTCTGTGGGCCAGCATCTACAGTGTTAGATCTCTGTGGGCCAGCCTCTACAGTGTTAAACCTATGTGGGCCAGCCTCTACAGTGTTAAACCTCTGTGGGCCAGCCTCTACAGTGTTAAACCTCTGTGGGCCAGCCTCTACAGTGTTAAACCTCTGTGGGCCAGCCTCTACAGTGTTACACCTCTGTGGGCCAGCATCTACAGTGTGAAACCTCTGTGGGCCAGCCTCTACAGTGTGAAACCTCTGTGGGCCAGCATCTACAGTGTGAAACCTCTGTGGGCCAGCATATACAGTGTTAAATATCTGTGGGCCAGCCTCTACAGTGTTAAACCTCTGTGGGCCAGCCTCTACAGTGTTACATCTCTGTGGGCCAGCTTCTACATGGTTAAACCTCTGTGGGCCAGTCTCTACAGTGCTAAACCTCTGTGGGCCAGCCTCTACAGTGTTAAACCTCTGTGGGCCAGCCTCTACAGTGTTAAACCTCTGTGAGCCAGCCTCTACAGTGCTAAACCTCTGTGGGCCAGCCTCTACAGTGTTACACCTCTGTGAGCCAGCCTCTACAGTGCTAAACCTCTGTGGGCCAGCCTCTACAGTGTTACACCTCTGTGGGCCAGCCTCTACAGTGTTACACCTCTGTGGGCCAGTCTCTACAGTGTTAAACCTCTGTGGGCCAGCCTCTACAGTGTTAAACCTCTGTGGGCCAGCCTCTACAGTGTTAAACCTCTGTGAGCCAGCCTCTACAGTGCTAAACCTCTGTGGGCCAGCCTCTACAGTTTTAAACCTCTGTGGGCCAGCCTCTACAGTGTTAAACCTCTGTGAGCCAGTCTCTACAGTGTTACACCTCTGTGGGCCAGCCTCTACAGTGTTACACCTCTGTGGGCCAGCCTCTTTTGTCTTTGTGTTTTTACTTCAGAACAACTGAGGACTGACTACTCTCTCCTTCAGATCTGTCTGCTGGTAGCATTCCTTCAGTTCAATCCATTTAAATGAGGTCTTAAATCAGTCAGGGTTAGAGTTTGATTCATGCAGATCTGTATAATAGATTCATGTTATTGTGTTATTGCCTGTAGCCCCTCTATCTCTCCTCTACACTTCTTACTGCTAGACAATGGAAGAGTTATCAATGGGCTACTTCATTCAATATCGCCTGAGGAGTTCTCCTCTCTCTTTTGCAATAATATTCATATTTGTTTTGATAAACAACAGCAAATTAAAGGGGCAGTGCTGTGTTTTATATTTCCACACTATGATGTTGGAATATGATCAAAAACAAACAGTGTAGTTATTCCCTCCGTAAGGCAATCAAACAGGCAAAACGTCAGTACAGTACAGAGACAAAGAGTCGCAATTCAACAGCTCAGACACGAGACGTATGTGGCAGGGTTTACAGACAATCACGGACTACAAAGGGAAAACCAGCCACGTCACAGACACCGACATCTTGCTCCCAGACAAGCTAAACACCTTCTTCGCCCGCTTTGAGGATAACACGGTGCCACTGACGAGGCCCACTACCAAGGACTGTGGCCTCTCCTTCTCCATGGCCAACGTGATTAAGACATTTAAGTGTGTTAACCCTCGCAAGGCTGCCGGCCCAGACGGCATCCCTAGAAACGTCCTCAGAGCATGCGCAGACCAGCTGGCTGGTGTGTTTACGGACATATTCAATCTCTCCCTATCCCAGTCTGCTGTCCCCATATGCTTCAAGATGGCCACCATTGTCCCTGTACCCAAGAAAGCAAAGGTAACTGAACTAAATGACTGTCGGCCCGCAGCACTCATCATCATGAAGTGCTTTGAGAGGCTAGTTAAGGATCATATCACCTCCTCTTTACCCGACACCCTAGAACCACTTCAGTTTGCTTACCGGAAGGTGAGGTCATACATACACCGGACTCCGACATTGCTCGTCCCTATATTTCTATATTTCTATATTTCTTAATTCCATTCTTTTACTTTTAGATTGATGTATATTGGTGTGGATTGTTAGATATTACTGCACTGTTGGAGATAGGAACACAAGCATTTCGCTACACCCGCAATAACATCTGCTAAATATGTATATGCGACCAATAAAATGTGATTTAAATAATACAGTGAAATTGTGAAAGTTATGATAATGCCCTGTTAGTGTTAGAGCTGTTTGAAAAGGCCAACTGAAATTCCAGCTCATTTGCATGGGTGGGTTTTTTGGATCGCCTAGCAAATAACAAATAGAGTTTGCCCCCCTCTCTGCCTATCACAGCTAGTTTTCAAGTTACATATCCCTCCCATTAGGCTCCTCCAATTGGGCCCCTCACTCAGGCCACTCCCATATCCCTCCCATTAGGCTCCTCCAATTGGGCCCCTCACTCAGGCCACTCCCATATCCCTCCCATTAGGCTCCTCCAATTGGGCCCCTCACTCAGGCCACTCCCAGACAGTCTAGCAAACATCTTTCATGAGAAATTACTTTTTGCTAAGAATATATTTTAGTTTCTTTTTGACCATTTTCATTTAAAACAATCACTGTAAGGTACTTAATTATTCCCCAGAAATGGGTTGATACTGAGATAACAACGGCTACATTACAACGGGTTGATTACATTGGACCTTAGTTATAAAGACATAAATACAAAACAAGAAACAAAAACTGACAGGAGACAACCAGTCATACCAGTCAGGAGAACCAGTCAACCAGTCAGAAGAACAGTCAACCAGTAGACACCAGTCAACAAGTCAACCATCAACCAGCATAACCAGTCAGAGAACAAGTCAACCAGTCAAACCAGTCAGAGAGAACCAGTAGAGAACCAGGTCAACCAGTCAGAGAACCGTCAACCAGTCAGACAACCAGTCAACCAGTCAGGAGAGAGAACCAGGTCAACAGTCAGAGAACCAATCAACCAGTCAGAGAAAACCAGTCAACCAGTCAGAAACTCGGTCAACCAAGTCAGGAGAACCGTCAACCAGTCAGAGCACCAGTAAAACCGTCAGACAAACAGTCAACAAGGTCAGAGAGAGAACCAGTCAACCAGTCAGAGAACCAGTCAACCAGTCAGACAACCAGTCAACCAGTCAGAGAACCAGTCAACCAGTCAGAGAACCAGTCAACCAGTCAGAGAACCAGTCAACCAGTCAGAGAACCAGTCAACCAGTCAGACAACCAGTCAACCAGTCAGAGAACCAGTCAACCAGTCAGAGAACCAGTAAAACCAGTTCAGAGATAAAACGAGAAACCAGTCAAACCAGTAGGGCAGAATCAGTCAACGACAGAGAACCAGTCAAACCAGTCAACAGTCAACCAGGAAGAGAACCAGGTCAACCATTCAGAGAACAGTCAACAGACAGATGAACCAGTCAAACAGTCAAACCAGTTCAGACAACCAGTCAACCCGACAGAGAACCAGTCAGGAGAACCAGTCAACAGTCAACCAGTCAGAGAGAGAACCAGGCAACCAGACACCCCCCAGTCAGACAACCAGTCAACCAGACAGAGAACCAGTCAGAGAACCAGTCAACCAGTCAAACCAGTCAGTAAACCAGTCAGAGACCAGTCAACAGGGGTCTTTTAACAAGTCAGAGAACCAGTCAACCAGTCTCAAACCAGTCAGACAACCAGTCAACCAGACAGAGAACCAGTCAGAGAACCAGTCAACCAGTCAACCAGTCAGTAAACCAGTCAGAGAACCAGTCAACCAGTCAACCAGTCAGAGAACCAGTCAACCAGTCAGAGAACCAGTCAACCAGTCAGAGAACCAGTCAACCAGTCAGAGAACCAGTCAACCAGTCAGAGAACCAGTCAACCAGTCAGAGAACCAGTCAACCAGTCAGAGAACCAGTCAATCAGTCAGAGAACCAGTCAACCAGACAGAGAACCAGTCAACCAGACAGAGAACCAGTTCAAACCAGTCAGAGAAAACCAGTCAACCAGTCAGAGAACCAGTCAAACAGTCGAGAACCCAGTCAACAGCCGAGAACCAGTCAACCAGACAGAGACACCAGAACCCGTCAGTTAAAACATTCAACCAGTCAGAGAAACTCAACCGACAGAGAACCAATCAACCAGTCAGAGAACCAGTAACAGTCAGAAGAACAGATCCAGTCTTCAGAGACACCAGTCAACCAGTCAGAGAACCAGTCACCCGGACAGGAGAACCAGGTCAACCGTCAGAGAAACCAGGTCAACCAGTCAGACAACTAGGTCAACCAGTCAGAGAACAGTCAACCAGTTCAGACAAACCAGTCAGGACAACCCAGTCAGAGAACCAGTCAACCAGTCAGAGAACCAGTCAACCAGACAGAGAACCAGTCAACCAGTCAGAGAACCAGTCAACCAGTCAGAGAACCAGTCAACAGTCAGGTAAAACCAGTCAACCAGTCAGAGAACCAGTCAACCAGACAGAAAAACCAGTCAGAAACCAGTTAACCAGTCAGACAACCAGTCAACCGTCAAGAGAGAACCAGTCAACCAGTCAGCCAACCAGGACACCCAGTAAGACAACCAGTCAACCAGGACAAGAAACCAGTCAACAGTCAGAGAACCAGTCAACCCGTCGGAGAACCAGTTCAACCAGTCAGAGAAAAACAGTCAAACAGTTAAGGACACAACAGTTCTCAACCAGACAGAGAACCAGTCAACCAGACAGCAGAACCAGCTCCTATTTCTCTACACAATTGTTCAACCAGACAGAGGAGAACCAGTCGAGAGAACCAGCAACCAGTTCAGAGAACCAGTCAACCGACAGAGAAGAACCAGTCACGAGAGAACCAGTCAAACCAGTCAACACAGACAGAGGAACCAGTCAAACCAGTCAGAGAACCAGTCAAACCAGACACCCAGTCAGACAACCAGTAAACAGTAGACAACCAGCAACCAGTCAACCAGTCAGGCGAAGAAACCGTAAAACCAGACACCCAGTCAGAGAACCAGTCAACCAGTCAACCAGTAGAGAACCAGGCAACCAGGACACCCAGCTCTTCCTCTAAGAATGGCTGTCTGGAACAATCCAGCTCCATCCCAGTCTCCTCTTTTCTCTCATTTTTCTTTATTTGATTCTTCTTCTCTCTCTCTATCTCTAAAATCAGATTTGTGGGCTAAGCTATGACCACCCTCCAGAGCTGCCTCCAGGAACGAGAATCACAAAACGCCAACCAGCCTCAATTCAATTCGAAGGGTGTATTGGCCATGGGAAACATAGGTTTCATTGCCAAAGCAAGTGAAGTAGATGTAAACAAAGTGAAATAAATATAAACAATTAACAGTAAACATTACACTCAGAAGTTCCAAAAGAATAAAGACATTTTCAAATCATATTATGTCAATTAAGTACAAAAGGCGAAAATAAAATTCAACATGCATATGGTTGCATTTACAATGGGGTTTGTTCTTCACTGGTTGCAATTTTCTTTGTGGCAAACGGTCACACATCTTGTGCGGTGATGGCACATGTGGTTTTCACCCAATAGAATGGATGTGTTTTCGGAATCTTTGTGGGTCTGATGTCACCTTAGGGGAAATCTGTGTCTCTAATATGGCATACAAGGGCAGGAGGTAGGGAGGCAGCTCAGTTTCCACCTCATTTGGGGCAGTGTGCAATAGCCTGTCGTCTCATGAGAGCCAGGTCTGCCTTCGGCGGGCTTTCTCAACTAACAAGGCTAATGCTCAATGAGTCTGTAAAATAGTCAAAGCTTCCTTAGTTGGGTCAGTCACAGTGGTCAGGTAATTCTGCCACTGTGTACTCTCTGTGTAGAGACAAATAGCATTCTAGGTTGCTCTGTGTTTGGTTTGATTCTTTCCCAATGGTAGTAAAGAATTATCTTTTTGTTTTCTCATTGATGTATGAAGTCAAATTGTGTTGCTGTCCTGCGGGCTCTGTGGGGTCTGTTATTTGTTTTGTGTTTAGTGAACAGAAGCACCAGGACCAGCTTGAATAGGGGACGGACTCTTCTCCAAGTTCATCTCTCTGTAGGTGATGGCTTTGTTATGGAAGGTTTGGGAATCGCTTCCTTTTTAGGGTTGTAGAATTGAACTGCTCTGGATATGAAACTAGCAAGGTATCGCCTAATTCTCTCTACAGCGTTTTTTAATTTTTTGATGGTTTCCGTTGTACACTGAGGATATTTTTGCAGATTTGCATGCAGAGTATCAATTTGGTGTTTTTGTCCCATTTTGTGAATTCTTGGGTTAGTAAGCGGACCCCCAGACCTCACAACCCCATTTAAAGGGCAAAATGGGGGGTTATAAACTGATTCAAGTATTTGTAGCCAGTTTTTAGCAGATCGTAATTGGTTATGTCGAATTTTTGTTACTTTTGATGGCATAGAAAGGCCATTCTTGCTTGTCGCTCAGATCGTTCACAATCTTTGTGATGAAAGTTACCTGTGGCTCTGAGTTTAGGCAGAGTAGGCTATAGGAGTGGGGTGCTCTAGGGCAACGGGGTCAGATGGAATTTGTATTTTTATTTGGCAACTGGAACTTTTGTGGAATTACAATTAGTGTGTCTACTGAGATTTACTGTCAGGGGCCCAGGCGTAATGACAGAATCTGTGCAGAATCTCTAGGGATGCTTGTAGGCCCTCCTTTACAGGAAGCCACCAGATAATAATCAGCAAAACAGTAGACATTACATCAGATTCGAGTAGGGGAGGCCGGGTGCTGCAGACTTTTCTGGCCTCGCCAATTCTGGATTATAAATTGTTTTTTTTTTGTTTTGGTTGGTATTTTAAGGGCGGTAGGTAGTAGATCAGCTTTTAATTCTGCAGAATAGATGTGGTCCCATCAATGTAACGGTTCGCAATCATTTCCATCCCCATATATATTTTTTATAAAGTATACAGTGGGGAGAACAAGTATTGATACACTGCCTATTTGCAGGTTTTTTCCACTACAAAGCATGTAGAGGTCTGTAATTTTTTCTAGGTACACTTCAACTGTGAGAGACTGAAATCTAAAACAAAAATCCAGAGAAGAAAATCACATGTATGATTTGTAAGTAATTAATTTGCATTTTATGCATGGACATAAGTATTTGATACTCAGAAAAGCAGAACTAATATTTGTTACAGAAAAATTGTTTTGCACTTCCAGAATCATACGTTTACTGTAGGTTTGACCAGTTTTGCACACACTGCAGCAGGGGATTTTGGCCCACTTCCTCCATACAGACTTCTCAGAATCTTCAGGTTTCGGGGCAATACGGACTTTCAGCTCCCTCCATAAGATTTTCTATTGGGTTCAGGCTGGACGACTGGCGAGGGCCACTCCAGGACCTTTAGATGCTTCTTCGGAGCCACTCCTGAGGTTGCATGGCTGTGTGTTTCAGGGGTGTATGCTGGAAGACCCAGCCACGACCCACCTTCAATGCTCTTACTGCGGGAAGGAGGTTGTTGGCAAGATCTCGCGATACATGGCCCCATCCATCTCCCCTCAATTACGGTTTTTGCAGTTCGTACGTCCAGACAAGCATCCCCAAAGAATGATGGTTCCACCTCATGCTTACCGGTTGGATGGGTTCTTGGGGTTGTACTCATCCTTCTTCTTCCTCCAAACCGGCGAGTGGAGTTTTAGACCAAAAAGCTATATTTTTGTCTCATAAGACTCATGACCTTCTCCCATTCCTACTCTGGATCATCCAGATGGTCATGGCAAAAATTCAGACGGCCGGGACAGCGCTTGGCTTGCAGCAGTGGGACCTGCGTGCGCTGCAGGATTTTAAGTCCATGGACGGCGTAGTTGTGTTACTAATGGTTTTCTTTGAGACTGTGGTCCCAGATAACTATCTCATTTAAAAACCATACTTTTTCTCCCCCAGAGAAGGAGGGGGTCATGACCAGGTCTGCCGTGTAGTCTGGGATGATCCCTCATTCCTCATGATTCATGATGCCCCACGAGGTGATGAGATCTTGCATGGAGCCAAGGACCGAGGGTGATTGACCGTCTATCTTGAACATCTTCCATTTCTAATAATTGCGCTAACAAGTGCTTGCCTTATGTTCTGTAGCCCATCCCAGCCTGTGCAGGTATTTACAATTTTTACCATGATGTCTTACACAGCTCTCTGCGTCTTGGCCATTGTGGAGAGGTTGGGAGTCTGTTGATCAGACCTCGTTGTGGGACAGGTGTCTTTTACAGGTAACGAGTTAAAACAGATGCAGTTAATATATGGTTAAGGAGTGGAGCAACAGGAGGGCTTCTAAAGAAAAACTTAAAACAGGTCTGTGAGCGCTGGAATCTTTATGGTGGTAGGTGCTCAAAATACTTATTCATACATTAAAAATGCTATATGAATTATCTTAAAAATCATACAATGTGATTTTCTGGATTTTTGTTTTAGATTTCCGTCTCTCATAAAAATTTATAGACCCTTACATGCTTTGTAAGTAGGAAGGAAAACCTGCAAAAGCGGCAGTGGTATCACTACTTGTTCGCAAACGTAGATAGATATATAGATTATATATAAGATATATAGATACACACGACACCGACCGGAGATATAGATACAGCGACACACGACGTATATATGATCATATATATATATAGTAGAGTAGATATAGATACATTACAGAATTGTGAAAAACTGAGTGAAATTATTGGCTAAGAGTATGTAAACTTCTACTTCAACTGTGTATATAACACTACCGTTCAAAAGTTTTGGGGGGCACTTAGAGAAATGTCATTGTTTTTTTACATTAAGCGATTTTTTCCATTAAAACCATCAAAGATTGATCGAAGGAAATAAAGTGTTAGACATTTTAATGTTGTAAATGGCTATTGTCATTGTCGCTGGAAACTGCTGATGTTTTTTTATGGAAATATCTACATAGGTGTACAGAGAACATAGCAGCAACATCAGTCCGTGTTCCCAATGAACGTTTGTGTGTTGCGTACATCCAAGTTTATCATTTTAAAAGGCTAATTGATCATTAGAATAGAAAGGGAAGGAAACCCCTTTTGCAATTTATGTTACGCACAGTGAAAAACTTTGTCGATTTAAAGAACAATAAAAAATGGCCCCTTCTTGAGAATAGGTTGAGAATCTGGAAAATCATATTCTGAAAATCGTCAGTCTATTCTTGTTCTGAGAAATGGAAGCTATCATGTGAGACAATTGCCAAGAAGAAACAAAGATCTTGTAAAAAAAGGGGAAAATATAACATGCATAGGGTTGCATTTACAATGGTGTTTGTTCTTCACTGGTTGCCCTTTTCTTGTGGCAACAGGTCACACATCTTGCTGCTGTGATGGCACACTGTGGTTTTTCACCCAATAGATATTGGATTTGTTTTCGAATTCTTTGTGGGTCTGTGTCACCTTAGGGAAATATGTGTCTCTAATATGGTCATACAATTGGCAGGAGGTTAGGAAGTGCAGCTCAGTTTCCACCTCATTTTGTGGGCAGTGTGCACATAGCCTGTCTTCTCCTGAGAGCCAGGTCTGCCTTCGGCGGCCTTTCTCAATAACAAGGCTATGCTCACTGAGTCTGTACATAGTCACAAGCTTTCCTTAATTTTTGGGTCAGTCACGTGGTCAGGTATTCTGCCACTGTGTACTCTCTGTTTAGAGACAATAGCATTCTAGTTTGCTCTGTTGTTTTGTTGATTCTTTCCAATGTGTCAAGTAATTATCTTTTTGTTTTCTCATGATTTGGTTGAGTCAAATTGTGTTGCTGTCCTGGGGCTCTGTGGGGTCTGTTTGTGTTTGTGAACAGAGCCCCAGGACCAGCTTGCATAGGGGACTCTTCTCCAAGTTCATCTCTCTGTAGGTGATGGCTTTGTTATGGAAGGTTTGGGAATCGCTTCCTTTTAGGTGGTTGTAGAATTGAACTGCTCTGGATTCTGATAATTAGCAGGTATCGACCTAATTCTTCTCTACATGCGTTATTTGATGGTTTACGTTGTACACTGAGGATATTTTTGCAGAATTCTGCATGCAGAGTCTCAATTTGGTGTTTGTCCCATTTTGTGAATTCTTGGTTAGTGAGCGGACCCCAGACCTCACAACCATAAAGGGCAATGGGTTCTATAACTGATTCAAGTATTTTTAGCCAGATCCTAATTGGTATGTCGAATTTTATGTTCCTTTTGATGGCATAGAAGGCCCTTCTTGCCTTGTCGCTCAGATCGTTCACATCTTTGTGAAAGTTACCTGTGGCTCTGATGTTTAGGCAGAGGTAGGTATAGTTTGTTGTGTGCTCTAGGGCAACGGTGTCTAGATGGAATTTGTATTTTTATTTGGCAACTGGAACTTTTTTGGAATACCATTATTTTTGTCTTACTGAGATTTACTGTCAGGGCCCAGGTCTGACAGAATCTGTGCAGAATATCTAGGTGCTGCTGTAGGCCCTCCTTTACAGAAGCACCAGATAATCAGCAAACAGTAGACATTTGACATCAGATTCTAGTAGGGTGAGGCCGGGTGCTGCAGACTTTTCTAGTGCCCTCGCCAATTCTGTGATATAAATGTTTTTTTGTTTTTTGTTGGTATTTTAAGGGGGGTAGATCAGCTTTAATATTGCAGATAGATTGTGGCTTCCATCAATGTAACTGTCTGCATCATTTCCAATCCCCCATATATATTTTTTTATAAATATACAGTGGGGAGAACAAGTATTTGATACACTGCCTATTTTGCAGGTTTTCCTACTTACAAAGCATGTAGAGGTCTGTAATTTTTATCATAGGTACACTTCAACTGTGAGAGACTGAATCTAAAACAAAAATCCAGAAAATCACATTGTATGATTTTTAAGTAATTAATTTGCATTTTATTGCATGACATAAGTATTTGATACATCAGAAAAGCAGAACTTAATATTTGTTACAGAAACCTTTGTTTGCAATTACAGAGATCATACGTTTCCTGTAGGTCTTGACCAGGTTTGCACACACTGCAGCAGGGATTTTGGCCCACTCCTCCATACAGACCTTCTCCAGATCCTTCAGGTTTCGGGGCAATACGGACTTTCAGCTCCCTCCAAAGATTTTCTATTGGGTTCAGGTCTGGAGACTGGCTAGGCCACTCCAGGACCTTTAGATGCTTCTTACGGAGCCACTCCTTAGTTGCCCTGGCTGTGTGTTTCAGGTCGTTGTCATGCTGGAAGACCCAGCCACGACCCACCTTCAATGCTCTTACTGAGGGAAGGAGGTTGTTGGCCAAGATCTCGCGATACATGGCCCCATCCATCCTCCCCTCAATACGGTGCAGTCGTCCTGTCCAGAAAAGCATCCCCAAAGAATGATGTTTCCACCTCCATGCTTCACGGTTGGGATGGTGTTCTTGGGGTTGTACTCATCCTTCTTCTTCCTCCAAACACGGCGAGTGGAGTTTAGACCAAAAAGCTATATTTTTGTCTCATCAGACCACATGACCTTCTCCCATTCCTCCTCTGGATCATCCAGATGGTCATTGGCAAACTTCAGACGGGCCTGGACATGCGCTGGCTTGAGCAGTGGGACCTTGCGTGCGCTGCAGGATTTTAATCCATGACGGCGTAGTGTGTTACTAATGGTTTTCTTTGAGACTGTGGTCCCAGCTCTCTTCAGGTCATTGACCAGGTCTTGCCGTGTAGTTCTGGGCTGATCCCTCACCTTCCTCATGATCATTGATGCCCCACGAGGTGAGATCTTGCATGGAGCCCCAGACCGAGGGTGATTGACCGTCATCTTGAACATCTTCCATTTTCTAATAATTGCGCTAACAAGCTGCTTGCCTATTGTCCTGTAGCCCATCCCAGCCTTGTGCAGGTCTACAATTTTATCCCTGATGTCCTTACACAGCTCTCTGGTCTTGGCCATTGTGGAGAGGTTGGAGTCTGTTTGATTGAGTGTGTGGACAGGTGTCTTTTATACAGGTAACGAGTTCAAACAGGTGCAGTTAATATAGGTAATGAGTGGAGAACAGGAGGGCTTCTTAAAGAAAAACTAACAGGTCTGTGAGAGCTGGAATTCTTACTGGTTGGTAGGTGATCAAATACTTATGTCATACAATAAAATGCTAATGAATTACTTAAAAATCATACAATGTGATTTTCTGGATTTTTGTTTTAGATTCCGTCTCTCATAAAAATTATAGACCCTTACATGCTTTGTAAGTAGGAAAACCTGCAAAATCGGCAGTGTATCAAATACTTGTTCTCCCCACTGTATATATATATATATATATATATATATATATATATATACACACTACACACTACCGTATATATATATACACTACACACTACCGTATATATATATATATATATATATATATATATATATATACATTACCGAATTGTGAAAAACTGAGTTTAAATGTATTTGGCTAAGATGTATGTAAACTTCTGACTTCAACTGTGTATATATACACTACCGTTCAAAAGTTTGGGGTCACTTAGAAATGTCCTTGTTTTTTAAATTAAAGCGATTTTTTTGTCCATTAAAATAACATCAAATTGATCAGAAATACAGTGTAGACATTGTTAATGTTGTAAATGGCTATTGTAGCTGGAAACTGCTGATTTTTTATGGAATATCTACATAGGTGTACAGAGGCACATTATCAGCAACCATCAGTCCTGTGTTCCAATGACACGTTGTGTTTGCTAATCCAAGTTTATCATTTTAAAAGGCTAATTGATCATTAGAAACCCCTTTTGCAATTATGTTAGCACAGCTGAAAACTGTTGTGCTGATTAAAGAAACAATAAAACTGGCCTTCTTGAGACTAGTTGAGTATCTGGAACATCATCTTCTGAAACTCGTCAGTCTATTCTTGTTCTGAGAAATGAAAGCTATTCATTGTGAGAAATTGCCAAGAAACTAAAGATCTCGTACAATGCTGTGTACTACTCCCTTCACAGAACAGCGCAAACTGGCTCTAACCAGAATAGAAAGAGGAGTGGGAGGCCCCAGTGCACAACTGAGCAAGAGGACAAATACATTAGAGTGTCTAGTTTGAGAAACAGATGCCTCACAGGTCCTCAACTGGCAGCTTCATTAAATAGTACCCGCAAAACACCAGTCTCAACGTCAACAGTGAAGAGGCGACTCCGGGATGCTGACCTTCTAGGCAGAGTTGCAAAGAAAAAGCCATATCTCAGACAGGCCAATAAAAAGAAAATATTAAGATGGGCAAAAGAACACAGACACTGGACAGAGGAAGATTGGAAAAAAATGTTATGGACAGACAAATTGAAGTTTTGAGGTGTTGGGATCACAAAGAAGAACATTTGTGAGACGCAGACCAAAGGAAAAGATGATGGAGGAGTGCTTGATGCCATCTCTCAAGCATGGTGGCAGTAATGTGATGGTCTGGGGGTGCTTTGGTGGTGGTAAAGTGGGAGATTTGTACAGGGTAAAAGGGATCTTGAAGAAGGAAGGCTATCACTCCATTTTGCAATTCCATGCCATACCCTGTGGAAGGCGCTTGATTGGAGCCAATTTCCTCCTACAACAGGACAATGACCCAAAGCACAGCTCCAAACTAGGCAATAACTATTTAGGGAAGAAGCAGTCAGCTGGTATTCTGTCTATAATGGAGTGGCCAGCACAGTCACTGGATCTCAACCCTATTGAGCTGTTGTGGGAGCAGCTTGACCGTATGGTATGTAAGAAGTGCCCATTAAGCCAATCCAACTTGTGGGAGGTGCTTCAGGAAGCATGGGGTGAAATCTCTTCAGATTACCTCAACAAATTGACAACTAGAATGCCAAAGGTCTGCAAGGCTGTAATTGCTGCAAATGGAGGATTCTTTGACGAAAGCAAAGTTTGAAGGACACAATTATTATTTCAATTCAAAATCATTTTTTCTAACCTTGTCAATGACTACATTTCCGATTCATTTTGCTATATTTCCTATTCAAACTCATTTCATGTATGTTTTCATTTTCATGGAAAAAAATAACATTTCTAAGTGACCCCAAACTTTTGAACGGTAGTGTACGTTTTACGGACACAGTATAGTTTACATTAGTTATCTTTTGTTTGTTTTTAGTCCCATCCTTCAGCTCCACTCAACCCCTCCCAACTATCCCTGAACACCATCCAGTTTTGATTTCTCTTTGCCATATATTTTTCAACTGTGCTCTGATGTTTCATAAAAGTTCTGAACTTTTCCATTCTCATAGATTCTACATATTGTAATTTAAAGATACCAATTTTTGCTATGAGTATTGTTATATTATTAATCGATTGACTATGACTTTTTAAATCACCCAGCAGTGCTATTTGCAGAGTTAGCTCCAGGTAAATGTTGCGATTCTTCAGCCATTCCTGAACCTGTGACCAAAAACAAGCTACATATGGACAGTACCAAAACAAATTATCTAATTATTCTGTCTCTTCGCAGCAAAATCTGCAGAGCTGGGATGGTTGTATCCCCCATATAAAGTACCAGTCAAAAGTTTGGACACACCAACTCATTCAAGGGTTTGTCTTTATTTTTACTATTTTTTACATTGTAGAATAATAGTGACGATATCAAAACTATGAAATAACACATATGGAATCATGTAGTAACCAAATAATTGTTAAACAAATCAAAATATATTAGATGGCTGTATGGACGGGGACAGTATATCCTGAGAAAGCCATGTTTCCGTGAAAATGAGACTATGTTACAATCCCTGATGTCTCTCTGGAAGGAGATCCTAGCCCTGAGCTCGTCCACTTTGTTGTCTAGGGACTGGACATTAGCGAGTAATATACTCTAGCGATGGGTGGTGTGCGCGCCTCCTAAGTCTGACTAGGAGACCGCTTTGGCGGCGTTGTTTTGGATCGGCCTCTGGAATCAGTTCAAATGCCCTGGGTGGTGCGAACAAAGGATCCGCATGTTGTACGGTAATTTGGTAAAAAGCCAATTTGACATTTGCTCAGTACATTGTTGTCACTGAGGAAATCTACGAGTCTGCTGTTAATGATAATGCAGAGGATTTTCCCAAGGTTGCTGTCAACGTATATCCCATGGTAGTTATTGGGGTCAAATTAGTCTCCACTTTTGTGGATTGGTTCCAAATATTGGGGATGATGCCAGTTCATTCAATGTAATTGGAGAATCCAGTGGGTTCTGGTAGTCTTTAATAGTTGATTCTAAGATTTGCATTTGATCATGTAAATTTTTTTGCTGTTTGTTCTTTGTTATAGGGCCAAAAAGATTGGAGAAGTGGTTTACCCATACAACTCCATTTTGGATAGATAGCTCTTCGTGTTGTTGTTTGTTTAGTGTTTTCCAATTTTCCCAGAAGTGGTTAGTCAATGGATTTCGTCAATTACATTGAGCTGATTTCTGACATGTTGTTCCTTCTTTTTCCGTAGTGTATTTCTGTATTGTTTTAGTGATTCACCATAGTGAAGGCGTAGGCTCAGGTTTTCTGGCTCTCTATGTTTTTGGTTGGATAGGTTTCTCAATTTATTTAATAGGTTTTGCATTCGTCATCAAACAATTTTTTTTTTGTCATTTAGCAGACGCTCTTATCCAGAGCGACTTACAGTGCATACACTTACTTGCATACTTACTTATTGAATGCATACATTTTTTTCATACCAAACCATTTGTCATTGTTGTTCATTTTCTTAGGTTGTCTGCTTGACATTTTTTGATTGGATAGGGAAGCTCAGAGGTCAAATATACTGTTTAGGTTTTCTACTGCCAAGTTTACACCTTCACTATTACAGTGAAACATTTTGTCCAGGAAGTTGTCTAGAATGGATTGAATTTGTTGTTGCCTAATTGTTTTTTGGTAGGTTTCTACACTACTTTCCTTCCATCTATAGCATTTCTAAATATTATTCAGTTCCTTTGGATTTGATGCCTCATGATTGAGTATTGCTCTGTTCAAGTAGATTGTGATTTTGTTGTGGTCTGATAGGGGTGTCAGTGGGTTGACTGTGAACGCTCTGAGAGACTCTGGGTTGAGGTCAGTGATAAAGTAGTCTACAGTACTACTGCCAAGGATGAGCTATAGGTGTACCTACTGTAGGAGTCCCCTCGAAGCCTAACATTGACTATGTACACCACTGACCAGCCTACCCAGCGTGCGACAGAGCTGCAGGAGTTGTGACCCGTTTCTGTTGGTTATGTTGTCGTAGTTGTGCCTTGGGCTGCATATGGGGGAGGGAATGCTGTCACCTCCAGGTAGGTGTTTGTCCCCCTGTGTGCTGAGGGTGTCAGGTTCTTGTCCAGTTCTGGCATTTAGGTCGCCACAGACTATTACATGTCCCTGGGCCTGGAAATCATTGATCTCCCCTCTAGAATAGAGAAGCTGTCTTCATTAAAGTATGGGGATTCTAGTGGGGAGATATACAGTGGGGAAAAAAAGTATTTAGTCAGCCACCAATTGTGCAAGTTCTCCCACTTAAAAAGATGAGAGAGGCCTGTAATTTTCAGCATAGGTACATGTCAACTATGACAGACAAAATGAGAAAAAAAAATCCAGAAAATCACATTGTAGGATTTTTTATGAATTTATTTGCAAATTATGGTGGAAAATAAGTATTTGGTCAATAACAAAAGTTTCTCAATACTTTGTTATATACCCCTTGTTGGCAATGACACAGGTCAAACGTTTTCTGTAAGTCTTCACAAGGTTTTCACACACTGTTTCTGGTATTTTGGCCCATTCCTCCATGCAGATCTCCTCTAGAGCAGTGATGTTTTGGGGCTGTCGCTGGGCAACACGGACTTTCAACTCCCTCCAAAGATTTTCTATGGGGTTGAGATCTGGAGACTGGCTAGGCCACTCCAGGACCTTGAAATGCTTCTTATGAAGCCACTCCTTCGTTGCCCGGGAGGTGTGTTTGGGATCATTGTCATGCTAAAAGACCCAGCCACGTTTCATCTTCAATGCCCTTGCTGATGGAAGGAGGTTTTTCACTCAAAATCTCACGATACATGGCCCCATTCATTCTTTCCTTTACACGGATCAGTCGTCCTGGTCCCTTTGCAGAAAAACTGCCCCAAAGCATGAAGTTTCCACCCCCATGCTTCACAGTAGGTATGGTGTTCTTTGGATGCAACTCAGCATTCTTTGTCCTCCAAACACGATGAGTTGAGTTTTTACCAAAAAGTTATATTTTGGTTTCATCTGACCATATGACATTCTCCCAATCCTCTTCTGGATCATCCAAATGCACTCTAGCAAACTTCAGACGGGCCTGGACATGTACTGGCTTAAGCAGGGGGACACGTCTGGCACTGCAGGATTTGAGTCCCTGGCGGAGTAGTGTGTTACTGATGGTAGGCTTTGTTACTTTGGTCCCAGCTCTCTGCAGGTCATTCACTAGGTCCCCCCGTGTGGTTCTGGGATTTTTGCTCACCGTTCTTGTGATAATTTTGACCCCACGGGGTGAGATCTTGCGTGGAGCCCCAGATCGAGGGAGATTATCAGTGGTCTTGTATGTCTTCCATTTCCTAATAATTGCTCCCACAGTTGATTTCTTCAAACCAAGCTGCTTACCTATTGCAGATTCAGTCTTCCCAGCCTGGTGCAGGTCTACAATTTTGTTTCTGGTGTCCTTTGACAGCTCTTTGGTCTTGACCATAGTGGAGTTTGGAGTGTGACTGTTTGAGGTTGTGGACAGGTGTCTTTTATACTGATAACAAGTTCAAACAGGTGCCATTAATACAGGTAACGAGTGGAGGACAGAGGAGCCTCTTAAAGAAGAAGTTACAGGTCTGTGAGATCCAGAAATCTTGCTTGTTTGTAGGTGACCAAATACTTATTTTCCACCATAATTTGCAAATAAATTCATTAAAAATCCTACAATGTGATTTTCTGGATTTTTTCTCCTCAATTTCTCTGTCATAGTTGACGTGTACCTATGATGAAAATGACAGGCCTCTCTCATCTTTTTAAGTGGGAGAACTTGCACAATTGGTGGCTGACTAAATACTTTTTTTCCCCACTGTAGGTAGCACACAGGAGGACATTTTTCTCTGTTGAGATCATTTCCTTTTGAATTTCTAGCCAAATGTAAAATGTTCCTGTTTTGATTCATTGAATAGATTGAGTTAGGTCTGCTCTATACCAAATTAGCATACCCCCTGAGTCCCTTCCCTGTTTTACTCCTGGTAGTTTGGTGGATGGGACAACCAGCTCTCTGTAACCTAGAGGGCAACCAGTGGGTCCGTCTCCTCTATACCATGTTTCTGTAGATTTACAATGTCTGTATTTCTGATTTTCTTTGGTGAAGTCCAGGTGCTTTCGTTCTTCGTTCTCTCTCTCTCTCTCGTCCTCTCTCCATCGCCCTCTCTCTCCTCTCTCATCTCCTCATCTCTCTCTCTCTCTCTCTCATCTCTCTCTCTCTCTCTCTCCTCTCCCTCTCCTCTCTCTCTGACTTCTCTTCTCTCTTCTCCGTCTCGTCCTGCTCTACTCTCTCATCGGTTATATTGAATATACAGTAATACATCCAGGGTTTCGTCAAATTCCTCCGGGCCCTAGGAGGCCGAAAACACCTCTGTTTTTTCATCCTCTTCGCTTCTACTCAGGGCTAATTCAGACCTGGGACACCAGGTGAGTGCAATTAACTACCAGGTATAAATAAAAAACAGAAGTGTGTCGGCCACTCCAGGACCGGAATTGAAGAACCCTGATATACAGTGTATTCAGACCCCTTTACTTTTTCTGTGCCTCGACACAATCCTGTCTCGGAGCTCTATGGACAATTCCTTTGACCCCATGGCTTGGTTTTTGCTCTGGCATGCGCTGTCAACTGTGGGACCTTATATAGATAGGTGTGTGCCTTTCCAGATCATGTCCAATCAACTGAATTTACCACAGGTGGACTCCAAACAAATTGTAGAAACATCTCAAGGATGATCAATGGAAACAGGATGCACCGGAGCTCATTTTCGAGTCTCATTGCAAAGGGAGTGAATACTTATGTAAATATTTCTAAAAACCTGTTTTCTCTTTGTCATTATGGGGTATTGTGTGTAGATTGATGAGGATAAAAAAAGAATCGTAACAAAATGTGGAAAAAGTCAAGGGGTTTGAATACCTTCGAAGGCACTGTATATATACAGTACCAGTCAAGGGTTTTTCTTTATTTTTACTATTTTCTACATTGTAGAATAATAGTGAAGACATCAAAACTATGAAATAACACAAATGGAGTCATGTAGTAACCAAAAAAGTGTTAAACAAATCAAAATAGATTTTATATTTGAGATTCTTCAAATAGCCACCCTTTGCCTTGATGACAGCTTTGCACACTCTTGGCATATAATATAATATATAATAATATAATATAATATTTAGCAGACGCTTTTATCCAAAGCGACTTACAGTCATGGTCAGT
>LR778259.1:37592602-37640561 GCA_902810595.1 Coregonus sp. 'balchen'
TGGGTCATGGCCCCTCCTCCCCTTTGATGCGGTAAAGTTTCCCTGTCCCCTTAGCATAAACACCCCAAAGCTAATGTTTCCACCTCCATGTTTGACGGTGGGGATGGTGTTCTTGGGGGTCATAGGCAGCATTCCTCCTCCTCCAAACACGGCGAGTTGAGTTGATGCCAAAGAGCTCGATTTTGGGTCTCATCTGACCACAACACTTTTACCCAGTTCTCCTCTGAATCATTCAGATGTTCATTGGCAAACTTCAGATGGCCCTGTATATATGCTTTCTTGAGCAGGGGGACCTTGCGGGCGCTGCAGGATTTCAGTCCTTCACGGCATAGTGTGTTACCAATTGTTTTCTTTGTGACTATGGTCCCAGCTGCCTTGAGATCATTGACAAGATCCTCCCGTGTAGTTTCTGGGCTGATTCCCTCACCGTTCTCATGATTATTGCACTCCACGAGGTGAGATCTTGCATGGAGCCCCAGGCTGAGGGAGATTGACAGTTATTTTTGTGTTTTTCCATTTGCGATAATCGCACCAACTGTGTCACCTTCTCACCAAGCTGCTTGGCAATGGTCTTGTAGCCCATTCCCAGCCTTGTGTAGGGTCTACAATCTTGTCCCTGACATCACTTGGGAGCTCTCATTAAAAATGCAAAATCAATTTATAAAAATTTTATGCGTTTTTTCTGGATTTAATTGTTGTGAGGCTGTCCTCTCCTGTTCAAATAAACCTACCTTCAAATTATAATAGACTGATCATTTCTTTCTTTGTCAGTGAGGACAAACGTTCAAAATCAGCAGGGGATCAATACTTTTTTCCCTCACTGTATATAGTATAATATATATATATATATTATATATATATATATATATATATATATATACACATGCATACATATACACATACATATAAATACATATACATACATATATATATATATATACAGTGGGGAGAACAAGTATTTGATACACTGCCGATTTTGCAGGTTTTCCTACTTACAAAGCATGTAGAGGTCTGTAATTTTTATCATAGGTACAACTTCAACTGTGAGAGACGGAATCTAAAACAAAAATCCAGAAAATCACATTGTATGATTTTTAAGTAATTAATTTGCATTTTATTGCATGACATAAGTATTTGATCATCTACCAACCAGTAAGAATTCCGGCTGTTACCATTAGTAACACAGTACGCCGTTAATGGATTAAAATCCTGCAGCACACGCAAGGTCCCCCTGCTCAAGCCAGCGCATGTCCAGGCCCATCTGAAGTTTGCCAATGACCATCTGGATGATCCAGAGGAGGAATGGGAGAAGGTCATGTGGTCTGATGAGACAAAAATAGAGCTTTTTGGTCTAAACTCCCCTCGCCGTGTTTGGAGGAAGAAGAAGGATGAGTACAATCCCAAGAACACCATCCAAACCGTTAAGCATGGAGGTGGAAACATCATTCTTTGGGGATGCTTTTCTGCAAAGGGGACAGGACGACTGCACTGTATTGAGGGGAGGATGGATGGGGCCATGTATCGTGAGATCTTGGCCAACAACCTCCTTCCCTCAGTAAGAGCATTGAAGATGGGTCGTGGTTGGGTCTTCCAGCATGACAACGTCCCGAAACACACAGCCAGGGCAACTAAGGAGTGACTCCGTAAGAAGCATCTCAAGGTCCTGGAGTGGCCTAGCCAGTCTCCAGACCTGAACCCAATAGAAAATCTTTGGAGGGAGCTGAAAGTCCGTATTGCCCAGCGACAGCCCCAAAACCTGAAGGATCTGGAGAAGGTCTGTATGGAGGAGTGGCCCAAAATCCCTGCTGCAGTGTGTGCAAACCTGGTCAAGACCTACAGGAAAATGTATGATCTCTGTAATTGCAAACAAAGGTTTCTGTACCAAATATTAAGTTCTGCTTTTCTGATGTATCAAATACTTATGTCATGCAATAAAATGCAAATTCATTACTTAAAAATCATACAATGTGATTTTCTGGATTTTTGTTTTAGATTCCGTCTCTCACAGTTGCAGTGTACCTATGATAAAAATTACAGACCTCTACATGCTTTGTAAGTAGGAAAACCTGCAAAATCGGCAGTGTATCAAATACTTGTTCTCCCCACTGTATATCTCACTAGGTTAAGGTTAGAATTAGTGTTAGGGTTAGAATTAGGTTTAGGGTTAGGGTTAGGAGCTAGGGTTAGTTTTAGGGTTAGGAGCTAGGGTTAGGGTAAGGGTTAGGGTTAGGTTTAATGTTAGGGGTTAGGGAAAACAGGATTTTGAATGGGACTGAATTGTTGTACAATACTTTTTGCGACTGCACTTGAATAAACTTTCAAAGTTCTTGAAATGTTCCTTATTGACTGATGTTCATGTCTTAAAGTAATGATGGACTGTCGTTTCTCTTTGCTTATTTGAGCTGTTCTTGCCATAATATGGACTTGGTCTTTTACCAAATAGGGCTATCTTCTGTATACCCCCACTACCTTGTCAAAACACAACTGATAGGCTCAAAGAAGGAATGAAATTCCACAAATTAACTTTTAAGAAGGCACACCTGTTAATTGAAATGCATTCCAGGTGACTACCTCATGAAGCTGGTTGAGAGAATGCCAAGAGTGTGCAAAGCTGTCATCAAGGCAAAGGGTGCCTATTTGAGCAATCTCAAATATAAAATACATTTTGATTTGTTTAACACTTTTTTGGTTACTACATGATTCCATATGTGTTATTTCATAGTTGTGATGTCTTCACTATTATTCTACAATGTAAAAATAAAGAAAAACCCTGGTATGAGTAGGTGTCCAAACGTTTGATTGATAGTGTACATTATAATATTTTTAGTACATACATTATAATATGCATACACAAAAATGTATGTACGCATGACTGTAAGTCGCTTTGGATAAAAGCATCTGCTAAATGGCATATTATTATTATTATTATTATGTACTATAGGATGTATGTATCCATACATTATAATATGTTATAGTACATACATTATAATATTATAATACATAGATTAGAAAGTACACAGAACAAAAATATAAACGCAACATGTAAAGTGTTGGTCCAATGTTTCATGAGCTGAAATAAAAGATCACAGAAATGTTCTCCTTTGCCAAGATATTCCATCCACCTGACAGGTGTGGGATATCAAGAAGCAGAGTAAACAGCATGATCATTACACAGGTGCAACTTGTGCTGGGGACAATAAAAGGCCACTCTAAAATGTGCAGGTTTGTCACACAACACAATGCCACAGATGTCTCAAGTTTTGAGGGAGCGTGTAAATGCCATGCTGACTGCAGGAATGTCCACCAGAGCTGTTGCCAGATAATTTAATGTTAATTTCTCTACCATAAGCCGCCTCCAATGTCGTGCCAAATCGATGGCAATTTGAATGCACAGAGATACCGTGACGAGATCCTGAGGCCCATTGTCGTGCCATTCATCCGCCTCCATCACCTCATGTTTCAGCATGATAATGCACGGCCCCATGTCGCAAAGGATCTGTACACAATTGCTGGAAACTGAAAATGTCCCAGTTTCTTTCCATGGCCTGCATACTCACCAGACATGTCATCCATTGAGTGCTTTTGTGATGCTCTGGATCGACGTGTACGACAGCATGTTCCAGTCCCTGCCAATATCCAGCAACTTCGCACAGCCATTGAAGAGGAGTGGGACAACATTCCTCAGGCCACCATCAACAGCCTGATCAACTCTATGCGAAGGAGATGTGTCGCGCTGCATGAGGCAAATGGTGGTCACACCAGATATTGACTGGTTTTCTGATCCACACACTTGTTTTTTTTTTAAGGTATCTGTGACCAACGGATGCATATCTGTATTCCCAGTCATGTGAAATCCATAGATTAGGGCCTAATGATTTTATTTAAATTTCCTTTATATTTCCTTGTTGCATTTATATTTTTGTTCAGTGTACAGTAGATAAACCATATCTATGACAGGAAGACTCCTCACACATATTCAGGTTTCAATCAAGATCAACAGATATGACTGACACTAGATAGAGAGAGAGAGAGAGAGAGAGAGAGAGAGAGAGAGAGATAGAGAGAGAGATAGAGAGAAGATACCGAGCGATACTAGAAGAGCTAGAAGAGCGATATAGATAAAGCTATAGCGCAGATCGAGACTTATATCGGGAGAGGGAGAGGAGAGAGATCGAATAGCAGATACTCTCTCGCTCTATTGTCTCGTTTGCTCTATCTCTCGCGCTCTCTCGCTTTATCTCTTCTCGTCTCATCTCTCTCTCTCTCTCTCTCTCTCTCTAATCGTCTTTTTATCACCCATATTTATTTTCTCTTTTCCCCTTTTGGTACTTGAAACTCTTTTTTGTTCCCACATCTCTACAACACTGTATATATACATAATATGACATTTGAAATGTCTCTATTCCTTTGGAACTTTTGTGAGTGTAATGTTTACTGTTCAATTTTGTTTATTATCTATTTCACTTGATTTGGCGATGAAACATATGTTTCCCTTGGCAATAAAGCCCTCTGAATTTAACTGAATTGAGAGAGACAGAGAGAGAGAGAGGGGGGGGGGGGGGGGGGGGAGGATGGGAGAGGGGGAGAACGAGAGGGAGAGAGAGAGAGGGAGAGAGGAAGAGAGAGGGAGTCCTGTTTGAGAGTCATTTTCACAGATTCAACCCAGACATCCACATTCTGAATAATGAAAATATATATGTTTTATTGAGATATCATAGAGATAGAGATATAGAGATACAGTGCATTTGGAAAGTATTCAGACCCCTTGACTTTTTTTCAATTTTTTTACGTTACAGGAAGGTTCTCCAATCTCCACAGAGGAACTCTAGAGCTCTATAGAGATAGAGATATAGAGAGATACCATAGAGATAGAGATATAGAGAGATACCATAGAGATAGAGATATAGAGAGATACCATAGAGATAGAGATATAGAGAGATACCATAGAGATAGAGATACCATAGAGATAGAGATATAGAGAGATACCATAGAGATAGAGATATAGAGAGATACCATAGAGATATAGAGAGATACCATAGAGATAGAGATATAGAGAGATACCATAGAGATATAGAGAGATACCATAGAGATATAGAGAGATACCATAGAGATAGAGATATAGAGAGATACCATAGAGATATAGAGAGATACCATAGAGATATAGAGAGATACCATAGAGATACCATAGTTAGAGATATAGAGAGATACCATAGAGATAGAGAGAGATACCATAGTTAGAGATATAGAGAGTTACCATAGAGATATAGATATAGAGAGATACCATAGAGATAGAGATATAGAGAGATACCATAGAGATAGAGATATAGAGAGATACCATAGAGATAGAGATATAGAGAGATACCATAGAGATAGAGATATAGAGAGATACCATAGAGATATAGAGAGATACCATAGAGATATAGAGAGATACCATAGAGATAGAGATATAGAGAGATACCATAGATATAGAGATATAGAGAGATACCATAGAGATATAGAGAGATACCATAGAGATATAGAGAGATACCATAGAGATAGAGATATAGAGAGATACCATAGAGATAGAGATATAGAGAGATACCATAGAGATATAGAGAGATACCATAGAGATATAGAGAGATACCATAGAGATAGAGATATAGAGAGATACCATAGAGATATAGAGAGATACCATAGAGATATAGAGAGATACCATAGAGATATAGAGAGATACCATAGAGATACCATAGTTAGAGATATAGAGAGATACCATAGAGATAGAGAGAGATACCATAGTTAGAGATATAGAGAGTTACCATAGAGATATAGAGAGATACCATAGAGATAGAGATATAGAGAGATACCATAGAGATATAGAGAAACCATAGAGATAGAGATATAGAGAGATACCATAGAGATATAGAGAGATACCATAGAGATATAGAGAGATACCATAGAGATACCATAGTTAGAGATATAGAGAGATACCATAGAGATAGAGAGAGATACCATAGTTAGAGATATAGAGAGTTACCATAGAGATATAGAGAGATACCATAGAGATAGAGATATAGAGAGATACCATAGAGATATAGAGAGATACCATAGAGATAGAGATATAGAGAGATACCATAGAGATATAGAGAGATACCATAGAGATAGAGATATAGAGAGATACCATAGATCCAGGCTCTGTCGTAGCCAGCCGTGACCGGGAGACCCATGGGGCGGCGTGCAATTGGCCCAGCGTCGTCCAGGGTAGGGGAGGGAATGGCCTGCAGGGATGTAGCTCAGTTGATAGAGCATGGCGTTTGCAACGCCAGGGTTGTGGGTTCGATTCCCACAGGGGGTATGAAAAAAATTATAATGTAAGTCGCTCTGGATAAGAGCGTCTGCTAAATGACGTAAATGTAAATGTAAAATAGAGATAGAGATATATAGAGATACCATAGAGATAGAGATATAGAGAGATACCATAGAGATATAGAGAGGTACCATAGAGATATAGATATATAGAGATACCACAGAGATATAGAGAGATACCATAGAGATAGAGATATAGAGATATACCATAGAGATAGAGATATAGAGAGATACCATAGAGATATAGAGAGATACCATAGAGATATAGATATATAGAGATACCACAGAGATATAGAGAGATACCATAGAGATAGAGATATAGAGATATACCATAGAGATAGAGATATAGAGATATACCATAGAGATAGAGATATAGAGATATACCATAGAGATACCATAAAGTAGTGGCCGTCAAAGACATACCAGCAGACATGTGGGAAAAGCAACAGAACAACACATCGTCTAGAGCAGGGGTATTCAACTCTGACCCTACGAGGTATGGAGTCTGCTGCTTTCTGTTCTACCTGATAATTAATTACACCCCCCTGGTGTCGAAGGTCTAAATCAGTCCCTGATTAGAGGGGAAGAATGAAAAAGCAGTGGAACTGGATTCGAGGTCAAAAGTTGAGTTTGAGGGGTCTATAGTTAAACAGACTCATGTAGGTCTATACATGTCACTATAGCATAGAGGCAGATCCATATCTCATCATTAAACTGAAGAGGTCCATATCTCATCATTAAACTGAAGAGGTACATATCTCATCATTAAACTGAAGAGGTACATATCTCATCATTAAACTGAAGAGGTACATATCTCATCATTAAACTGAAAAGGTCCATATCTCATCATTAAACTGAAGAGGTCCATATCTCATCATTAAACTGAAGAGGTACATATCTCATCATTAAACTGAAGAGGTCCATATCTCATCATTAAACTGAAGAGGTACATATCTCATCATTAAACTGAAGAGGTACATATCTCATCATTAAACTGAAAAGGTACATATCTCATCATTAAACTGAAAAGGTCCATATCTCATCATTAAACTGAAGAGGTCCATATCTCATCATTAAACTGAAGATGTACATATCTCATCATTAAACTGAAGAGGTCCATATCTCATCATTAAACTGAAGAGGTCCATATCTCATCATTAAACTGAAGAGGTCCATATCTCATCATTAAACTGAAGAGATCCATATCTCATCATTAAACTGAAGAGGTACATATCTCATCATTAAACTGAAGAGGTACATATCTCATCATTAAACTGAAGAGGTCCATATGTCATCATTAAAATGAAGAGGTACATATCTCATCATTAAACTGAAGAGGTACATATCTCATCATTAAACTGAAGAGGTACATATCTCATCATTAAACTGAAGAGGTCCATATCTCATCATTAAACTGAAGAGGTCCATATCTCATCATTAAACTGAAGAGGTCCATATCTCATCATTAAACTGAAGAGGTCCATATCTCATCATTAAACTGAAGAGGTCCATATCTCATCATTAAACTGAAGAGGTCCATATCTCATCATTAAACTGAAGAGGTCCATATCTCATCATTAAATTGAAGAGGTCCATATCTCATCATTAAACTGAAGAGGTCCATATTTCATAAATAATTAAACTGAAACCATTTTCAGGTCTTGTCATAGATTTTCAAGCAGATTTAAGTCAAAACTGAAAAACTCAGCCACTCAGAAACATTCAGTGTCTTCTTGGGAAGCAACTCCAGTGTAGATTTGGCCTTGTGTTTTAGATTATTGTCCTGCTGAAAGGTGAATTCACCTCCCAGTGTCTGGTGGAAAGCAGATTGAAACAGATTTTCCTCTGCTTGTGCCTGGTTTAGCTCCATTCCATTTATTTTTTATCCTGAAAAACATCCCAGTCCTTAAAGATTACAAGCATACCCATAACATGATGCCGCCACCACTGTAACTATAATGTTGTTGATCCATCCTCAGTTTTCTCCTATCACAGCCACCATTGGCCTCATGGTGATATTTCTGCCCGGTTTCCTTCCTCTCCGGCAACTGAGTTAGGAAGGACGCCTGCATCTTTGTAGTGACTGGCTGTATCAATACACCATCCACATTGTAATTAATAACTTCACCATGCTCAAAAGGATATTCCTTTCCTACTTTATTTTTACCCATCTACCAGACACTCTTGTCCAGAGCGACTTACAGGAGCAATTAGGGTTAAGTGCCTTGCTCAAGGGCACATCAACAGATTTTTCACCTAGTCGGCTGGGATTAGAACCAGAGACCTTTCGGTTACTGGCACAATGCTCTTAACCACTAAGCTACCTGCCACTACCAATAGGAGCCCTTCTTTGCGAGGCATTGGAAAAACTCCCTGGTCTTTGAGGTTGAATCAGTGTTTGAAATTCACTGCTTGACTGAGGGACCTTACATAAAATTGTATGTGTGGGGTACAGAGATGAGGTAGTCATTAAAACATTATGTTAAACACTATTACTGCACACACAGTGAGTCCATGCAACTTATTAGGTGACTTGTTAAGCACATTTTTACTCCTGAACTTATTTAGGCTTGCCATAACAAAACTTTTGAAAACTTATTGACTCAAGACATTTCAGCTTTCATTTGTAATTAATTTGTAAAAATTTCGAAAAACATAGTTCCACTTTGACATTATGGGGTATTGTGTGTAGGCCAGTGACAAAAAAACTCTCAATTGAATCCATTTTAAATTCAGGCTGTAACCAAAAAAAAAGTGGAATAAGTCAAGGGGTATGAGTACTTTCTGAAGGAACTAGCTACATAAAATAAATATGTAAGACTAACTAAACAACAACAACTTCTTCTGTAAATTAGATATTTCTGTATTTCATTTTCAATACATTTTGCAAAAATGTCGAAAAACATTTTTTCACTTTGTCATTATGGGGTATTATGTGTAGATGGGTGAGATGTTTTATTTAATTGAATCCATTTTAATTTAAGAACTAAATGAGGAAACAGTACTTTCGGAAGGAAACAGGAAACATTAAAGGGGTGTGAATACTTTCGGAAGGCATTATACACAAACAATTTAAAAAGTGACCGGGAAAATAAAGTCAGGGACTTACTTCCTACAGTAATATCAGGACTGAATCCACATCACATTTTCTCCATCTGGCTTTCGGGGGTAACCTTATTTTTTAACATAGGGCTCATTGGGCTTTTATGTTTTTTTGGTTGTGCGTAATGTGCGGTAGCCTACAGTGGGGAAAAAAAGTATTTAGTCAGCCACCAGTTGTGCAAGTTCTCCCACTTAAAAAGATGAGAGAGGCCTGTAAGTTTCATCATAGGTACACGTCAACTATGACAGACAAATTGAGAGAAAAAAATCCAGAAAATCACATTGTAGGATTTTTAATGAATTTATTTGCAAATTATGGTGGAAAATAAGTATTTGGTCACCTACAAACAAGCAAGATTTCAGGCTCTCACAGACCTGTAACTTCTTCTTTAAGAGGCTCCTCTGTCCTCCACTCGTTACCTGTATTAATGGCACCTGTTTGAACTTGTTATCAGTATAAAAGACACCTGTCCACAACCTCAAACTGTCACACTCCAAACTCCACTATGGCCAAGACCAAAGAGCTGTCAAAGGACACCAGAAACAAAATTGTAGACCTGCACCAGGCTGGGAAGACTGAATCTGCAATAGGTAAGCAGCTTGGTTTGAAGAAATCAACTGTGGGAGCAATTATTAGGAAATGGAAGACATACAAGACCACTGATAATCTCCCTCTATCTGGGGCTTCACGCAAGATCTCACCCCGTGGGGTCAAAATGATCACAAGAACGGTGAGCAAAAATCCCAGAACCACACGGGGGGACCTAGTGAATGACCTGCAGAGAGCTGGGACCAAAGTAACAAAGCCTACCATCAGTAACACACTACGCCGCCAGGGACTCAAATCCTGCAGTGCAAGACGTGTCCCCCTGCTTAAGCCAGTACATGTCCAGGCCCGTCTGAAGTTTGCTAGAGTGCATTTGGATGATCCAGAAGAGGATTGGGAGAATGTCATATGGTCAGATGAAACCAAAATGGAACATTTTGGTAAAAACTCAACTCGTCGTGTTTGGAGGACAAAGAATGCTGAGTTGCATCCAAAGAACACCATACCTACTGTGAAGCATGGGGGTGGAAACATCATGCTTTGGGGCTGTTTTTCTGCAAAGGGACCAGGACGACTGATCCGTGTAAAGGAAAGAATGAATGGGGCCATGTATCGTGAGATTTTGAGTGAAAACCTCCTTCCATCAGCAAGGGCATTGAAGATGAAACGTGGCTGGGTCTTTCAGCATGACAATGATCCCAAACACACCGCCCGGGTAACGAAGGAGTGGCTTCGTAAGAAGCATTTCAAGGTCCTGGAGTGGCCTAGCCAGTCTCCAGATCTCAACTCCATAGAAAATCTTTGCAGGGAGTTGAAAGTCTGTGTTGCCCAGCGACAGCCCCAAAACATCACTGCTCTAGAGGAGATCTGCATGGAGGAATGGGCCAAAATACCAGCAACAGTGTGTGAAAACCTTGTGAAGACTTACAGAAAACGTTTGACCTGTGTCATTGCCAACAAAGGGTATATAACAAAGTATTGAGAAACTTTTGTTATTGACCAAATACTTATTTTCCACCATAATTTGCAAATAAATTCATTAAAAATCCTACAATGTGATTTTCTGGATTTTTTTTTCTCATTTTGTCTGTCATAGTTGACGTGTACCTATGATGAAAATTACAGGCCTCTCTCATCTTTTTAAGTGGGAGAACTTGCACAATTGGTGGCTGACTAAATACTTTTTTTCCCCACTGTATATCATAGACTATGTATTGGATAACGGTACAATCATTTGGAATTTTTTGGGCTTGGGCTCATCAAATGTATAATGTAGGGCTGATAAAATGTCTTTAATGTAGGGCTGATAATTATTTCTTTTTTTTTGTAATTTTTGTATTTCACCTTTATTTAACCAGGTAAACCAGTTGAGAACAAGTTCTCATTTACAACTGCGACCTGGCCAAGATAAAGCAAAGCAGTGCGATAAAAACAACAACACAGAGTTACATATGGGGTAAAACAAAACATAAAGTCAAAAATATATATACAGTGTTGCAAATGTAGCAAGTTATGGAGGTAAGGCAATAAATAGGCCATAGTGCAAAATAATTACAATTAGTATTAACACTGGAATGATAGATGTGCAAGAGATTATGTGCAAATAGAGATACTGGGGTGCAAATGAGCAAAATAAATAACAATATGGGGATGAGGTAGTTGGGTGGGCTAATTTCAGATGGGCTGTGTACAGGTGCAGTGATCGGTAAGGTGCTCTGACAACTGATGCTTAAAGTTAGTGAGGAGATAAGAGTCTCCAGCTTCAAAGATTTTTGCAATTCGTTCCAGTCATTGGCAGCAGAGAACTGGAAGGAATGGCGGCCAAAGGAGGTGTTGGCTTTGGGGATGACCAGTGAGATATACCTGCTGGAACGCATACGGGTGGGTGTTGCTATGGTGACCAATGAGCTAAGATAAGGCGGGGATATGCCTAGCAGTGATTTATAGATGGCCTGGAGCCAGTGGGTTTGGCGATGAATATGTAGTGAGGGCCAGCCAACAAGAGCGTACAGGTCACAGTGGTGGGTAGTATATGGAGCTTTGGAGACAAAACGGATGACACTGTAATAGACTACATCCAATTTGCAGAGTAGAGTGTTGGAGGCTATTTTGTAAATGACATCGCCGAAGTCAAGGATCGGTAGGACAATCAGTTTTACGAAGGCATGTTTGGCAGCATGAGTGAAGGAGGCTTTGTTGCGAAATAGGAAGCCGATTCTAGATTTAACTTTGGATTGGAGATTCTTAATGTGAGTCTGGAAGGAGAGTTTACAGTCTAACCAGACACCTAGGTATTTGTAGTTGTCCACATACTCTAGGTCAGACCCGTCGAGAGTAGTGATTCTAGTTGGGTGGGCGGGTGCCAGCAGCGTTCGATTGAAGAGCATGCATTTAGTTTTAAATAAAATGTATTTAATGTAGGGCTGATAAAATGTCTTTAATGTAAGGCTCATCAAATGTCTTTAATGTAGGGCTGATAAAATGTCTTTAATGTAGGGCTGATAAACTGTCTTTAATGTAGGGCTTTTAAAATGTCTTTAATGTAGGGCTGATAAACTGTCTTTAATGTAGGGCTTTTAAAATGTCTTTAATGTATGGCTCATCAGGCTCAGGTTGCATCAGACTTGAATTTCCATGCTGATTACAGCTCTAATCAAATCCAGACATATTTATATGCTTCATATGCTTTCGAAAGACATTTCCGGTTTGGGCGGGAAATGCCGGGTTGCCCGGGAGAAAAGTATGGAACATGAAGAAAAAATAATAGGGAAAACATTCAACCCTGTTCTGTAGATGTTTGGGGCCGCTGGTGAACCTTGTTGTGCAGCATAATCAAAGTGACACTGGACTAGAGCACCTGTCTGTAGCTAGGTTATAGGTTACAGGTTATAGGTTATAGGTTATAGGTTATAGGTTATAGGTTATAGCTAGGTTATAGGTACAGACCTGCCAGAGTCTGTAGGCTGTCTGTAGCTAGGTTATAGGTTTCCATTCAATTGGTGACAGATATTCATGCAAATATTCTAAAATCTGCATAAAAACAATATGCACCTTTCATGGTTCCCTTTAGGAAAATGTGGCGCCGGACAACGTGACTGGGATTTTTTTATTTACCAGATATTTGAGAAATCTACCGGACAGCCATATGCATTCAGATCCGACCTGGCACAGCCAGCGCCATCAATAAACCAGGGATGTTGGCCAAATGAGCCACATTTACGCGTCCTTAAAAACAGCCTATAACAAATTACAAAAACACTATTCCTTGTGTTTGGATGTGTAGCATTTGCAAAACTTTATAGCCAATTTTGTGTATTGGTTTTTAGGCTACTTTCCTAAAACAATAATTGTCCCCCATCTGGTTCAGCTGTCGGAGATTTGAGTACTAAATGCATCAGGGCATTGCATGCATTGGCCTATAGGCTTAGACGTCCACTGTATGATATGAATATTTAAACAAAGATATAGCCTATATAAAGGAAGAGCAGCTTAGGCCTAGCCCCAAAGAGATACAGAGAGAGGTAGAGGTATGCCGACAGCATGCTAAGGCCTAGCCCCAGAGAGATACAGAGAGAGGTAGAGGTATGCCGGCGGCATGCTAAGGCCTAGCCCCAAAGAGATACAGAGAGAGGTAGAGGTAGGCCGGCGGCATGCTAAGGCCTAGCCCCAAAGAGATACAGAGAGAGGTAGAGGTATGCCGGCGGCATGCTAAGGCCTAGCCCCAGAGAGATACAGAGAGAGGTAGAGGTATGCCGACGGCATGCTACGGCCTAGCCCCAGAGAGATACAGAGAGAGGTAGAGGTATGCCGGCGGCATGCTACCAGAGAGAGGTAGAGGTATGCCGGCGGCATGCTACCAGAGAGAGGTAGAGGTATGCCGACGGCATGCTACGACACCGACATGCATTTCTTCATGTCAGATGGCTACTGCGTCTGTCTTACGGATATAGACATACAGAAGGAGGGTGATTCGTTCATTTTCTATCCGTATATTTAAAGAACTGGTATCAATTAATAAATAGGCTTACAATAATAACAATGATATACAATAATAATAATGATAAAACAAATTATTATAAATAAAAGTAAGTTCCAAAATGTAATCCTATCTGAATAGGGAGCGGCACAGTCGCCTGCATTCTGCTCATCTTAGTCCACTGCAATATTAAAACCTATATTAAATTCACTTTTCACTACAGGCACACTCCTTCTCCTCTAACTTTACTTCAATTAAAAAGGCCTCCATCTTTACAATCAACAGTAGCTCCTCTCTCCTCAGCAGCAGGCGAGGAGTGAGAGAATGGTGCAGGCAGGCTATCCTGGACAATTTGGCCTGTTACAATTTTATTTATCGGTTTTTCTTTTTTTTTTTATCGGCCAAATACCGACAATTACCAACTAAGGGAAACCCTGGAGTATTTTCCCACCAGAGTTGTGTTTCCATCAAATTGACTTGTTGCAGATAAAAGTCTGTGCGTAAATACGTAGTGCACATAAAAATACCTGTTGAGGTTAAATTCCCTCCGTAAGGCTCACAAAATCATTTTAGACCCAAGTCACCCCCTGTACCTGGACTTTGAATTACTCCCCTCTGGGCGTAGGTATAGGGCACCCCTCAGCAGGAAAAATAGAACGAGACAATCATTTGTGCCAGGTGTGATATCCCTCTTAAATAGCTCGGGCAAATGTTCCCATTGACCCCGTAAGGCCAGCAGGCTAGTCTTTGTTTTAAATGTTTTAAATGTTTTATTTCTTATTTCTTACTTTTATTGGTGCGTGACTGTTATTGAAAGTTGTATTGTCAATCTTGTTTTGTATTTAACGCCACTTTAAATGTGTACATGACACTGCAACAAAATTTCCCCATGGGGACAATAAAGTAAGTAAGTAAGTAAGTAGTAAGTAAGTGTACCAAATAAAAAATACAAGCTAAATGGGTTTCCATGGCATTTTCAACTCTAGACCTACTGATGGTTTTGTCTCTAATGTTGTGTAGGTATAGTGAATGTGCCCACTCTGGTGTTGGCCTCTAGCTAACATCTGGCAGATACAGGTATAGCCTACTAGAGGATGAGATTATTATGGACAAAAGTGTGAGATTATTTTTATTTGTCAAACGGAAGCCAAGCATCGATCATCATGTCACCAGACATAAGACCCTCGATATTTATTGGAAAGGAGCATCAAGCTCATCACCTTTCACTTTCACCACCCTGTGAAGTTCACCATAATTTATTTCATCTGTAGCCTAATAAACTGCATGATTTCCCATGATGCTGTGCCATTTTTTTATCAGACGTAGGCTACTTGACTCCCATAAAAAGGTTGGAAGGAAACCTGGATAATGTCAAGGTATTTTGAGCCTAAAGGAGACTTTTGAATTGGTCTAATCAGATGGGCGGCAGGTGGCTTAGTGGTTAAGAGCGTTGTGCCAGTAACCGAAAGGTCACCGGTTCTAATCCCCGAGCCGACTAGGTGAAAAATCTGTTGATGTGCCCTTGAGCAAGGCACTTAACCCTAATTGCTCCTGTAAGTCGCTCTGGATAAGAGCGTCTGCTAAATGACTGAAATGTAAGATAAAAACATTGTGACTGGTTGTGTTTTTACCACAAATAAAAGGTGATACATAAATATTTAGGCCTTATTGTTATGTTCTAGGTGCGTGAAGAATAGCCACTCGGATTGGAGGCAGAGCGCATGTTAAGCTTTCCTGAATAACGGCCTGCTGGGAGCTTATGTGGCTACGTTATTATAGGATGACTTGGGAGAATGATGATCTGCAACAGACAGCGCATTTCAGTATCAGAAGTAAACATACAGACTGTGCCTTTCTAGACCTTATAAACTGTCCAGAATAGACCCACAACTGATCCAAATCGAATGAATGGAATAAAACATTCAAATCACAGGGCTTTTGCACCGTTATTCAAATTACATTTTCACTGCACATTACAGCCTACAGCAGAATATTGAACTCACATGAAAACAATAATAGGCTAGTCTAGGGAGGATAACTGCATTGTGGTGTTGTAGGCTAGTCTAGGGAGGATAACTGTATTGTGGTGTTGTAGGCTAGTCTAGGGAGGGATAACTGTATTGTGGTGTTGTAGGCTAGTCTAGGGAGGATAAACTGTATTGTGGTGTTGTTAGGCTTAGCTAGGGAGGATAAACTGTATTGTGGTGTTGTAGGCTAGTCTAGGGAGGATAAACTGTATTGTGGTGTTGTAGGCTAGTCTAGGGAGGATAACGGTATTGTGGTGTTTGTAGGATAGTCTAGATGGATAAACTGTATTGTGGTGTTGTAGGCTAGTTCGGGAGGATAACTGTATTGTGGTGTTGTAGGCTAGGTCCAGGGAGGGGATAAACTGTTTGTGTGTTGTAGGCTAGTCTAGGGAGGATAACTGTATTGTGGTGTTTGTAGGCTAGTCTAGGGGAGGATAACTGTATTGTGGTGTTGTAGGCTAGTCTAGGGAGGATAACTGTATTGTGGTGTTGTAGGCTAGTCTAGGGAGGATAACTGTATTGTGGTGTTGTAGGCTAGTCTAGGGAGGATAACTGTATTGTGGGTTTTAGGCTAGTCTAGGGAGGATAACTGTATTGTGGTGTTTTTTTAGGCTAGTCTAGATGGAAAAATGTATTGTGGTGTTGTAGGCTAGTCTAGGGAGGGATAACTGTATTTTGGTGTTGTAGGCTAGTCTAGGGGGATAATGTATTGTGGTGTTGTAGGCTAGTTAGGGAGGAAACTGTATTGTGGTGTTGTAGGCTAGTCTAGGGAGGATAACTGTATTGTGGTGTTGTAGGCAGTCTAGGGGGGGATAACTGTATGTGGTGTTGTGGCTAATTAGGGAGGATAACTGTATTGTGGTGTTGTAGGCTAATCTAGGGAGGATAACTGATTGTGGTTTTGTAGGTAGTCTAGGGAGGATAACTGTATTGTGGTGTTGTAGGCTAGTTAGGGGAGGATAAAAGTATTGTGGTGTTTTAGGCTAGTCTAGGGAGGGGTAAAATGTATTGTGGTGTTGTAGGCTAGTCTAGATGGATAACTGTATTGTGGTGTTGTAGGCTAGTCTAGGGAGGATAACTGTATTGTGGTGTTGTAGGCTGTCTAGGGAGGATAACTGTATTGTGGTGTTGTAGGCTAGTCTAGGGAGGGGGAAAATGTATTGTGGTGTTGTAGGCTAGTCTAGGGAGGATAAAATGTATTTTTGGTGTTGTAGGTAATCTAGGGAGGATAACTGTATTGTGGGTTGTAGGCTAGCTAGGGAGGATAACTGTATTGTGGTGTTTTAGGCTTTGTTAGGGAGGAAAAACCCTGTTTTTGTGGTGTTAGGCTAGTCTAGGGGGATAACTGTATGGGGGTGTTTTGGTAGTCTAGATGGATAAAATGTATTGTGGTGTGTAGGCTAGTCTAGGGAGGAAAACTGTATTGTGGTGTTGTAGGCTAGTCTAGGGAGGATAACGTATTTTGGTGTTTTAGGCTAATCTAGATGGATAACTGTATTGTGGTGTTGTAGACTAGTCTAGGGAGGATAACTGTATTGTGGTGTTGTAGTCTAGGGAGGATAACTGTATTGTGGTGTTGTAGGCTAGTCTAGGGAGGATAACTGTATTGTGGTGTTGTAGGCTAGTCTAGGGAGGATAACTGTATTGTGGTGCTTGTAGGGCTAGTCTAGGGAGGATAACTGTATTGTGGTGTTGTAGGCTAGTCTAGGGAGGATAACTGTATGTGGTGTTGTAGGCTAATCTAGGGAGGATAACTGTATTGTGGTGTTGTAGGCTAATCTAGGGAGGATAACTGTATTGTGGTGTTGTAGGCTAGTCTAGGGAGGATAACTGTATTGTGGTGTTGTAGGCTAGTCTAGGGAGGATAACTGTATTGTGGTGTTGTAGGCTAGTCTAGGGAGGATAACTGTATTGTGGTGTTGTAGGCTAGTCTAGGGAGGATAACTGTATTGTGGTGTTGTAGGCTAGTCTAGGGAGGATAACTGTATTGTGGTGTTGTAGGCTAGTCTAGATGGATAACTGTATTGTGGTGTTGTAGGCTAGTCTAGGGAGGATAACTGTATTGTGGTGTTGTAGGCTAGTCTAGGGAGGATAACTGTATTGTGGTGTTGTAGGCTAGTCTAGGGAGGATAACTGTATTGTGGTGTGTAGGCTAGTCTAGGGAGGATAACTGTATTGTGGTGGTTGTAGGCTAATCTAGGGAGGATAACTGTATTGGTGGTGTTGTAGGCTAGTATAGGGAGGATAACTGTATTGTGGTGTTGTGTAGGCTAGTCTAGGGAGGATAACTGTATTGTGGTGTTGTAGGCTAGTCTAGGGAGGATAAACTGTATTGTGGTGTTGTAGGCTAATCTAGGGAGGATAACTGTATTGTGGTGTTGTAGGCTAGTCTAGGGAGGATAACTGTATTGTGGTGTTGTAGGCTAGTCTAGGGAGGATAACTGTATTGTGGTGTTGTAGGCTAGTCTAGGGAGGATAACTGTATTGTGGTGTTGTAGGCTAATCTAGGATGGATAACTGTATTGTGGTGTTGTAGGCTAGTCTAGGGGGATAACTGTTATTGTGGGTTTGTTGGTACCCTAGTCTCGGGGGATATGTTATTGTGTTGTTGTAGGCTAGTCTAGGGAGGATAACTGTATTGTGGTGTTGTAGGATAGTCTAGGGAGGATAACTGTATTGTGGTGTTGTAGGCTAGTCTAGGAGGATAAATGTATTGTGGTGTTGTAGGCTAATCTAGGGAGGATAACTGTATTGTTGTGTTGTAGGCTAGTCTAGGGAGGATAACTGTATTGTGGTGTTGTAGGCTTAGTCTAGGGAGGAAAACTGTATTGTGGTGTTGTAGGCTAGTTAGGGAGGATAACTGTATTGTGGTGTTGTAGGCTCGTCTAGATGGATAACTGTATTGTGGTGTTGTAGGCTAGTCTAGGGAGGATAATTGTATTGTGGTGTTGTAGGTAGTCTAGGGAGGATAACTGTATTGTGGTGTTGTAGGCAGTCTAGGGAGATAACTGTATTGTGGTGTTGTAGGCTAGTCTAGGGGAGGATAACTGTATGTGGTGTGTGTAGCCTAATCTAGGAGGATAACTGTATTGTGGTGTTGTAGGCTAGTCTAGGGAGGATAACTGTATTTTTGGTGTTGTAGGCTAGTCTAGGGGAGGATAACTGTATTGTGGTGTTGTAGGCTAGTCTAGGGAGGATAACTGTATTGTGGTGTTGTAGGCTAGTCTAGGGAGGATAACTGTATTGTGGTGTTGTAGGCTAGTCTAGGGAGGATAACTGTATTGTGGTGTTGTAGGCTAATCTAGGGAGGATAACTGTATTGTGGTGTTGTAGGCTAGTCTAGGGAGGATAACTGTATTGTGGGTGTTGTAGGCTAGTCTAGGGAGGATAACTGTATTGTGGTGTTGTAGGCTAGTCTAGGGAGGATAAACTGTATTGTGGTGTTGTAGGCTAGTCTAGGGAGGATAACTGTATTGTGGTGTTGTAGGCTAGTCTAGGGAGGATAACTGTATTGTGGTGTTGTAGGCTAGTCTAGGGAGGATAACTGTATTGTGGTGTTGTAGGCTAGTCTAGGGAGGATAACTGTATTGTGGTGTTGTGGCTAGTTTAGGGAGGATAACTGTATTGTGGTGTTGTAGGCTAGTCTTAGGGAGGATAACTGTATTGTGGGTGTTGTAGGCTAGTCTAGGGAGGATAAACTGTATTGTGGTGTTGTAGGCTAGTCTAGTTAGGCTAATTGTATTGTGGTGTTGTAGGCTAGTCTAGTTAGGCTAATTGTATTGTGGTGTTGTAGGCTAGTCTAGTTAGGCTAATTGTATTGTGGTGTTGTAGGCTAGTCTAGTTAGGCTAATTGTATTGTGGTGTTGTAGGCTAGTCTAGATGGATAACTGTATTGTGGGTGTTGTAGGCTAGTCTAGGGAGGGATAACTGTATTGTGGTGTTTGTAGGATAGTCTAGGGAGGAATAAACTGTATTGTGGTGTTGTAGGCTAGTCTAGGGAGGGTAAACTGTTTGTGGTGTTGTAGGCTAGGTCTAGGGAGGATAACTGTATTGTGGTGTTGTAGGCTAGTCTAGGGAGGATAACTGTATTGTGGTGTTGTAGGCTAATCTAGGGAGGATAACTGTATTGTGGTGTTTGTAGGCTAATCTAGGGGAGGATAACTGTATGTGGTGTTGTAGGCTAGTCTAGGGAGGATAAACTGTATTGTGGTGTTGTAGGCTTAGTCTAGGGAGGATAAACTGTATTGTGGTGTTGTAGGCTAGTCTAGGGAGGGGATAACTGTATTGTGGTGTTGTAGGCTAGTCTAGGGAGGATAACTGTATTGTGGTTGTGTAGGTGTCTAGGGAGGATAACTGTATTGTGGTGTTGTAGGGCTAATCTAGGGAGGATAACTGTATTGTGGTGTTGTAGGCTAGTCTAGGGAGGATAACTGTATTGTGGGTTGTAGGCTAGTCTAGGGAGGATAACTGTATTGTGGTGTTGTAGGCTAGTCTAGGGAGGATAACTGTATTGTGGGTGTTGTAGGCATAGTCTAGGGGGATAACTGTATTGTGGTGTTGTAGGTAGTCTAGGGGAGGATAACTGTATTGTGGTGTTGTAGGCTAGTCTAGGGAGGATAAACTGTATTTTGGTGTTGTAGGCTAGTCTAGGGAAAGGATAAAATGTATTGTGGTGGTGTAGGCTAGTCTAGCGGAGGATAACTGTTTGTCCTAAACAAAACAATAGGGAGCTTGAGAAGCTGCATGTTCATGTTTATGTCATTACTGGACTAGTGCTTTTCTTTGGCTTGTATTCCAGACGGTAGATCTATTCCGGATGGTAGACTATATTCCAGACTGGTAGATCATTCCAGATGGTAAAACATATTCCAGAGGTAGACTCTATTCCGACTGTGTTTGACTCTATTCCAGGGCTGTAGACTTTTCCAGATGATAGACTTATTCCAGATGGTAGACTCTATTCCAAGGGTTAGGACTCTATTTTCCCGACTGGTAGACTATCCAGTGGTAGACCCCTATTCCAGACTGGTGATTATTCAGACTGGTGACTCTATTTCCCGACGGGTAGACTCTATTCCAGACGGGGAGGGCTCTATTCCAGGGCTGGTTTGACTAAATTCCAGATGGTAGACTATATTCCGACTGGTAGACTCTATTCCAGACGGTAGACATATTCCCGATGGTAGACTCTATTCCAGACTGGTAGAAATCTATCCAGACTGGTAGACTCTTTCAGACTGGTAGACTCTATTCCAGACGGGTAGACTCTATTCAGGGCGGGTTTGACTATATTCCAGACTGGTAGACTCTATTAAGATGGTAGACTTATTCCAGATGGTAGATTCTATTCCAGACTGGTAGGGCTTTTCCAGATGGTAGACTCTATTCCAGACTGGTAGACTATATTCCCGACTGGTAGACTATATTTTCCCGACTGGTAGCTCTATTCCAGGGCTGGTAGACTCTATTTCAGATTTGGGAGACTATATCCAGACTGTAGACTTATTCCAGACTGTGTAGACTCTATTCCAGACTGGTAGATCATTCCAGATGGTAGATATATTCCAGACTGGGAGACTTATTCCAGACGGGTAGGGTCTATTCCAGACTGGTAGACTTATTCCAGACTGGTAGACTATATTAGAAGGGGAGATATTTCCTGACGGGTATGGGCTCTATTCCAGACTGGTGACTATTCAGATGGTAGACTCTATTCCAGACGGTTTGACTTATTCCAGACTGGTAGGGACTTATCCCCGACTGGTAGACTATATTCCAGACTGGTAGACTCTATTCCAGACTGGTAGATCTATTTCAGACGGTAGACTCTATTCCAGACTGGTAGATATATTTTCCCGACTGGTTTGACTCTATTCCAGACTGGTAGACTCTATCCGACTGGAGACTCATTCCAGACTGGTAGACTCTATTCCAGATGGTAGACTTATTCCAGAAATGGTAGACTCTATTCCAGACTGGGTAGGGCTCTATTCCAGATGGTAGACTCTATTCCAGAGGGTTTTGACTATTCCAGATGGTAGACTCTATTCCAGACGGGTAGATTTCAAAAGGGTAGACTCTATTCCAGACGGGTTTAGACGGTAGACTCTATTCAAGACGGGGGTAGATATATTCCAGACTGGTAGACTCTATTCCAGATGGTAGACTTTTATTCCAGACGGGTAAGACTCTATTCAAGAAGGTAGACTTATTCCAGACGGGTAGACTTATTCAAGACGGGTAGACTATATTCCAGACTGGTAGACTCTATTCCAGACTGGTAGACTCTATTCCAGACGGGTAGAGCTCTATTCAAGACGGGTTAGGGCTATATTCCAGACTGGGAGACTTATTTCCCCGACTGGTAGACTTATTCCAGACGGGTAGACTCTTTCCAAAATGGTAGACTCTATTCCAAGACTGGTAGACTCTATTCCAGACTGTAGACTCTATTCCAGGACTGGGTAGACTATATTCCCCGACTGGTTAGACTCATTCCAGACTGATAGACTTATTCCAGACTGGTAGACTTATTCAGATGGTAGACTCTTTCCAGACTGGTAGACTATATTCCAGATGGTAGACTAATTCCAGACTGGTAGACTCTATTCCAGACGGGTAGACTATATTCCAGACTGGTAGACTCTATTCCAGACTGGTAGACTCTATTCCAGACTGGTAGACTCTATTCCAGACTGGTAGACTCTATTCCAGACTGGTAGACTATATTCCAGACTGGTAGACTCTATTCCAGACTGGTAGACTCTATTCCAGACTGGTAGACTCTATTCCAGACTGGTAGACTCTATTCCAGACTGGTAGACGATATTCCAGACGGTATACTCATTCCAGATGGGTTTGACTATATTCAGACTGTTAGACTCATTCCAGACTGGTAGACTCTATTTCCAGGGCTGGTAGACTATTCCAGACTGGTTTGACCTATATCCAGACGGGTAGACGATATTATCATATGAATGGTGGATAAGAGGGCAGGAGACAGACTGGTAGGGCTTATTTCACATGAATGGGGTAGAGGGCGGGTAGCGTAGACTGGTAGACTATATTATACTAGAATGGTGGATAGAGGGCAGGTAGACAGACTGGTAGACTATATTTTCACTATGAATGGTGGATAGAGGGGCAGGGGTCTAAGACAGTTTTAGTAATGGAATCGACTATATTATCACCTATGTGAATGGTTGGAATAGAGGGCCAGGGATAGACAGTTAGGACTGGTAGACTATATTATCACTATGAATGGTGGATAGAGGGCCAGGATTAGACAGTTAGACTGGTAGACTCTATATTATCACTATGAAATGGTGGATAGAGGGCAGGGGTAGACCAGTTTTAGAATGGGTATTAGACTATTATTATCCCTATTGAATGGGATTGGATGAGCGGCGGGGTAGACAGGGACTGGTAGGACTATATTATCCACTATGAATGGTGGATAGATGGGCAGGAATAGACAGGTTAGACTGGGTAGACTATATTATCCACTAGAATGGTTGGATAGAGGGCAGGGTAGGACAGTTAGACTGGTAGACTATATTATCACTATGAATGGTGGATTAGAGGGCAGGGTTAGACAGAATTGGTAGGACTATATTATCACTATGACTGGGTTGGATAGAGGGCAGGATAGACAGTTAGGACTGGTTAGTTTAGGACTATATTATCACTATGAATGGTGGATAGAGGGCCAGGATAGACAGACTGGTAGACTATATTATCACTATGAATGGTGGATAGAGGGCAGGGTAGACAGTTAGACTGGTAGAACTATATTATCACTATGAATGGTGGATAGAGGGCAGGGTAGACAGACTGGTAGACTATATTATCACTATGAATGGTGGATTAGAGGGCAGGGTAGACAGTTAGACTGGTTAGACTATATTATCACTATGACATGGTGGATAGAGGGGGCAGGGTAGACAGACTGGTAGACTATATTATCACTATGAATGGTGGATAGAGGACAGGGTAGACAGTTAGACTGGTATAGACTATATTATCACTATGAATGGTGGATAGAGGACAGGGTAGACAGTTAGACTGGTAAGACTATATTATCACTATGAATGGGTGGATAGAGGGCAGGATAGACAGTTCGACTGGTAGACTATATTATCACTATGAATGGTGGATAGAGGGCAGGGGTAGACAGACTGGTAGACTATATTATCACTATGAATGGTGGATAGAGGGCAGGGTAGACAGTTAGACTGGTTAGACTATATTATCACTATGAATGGGTGGATAGAGGGCAGGGTAGACAGTTAGACTGGTAGACTATATTATCACTATGAATGGTGGATAGAGGGCAGGGTAGACAGTTAGACTGGTAGACTATATTATCACTATGAATGGTGGATAGAGGGCAGGATAGACGTTAGACTGGTTAGACTATATTATCACTATGAATGGTGGATAGAGGGCAGGGTAGACAGACTGGTAGACTATTTATCACTATGATGGTGGATAGAGGGCAGGGTAGACAGTTAGACTGGTAGACTATATTATCACTATGAATGGTGGATAGAGGGCAGGGTAGACAGTTTAGACTGGTAGACTATATTATCACTATGAATGGTGGATAGAGGGACAGGGTAGACGTTAGACTGGTAGACTATATTATCACTATGAATGGTGGATAGAGGGGCAGGATAGACAGTTAGACTGGTAGACTATATTATCACTATGAATGGTTGGATAGAGGCAGGATAGACAGATGGAGACTATATTATCCACTATGAATGGTGGATAGAGGACAGGGTAGACAGTTAGACTGGTAATAGACTATATTATCACTATGAATGGTGGATTAGAGGACAGGGTAGACAGTTAGACTGGTAGACTATATTATCACTATGAATGGTGGATAGAGGGCAGGATAGACAGTTTAGACTGGTTAGACTATATTATCACTATGAATGGTGGATAGAGGGCAGGGTAGACAGTTAGACTGGTAGACTATATATCACTATGAATGGTGGATAGAGGGCAGGGTAGACAGAACTGGTAAGACTATATTATCACTATGAATGGTGGATAGAGGACAGGGTAGACCGTTGAGACTGGTGACTATATTATCACTATGAATGGTGGATAGAGGGCAGGATAGACAGTTAGACTGGTTAGACGATATTATCACTATGAATGGGGATAGAGGGCAGGGGTAGACAGTTAGACTGGTAGACTATATTATCACTATGAATGGTGGATAGAGGGCAGGGTAGACAGACTGGTAGACTATATTATCACTATGAATGGTGGATAGAGGGCAGGATAGACAGTTAGACTGGTAGACTATATTATCCACTATGAATGGTGGATAGAGGGCAGGGTAGACAGTTAAACTGGTAGACTATATTATCACTATGAATGGTGGATAGAGGGCAGGATAGACAGTTAGACTGGTAGACTATATTATCACTATGAATGGTCTTCTATCCTGCAAAGGAAACGTTTCACAACCCTCCCCTATTTTTGGAGCACCTCTTCCTCCTAGTAAATTGCGATCTTTGCCGTACTTTTATAGCTTCCTCTGACTTCAAACAACTGTTCTGTGTCTCTCTGTCGTCTCTGTAACGTTGGCTGATTCATCTGCCTTTAATAGAGGAGTCAACCTGTTACACACTCCACTGACTCTGAACAGCAGACAGAACACATGTTCCTGATAAGACACTGCAGCACCAAACAACAATGGACAGGGAATATAAAACAGGGAATATTAAACAGGGAATATAAAACCTACTTTATGTTAATGTCAAATAATGATAGCATTCAGGCCAAATGTTTCCAGTACCACTCTGCATGATACTATTCTGTTTCGTATCCATAACAACAATCTGAAAAGGGGATGTGATGTTGTGAAGGAGGATTTATAGAATCCTGCTGTTTCCCCATTTCAGTCTATGAACGCCCGGCTATAACTCTCTCTCTCCTTTATAGAATACTGCTGTTTCCTCATTTTCTGTAAATTGCTTCCTGGGAACCCTTCAACACATTAGGGAAGGAAAGTAATGTATTCTGGGTAAATGACCTGCCGTGACGTTCCCGGAGGTTTTGTTGTCACAACGCTCTCTCTCCTGCTCGATCTCTCTCACCACGTCACACATCTGGCCACACCACACCTGCAGAGAACACACAACAGAAGTGATTTAGCAGAGTGATTTAATGCTCCTGTCAAGGTGTACTCTCGGTTGTCAGTGATACCATGATCATATATACAGTAACACCATTCAGGAGGACTTCTATTTGCCTATATTGTTGTGCTTTATTTGTCCGTTTTCACACTAGATTCATGGCTTTTATCAACGGCTTTCTACTACTGATAATATAATATAACGGCTGTCATCAGGCATCTCTGTCCTCAGTCCTTTAACTACCCATCTCTGTTCTCAGTCCTTTAACAACCCATCTCTCTGTCTGCATAGGGATGATATCAGTGGATCAGGACGTGAAGAGAGAGAAGGCCCAGTGAGTAACAGCAGGATTGTTCATCTATGTCAACAAATACCAACGAACACAAGCTGATAGTCACTGGCGGAGAGGAGAGGAGGGCCGGAGGGTCAATGATGAAGATGTGTAAGACAGTCAAGCACCTGGAGAAGGTCAGCGGAGATGCAGAACTACCCCCCCCCCCCCCCCCCCCCCCCCCCCCTCCCCCTCCTTCAGTTCTGCATCTCCGCTGACCTTCTCCAGGTGCTGGGATGACTAAGAGAATAAATAAAGAAATAAAGAAGAAGAGAGGAGAGAAGGAAAAGACAGAGGGAACAAGTAGGGTGAGCAGACAAGACAAGACAAGACAAGACATGAATCCTCTCCCTGATGCTGTCAAGCTGAGGAATTAAGGCAGAGGAGGACAAGAGACGAGAGGAGAGGAGAGGAGAGGAGAGGAGAGGAGGAGGAGAGGAGAGGAGAGGAGGGAGAGGAGAGGAGAGGAGAGGAGGGAGAGGAGAGGAGAGGAGAGGAGAGGAGAGGAGAGGAGAGGAGAGGAGAGGAGAGGAGAGGAGAGGAGAGGAGAGGAGAGGAGAGGAGAGGAGAGGAGAGGAGCAGTATTATAGCAGTATTATAACACTAAGGCAAGGATAACACTGTCTGGGAGGAAGTATGCAGATTTCCCTGATCATGATATGATAATGGGGTGAGTTACTGTGCCAGAGCTGAAGACAGAGATGGGATCAAGAGTTGTGATTATATGGTGGGGTTTAATAGTTCATAACACACACACACACACACACACACACACACACACACACACACACACACACACACACACACACACACACACACACACACACACACACACACACACCACCCTGTCCATTCATCAGGAACACAACCCAACACACTGAGATCATGTTAATGTGTTGACAACACAACACAGACAGCCAGTAGAGCAGAGCAGTAGGCCTATTACATCAACATGTCAGACCCTCTGCTGTCCCCTCTCTACCCCTCAGAGAGGAGGCACCACGGCCGTCTGTCAGTGTGATGGTTGTTCAAACACATCTCATCATGCAGGACCGCTGCCAAGTCACTCACTGTTGTTACTACTTCAATTGGCTCAGAACCGGGCAGCACGGCTGGCCCTTGGATGTACACAGAGAGCTAACATTAATAATATGCATGTAAATCTCTCATGGCTCAAAGTGGAGGAGAGATTGACTTCATCACTACTTGTATTTGTGAGAGGTGTTGACATGTTGGGTGCACCGAGCTGTCTGTTTAAACTACCAGCACACAGCTCGGACACCCATGCATACCCCACAAGACATGCCACCAGAGGTCTCTTCACAGTCCCCAAGTCCAGAACAGACTATGGGAGGAGCACAGTACTACATAGAGCCATGACTACATGGAACTCTATTCCACATCAGGTAACTGATGCAAGCAGTAGAATCAGATTTAAAAAACAGATAAAAATACACCTTATGGAACAGCGGGGACTGTGAAGCAACACAAACATAGACATAGACACATGTATACAAACACACAATAACATACACACTATACACACACGTACACATGGATGTTGTGTTATAGATATGTGGTAGTAGAGTAGAGGCCTGAGGGAACACACTTAATATGTATGTTTTTAAAATGTATAACTGCCTTAATTGGGCTGGATCCCAGGATGAGTAGCTGCTGCCTTGGCAGGAACTAATGGGGATCCATAATAAATACAAATACAAATACAAATCTGGTCATGTGACATGAAATAACAGTCTAATAAATGTCAGGGAAGACAGAATAAAATTGACAGGAAACAGGCTTTCTGGGTACAGAGAGAAAACCCCCACGTTACAGGCTTCAGAGGATCTAAATCATGCATTCCGCACTTTGACCAATTACTGCAAACACGTCAGATATCATTTGAGACAGGACCAGACCTAGAGAAGATATATAAATATATACAGGAAACGTGTCAGGCGCTATGGTACTACATGGCTGGGAGTGTTTACAGCAGCCACAGCTATCTGTCTGGAGAGTTGTTTCTGGGTGCTGGCCAGGACTGGAGAATGATCATACTTCTGAGAAACCAGAGAGCATCGTTACCGACCACCCTGGAAGAGCCTCCCTCCCCTCTCCTCCCTCTCCTCCCTCCCTCCCCTCTCCTGTCCTCCCCTCCCTCCCTCCAGCCTCCCCTCTCCTCGGTCTCCCTCCCTCCTGAAGAGCGTCCCCTATCTCCTCCTGTTTCCTCCCGTCCCATCTGCAGTATCTCACACTAAACACTCTAACCACAGAGTCAAGACATTTACGCACATTTTACACAGACTCCACGCTCTTTGGTGACATTGTGTTGTGTGTGTTGATGCTGAGCAGAGTCCCTCCATACATCAGCATAACGTGTCAAATAGTGTTATTGCAAAGCTGTTGGATCACGGAGGCTGCAGCACAGATGTTTAAATAGACTTTCACAACAACACGCCGTTATAGCACCCAAAACATGTCAACACAGATGGGCCAGACAGAACAGATAGACTGCCCTGGCTGCTTGACTGGGTCACAGTACATCCAGCAGGGTGTTATCAGAAACAGAACTATCAGAACTAGAACTAAAACTATCAGAACTAGAACTAAAATTATCAGAACTAGAACTAGAACTATCAGAACTAGAACTATCAGAACTAGAACTAGAACTATCAGAACTAGAACTAGAACTATCAGAACTAGAACTATCAGAACTAGAACTATCAGAACTAGAAAACTATCAGAACTAGAACTAGCAACTATCAGAACTAGAACTATCAGAACTAGAACTAGAACTATCAGAACTAGAACTATCAGAACTAGAACTATCAGAACTAGAACTAAAACTATCAGAACTAGAACTATCAGAACTAGAACTATCAGAACTAGAACTACAACTATCAGAACTAGAACTAGAACTATCAGAACTAGAACTATCAGAACTAGAACTATCAGAACTAGAACTATCAGAACTAGAACTAAAACTATCAGAACTAGAACTATCAGAACTAGAACTATCAGAACTAGAACTAAAACTATCAGAACTAGAACTAGAACTATCAGAACTAGAACTATCAGAACTAGAACTATCAGAACTAGAACTATCAGAACTAGAACTATCAGAACTAGAACTAGAACTATCATAACTAGAACTATCATAACTAGAACTATCATAACTAGAACTATCAAAAGTAGAACTATCAGAACTAGAACTATCAGAACTAGAACTATCAGAACTAGAACTATCAGAATATCAGAAACTAGAACTAGCAGAAACTAGAAACTATCAGAATATCAAGAACAGACATCGAACTAGAACTATCAGAACGATAAATATCAGAACTAGACTTATCTAACTTAAAATTTATCAGAACTAGAGAACTATCAGAACTAGACACTATCAGAACTAGAACTATCCATAACAGAAAAATATTCATAACTAGAAACTATTCAGAACTGAACGATCGAACTAGAACTAGAAACTAGAATATATGAACTAGACACTATCAGAGAACTAGACATTATCAGAAACATATCAAGAACTAGAACTATATCACTTCATAACTATCATAATAGAACAGAACACATAACTAGAAAAACTATCAGAAATAGAAATATCATAACTATCATAACTAGAATTAGAAACGAAGTACAGCTCTTTGTTAAGTGTTGCTGTCATTTCAATCGCTGTAGTAACTGACGTGTATAGTGTTGAGTCATCAGTATACATAGACACACAGGCTTTACTCAGAGCCAATGGCAGGTCATTAGTAAAGATGGAAAAAGGTAAGGGGCCTAGACAGCTGCCCTGGGGAATTCCTGATTCTACCTGGATTATGTTGGAGAGGCTTCCATTAAAGAACACCCTCTGTGTTCTGTTAGACAGGTAACTCTTTATCCACAATATAGCAGGGGATGTAAAGCCATAACACATACATTTTTCCATCAACAGAATATGATCGATAATGTCAAAAGCCGCACTGAAGTATAACAAAACAGCTCCCACAATCTTTTTATTATCAATTTCTCTCAGCCAATCATCAGTAACTGGTGTAAGTGCTGTGCTTGTTGAATGTCCTTCCCTATAAGCGTGCTGAAAGTCTGTTGTCAATTTGTTTACTGTAAAGTAGCATTGTATCTGGTCAAACACAATATTTTCCAATAGTTTACTAAGGGTTGGTAACAGGCTGATTGGTCGGCTATTTGAGCCAGTAAAGGGGGCTTTACTATTCTTAGGTAGGATAATTACTTTTGCTTCCCTCCAGGCCTGGGGGCACACACTATCTAGTAGGCTTAAATTGAAGATATGGCAAATAGGAGTGGCAATATCGTCCGCTATTATTCTCACTCATTTTCCATCCAAGTTGTCATAGTATCATATTATAGTGTAGTTTCTTCTTCTTTTTATTCAGTTTAGTCACATGATTTCTGAATTTACAGTACATTTGCCAATCGGTTGTGCTGCCAGACTTATTTGCCATACATTTTGCCTCATCCCTCTCAACCATAACATTTTTCAATTCCTCATCGATCCACAGGGATTTAACCATTTTTACAGTCATTTTCTTAATGGGGTGCATGCTTATTAGTAACTGGAAAAAACAATTTCATGCTCCTCATGACACACCACAGACCAGCAAATATTATTTACATCATCAACATAAGAATCACTACAAAACTTATTGTATGACCTCTTATACATTATATTAGGCCCAGCCTTTGGAACTTTGTTTTTCCTAGATATGGCTACTATATTGTGATGACTCCTATGGATTTGGACACTGTGTGTTACTCTGCTTTAAAGAACAGTTCTGCAGCATTGGTAAATATGTGATCAATAAATGTTGATGAGTAAGATGGCCGCTCTGCTTCTAGCTCCTAAGCAACTTTGCAGTATTTTGTGACCGAGTTCATCAGGAAGTGTATAGGGGACGTTGTTCCCACAATGACTATTAAAACCTACCCAAACCAGAAACCGTGGATAGATGGTAGCATTCACGCAAAAATGAAAGCGTGAACCACCACATTTAACCAGGGCAAGGTGACTGGGGATATGGTTGAATACAAACAGTGTAGTTATTCCCTCTGCAAGGCAATCAAACAGGCAAAACGTTAGTACAGAGACACGAGACGTATGTGGCAGGGTCTACAGACAATCACGGACTACAAAAAGAAAACCAGCCACGTCACAGACACCGACGTCTTGCTTCCAGACAAGCTAAACACATTCTTCGCCGCTTTGAGGATAACACGGTGCCACTGACGAGGCCCACTACCAAGGACTGTGGCCTCTCCTTCTCCATGGCCAACGTGATAAAGACATTTAAGTGTGTTAACCCTCGCAAAGCTGCCGGCCTAGACGGCACCCCTAGCCGCGTCCTCAGAGTATGAGCAGACCAGCTGGCTGGTGTGTTTACAGACATATTCGATCTCTCCCTATCCCAGTCTGCTGTTCCCACATGCTTTAAGATGTCCACCATTGTTCCTGTACCCAAGAAAGTAAAGGTAACTGAACTAAATGACTATCGCCCCGTAGCACTCACTTCTGTCATCATGAAGAGCTTTCAGAGGCTAGTTAAGGATCATATCACCTCTATCTTACCTGACACACTAGACCAGGGTTCTTCAATTCCGGTCCTGGAGGGCCGAAACACTTCTGTTTTTCATTTCTACCTGGTAGTTAATTGCACTCACCTGGTGTCCCAGGTCTGAATTAGCCCCTGATTAGAAGGAGAGGATGAAAAACAGAGGTGTTTCGGCCCTCCAGGACCGGAATTGAAGAACCCTGACATAGACCCTCTTCAATTTGCTTACCGCCCCAATAGATCCACAGACGATGCCATCGCCATCCCACTGCCCACCGCCCGCTGCCCACTGCCCACCGCCCACTGCCCACTGCCCACTGCCCACTGCCCACTGCCCACTGCCGTCTGGACAAGAGGAATAACTTTACATTTACGTCATTTAGCAGATGCTCTTATCCAGAGAGTTGGTGCATTCACCTTATAGCCAGTGGGATAACCACTTTACAATATATATATATATAAAAATTTACCTACGTAAGAATGCTGTTCATTGACTATAGCTCAGCATAGCTCAGCATTCAACACCATAGTACCCTCCAAGCTCATCATTAAGCTCGGGGCCCTGGGTCTGAACCCCGCCCTGTGCAACTGGGTCCTGGACTTCCTGACGGGCTGCCCCCAGGTGGTGAAGGTATGAAACAACATCTCCACTTCGCTGATCCTCAACACAGAGGCCCCACAAGGGTGCGTGCTCAGCCCCCTCCTGTACTCCCTGTTCACCCATGACTGCGTGGCCAAGCACGCCTCCAACTCAATCATCAAGTTTGCAGACGACACAACAGTAGTAGGCCTGATTACCAACAATGATGAGACAGTCTACAGGGAGGAGGTGAGGGCCCACACTGCCTGCCCTCCAAGACACCTACAGCACCCGATGTCACAGGAAGGCCAAAAAGATAATCAAGGACATCAACCACCCGAGCCATGGCCTGTTCACCCCGCTATCATCCAGAAGGTGAGGTCAGTACAGGTGCATCAAAGCTGGGAACGAGAGACTGAAAAACAGCTTCTATCTCAAGGCCATCAGACTGTTAAATAGCCATCACTAGCCGGCTACCACCCGGTTACTCAACCCTGCATCTTAGAGGCTGCTGCCCCATATACATAGACATGGAATCACTGGTCACTTTAATAATGGAACACTAGTCACTTTAATAATGTTTACATACTGCTTTACTCATCTCATATGTATATACTGTATTCTATTCTACTGTATTTTAGTCAATGCCACTCTGATATTGCTCGTCCTAAAATTTAAATATTTCTTAATTCCATTATTTTACTTTTAGATTTGTGTATTGTTGTGAATTGTTAGATATTTATTTTTATTTTATTTCCCCTTTATTTAACCAGGTAAGCCAGTTGAGAACAGGTTCTCATTTGCAACTGCGACCTGGCCAAGATAAAGCAAAGCAGTGCAATAAAAACAACACAGAGTTACATATGGGGTAAAAAACATAAAGTCAAAAATACAACAGAAAATATATATACAGTGTGTGCAAATGTAGCAAGTTATGGAGGTAAGGCAATAAATAGGCTATAGTGCAGAATAATTACAATAGTATTAACACTGGAATGCTAGATGTGCAAGAGATTATGTGCAAATAGAGATACTGGGGTGCAAAAGAGCAAAATAAATAACAATATAGGGATGAGGTAGTTGGGTGGGCTTGTGTACAGGTGCAGTGATCGGTAAGGTGCTCTGACAACTGATGCTTAAAGTTATTGAGGGAGATAAGAGTCTCCAGCTTCAGAGATTTTTGCAATTTGTTCCAGTCATTGGCAGCAGAGAACTGGAAGGAATGGCGGCCAAAGGAGGTGTTGGCTTTGGGAATGACCAGTGAGATATACCTGCTGGAGCGCAGACTATGGGTGGGTGCTGCTATGGTGACCAATGAGCTAAGATAAGGAGGGGATTTGCCTAGCAGTGATTTATAGATGGCCTGGAGCCAGTGGGTTTGACGACGAACATGTAGTGAGGACCAGCCAACAAGAGCGTACAGGTCACAGTGGTGGGTAGTGTATGGGGCTTTGGAGACAAAACGGATGGCACTGTGATAGACTACATCCAATTTGCTGAGTAGAGTGTTGGAGGCTATTTTGTAAATGACATCGCCGAAGTCAAGGATCGGTAGGATAGTCAGTTTTACGAGGGCATGTTTGGCAGCATGAGTGAAGGAGGCTTTGTTGCGAAATAGGAAGCCGATTCTAGATTTAACTTTGGATTGGAGATTCTTTATGTGAGTCTGGAAGTTGAGTTTACAGTCTAACCAGACACCTAGGTATTTGTAGTTGTCCACATACTCTAGGTCAGACCCGTCGAGAGTGGTGATTCTAGTCGGGTGGGCGGGTGCCAGCAGCGTTCGATTGAAAAGCATGCATTTAGTTTTACTAGTTTTACTAGTGTTTAAGAGCAGTTGGAGGCTACTGAAGGATTGTTGTATGGCATTGAAGCTCGTTTGGAGGTTTGTTAACACAGTGTCCAATGAAGGGCCAGATGTATACAAAATGGTGTCGTCTGCGTAGAGGTGGATCTGAGAGTCACCAGCAGCAAGAGCGACATCATTGATATACACGGAGAAAAGTGTACTACTGCACTGTTGGCGCTAGGAACACAAGCATTTCGCTACACCCACAATAACATCTGCTAAATATGTATGATGGCAGATGCCTGTCTGAAGAAACCCTACATTCAAATGGTACGTCCATGTCTAAAAAATGACCCACTAGAAAAGAGAGGTGACTGACTGGTCCTGACTGGTCCTGACTGGTCCTGACTGGTCCTGACTGGTCCTGACTGGTACTGACTGGTCCTGACTAGTGATAGGTTGTTGACTGACTCGTTACCTGTAAGACACCTGGGTGCCAGAAATCTTTCTGATTGAGAGGGGGTCAAATACTTATTTCCCTCATTAAAATGCAAATCAATTTATAACATTTTTGACATGCGTTTTTCTGGATTATTTTGTTGTTATTCTGTCTCTCACTGTTCAAATAAACCTACCATTAAAATTATAGACTGATCATGTCTTTGTCAGTGGGCAAACGTACAAAATCAGCAGGGGATCAAATACTTTTTTCCCTCACTGTATTTGAACCAAACAAGAACACGATGTTACTGAATACGGATATGTATAATTCAAAGCCTATGGAAGGCCACTTTGGTGTAATATAGCACATCTGAAATGAAAGGCAGAGTGACAGTTCAATGTGCCACTTATTTCATGTTCAGCTGACCTGAGACACAGTGGGGGACAGGGAAAGAGGAGACAGGGCTGTTACAGAACAGGAGATGAACTGAGACACGGTGGGGGACAGGGTAAGAGGAGACAGGGCTGCTACAGAACAGGAGATGAACTGAGACACGGTGGGGGACAGGGGAAGAGGAGACAGGGCTGTTACAGAACAGGAGATGAACTGAGACATGGTGGGGGGACCGGGGAAGAGGAGACAGGACAGGGCTGTTTACAGAACATGGAGATGAAACTGAACACCGGTGGGGGGGACAGGGGAATAGGAGACAGGACAGGGCCTGCTACAGAACAGGCGGAATGAACCTGGAGACACGGTGGGGGACATGGGAAAGGATACAGGACAGGGCTGCTACAGAACAGGAGATGAACTGAGACACGGTGGGGGACAGGGGAAGAGGAGACAGGGCTGCTACAGAACAGGAGATGAACTGAGACACGGTGGGGGACAGGGGAAGAGGAGACAGGGCTGTTACAGAACAGGAGATGAACTGAGACACGGTGTGGGACAGGGGAAGAAGAGACAGGACAGGGCTGCTACAGAACAGGAGATGAACTGAGACACGTGGGGGACAGGGGAAGAGGAGACAGGGCTGTTACAGAACAGGAGATTAACTGAGACACGGTGGGGGACAGGGGAAGAGGAGACAGGACAGGGCTGTTACAGAACAGGAGATGAACTGAGACACGGTGGGGCACAGGACAAGAGGAGACAGGGCTGCTACAGAACATGAGATGAACTGAGACACGGTGGGGGACAGGGGAAGAGGAGACAGGACAGGGCTGTTACAGAACAGGAGATTAACCGAGACACGGTGGGGGACAGGGGAAGAGGAGACAGTGCTGCTACAGAACAGGAGATGAACTGAGACACGGTGGGGGACAGGGGAAAAGGAGACAGGGCTGTTACAGAACAGGAGATTAACTGAGACACGGTGGGGCACAGGGGAAGAGGAGACAGGACAGGGCTGTTACAGAACAGGAGATTAACTGAGACATGGTGGGGCACAGGGGAAGAGGAGACAGGACAGGGCTGTTACAGAACAGGAGATTAACCGAGACACGGTGGGGCACAGGGCAAGAGGAGACAGGGCTGTTACAGAACAGGAGATTAACCGAAACACGGTGGGGGACAGGGGAAGAGGAGACAGTGCTGCTACAGAACAGGAGATGAACTGAGACACGGTGGGGGGACAGGGGAAAAGGAGACAGGGCTGTTACAGAACAGGAGATTAACTGAGACACGGTGGGGCACAGGGGAAGAGGAGACAGGACAGGGCTGTTACAGAACAGGAGATTAACTGAGACATGGTGGGGCACAGGGGAAGAGGAGACAGGACAGGGCTGTTACAGAACAGGAGATTAACCGAGACACGGTGGGGCACAGGGCAAGAGGAGACAGTGCTGCTACAGAACAGGAGATGAACTGAGACACGGTGGGGGACAGGGGAAAAGGAGACAGGGCTGTTACAGAACAGGAGATTAACTGAGACACGGTGGGGCACAGGGGAAGAGGAGACAGGACAGGGCTGTTACAGAACAGGAGATTAACTGAGACATGGTGGGGCACAGGGGAAGAGGAGACAGGACAGGGCTGTTACAGAACAGGAGATTAACCGAGACACGGTGGGGGCACAGGGCAAGAGGAGACAGGGCTGTTACAGAACAGGAGATTAACCGAAACACGGTGGGGGACAGGGGAAGAGGAGACAGGGCTGTTACAGAACAGGAGATGAACTGAGACACGGTGGGGGACAGGGGAAAAGGAGACAGGGCTGTTACAGAACAGGAGATTAACTGAGACACGGTGGGGCACAGGGGAAGAGGAGACAGGACAGGGCTGTTACAGAACAGGAGATTAACTGAGACATGGTGGGGGACAGGGGAAGAGGAGACAGGACAGGGCTGTTACAGAACAGGAGATTAACCGAGACACGGTGGGGCACAGGGCAAGAGGAGACAGGGCTGTTACAGAACAGGAGATTAACTGAGACACGGTGGGGGACAGGGGAAGAAGAGACAGGACAGGGCTGTTACAGAACAGGAGATGAACTGAGACACGGTGGGGGACAGGGGAAGAGGAGACAGGGCTGCTACAGAACAGGAGATGAACTGAGACACGGTGGGGCACAGGGTAAGAGGAGACAGGGCTGCTACAGAACAGGAGATGAACTGAGACACGGTGGGGCACAGGGCAAGAGGAGACAGGACAGGGCTGTTACAGAACAGGAGATGAACTGAGACACGGTGGGGGACAGGGGAAGAGGAGACAGGGCTGCTACAGAACATGAGATGAACTGAGACACGGTGGGGGACAGGGCAAGAGGAGACAGGGCTGCTACAGAACAGGAGATGAACTGAGACACGGTGGGGCACAGGGTAAGAGGAGACAGGGCTGCTACAGAACAGGAGATGAACTGAGACACGGTGGGGGACAGGGCAAGAGGAGACAGGGCTGCTACAGAACATGAGATGAACTGAGACACGGTGGGGGACAGGGGAAGAGGAGACAGGGCTGCTACAGAACATGAGATGAACTGAGACACGGTGGGGGACAGGGCAAGAGGAGACAGGGCTGCTACAGAACAGGAGATGAACTGAGACACGGTGGGGGACAGGGGAAGAGGAGACAGGGCTGTTACAGAACAGGAGATTAACTGAGACACGGGGGGGGACAGGGGAAGAGGAGACAGGGCTGTTACAGAACAGGAGATGAACTGAGACACGGTGGGGGACAGGGGAAGAGGAGACAGGACAGGGCTGTTACAGAACAGGAGATGAACTGAGACACGGTGGGGGACAGGGGAAGAGGAGACAGGGCTGTTACAGAGCAGGAGATGAACTGAGACAACGGTGGGGGACAGGGAAGAGGGAGACAGGGTTGTTACAGAACAGGAGATGAACTGAGACACGGTGGGGGACAGGGGAAGAGGAGACAGGGCTGTTACAGAACAGGAGATGAACTGAGACACGGTGGGGGACAGGGGATGAACTGAGACACGGTGGGGGACAGGGGATGAACTGAGACACGGTGGGGGACAGGGGATGAAGCAGGGAGAGGGTTCAACACTCCAGATGAAGCAGGGAGAGGTTTCATCACTACCTCATCATACACTGAGAGTACAAAACATTAGGAACATCTGCTCATTCCATGAGATCGACTGACTGACCAGGTGAATCCAGGTGAAAGCTATGATCCCTTACTGATGTCACTTGTTAAATCCACTTCAATCAGTGTAGATGAAGGGGAGGAGACAGGTTAAAGAAGGACTTTTAAGCCTTGAGACAATTGAGACATGGATTGTGTATGTGTGACATTCAGAGGGTGAATGGGCAAGACAAAAACATGTAAGTGCCTTTGAACGGGGTATGGTAGTAGGTGCCAGACGTGTTCGAGTGTGTCAACAACTGCAACTCTGCTTGGTTTTTCATGTTCAACAGTTTCCCGTGTGTATCAAGAATGGTTCACAACCCAAAGGACATCCAGCCAACTTGACACAACTGTGGAAAGCATTGGAGTCAACATGGGCCAGCATCCCTGTGGAATGCTTTGGACACCTTGTAGTCCATGCCCCGATGAACTGAGGCTGTTCTGAGGGCAAAAGGGGGTGCAACTCAATATCAGGAAGGTGTTCCTAATGTTTTATATATAAAGTGGGTAAAACTGTGAAAGTGAAATACAATACTACTTGAGTAAAAGTCAAAGTATTTGGTTTTAAATATACTTAAGTATCAAAAGTAAAAGTAAATGCTATAAATCATTTCAAATCCCTATATTAAGCAAAACAGACGGCACAATGTTATTTTTCATGGATAGCCAGGGGCATACTCAAACACTCAGACGTAATTTAAAAACTAAGCATGTTTGTTCAGTGAGTCCAGATCAGAGGCACCAGGACGACCAGGGAAAAATGTATGCTCTCACTAACTGTAAGTCGCTCTGGTTAAGAGCGTCTGCTAAATGACTAAAATGTCAAATGAGGCCATTTCCAAATTGGGCCATTTCCTGTCCTGCTCAGCATTCAAAGTTTGATATTTAGTTTGATATTTAGTTACTTTACACCACTGTTGATTTGTTATGATGGCCTGTCAGCCCACTAGCTCAGACACCACAACGCTACTAGACTGCTACTTCACAGTAACCTCTCCTTCCCTCTCTACACTCTCTGCTGACACCACAGCTCACAGAGCCAGGCAGGACTTCTCTCCCAGAGCCAGGCAGGGCTTCTCTCCCAGAGCCAGGCAGGGCTTCTCTCCCAGAGCCAGGCAGGACTTCTCTCCCAGAGCCAGGCAGGGCTTCTCTCCCAGAGCCAGGCAGGGCTTCTCTCCCAGAGCCAGGCAGGGCTTCTCTCCCAGAGCCAGGCAGGGCTTCTCTCCCAGAGCCAGGCAGGGCTGCTCTCCCAGAGCCAGGCAGGGCTTCTCTCCCAGAGCCAGGCAGGGCTTCTCTCCCAGAGCCAGGCAGGGCTGCTCTCCCAGAGCCAGGCAGGGCTGCTCTCCCAGAGCCAGGCAGGGCTGCTCTCCCAGAGCCAGGCAGGGCTGCTCTCCCAGAGCCAGGCAGGGCTTCTCTCCCAGAGCCAGGCAGGGCTTCTCTCCCAGAGCCAGGCAGGGCTGTTCTTACAGAGCCAGGCAGGGCTGCTCTCCCAGAGCCAGGCAGGGCTTCTCTCCCAGAGCCAGGCAGGGCTTCTCTCCCAGAGCCAGGCAGGGCTGCTCTTACAGAGCCAGGCAGGGCTTCTCTCCCAGAGCCAGGCAGGGCTTCTCTCCCAGAGCCAGGCAGGGTCTTCTCTCCCAGAGCAGGCAGGGCTGCTCTCCCAGAGCCAGGCAGGGCTTCTCTCCCAGAGCCAGGCATGGCTTCTCTCCCAGAGCCAGGCAGGGCTGCTCTCCCAGAGCCCGGCAGGGCTGCTCTCCCAGAGCCCGGCAGGGCTGCTCTCCCAGAGACCAGGCAGGGCTCTCTCCCAGAGCCAGGCAGGGGCTTCTATCCAGAGCCAGGCAGGGCTTCTCTCCCAGAGCCAGGCAGGGCTGTTCTTACAGAGCCAGGCAGGGATGCTCTCCCAGAGCCAGGCAGGGCTCTCTCCAGAGCCAGGCAGGGTTCTCTCCCAGAGCACAGGCAGGGCTGCTCTTACAGAGCCAGGCAGGGCTTCTCTCCCAGAGCCAGCAGGGCTTCTCTACCAGAGCCAGGCAGGTGCTTCTTCCCAGAGCCAGGCGGGCTTCTCTCCCAGAGCCAGGCAGGGCTGCTCTCCCAGAGCCAGGCAGGGCTCTCTCCCAGAGCCAGGCAGGGCTTCTCTCCCAGAGCCAGGCAGGGCTTCTCGTCCCAGAGCCAGAATCGGGTGCAGGGCTGCTCTACCCAAGAGCCAGCAGGGCTGCTCTCCCAGAGCAGGCAGGCTTCTCTCCCAGAGCGGCAGGCTTCTCTCCCAGAGCCCAGGCAGGTGTTCTTACAGAGCCAGCAGGGCTGCTCTCCCCAGAGCCAGGCAGGGCTTCTCTCCCAGAGCCAGGCAGGGCTTCTCTCCCAGAGCCAGGCAGGGCTTCTCTCCCAGAGCCAGGCAGGGCTGCTCTTACAGAGCCAGGCAGGGCTTCTCTCCCAGAGCCAGGCAGGGCTTCTCTCCCAGAGCCAGGCAGGGCTTCTCTCCTAGAGCCAGGCAGGGCTTCTCTCCCAGAGCCAGGCAGGGCTGCTCTCTGTATGTGTCACGATCGTTGAGAGACGGGTCAGACCAAGGTGCAGCGTGGTATGCGCACATATTTATTAAGACGAATAAACACTTGACAAAATAACAAAACAACGAAAACGTGAAGTCCTGTGGGCTATACACACAACAAGCCGAACAGGAACACACACAAGATCCCACAACTAAGGTAGGCAACCAGGCTACCTAAGGATGATCCCCAATCAGAGACAACGAGCGACAGCTGCCTCTGATTGGGAATCACATCCGGCCAAACATAGAAATACAAAACTAGACTTAAACATAGATATACAATGACATAGATCTCAACTGAAACTCACACCCTGACCCAACCAACAAGAGTTCTCTAGCTCAGGGCGTGGCAGTATGGCAATAGCTTTGGTTTATGGATGGTATATGGTTATATGATGCATACCTCAAACAGGTTATTAATTTTTTTCAGAAAGTATCTTAAGACTGAATATCCTGTCCATCCTCTCCATAATGGACAGAAAATAATCCAACTCTGCTGCCTCGCTGAATGAAAATACCAGACTTTAATCAGGTGGCAATTATTTTGTTATTGAACCAGTGAAATCTCAAGATCAATCCATTTCTATTCAGCCCATGAGACCCCTCAGATGAGTGTGATAGAAGGAGTCGGCGCAGGAGGGAAATCACCGAATGCAGGAGGGGAATCACCGAATGCTGATAGAAGGAGTCGGCGCAGGAGGGGATTCACCGAATGCTGATAGAAGGAGTCGGCGCAGGAGGGGATTCACAGAATGCTGATAGAAGGATTCGGCGCAGGAGGGGGATCACCGAATGCTGATAGAAGGAGTCGGCGCAGGAGGGAGATCACCGAATGCTGATAGAAGGAGTCGGCGCAGGAGGGGAATCAGCGAATGCTGATAGAAGGAGTCGGCGCAGGAGGATAAATCACCGAATGCAGGAGGGGGATCACCGAATGCTGATAGAAGGAGTCGGCGCAGGAGGGAAATCACCGAATGCTGATAGAAGGAGTCGGCGCAGGAGGGGGATCACCGAATGCAGGAGGGGATTCACCGAATGCTGATAGAAGGAGTCGGCGCAGGAGGGGGATCACCGAATGCTGATAGAAGGAGTCGGCGCAGGAGGGGAATCACCGAATGCAGGAGGGGTGATCACCGAATGCTGATAGAAGGAGTCGGCGCAGGAGGGGGATCACCGAATGCAGGAGGGGATTCACCGAATGCTGATAGAAGGAGTCGGCGCAGGAGGAGAATCACCGAATGCTGATAGAAGGAGTCGGCGCAGGAGGGTGATCACCGAATGCTGATAGAAGGAGTCGGCGCAGGAGGGTGATCACCGAATGCTGATAGAAGGAGTCGGCGCAGGAGGGTAATCACCGAATGCTGATAGAAGGAGTCGGCGCAGGAGGGTGATCACCGAATGCTGATAGAAGGAGTCGGCGCAGGAGGGTGATCATCCGAATGCTTATAGAAGGAGTCGGCGCAGGAGGGGGATCACCGAATGCTGATAGAAGGAGTCGGCGCAGGAGGGTGATCACCGAATGCTGATAGAAGGAGTCGGCGCAGGAGGGGAATCAGCGAATGCTGATAGAAGGAGACGGCGCAGGAGGGTGATCACCGAATGCTGATAGAAGGAGTCGGCACAGGAGGGTAATCATCGAATGCAGAGTTTATTCCGTCGTACACAAATAGCGCTGGAGAGTGACAAACGAATATCAGGCACGGGGAAAAAATATTACCCCGGCAATACACGGTATGGATCTCCACAAATACGGGCACGGGGAAACATCTCCCCCGGGGGCCAAACAAGGTAAAGGGTAGCCCCAACCAAAAAAGGGCACAGGGGAAAAATATTCCCCCCGGCAATTACAGGCACAGGGGAAAACATCTACCCCGGCAATACAAGGTAACGGTAGCCCAAAAATATACAGGACAGGGGAACTACTCCCCGGCAAAAAACAGCACGGGGGGAAACTTCTACCCGGCAATACAAGGCAACGTTAGCCCCAAACCCAATATACGGCCAGGGGAAACTATCTACCCCGGGAAATAACAAGGTAACGGTGCCCCAAAACAATATACAGGCACAGGGGAAACATTCCCCGGGGGCAATAAAAGGTGGGTAGCTCCAACAAATACAGGAAAAGGGGAAACATCTACCCCGGCAAAAAAGGAACATACTCCAACAATTACAGGCACGGGGGAAAACTTCCCCCGGGCCCAATAACCCCCCCCCCAGGGGAAACTATCTCCCCCGGGAATAACAGGCACAGGGGAAACTATCTACCCCCGGCAATCAGGGTAACGGTACCCAACAATATACGGGCACAGGGAAAACTATTCCCCCGGCATTACAAGGTAAGGGTTAGCCCCAAAACAAATACGGGCACAGGGAAACTTCTACCCGGCAAACAATTAAGGGTAGCTCCAACAAATATACGGCCGGGGGAAACATCTACCCGGAAAATACGGGACAGGGGAAACTACTCCCCGGCAATACAGGTAACGGTACTCCAACCAAACAGGCACAGGGGAAAACTATCTCCCCGACAAACGGCCCGGGGGGGAAAAACTATCTCCCCCGGAAAATAACGGCAGGGGGGGAAAACTATCTCCCCCGGCCCTTTAAAAAAGGTAATGGTAGCCCCAACATATACAGGCACAGGGGAAACTATCTACCCCGGCAATAACAGGCACAGGGGAAACTATCTACCCTGGCAATAAAAAGGGTAAGGGTTTTTGCTCCAACCAAACGGAAAGGGGGGAAACTATCTCCCCCGGAAATACAAGGTAACGGTAGCTCCAACCAAAACAGGCACAGGAGAAACATCTCCCCCCGGCCTCAAGGAACGAGCTCCAACATATCAGGCACAGGGGAAACATCTACCCCGGGCAATAAAAAGGAAAGGGTATCCCAACAATAACGGGGCACAGGGGAAACTTCTACCCCTGCAATACGGGGAAGGGTAGCTCCAAACAAAACGGGGCACGGGGGAACATCTACCCCGGCAATTACAGGCACGGGGAAACTATCCCCCCGGGCAATACAAGGTAACGGTGCCCCAACCATAAACAGGCAGGGGGGAAAACTACTCCCCCGGGGCAAAACGGACGGGGGAAAGTATCTCCCCGACAAAAAACGGGCAAGGGGAAAATTCTCCCCCGGCATAAAAGGGAAATGGAGCCCCAAACAATATACAGGCCAGGGGAAAATTCATCCCGGCAAAAAAGGCCCAAAGGGGAAACTATTACCCCGGCAATACAAGGTAACGGTATCTCAAAATTCGGCCACGGGGGAAACACTACCCCGGCATATACAGGCACAGGGGAAACTACTCCCCGACAAAACAGGACGGGGGAAAACTATCCCCCCCGGCAAAACGGCACAGGGAAATTCTACCCCGGACAATAACGGCACGGGGGGAAACTATCTCCCCCGGGCCAATAACAGGACGGGGAAACTATCTACCCCGGCAATAAAAGGTAAGGGTTTTAGCTCCAAAAATAACAGGCCGGGGGAAACTATTACCCCGGCAATAAAAGGGGTTTAACGGTGCTCCAAAAAATTACAGGCACGGGGAAACTATTTCCCAGCAATAACAGGACAGGGAAACATCTCCCCTGGAAATAACAATTTTGGGGGTACTCCAACCATAAGGCACGGGAACTTTCCCCCGGCAATAAAAGGGTAGGGAGCTCCAAAAATATACAGGCACGGGAAAAACTTTCCCCCGCAATAACAGGCACAGGGGAAAAACTATCTCCCCCGGCATACAAGGTGGGTAGCTCCAAAAATATACAGGCCAGGGGGAAACTACTCCCGGACAATAAAGGCACGGGGGAAAACTATCTCCCCCGGCAATAACGGGGTAACGGTTTAGCTCCAAAATTAAGGCCGGGGGAAACCTATCTACCCCGGCAAAAACGGCCAGGGGAAAACTATCCCCCGGGGCCAAACGGTAAGGGTTAGCCCCACAAAAACAGGCAGGGGAAATTACCCCGAAAATAACAGGCAGGGGAAAACTCTACCCCCCCAAAAAGGGTAAGGGTAGCTCCAAAATTCGGCACGGGGAAACCTTCCCCGGGCAATAACAGGCACAGGGGAAACTATCTCCCCCGGCAATAAAAGGTAAGGGTAGCCCAAAAATTACAGGCACAGGGGAAACACTACCCCGGCATAACAAGGTAACGGTAGCCCCAACAATAACAGGCACGGGGAAACTTCTCCCCTGGCAATAACGGGCACAGGGGAAAATCTACCCCGGCAAAAAAGGCACGGGGGAAAACTATCTACCCCGGCAATAAAAAGGGAAGGGTTTTAGCCCCAAACCCTAAAGCACGGGGGGAAACTATCTACCCCGGAAATACAAGGTCCCGGTTTCTAAACAATAACGGCCGGGAACATCTACCCCGGCAAATAAAAAGGTAAGGGTAGCTACAACAATTACGGCACAGGGAAACTATTCCCCCTGGCAAAAAAAAGGTAAGGTGCTCCCCAACAGGCCAGGGGAAATTTCTACCCCGGCAAACAAGGAAAGGGTTTTCTCCAACCTAAAGGCACGGGGAAACTATCTACCCCGGCAATACAAGTTAAGGGTAGCCCCAACCATAACGGCCGGGGGGAAAACTATTTACCCGGCAAAAAAAGGTAAGGGTCCTACAACAAAAAAACGGGCACGGGGAAACTATCTCCCCGGGCAATACAAGGGTAAGGTAGTCCAACCATAACAGCACAGGGGAAAATCTACCCCGCAATCCCAGGAAACGGGGCTCCAACCATAACAGGCACGGGGGAAAAAACTTCTACCCCGGCAATAACAGGCACGGGGAAACTATCTCCCCCCCGGCAATAACGGCACGGGGGAAAAAACTATTCCCCGGCAAACAAGGTAACTTTAGCTCCAAAAAAATATACAGGCACGGGGAAAACTATCTACCCCTGCATAAAGGTAAGGTTTTTAGCTCCAACCATAACGGACAGGGGGGAAACTATCTACCCCGCAATAACAAGGTCGGTAGCTCCAACCAAAAGGGCACGGGGGAAACTATTACCCCGGCAATACAAGGTAACGGTAGCTCCAAAAATATACAGGCAGGGGGAAACTATCTACCCGGAAATACAAGGTAAAAGGGTTTTACCCCAAACAATTACGGCACGGGGAAACATCCCCCCGGGGGAAATAAAAGGGGGGAAACGGAGCCCCCAAAATATACAGGCACAGGGGAAACTTACCCGGCAATCAAGGGAAAAAGGTAGCTCCAACCTAAGGCAGGGGGGAAACTATCCTCCCCGGGCAAAAAACAAGGTACGGGGGCCCCACCGAGCTACACTACTTCACAAATAAAACTCCCCACAAGGAAAGGGGGCGAGGGAACACTTATACACGGACTAATGAGGGGATATGAACCCAGGTGTGTGTAATTAACAAGACAAGACAAATGGAATGATGATAAATGGAGCGGCAGTGGCTAGAAGGCCGGAGACCGACGAACGCCGAAACCTGCCCGAACAAGGAGGGGAGGGTGTAGACAGTACATCAATGGGACGTTCATACTTTATCAAAGATATCTTATATGGTGTGAAGGCATACCATTAACTACTGGGGCGGCAGGTTAGCTTAGTGGTTAAGAGCGTTGTGCCAGTAACCGAAAGGTCACTGGTTCTAATCCCGAGCCAACTAGGTGAAAAATCTGTCGATGTTGCCCTTGAGCAAGGCACTTGACCCTAATTGCTCATGTAAGTCGCTCTGGATAAGAGCGTCTGCTAAATGACTAAAAATGTAATGCCCTCAAATTCAAAACTGGACCTCAAAGCCAGTTCCACTGCATTTTCATTCTTCCCCTCTAATCAGGTACTGATTTAGACCTTTGACACCAGGGGGGTGTAATTAATGATCAGGTAGAACAGAAAGCAGCAGCCTCCAGACCTCGTAGGGTCAGAGTTGAATACCCCTGCTCCAGTGGGTATTTATACCAGACCTCGTAGGGTCAGAGTTGATACCCCCGTCCATGGGTTTTTACCCCCTTGTGGGTCAGAGTTTAATACCCCCGCTCCGTGGGGATTTTAAAACCCCACCTGAGGGGCGGGTTTAAACCCCCGCTCCGTGGCATTATACCAACCCCGAGGGTCAGAGTTGAATACCCCTGCTCAGGGGCATTTTACCGACCTCGGGGGTCAAAATTTATACCCCCCTCATGGGTATTTTACCAGACCCTTTGGGTCAGGTTGAATCCCCTGCCCATGGGTATTTTTAACCAGACCTCTGGGTCGAGTTAATACCCCTGCTCCTGGGTATTTTTTACCAACCTCGTGGGGGCAGAGTTGTACCCCTGCTCCAGTGGGGGGTTTTACCCGACCCCGTGGGGGCAGAGTTGTACCCCTGCTCCAGGGGTTTTATACCAGACCTGTAGGGTCAGAGGAATACCCCCGCTCCAGTGGGTATTTATACCGACCTGAGGGGCGTTGAATACCCCTGCTCCAGTGGGTTTTATACCAGACCTCGTAGGGGCAAGTTTAAATACCCCGGTCCAGTGGGTATTTATACCGACTCGTAGGGTCAGGTTGAATACCCCCGCTTAGTCAAGTCATACTCACATCAATAACGAGTTATAGTAAAATGTAAAACTTGGGGTCAAATTTTGTAATTCTCTTAACCCATTTAGGCTATAACACAATGTTTTGAACCGCCTTTAAAAAACCCCAAAATAGCCTAATAAAAACCTTTTAAAAAAGGGTTTAGTTAAGATCGACAGTGTTAAAACAAATCTAAAAGGCTTTAAACCTAAGGGGAACCCCTTTTTATCTGGAGACGAAAGAAGAGAGACAGGGGGAAAGGAGGGAAAGAAAAGGGAAAGGGGGAAGGGAGAAAAAGGAAAGGGGGGAAAAGGGGGGGGGAAAAAAAGGGAGAAAAGGGGGGGGGGGGAAAAAAAGGGAGGGGGGAGAAAAAGGAGGGGGGAAAAAAGAAAGGGGGAA
>LR778259.1:37640661-37734070 GCA_902810595.1 Coregonus sp. 'balchen'
CCCTAAACCCCAAAGTAAACCCCTACTGAAAATAATTTAAAAAAACCCCCCACATCCCCTACCTATAGTACCTAACTAAAATCAAATCTAGTTTAAGCCTTACTCCAAGCCCAAGCTATGTATAAAGCCAACGCAACTGCATCATACCAAAATTGAAAACCCGCTCCAACCACCAAACTTAATAAAAATAGGTTAAAAAACACTGAAGGGTGGCAGTACGGGCTAAATTTCGGCACTCTTAAGCTGAAAAAACTTGGAAACGCTAACCACAGTTGCAAAGTTCTAAAAGTTACCGGTACTCCCCAGCTACTGCTTTGTTGGGCCCAAAGTAGGGAACTACCTCGTTTCCCCGGGGGTCCGCCAATACGTCCTTACCTACAAAAATACCTACAAACACCTGAGTAAACTACCTATAACCTAACTACAATATACCTCCCCAATCAAATCTTTTAAGCTTAACTCACCCATAAAACCACTTACCTTTCAAAACCCAGCAATGATTAAACGTTGGTGCTACACAAAATTTTTTGTTTATTTAGCTACCACGTACAGCCCGGTATTTTGGGGCTGCTAAAAATGGCTCTATGTTGACTTTGTTTAAAAAACGGCGTCCTGCAACAATGTACTGCTAAAAGGAATTTTTTTTTAGTTGAAACCCCCGGGGTTTGCTAATAGAAACTCGCCAGCTAATCCGGGGGTGGTTACTAGCTGCTTCGTGTAAAAACCCGGGCCTGCCAATAAAAAGAAAACCTACAAACTACACAACAGCTATCCACAAACACCCCACGATCCTCCTTACTACTTAAAAATATCACCCACATGCCTCCTTTAATACCAAACAAAATCAAAAACATAGTTTAAGCCTTCCCGACAAACCCCAAACTATTTTAAAAACCAAACGGGCAGACTGAAATCATACCAAAAATTTAAGTACAGCAGCTACCAACCACCTAACGTTAATGATAATGAGGTTAGAAAAACAGTTGAAGGTGGCAGCTAGCTGGCTCAATTACAGGCACTCTTAAGCGTGAAATAACATTGGAAACAGCTAACCACAGTTGCTAAAAGTTGCTAAAAGTTACCGGTAGCTACCCGCTAGCTAGCTAGCTTTGTTGGTCCAAGTAGTGGGTAAGCTAGCCTCGTGCTTCGCCGGGGTCCGCCGAATACAGTCCTTACCTACAATAATTACCTACAATAACTACCTGAGTAAACTACCTATAATACCTAACTACAATACCTACTACAATCTAAATACATGGTTTAAGCTTTACTCAACACCATATAAGAAGCCAAGCTTACCTCCTGCTAGAGAAAACACAACCTCTCCCGTCAGTGGTTGTGTGTTGTGGTCAGGGAGGTGACCAAGAACCCAATGACCACTCTGACAGAACTACAGAGTTCCTTGGCTGAGATGGGAGAACCTGCCAGAAGGACAACAGTCTCTACAGCACTTCACCAATCTGGACTTTATGGGAGAGTGGCCAGACGGAAGCCACTCCCCAGTAAAAGACACATGACAACCCGCATGGAGTTTGCCAAAAGGCACCTTAAGGACTCTCATACCAGGAGAAACAAGATTCTCTGGTCTGATGAAACCAAGATTGAACTCTTTGGCCTGAATGCCAAGCGCCATGTCTGGAGGAAACCTGGCACCATCCCTACAGTGAAGCATGGGGGTGGCAGCATCATGCTATGGGGATGTCTTTCAGCGGTAGGGACTAGGAGAACTAGTCAGGATTGCGGGAAAGATGAACGAGCAAAATACAGAGAGATCCTTGATGAAAACCTGCTCCAGAGTGCTCAGGACCTCAGACTGGGGGTGAAGGTTCACCTTCTAACAGGACAACGACCCTAAGCACACAGGCAAGACAAACGCAGGAGTGGCTTCGGGACAAGTCTCTGAATGTCCTTGAGTGGCCCAGCCAGAGGCCGGACTTGAACCCGATCAAACATCTCTGGAGAGACCTGAAAATAGCTATGCAGCAACACTCCCCATCCAACCTGACGAGCTTGAGAGGATCTGCAGAGAAGAATGGGAGAAACTCCCCAAATACAGGTGTGCCAAGCTTGTAGCATCATACCCAAGAAGATGTAAGGCTGTAATCGCTGCCTAAGGTGCTTTCAACAAAAGTACTGAGTAAAGGGTCAGAATACTTACAGAGGCTTGCGAAGTACTCACCCTGCTTGGCATTTTTCCTATTTTGTTGCCTTACAACCTGGAATAAAAATTGTGATTTTGGGGGGTTTGTATCATTTGATTTACACAACATGCCTACCACTTTGAAGATGCAAAATATTTTTTATTGTGAAACAAACAAGAAATAAGACAAAAAAAAACAGACAACTTGAGTGCGCATAACTATAGCTTTTTTCTGGCCACTCTTCCATAAAGCCCAGCTCTGTGGAGTGTAACGGCTTAAAGTGGTCCTATGGACAGATACTCCAATCTCCGCAGTGGAGCTTTGCAGCTCTTTTCAGGGTTATCTTTGGTCTCTTTGTTGCCTCTCTGATTAATGCCCTCCTTGCCTGGTCCGTGAGTTTTGGTGGGCGGCCCTCTCTTGGCAGGTTTGTTGTGGTGCATATTCTTTCAATTTTTTTATAATGAATTTAATGGTGCTCCGGTCGGATGTTCAAAGTTTCTGATATTTTTTTAGAACCCAACCCTGACCTGTTTGAAGAGCTCCTTGGTCTTCATGGTGCCGCTTGCTTGGTGGTGCCCCTTGCTTAGTGATGTTGCAGACTCTGGGACCTTTCAGAACAGGTGTATATACAGTGGGGGAAAAAAGTATTTAGTCAGCCACCAATTGTGCAAGTTCTCCCACTTAAAAAAGATGAGAGAGGCCTGTAATTTTCATCATAGGTACACATCAACTATGACAGACAAAATGAGAAAGAAAAATCGAGAAAATCACATTGTAGGATTTTTTATGAATTTATTTGCAAATTAGGTTGGAAAATAAGTATTTGGTCAATAACAAAAGTTTCTCAATACTTTGTTAAATACCCTTTGTTGGCAATGACACAGGTCAAATGTTTTCTGTATGTCTCACTAGGTTTTTCACACACTGTTGCTGGTATTTTGGCCCATTCCTCCATGCAGATCTCCTCTAGAGCAGTGATGTTTTGGGGCTGTCCGCTGGGCAACACGGACGTTCAACTCCCTCCAAAGATTTTCTATGGGGTTGAGATCTGGAGATTGGCTAGGCCACTCCAGGACCTTGAAATACTTCTTACGAAGCCACTCCTTCGTTGCCCGGGCGGTGTGTTTGGGGATCATTGTCATGCTGAAAGACCCAGCCACGTTTCATCTTCAATGCCCTTGCTGATGGAAGGGAGGTTTTCACTCAAAGTCTCACGATACATGGCCCCATTCATTCTTTCCTTTACACGGATCAGTCGTCCTGGTCCCTTTGCAGAAAAACAGCCCCAAAAGCATGATGTTTCCTCCCCCCATGCTTCACAGTAGGTATGGTGTTCTTTGGATGCAACTCAGCATTCTTTGTCCTCCAAACACGACGAGTTGAGTTTTTACCAAAAAGTTATATTTTGGTTTCATCTGACCATATGACATTCTCCCAATCCTCTCTGGATCATCCAAATGCAATCTAGCAAACTTCAGACGGGCCTGGACATGTACTGGCTTAAGCAGGGGGACATGTCTTGCACTGCAGGATTTGAGTCCCTGGCGGCGTAGTGTGTTACTGATGGTAGGCTTTGTTACTTGGTCCCAGCTCTCTGCAGGTCATTCACTAGGTCCCCCCCCGTGTGGTTTCTGGATTTTTGCTCACCGTTCTTGTGATCATTTTGACCCCACGGCGTGAGATCTTGCGTGGAGGCCCCAGATCGAGGGAGATTATCAGTGGTCTTGTATGTCTTCCATTTCCTAATAATTGCTCCCACAGTTGATTTCTTCAAACCAAGCTGCTTACCTATTGCAGATTCAGTCTTCCCAGCCTGGTGCAGGTCTACAATTTGTTTTCTGGTGTCCTTTGACAGCTCTTTGGTCTTGGCCATAGTGGGAGTTTGGAGTGTGACTATTTTGAGGTTGTGGACAGGCGTCTTTTATACTGATAACAAGTTCAAAACAGGTGCCATTAATACAGGTAACGATGGAGGACAGAGGAGCCTCTTAAAGAAGAAGTTACAGGTCTGTGAGAGCCAGAAATCTTGCTTTGTTTGTAGGGTGCCCAAATACTTATTTTCCACCATAATTTGCAAATAAATTCATAAAAAATCCTACAATGTGATTTTCTGGAGAAATAAAATCTCAATTTGTCTGTCATAGTTGACGTGTACCTATGATGAAAATTACAGGCCTCTCTCATCTTTTTAAGTGGGAGAACTTGCACAATTGGTGGCTGACTAAATACTTTTTTTGACTTCTGAAGGTAATTGGTTGCACCAGATCTTATTTAGGGGCTTCATAGCAAAGGGGGTGAATACATATGCATGACCACTTTTCCGTTATTTATTTTTTTAGCATTTTTTTTAAACAAGTTATTTTTTTAATTTCACTCATCACCAATTTGGACTATTTTGTGTATGTCCATTACATGAATTCCAAATAAAAATCCATTTAAATTACAGGTTGTAATGCAACAAAATAGGAAAAACGCCAAGGGGGATGAATACTTTTGCAAGGCACTATAAGTAAATGTGATATTTCAGTTTTGTATATATTTATATATATATATTGCTAAAATTTCTAAAAACCTGTTTTTGCTTTGTCATTATGGGGTATTGTATGTAGATTGATGAGGATTATTATTTTTTAAATCCATTTTAGAATAAGGCTGTAACATAACAAGATGTAGAAAAAGTCAAGGGGTCTGAAGACTTTCCTAATGCTCTGTATTAAGCCATGGAGCACCTTCTGATTGGCCAGTGAGGGGCCAAGCCTCGACACACCCACAACTTGTTTATTCATCAAAACTCAGTCCTTTCACGCCAATGCCAGCATCTGTGCCGATAATTGTGCTTGTGAAATTAGCACAAATATTTCTGACACACCCCTGAACCACCCAGCGCTTAGATTGACCATTCCGTTAGGTTTGTTAAAATAGAGACATTCCTCTTTTTTTTCTTCTTCACATCAAGTTATTAATTCATAGAAAACATTTATAAATATATTTTAAAGGTCCCCCTCCACCGGCAATCTGATAGCATGTAAAATCAATCATCAGATAAAAACAAATAAATATTGCATAGTAAATCTACTGAACAATACATCATATAGCCTCAAAAATAGTTTCAGATTATTGATACACGTTAAGGCCCATTGACTTGTCCAGAGTGGACACCTTGGCCCTGTCGTTCCTGGCCGTGGAGAGCTCCATGTTCCTTAAACGTGACCAGCCATTGTTGGTAACTGATGAGGTGGAATCCACCTTCCCACGGGGGGCCAGTATGAAAAAATAAATAAATAATGTATACACTCACTAACTGTAAATCACTCTGGATAAGAAGCTAAATGACTAAAATGTAAAGTACAGAGATGACATCGTTGACTTTCCCCCCAGAATTTCAACCGCCCAAGGCATTTCCATTTCCAAAGGTCCCTGTGGTGGTCCACCATAATGGCGATGGACTAATACCCATGTGATGTCTTTTTTGATAGGTTCTATAGGAAGTTTTTCAAATTAATTAATTGGTGATTTGGTTTTTAGATTATCCCAATTATATTTTTCCATACTGTCTCCCAATTTATTTGTCCTGTCGGAAAGTGTAAAATCTTTTTTTCCAATACAGTGGAAGTAATGGTTTTTGTGCCACTATATAGAACTATAGATATCAGAAACAACTCTTTTTGAGGAGCGTTTGTCTGTTAGAAGTTTGACCAATGGGTGTACTGGTAATTCTGCTCCCCAGGGGACCCCATAGGCTCGCATGGATAGGCAGAGATTTCCTGGAAACTGAGGAGAATATGGGTGGGGCCAACATAGATGAACTCTTAAACTCTGTTAAATCCAAGGTCCAGTCCAAACGTTTGGACACACCTACTCATTAGTTTGGAAACACCTACTCATTAACAGGCATACCTTCTTAAAAGTTAACTTGTTGGAATTTCTTTCCTTCTTAATGAGTTTGAGCCAATCAGTTGTGTTGTGACAAGGTAGGGGGGTATACAGAAGATAGCCCTATTGGTAAAAGACCAAGTCCATATTATGGCAAGAACAGCTCAAATCAAAATCAAATCAAATCAAATCAAATTGTATTTGTCACATACACGTGTTTAGCAGATGTTATAGTGGGTGTAGCGAAATGCTTGTGCACAAACTATAGTTTACAGTCGGTTAGGACATCTACTTTGGTGCATGACAACAAGTAATTTTTTCCAACAATTGTTTACAGACAGACAAGGAGGCCTACAAACCTGACTCAGTTATACCAGCTCTGTCAGGAGGAATGGGCCAAAATTCACCCAACTTATTGTGGGAAGCTTGTGGAAGGCTAGCCGAAACGTTTGACCCAAATTAAACAATTTAAAAGGCAATGCTACCAAATACTAATTGAGTGTATGTAAACTTCTGACCCACTGAGAATGTGATGAAATAAATAAAAGCTGAAATAAATCATTCACTCTACTATTATTCTGACATTTCACATTCTTAAAATAAAGTGGTGATCCTAACTTACCTAAGACAGCGAATTTTTACTAGGATTAAATGTCAGGAATTGTGAAAGACTGATTTTAAATGTATTTGGCTAAGGTGTATGTAAACTTCCGACTTCAACTTTAATACACACAAAACTAGTAAAGAATGGAATTTAAGAAAATATACATATATGGACAAGCAATGACAGAGCGGCATGGACTAAGATACAGTAGAATATTATAGAATAGAATGCAATATATACATATGAGATGAGTAGTGCAAGATATGGAAACATTATTAAAGTGACTAGTGTTCCATTTCTTAAAATGGCCAGTGGTTTCAATAGGCAGCAGCAGCCTCTAATGTGCTAGTGATGACTATTTAACAGTCTGATGGCCTTGAGATAGAAGCAGTCATGGATGAACAGGGAGTACAAGAGGGGGCTGAGCACGCACCCTTGTGGGGCCCCAGTGTTGCATCAGATGACCTGGCCTCCACAATCCCCCGACCTCAACCCAATTGAGATGGTTTGGGTATGAGTCGTACCGCAGAGTGAAGAAAAGCACCAACAAGTGCTCAGCCATATGTGGGAACGCATTCAAGAACTGTTGGAAAAGCCTTGTCTCTAGGTGAAGCTGTTGAGAGAATGCAAGAGTGTGCAAAGCTTTCATCAGGGAACCAAGGGTGGCTGATTTGAAGAATCTCAATATGAAAATAAGTTAGATTTGTTAAACACTTTTTTGGGTTACTACATATGTGTTATTGACATAGTTTTGATGTCTTCACTAATTCTACAATGTAAAATAGGTAAAAATAAGAAACCTTGAATGATAGGTGGGTCCAACTAATGAGCAGGTGGTGTCCAAAACTAATGAGTAAGGTTTGTCCAAACGTTTGGGACTCGTACCGTACTAACATCTTGTGATCAAAATATTGGAGTAGGCAATTACTGATACTGTGGAGGCAACTGATACATTACTGATTATGTGAGGCAAACTTAAGACATTATGATTAATGTGGGCCAACGGAGACCCTTACTGATTAATGTGGGCAACATGAGGCATTACTGATTAATGTGTGGCAACATGAGACATTACTGATAATGTGAGCTACATGAGAACATACTGATCTGTGGGCACCATGAGACATTCCTGATAATGGTGGAGGCAACATGAGACATTCACTGATTACAATGGTAGCAACAGGTACATTAATATTAATTAGGGCAACTGAGGCATTAACTGATTAATGGAGGCAACATTAGACATTACTGATTACTGTGAGGCAACATGAGACATTACTGATTCTGTGAGGCAACATTGGACTTAATGCTCAACAGGTCACTCGCAAGAACCGAAGTTGATTTTAGTTTATTTATTTTCTCGCGCTTTCCATATCACAATGGCCCCATGGTTTTCCGCAATATTAAGACCGGCAGACTGATCACAATGAACCTTGATAGGCTGTGCTCTGTTGGAGGACATAAATTACCCCACTAGGTGGTGCTGCCATCAACTCCCCATATTATAAGTTGCCGTTGTGACAATTTTTGTCTCTACAAATGGCCAGTTATCACCATGCTTAACCGTATTCCTCCAAGCTAATTTGTCTTTCTTTCCAGCTCTTTTAAAACAAATGTGAATAACTTGCTTTTGATTGATTGTTTTGGGATTGATTGTATGTCCACGTGGATTTAAGTCTTTCAAAATCAAACATCAAATACATACATTTTATTTGTCACATGCCGGCGGAATACAAGCAGATAGACAGGTAAGACCGTACCCGTGAAATGTTACTTACGAGCTTCTTTAACCAACATGCAAGTTTAAAAAAAAATCGCTATGGAAAATAGTAACACAATAAAACTACAATAATGTGTCTATATACAATGGGTCCGTACCTATCAATGTGCAGGGGTAACGCAGGTAATTGGATAATATGTACATGTAAGCATAGTTATTAAGTGCGATGCACTAGAAAATAAACCGAGAGTTTGCAGCAGCATTGAATAAAATGTGAATGTTGGGTTTGGTTGTGTGTTGGAGTGTCACGTAGTGTGTGTGTATTGGATGTCAGGGGAGTGTGGGTTGTTTGTGTGTGTGTGTGTTGTGTGTGTGTTGGGGTCTCATTGTAGTGTGTGGTTTATTGGGTGTCCAGTGTATGTGTGTGTGTTGTTGTGTGTGTGTGTGTGTGTGTTGGATTGTCAGTCTGGCTTGTGTTGTGTGTGTGTGTGTTGGAGGTGTTTATGTATGTGGTTTGGTGTGTGTGTGTGTGGTTGAGTGTCAGCGTATGTTGTGTGTTGGGTGTTAGTTTGTTTTGTGTGTTTGGAGTTGTCCTATCGTAGTGTGTGTGTGTGTGTTGTTGTGTGGTGTGTGTGGAGTGTCAGCGTGAGTGTGGTGTGTGTGGTGTGTGTGTTGTTGGAGTGTCAGCGTGTGTGTGTGTTGTGGTGTGTGTGTGTTGTGGGTTCCAGGTGTGTGTGTTATTGGAGTTTACAGTTAGTGTGTGTGTGTTGGAGTTTCAGTGTAGTGTGTGTTTGTGTGTTTGTTTGGAGTGTCAGTGTAGTGTGTGTGTGTGTGTGTTGGAGTGTCAGTGTAGTGTAGTGTTGTGTGTGTGTGTGTTTGTGTGTGGTGTGTGTTGGGTGTCAGTGTAGTGGATGGTGTGTGTGTGTGGGTTTGTGTGGTGTGTGTTGGAGTGGTCAGTGTAAGTGTTTGTGAGTGGTGGGTGTTGGAGTGTCAGTGGAGTGTGTGTGGTTTGTTGTGGGGTGTTTTTTGTTGGGGGTCATTGTAATTTTTTGTGTGATGTGTTGTGTGATTTTTTTGTGTGTGTGTGTGGTGTGTGGTGGTGTGTGATGTGCGTGTGTGGTGTGTGGTGTGTCGTGTTGGAGTGTCAGTGTAGTGTGTTTGTGTGTTGTTGGGGTGTCCAGTGTAGTGTTGTGTGTGTGTGTGTTTGTGTGTTTGAGTGGTCATTTAGTGGTAGTGTGTGTGGTGTGTGTGTGTTGTGTTGAGGATGGTCAGTGTAGTGTTGTTTGGTGTGTTGTGTTGGAATTGTCGTGTAAATTGTGGGTGTGTGTGTGTGGTGTGTTTGGAGTGTCTTGTAGTGTAGTGTTGTGGTGTTGTTTGTGTGTGTTGTGGTGTGTGTGTGTATTGGAGTGTCAGTGTAGTGTTGTGTGTTTGGGAGTGTCAGTGTAATTGTGTGTTTGTGTGTGTTGGAGTGTCAGTGTATTGTAGTGTGTGTGGAGTGTTGTGTTGTTTGTGTGTTGGAGTGTCAGTGTGTGTTAGTGTGTGTGTGTGTTTGTGTGTGTTGTGTGTTGGAGTGCCCAGTGGTAGTGTGTGTGAGTGTGTGTTGGAGTTGCAGTGTAGTGTGTGTGTGTGTGTGTTGGGGTGTCCAGTGTATTGTGGTATGTGTGTAGGTGTGGTCTTGTGTGTGATGTGTGTGTGTTTGTGTGTGTGTGTGGTGGGTGTTGTGGTGTGTGTGTGTGTGTGTGTGTTTGAGTGTCCGTGTAGTGTGTGTGTGTGTGTGTTTGGGGTCAGTGTAGTGTGTTGTGTGTGTGTTTCTGTGTGGGCTTGGAGTTTTTTTTTTCAGTGTAGTGTAGACGTGTGGTGTTGTGTGTGTGGGTGTGTGGGGTTTTGGCGTGTCCGTGTAGTGTGTGTGTGTGTGTGTGTGTTGGAAGTGTCCAGTGTAGTGTGTGGGGTGTGTGTGTGTGTGTGTTGGAGTGTCAGTGTACGTGTAGTGGGTGTGGTGTGGTGTGTTTGTGTTTCTTGTGTGTGTGTGGGTGTGTGTGTGTGTGTGTGTGTGGTGTGTGTGTGTGTCGTGTGTTGCATGTCAGTGTAGTGTTTGTGTGTGGTGTGTGATGGTGTGTTGGGTTCCCATGTTTTGTGCTGTTTTGTGGGCCGGTGTCAGTGTCGTGTTGTGAGTGTGTTGGAAGTGGTCCGGTAGTGTGGTGTGTTGTTGTTTGTTGGAGTGTCAGTGTCGTGTGTTGTGTGTGTGTGTGTGTGTGTGTGTGTGTGTGGTTTTGGGTTTCAGTGTATGTGTGTGTGGTGTGTGTTGGAGTGTCATGTAGTGTGGTGTGTGTGTGTGTGTGTGTTGTTTTGGAGTGTCATGTAGTGTAGTGTGTGGTGTGTGTGTGTGTGTGGGGGGTGTGTGTTGGAGTGGTCAGTGGTAGTGTTTGTGTGTGTGTGTGTTTGTGTTTTGGAGTGTCAGTGTTGTGTGTGTGTTTGGAAGTGTCACGTGTAGTGATGTGATGGGAGTTTTTGGAGTGTGCAGTGTATGTGTGTGTGTGTGTGTGGAGTTAGTGTAGTGCTGTGGTGTGTGTGTGTGTGTGTGGAGTGTCATTGTAGTGTGTGTGTGTGTGTGTTTGGGTGTCATGTATGTGTGTGTGTTGGTGTGGTGTGTTGTGTGTGTGTGTGTGTGTGTGTGTTTGGCTGTTGAGGAAGGGAGTGTCATGTAAGTGTAGTCTTGTGTGTGTGGGTGGGTGTGTGTGTGTGTGTTTGGATTGTCCGTGTATGTGTGTGTGTGTGTGTGTTTGTTGTTGTGCTGGTGTGTTGTGTGTGGTGTGTGTGTGTTGGGAGTTTCCAGTGTTTGTGTGTGTGTGTTGAGTGTCAGTGTATTGTGTGTTCTGTGTTTTTGTTGTAGTGTCAGTTGTCTGGGTGTGTGTTGTGTGTTGGAGTGTCAGTGTATGTGTGTGTGTTGTTGTGTGTTGGAGTGTCAGTGGGTGTGGGTGTGTGTGTTTGGAATGTCAGTGTTAGTGTGTGTGTTGTGTTTTTGGCGTGTCAGTGTAGTGTTTTGTTTGTGTTGGGGAGTGTCAGTGTAGTGTGTGTGGTGGTGGTGTTTGAGTGTCCGTGTGTGTGGGGTGTGGTGTGTTGTTTTGGAGTGTCAGTGTAGTGTGGTGTGTGTGTGTTGTGAGTGTCAGTGTAGTGTGGGTGTGTTTTGTGTGTTGGAGTGATCAGTGTAGTGTGCTGAGTGGTGGTAAGAGTCCAGTGGATGTGTGTCGAGCCTTTGCCAGAGAAGGTCATGGCAAAACATGGGGTAGCCATGATTACTGTTCAGCAAGTCTAATGGCTGGGGTAGACGCTGCTAATAGTCTGGGTAGTCCATGATTAGCTGTGTCAGCAGTCTAATGCTTGGGGTAGAAGCTGCTAATAGTCTGGTAGCCATGATTAGCTGTTCAGCAGCTAATGCTTGTGGGGTAGAAGCTGTTAAGGCATTTTTTTGGTTCCAGACTTGGCGCTCCGGTAACCTCTTGCGTGGCGTAGCAGAGAAACAAGTCTATGACTAGGGGTGGCTGGATTCTTCGACAATCTTTATGGCCTTCCTCTTACAACCGCTGAGTTAGAGGTCCGGATGGCCGGAAGCTCAGGCCCCAGTTATTTACTGGGCCGTACGCACTACCTCCTCTCTGTGTGTCTTACAGTTGGAACCGAGCAGTTGCCATACCAAGCAGTGATGCAACCAGTCAGGATGCTCTCGATGGTGCAGCTGTAGAACCTTTTGAGTATTGTATTGTATGAAATGTTTGTATAAATATTACTATTGGTATATGAATATAATTGTTATTATTGTTAAAGGGTTCCAGCGAATCAGCTGGCTGGAGAGCTACCTGGATTTCCTGACAGAACGGAACCTCTCCACTACCAGCCAATCACGTGATAGCTTTACGCGGATGCTCCGCCTCTCCTTCCTTCGCCAGCCGCAATTCGCTCATTTTGCCGATGACATCATCTTCGCTGAGCGCAATGAAGGGGAGAGGCCAGAGATGGCCGCAGCACGTGTCTTCCTGGTTGCCAAGACAACGGAGAACAAGAGGGAAGAGATGTCCGTCCTGTTAGACACGCTGAGGCGTCTGTCTCTGACATCACGTGTCCGATTTCTCATCTTCAACCCGTCCTTCGTCTACCTGGACAGGTGGGTCGGTGTGTGTGTGTTTGTGTGCATGTGGGTGCGTTTGTGTGTGTGTGCGTGTGTATGTGTGTGTGTGTGTGTTTGTGTGTGTGGATGTGTGTGAGAGAGCCTCAACTGGTCGGCACACTAATCTTGCCTGCCTGTATTTCTGTCTCTCTCTCCTCCTCTTTCTCCCCTCCCCTCTCCCCCTCTCTACCTGTCTTTCTGTCTCTCTCCTCGTCCTCCTCTTTCCCTCTCCCCCTCTCTAACCTGGCCGTTCGGTCTCTCTCTCCCTCCTCTTATTCCTCTCCCCATCTCTACCTGTCTTTATGCCTCCTCTCTCCTCCTCTTTCCTTCTCCCCCTATCTCCTGTCTTTTCTGTCCTCTCTCCTCCTTCTTTCTCTCACCCGCTCTACCTGTCTTTCTGTCTCTCTCTCCTCCTCTTTCCCACTCCCCCTCTCTACCTGTCTTTCTGTCTCTCTCTCCTCCTCTTTCCCTCTCCCCATCTCTACCTGTCTTTATGATTTCTCGTCTCCTCCTCTTTCCCTCTCCCCCCTCTCTACCTGTCTTTCGGTCGCTCTCTCCTCCTCTTTCTCTCTCCCCCTCTCTACCTGTCTTTCTGTCTCTCTCTCCTCCTCTTTCCCTCTCCCCCTCTCTACCTGTCTTTCTGTCTCTCTCTCCTCCTCTTTCCCTCTCCCCATCTCTACCTGTCTTTATGTCTCTCTCTCCTCCTCTTTCCTTCTCCCCCCCTCTCTACCTGTCTTTCTGTCTCTCTCTCCTCCTCTTTCTCTCCCCCTCTCTACCTGTCTTTCTGTCTCTCTCTCCTCCTCTTTCCCCACTCCCCCCTCTACCTGTCTTTCTGTCTCTCTCTCCTCCTCTTTCCCTCCCCCATCTCTACCACTGTCCTTTATGTTTCTCTCCTCCGCTTTCCCCTCTCCCCCCTCTCTACCTGTCACTTTCTGTCTCTCTCTCCTCCTCTTCCCTCTCCCATCCTACCTTCTTTATTTCTCTCTCTCCTCTCTTTCCCTCTCCCCCCCCTCTCTACCTGTCTTTCTATCTTTCTTTCTGTCTCGCTCTCTCCTCCTCTTTCTCATCCGCCCTCATCTACATGTCTTTCTTTACTCTCCTCTCCTCCTCTTTCTCCTCCCCCTCTTACCTGTCTTTTCTGTCTCTTCTCCTCCTCTTTCCCTCTCGCACCCTCTCCAACTTTCTTCGGTCTCTTCTCTCCTCTCTTTCCCTCTCCCCCCTCGTCCACCTGTCCTTTCTTCTCTCCCCTCCGCCTCTTCCTCCCTCTCCCTCCGCTCCTACCTGTCTTTCTGTCTCTCTCTACTCCTCTTTTTCCCGTCTCCCCATCTCTACCTTCTTTATGTCTCTCTCTCTCTCCTCCTCTTTTCAACCTCTTTCTTTCCCTCTCTCCCCCCCTCTCTACCCTTCTTTCTGTCATCTCTCTCCTCCTCTCCCTCTCCCCTCTCCCCCCTCCCCCCTGTCTTTTCTGTCCTCTCTCTCCTCCTCTTATTTCTCTCAACCTTCTACCTTTCCCTTTCTGTCCTTCTCTCTCCTCCGTCTTCTCTCTCTCCCCCTCTTCTACTGTCTTTTCTGTCTCTCCTATCTCCTCCTCTTTCCTCTCCCCCTCTCTACCTGTCTTTCTGTCCTCTCCGCTCCCTCATCTCCCCCTCTCCCCCCTCTCTATACCTGTCTTCTTTCTGTCTCTCTCTCTTCTCTCCTCTTTCCCTCTCCCCCCTCTCTACCTGTCTTTCTTCTATCTCTCCTCCTCTTTCTCTCCCCCTCTCTACCTGTCTTTCTGTCTCTCTCTCCTCCTCTTTCCCTCTCCCCCCTCTCTACCTGTCTTTTCTGTCTGGCTCTCTCCTCTTCCCCTCTTTCTCTCCCCTCTCTACCTTCTTTTTTCTGCTCTCTCTCCTCTTCCCTCTCCCCCTCTCTACCTGTCCTTCTGGCTCATCTCTCTCCTCCCCTTGCCTCTCCCCATCGCCTACCCTGTCTTAGTCTCTCTCTCCTCGCTCCTCCTCTTTCCTCCCTCGCCCCCCTTCTCTACCTTCTTCTGTCTCTCTCTCCTCTCGCCCCCTCTCCCCCTGTCTTCCTGTCTCTCTCTCTCTCCTCTTTTCTCTCTCCCCCTCTCTACCTTCTTCCGTCTGTCTCTCTCTACTCCGTCTTTCTCTACCCCTCTCTACCTGTCTTTCGGTCTCTCTCTCTTCCTCCTCTTTCGCTCTCCCCCTCTCTACTGGTCTTTCTTCTCTCTCTCCCCTCTCCCCCTCTCCCCTGTCTTTCTTTCTATCTCTCCTAGTGTCTTTCTTTCTTCTTCTCATCCTCTTTCTCTCCCCCTCTTCTACCTTCCTTCTGTCTATCTCTCCTCCTCTTTTTCTCCCCCTCTCTACCTGTCTTTCTGTCTCTCTCTCCTCCTCTTTCCCTCTCCCCCTCTCTACCTGTCTTTCTGTCTCTCTCTCTCTCCTCTTTCCCTCTCCCCCTCTCTACCTGTCTTTCTGTCTCTCTCTCTTCCTCTTTTCTCTCTCCCCCTCTCTACCTGTCCTTATGTCCTCTCTCTCCTCCTCTTTCCCTCCCCCCCTCTCTAACCGGTCTTTCTGTCTCTCTCTCCTCCTCTCCCCCTCTTCCCCCTCTCCCCCCATCTCCTACTACCTGTCTTTCTTCTCTCTCTCTCCCTTTTCCCTCTCCCCCTCCTAACCTTCTTTCTCTGTCTCTCTCCTCCTCTTTCTCTCCCCATCTCTACCTGTCTTCCTGTTCTCTCTCTTCCTCCTCTTTCGCTCCTCTCTCCCCCTCTCTACCTGTCTTTCGTCCTCCCGTCCTCTCCTCCTCTTTCATTCCCCCCTCCCCCCTCATTCTCTCTTTCTCTCACCACTCCCCCTCTCTACCTGTCTTTCGTCTCTCTCATCTCTCGCTCCTCCTCTTTCCCTCTCTACCTTCTTTCTGTCTCTCTCTCCTCCTCTTTCTCCCTCCCTCCCCCCCTCCCCCCTCATCTCCCTGTCTTGTCTCTCTGCTCCTCTTTCCCGCTTCCCCCTCTCTACCTGTCTTTCTGTCTCTCTCTCGCCTCCGCTTTTCCTCTCCCCCCATCTCTACCTCTCTTTATGTCTCTCTCTCTCCTCTTTCCCTCTCACCCTCTCCTACCTGTCGTTCTGTCTCTCCTCCTCCTCGCCCCCCGCTCCCCCTCTCCCCCTGTCTTTCTTCTCTCTCTCTCCTCATCTTTCTCTCTCCTCTCTCTCCCCCCCCCTCTCTACCTGTCTTTTCTGGTCTCTCTCCGTCCTCCGCTTTTTCTCTCCCCCCCTCTCTACCTGTCTTCTGTGCTCTCTCTCCTCTTTCCTTCTCCCACCCTCTCGACCTTCTTTCGTCTCTCCTCCTCCTCTTTCTCTCATACCCTCTCTACTCCTGTTTCTTCTGTCTCCTCTCGTCCCCCTCTTTCCTCCCACTCCCCCTCTCTCTATACCTTTCTTTCTGTCTCTCTCTCTGCTCCTCCTCTTTCCGCTCTCCCCATCTCTACCTGCTTTTGTTTCTCTCTCCTCCTCTTTCCCTCTCCCCCCCCTTCTCTACCGGTCCTTTCTGTCTCTCTCTCCTCCTCTTCCCTCTCCCCATCTCTACCTGTCCTTATGTCCTCGCCTCCTCCGCGTTACCTCTCCCTCCCACCCTCTCTACCTGTCTTTCGTCTCTTCTCTCCTCCTCTTTCTCTCCCTCCTCCTACCTTCTTTCTTTCTCTCTCTCCTCCTCTTTCTCTCCCCCTCTCTAACCTGTCTTTCTTCCTGTCTCTCGTCTCCCCTCTTTTCCCTCTCCCCCCCCCCTCTCCACCTGTCTTTCTGTCTCTCTCCTCTCTCCTCTTTCTCCCTCTCCCCCCTCCTCCACCTTTCCTTTCTTCTGGCCTCTCCCTCCTCTTTCCGCTCTCCCCCTCTCTACTCTACCTGTCTTCTTCTCTCTCTCCTCTCTTTCCCCTCCCCATCTCTACCTGTCCTTTATGTCTCGCTCTCCCTCCTCCTCTTGTCCCTCTCCCCCCCCTCTCCCCTGTCTTTCTGTCTCTCTCTCCTCCTCTTTTTCTCTCACCCTCTCTACCTGTCTTTCTGTCTCTCTCTCCTCCTCTTTCTTTCTCTCCCCTCTCTACCTGTCTTTCTGTCTCTCTCTCCTCCTCTTTTCCACTCCCCCCGCAGCTACCTGTCTTTCCTGGTCTCTCTCCTCCTCTTCCCCCCTCTCTGCCCCCTCTCCCCCCTCTCTTACCTTCTTCTGTCTCTCTCTCTCTCTCCTCTTTCCCCTCTCCCACCCTCTCCACCCTCTCCTACCTGTCTTTCTTCTATCTCTCCTCCCTTTCTCTCCCCCCTCTCTACCTGTCTTTTTTCTGTCTCTGCCTCTCCTCTTTCCCCCTCGTCCACCCTCCTACTGTCCTTTTCTTTTCTCTCTCTCTTCCTCTTTCTCCTTTCCTCTCCGCCCTCTCTCCTGTCTTTCTCTGTCTCTCTCTCCTCTTTCCCTCTCCCTTCCCTCTCCCCCTCTCTACCTGTCTTTCTGTCTCTCTCGTCCTCTCCCCGTTCCCTCCTCCCTCCCCATCGCTACCCTGTCTTTATGTCTCGCTCTCTCTCCTCTTTCCCTCTCGCCCCCTCTCTACTGTCTTTCTGTCTCTCTCTCCTCCTCTCCCCCTCTCCCCCTGTCTTTCTGTCTCTCTCTCTCCTCCTCTTTCTCTCTCCCCCTCTCTACCTGTCTTTCTGTCTCTCTCTCCTCCTCTTTCTCTCCCCCTCTCTACCTGTCTTTCTGTCTCTCTCTCCTCCTCTTTCTCTCCCCCTCTCTACCTGTCTTTCTGTCTCTCTCTCCTCCTCTCCCCCTCTCTCCATTCCCCTTGTCCTTTCTTTCTATCTCTCTCCTCTTTCTCTCCCCCTCTCTAAACTGTCTTTCGTGTCACTCTCTCTCCTCCGCTTTTTCTCCCCCTCTCTACCTGTCTTTCTGCTCGCGTCCCTCCTCTTTTCCTCTCCCCCTCTCTATACCGCCGGTCGGTCCTCGCTCTCTTTCCTCTTCTCTCCCCCTCTCTACTTCCTTTCTGCGCTCTCTCTCGTCCCTCTTTCCCTCTCCCCCTCTCTACTACCTGTCTTTCTGTCCTCTCCTCTCCCTCTCCTTCCTCTTTCCCTCTCCCCCCCTCGACCTGTCTTTCGCGTCTCTGCTCTCTCCTCTCCCCCTCTCATCTCCCCCTCTCCCCCTCTCTACCTGTCTTTTCTGTCTCCTCTCTCTCCTCTCCTCTTTCCTCTCCCCGCTCTAACCTTCTTTCTGTCTATCTCTTCCTCCTCTATTCTCCTCCCATCTCTACCTTCTTTCTGTCCCTCTTTCTCTTCTACTTCTTTCTCTCCCCCCCGCTTCTACCTGTCTTGCTGTCTCTCCTCCTCTTTTCTCTCCCCCCTCTCTACCTGTCTTTCTGTCTCTCGCTCCTCCTCCGCTTTTCCTCTCTACCTGTCCTTTCTGTCTTCTCTCCTCTCTCTCCTCCCTTTCCCCTCTCCCCCATCGCTACCTGTCTTTTGGCTCTTGCCCCTCTTTCCTCTTCCCCCCCTCTCTACCTGTCTTTCTGTCTCGCTCTCTCCTCCTCTTTCCCACTCCCCTCTCCTACCCTCTCGTTAGTCCTCTCTCTCCTCCCTCTTTCCCTCTCCCCCCGTCTCTACCTGTGTCCTTTTTCTGTCTCTCTCCTCCTCTCCCCCCTCCCCCCTCTCCCCCCTGTCTTTCTGTCTCTCTCTCTCATCCTCTTTCGCTCTTCTCCCCCTCTCTCCCTGTCTTTCTGTCCTCTCTCTCTCCCTCCTCCTCTTTCTCTTCCCCCTCTCTACCTGTCCTTTCTGTCTCTCCTTCCTCCTCTTCTCTCCCCCTCTCGACCACCTGTCCCTTGCTGTCTCTCTCTCCTCCTCTTTCCCTCTCCCCCTTCTCTACCTGTCCTTTCTGTCCTCTCCTCCTCTTTCTCATCCCCCTCTCTACAACCTTTCTTTCTGTCTCGATCTCTTCTCGCTCCTCTCTTTCCCTCTCTTATACCTGTCTTTCTGTCTCTCTCTGCCTCCCTTTCCCTCTCCCCCCTCTCGTTACCTTTCTTCCTGTCTCTCTCTCCTCCTCTTTACCTCTCCCCCTCTCTACCAAGCCTGTCTTTCCTTTCGCTCTCTCCTCTTTCCCTGCCCTCCCCCTCTCAACCTGTCTTTCTGTCTCTCTCCTCATCTCCTCCTCTTTCCCTCTCCCATCTCTACCTTCTTTATCCTCCTCTCCTCCTCCTCTTTGTCCCTCATCCCCCGCTCTTAACCTGTCTTTGCCTGTCTCTCTCTCTCCCTTTCCCCCCCCTTCCCTTTTCCCCCCCCTCTCCTCTGTCTCTCTCGCCTCCTCTTTCCCTCTCTACCTCGTTCTTCTGTCTGTCTCTCCTCCCGCCTCTTTCCCCTCCTCACCCCCTCTCTAAACCTGTCTTTCTGTCTCTCTCTCCTTCCTCTTTCACCTCTCCCCCCTCGTCTACCACCCTGTCTTTTCCTGTCCCTCTCTCTCCTCCTCTTCTCCCTCTCTCCCCGTCTCTACCTGGCTTTCTGTCTCGCTCTCCTCCTCTGCCCTCTCCCCTCTCTATCTGTCTTTCTTCTCTCTCTCCGCCTCTTTCCCTCTCTACCTGTCTTTCTTCTCTCTCGTCCTCCTCTTTTCCCTCTCTCCCCTCTCTACCTGTCTTTTCTGTCTCCTATCTCCTCCTCTTTCTCCTCCCCAGTCTCATCACCTGTCTTTTCCGGTCTCTCTCTCTCTTCCTCTTTTCCCTCTCCCCCCTCTCTACCTGTCTTTTCTGTCTCTCTTCCTCCCTTCCTCTCTCCTCTTTTCCTCTCCCCCATCTCGACCTGTCTTTCCTGTCTCTCTCCTCTTCTCTCCTGCTTTCCCTCTCCCCCCTCTCTACCTTGTATGTTTCGGTCTCTCGATCTCCTCCTCTTCCCTCTTCCTCCCCCCCCCTCTCTACCTGTCTTTATGTCTCTCTCTCTCTCCTCTTTCCCTCTCCCCGTCTCTACCTGTCTTTCTGTCTCTCTCTGCTCCTCTTTCCCTCTCCCCCTTCTCTCTCTCTACCTCTTTTTCTCTTCATCTATCTTCCTTTCTTTCCATTTCTCTTCCTTTCACTCCTCCTCTCTCTGTTTCTCTTTTCTCTCCTTCTCTCTCTAGGTATGCTGCAGCGGTGAGCTCTCCTCTGCGCCACTCCCTCATGGCGGTGTTGTTCCTGCTGGGTCTGTCATCTCTAGCAGTGGTGGAGCCCCTAGTGGCCGTGTGGCTCAGTCTCACCCTCCTCTCTGTTCAGTTTGGTGTTCTGGGCTTCATGACTCTTTGGGGCGTGGAGCTGGACTGTGTGTCTGTGTTATGTCTGATCTCAGCGCTGGGTCACTCTGCAGACTGCTGTGGTCCTCTACTGGCCACATTCTCCTCTGGCCGGGGGGACAGCCGGACCGTGTGGGTCAGACTGGCGTTGGAGAGACATGGCGTCCCCTCTCTACAGACGTTGATCTGCTACACCGCAGCGCTGCTCCCTCTGGCCGCCGTCCGCTCCAACCTGACCCGCTCGCTGTTCCGTTGCCTAGTGCTGACGGCATTCTGTTCAGCACTCCATGCCTTGGCCTTCCTTCCCACACTGCTCACCTTCCTGCCGCCCGCCAAGAAGACAGGAAGTAGACAGGGAGACAGAGGGGAAGGGGAGGGGCTTAGAGAGGAAGTGGAGTGTGTGGAGATGGTTGACAGCACCAGGGTGGTGGACCAGATCACCACCGTCTGACCAACAGGATGTGATGTCACAGGTTTTGATGGGGTCACTGAGGAGATGTTACCATGGCTACTGGCCTCTGTTGGCTGACGCCTCACAGGGCGTGGCCAATCAGAGCAAGGAATCAACAAGCTGCATTTTCACATAGAGAAAGAGAGAGGGTGAGAAATTCAGATGATAGACAGATAGGGAGAGAGAAAGAAAGTCAGAGGGAGAGGTAAAGAGAGAGAGTAAGAAAGAGAGTGAGACAGAAAGAGTGACACAGAGAGAGAGTGAGACAGAGAGAGAGTGAGACAGAGAGAGAGTGAGACAGAGAGAGAGTGAGACATAGAGAGAGTGGGTGGAGTAAGATAGAGAAAGAAAAGAAGAGAGGTGCTTTGTTTCCATGGTTACCCTCTTCTTGCCTCTTGTTGCAGTGTCATAGAGTTATCAGAACATCCCCCCCCCATCTTCTGCAGTCTGGATCTACTGAACACTGGATCTACTGCAATCTGGAACTACTGCAGTCTGGATCTACTGAACACTGGATCTACTGAACACTGGAACTACTGCAGTCTGGATCTACTGAACACTGGATCTACTGAACACTGGATCTACTGAACACTGGATCTACTGCAATCTGGAACTACTGCAGTCTGGATCTACTGAACACTGGATCTACTGAACACTGGATCTACTGAACACTGGATCTACTGAAGGCTGGATCTACTGCAATCTGGAACTACTGCAGTCTGGATCTACTGAACACTGGATCTACTGAAGGCTGGATCTACTAAACACTGGATCTACTGCAGTCTGGATCTACTGAACACTGAATCTACTGCAGTCCGGATCTACTGAAGGCTGGATCTACTGAACACTGGATCTACTGCAGTCTGGATCTACTGAACACTGAATCTACTGCAGTCCGGATATACTGTACTCTGGATCTACTGCAGTTTGGATCTACTGAACACTGGATCTACTGAATACTGGATCTACTGCAGTCTTGATCTACTGCAAGCTGGATCTACTTCTGTCTGGATCTACTGAACACTGGATCTACTGCAGACTGAATCTACTGCAGTCTAGATCTACTGCAATCTGGATCTACTGCAGTCTGAATCTACTTAACACTGGATCTACTGAACACTGGATCCACTGAAGACTGAATCTACTGAACACTGGATCTACTGCAGTCTTGACCTACTGCAATCTGGATCTACTGTAGTCTTGATCTACTGCAAGCTGAATCTACTGATGTCTGGATCTACTGAACACTGGATCTACTGCAGACTGAAACTACTGCAGTCTGGATCTACTGCAGTCTGGATCTACTGCAGTCTGGATCTACTGCAGTCTGGATCTACTGCAGTCTGGATCTACTGAACAGTGGACCTACTGCAGTCTGGAACTACTGCAATCTGGATCTACTGCAGACTGGATCTACTGCAGACTGGATCTACTGCAGACTGGATCTACTGCAGACTGGATCTACTGCAGACTGGATCTACTGAACACTGGATCTAATATGGTCTCACAGAGACTTTGACATCAATAAGATTTCCTGTGTCAATGGAGGAAAGGTTTTAGTGATGTCAGAAACCCTTCATGAACTATTGTCCAATCAGAGACTTCTAACCCTGAATGAGAGGGATGTCAGTCAGTTGTCATAGTAACTAATGACCTGTGGAACACTGTGTATGTTACATTCACCTATGAATCATCTGTTTATCCCAAACTACACAGAATAGAGGACCAGTGATACCGTATAGAGCTCCCACAGTGGAGGTGTCATAATACCCATAAAACCTAGTGGTCAAACAGGGAAATGGTTCAAATCGTTTTTCCACCATTCATTTTTGTCATAGGGGATTTTAGAAACTCTTAAAATAAGGGCTGTGTTTCATGTAGGCTTACCTTGGCGTGACGTTTTGATAACTATGTATATCTCTCTAGGACAAGGTGACTTTTATCAATATATTCGGCTCTTTTTACTCTCAGATTCTAAAAAATGCTAATTAGCATAAAAGTAGACATCATGCAAAACTACAAATCCCTGCAAGCTCCTCCACGTCATCTCTAGCTGACACATTTGCTAACAGGTATTGTGTCAATTCAAAACTTAAACAAGACAGTTAACAGAATTGTCCATTTAAAGAAATGTAGCCAATTTATTCATTACTACATTTAGCTAACATTAGATAGATAATCCAGAGATTCTTACCTTTGCCTAAATTCGGCAGTCTATTCCAGATCATCATGGCATTTGTAGTTCTTTATGATAGCCACATTAGCAACTCATTAGCATTTCATTTTGGGGTGGGTAAATAAAGGCGAATATATTGATAGAAGTCACCTTGTCCTAGAGAGATCGTTATCAAAAAGTCACGCCAGGGTAAGCCTACACGAAACACAGCCCTGTTTAAGTGTTTCTAAAATCCCCTAAGGGAAAAATTAATGGTGGAAAAACGATAAGAACCATTTCCCTGTTTGACTTCTAGGTTTTATGGGTGTTATGACTTATACTGTGGTACTCTATATCAGGTAATAGAGGAGCAGTGATACCGTATTACAGGTAATAGGAGCAGTGATACCGTATTACAGGTAATAGAGCGAGCAGTGATACCGTATTACGGTATAGAGGAGCAGTGATACCGTATACAGTAATAGAGGCAGCAGTGGATACCGTTCTACAGGTAATAGAGGAGCAGTGTTACAGTTTACGGTAATAGAGGAGCATGATCCGTAATTACAGGTAATAGGAGGAAGCAGTGATACCGATTACAGTAAAGAGGAGCAGTGATACGTATTACAGGTAATTAGAGGAGCAGTGATACGTTACAGTAACAGAGGACAGTGATACAGTATATACAGGTAATAGAGGAGCAGTGATACCGTATTACAGGTAATAGAGGAGCAGTGAATGATACCGATACAGAATAGAGGAGCAGTGATACGTATACAGGAATAGAGGGAGAGTGAACCGTATTACAGGTAATAAGGAGCAGTGATCATACGGATGAGGAGCGTGATACCGTATTACAGGTAATAGAGGAGCAGTGTACGTGATACCGTATTACAGGTAATAGAGGAGCAGTGATACCGTATTACAGGTAATAGAGGAGCAGTGATACCGTATTACAGGTAATAGAGGAGCAGTGATACCGTATTACAGGTAATAGAGGAGCAGTGATACCGTATTACAGGTAATAGAGGAGCAGTGATACCGTATTACAGGTAATAGAGGAGCAGTGATACGTATTACAGGTAACAGAGGAGCAGTGATACAGTATTACAGGTAAAGAGGAGCAGAGATACAGTATTACAGTAATGAGAGCAGTGATACCGTATTACAGGTAATAGAGGAGCAGTGATACCATATTACGGGTAATAGAGGAGCAGTGATACCGTATTACAGGTAATAGAGGAGCAGTGATACCGTATTACAGGTAATAGAGGACCAGTGATACCGTATTACTGGTAATAGAGGAGCAGTGATACCCTATTACAGATAATAGAGGAGCCTTGATACCGTATTACAGGTAATAGAAGAGCAGTGATACAGTATTACAGGTAATAGAGGAGCAAATAAAATTTGATTTGCCACATGCGCTGAATACAACAGTGAAATGCTTACTTACAAGCCCTTAACAACAATGCAGTTTTAAGAAAAGAAAAAAAAGTGTTAAGTAAAAAATAGATAAGTAAAAAATAAAAATAGCAAATAATTAAAGAGCAGCAGTAAAATAACAGTAGCGAGGCTATGTACAGGGGGTACCGGTACAAAGTCAATGTACGGGGGCACCGGTTAGTCGAGGTAATTGAGGTAAGTTGAGGTAAGTCGAGGTAATTGAGGTAAGTTGAGGTAAGTCGAGGTAATTGAGGTAAATCGCGGTAATTTACATACCTCAATTACCTCAACTACCTCAAGTACTGTACGGTATGTACAGATGAAGGCGGAAGTTTACAGACACCTTAGCCAAGTACCTGACATTTAATCCTAGTACAAATTCCCTGTCTTAAGTCAGTTAGGATCACCACTTTATTTTAAGAATATGAAATGTCAGAATAATAGTAGAGAGAATTATTTATTTCAGCTTTTATTTATTTCATCATACACTCAATTAGTATTTGGTAGCATTGCCTTTAAATTGTTTAACTTGAGTCAAACGTTTCAGGTAGCCTTCCACAAGCTTCCGACAATAAGTTGGGTGAATTTTGTCCCATTCCTCCTGACAGAGCTGGTGTAACTGAGTCAGGTTTGTAGGCCTCCTTGCTCGCACACGCTTTTTCAGTTCTGCCCACAAATGTTCTATAGGATTGAGGTCAGGCCTTTGTGATGGCCACTCCAATACCTTGACTTTGTTGTCCTTAAGCCATTTTGCCACAACTTTGGAAGTATGCTTGGGGTCATTGTCCATTTTTTTTTTGTAATCTTTATTTTAACATGGAAAAACAGACTGAGACCTGGATCTCTTTTACGGCTGTGCCCTGTGTAAACATGTTGACATGTACAGTTTTAGACATACAGACAAGAACATTTCAAACATACAAAACAAAAACACAATTCAACAGATACAATCACAAACAACATCATATTGATCCTCCATAACATGTTTTAAATGGGCAAGGGACACCAGAGTGTCTAACTTAAGTTGGATCTGCAGTTTGTTCCATAAATAAGGTGCAAAGGAACTGAAGGCAGTCCTACCCAACTCTGTGGAGACCACAGGAGTCTCTAATGTAATCCACATCTGTGATCTGGTTTTAAAATTAGTATATCTAGTGGAAATTAATGATGATATATATGGAGGTAGTTTTAAAAGAAGTGCTTTATAAATAAACAAGAGAGCATGTTGCTCTCGCCTCACAGATAGAGAGGCCCAACCCACATGTTGATATAGGATACAGTGATGAGTTTTGTAACTATCACCTGTGATAAACCTGAGTGCACAATGGTAAATAGCATCCAGTGGTTTTAATGTGTTTGGCGATGCATGCATATAGATAATATCACCATCATCTAAAACGGACATAAAAGTAGCCTGCACAATTTGTTTTCTATTTACGGAGGACAGACAAGCCCTGTTTCTGTAAAGGAACACTATCTTGAATTTGAGCTTTTTTCCCAATTCAGTAACATGTTTTTTAAAAGAAAGAGTTTAAGCTGTAAAAGAGACCCCTGTAGTATCCAACTGCATTAAAGCTTGGTCCGCTGTTGGAGCGATAGAGTATATCACTGGGTCATCTGCATATAAATGGAATTTACAATATCTGACATCATCACCAATGTTGTTTATATAAAGTGAGAACAATAGTGGGCCAATTATTGAACCCTGAGTGACCCCTTTAAGTAACTGTAAGGGGTCAGACTTGACCCCGTCGACCATGACGGCCTGAGTTCTATCTTTAAGATAGTCATAAAACCATCGACAGGCATCAGTGCCCAGTCCTATAGATGACAGTTTACTCAAAAGGATATCATGGTCTACAGTGTCAAAAGCTTTTGACAAATCTCCAAACAACGCAGCACAGTGCTTTCTATCATCTAAGGCATTTGCAATATCATTTACAACAAGCATAGTGGTCGATGTGGTACTGTGTTTAGATCTAAAACCAGATTGATTGGGGCTAAAAATACTGTTAACAGAAAGAAAAGATTTTAACTGTTTGTTGACTATAGATTCTAGGATCTTTGCCAGACAAGGGAGCCTAGAGATGGGTCGATAGTTATCCAAATCACTACCGTCACCTCCCTTATGTAATGGCAGAACAAAAGCTGCTTTCAATACCTTAGGGATATTTCCTGTGCTTAATGTTAGATAAAAAATGTGTGTCACTGAACCAGCAATGATAGGTGCAGCACACTTAAGTAAGTACGGGTCTAAATTGTCAGCGCCTAAGGATTTCTTAGGATCAATGGACAGGGCAGCTAGAACCTCTGCTTCAGTTATTATCTGGAAACTAAAAACAGGGTTACCATTTTTCAGAGTAACGGTTGAAAAGCAAGACGAAAAATCAACTAACTGGCCAGTACCACAATGGCCACTTTTATTTTCAAATAAAAAACCAGCAGAGATGAAATGCTTATTAAAAGCATCACAAATATAATTTTTTTCACTTAGAATACAGGAGTCTGAGATAATTTGCTTAGGAAGAGAAACAGCAGAATTCCCCCGTTTCAGTGAATTAACGGTTTTCCAGAATTTTGCAGGATCTCCTGCAGAATCTGTCATAGCATTAAGGAAGTTATTTGATTTTGCCTTTTTGACAGCTGCAGTACATTTATTTCTCAATTGCCAAAAAAAACAGCCAATCAGCTGGAGTACCTGTTTTCCTCGCCAAGGCCCAGAAAAAAAGACAGAAAAAGACCTGACAATTCAGGAGAGAACCAAGAACTGGTTCGGTTTCTTACTCTGTGCTTCTGAAGCTGGCGTGTTTATCAGACATAGAGGGAACAATAGAAGAGAAAAAAGCAAAGGCTAAAACCGGGTCCAGAAAGCAGCAAGTGGATAAAAGCTCAGAGTGATATAACTCAAGGATAAACGCTTGCTGTGAGAAATGTTTATAATTTCTCTTAGAGATTATACAGGGATCAGAGTGTTTCAGCCTGGTATCTCTAATACAAGCAATAGAGCAGTGGTCACTGATATCATTTGGAAAAACCCCACTGGCTGTGTATTTATGGGGGGTATTTGTTAGAATAATGTCTAGTAGAGTAGATTTGACTGGATTCTTAAAGTTGGGACGGGTTGGTTTAGTTATCAGCTGAGTTAGATTTAGCTCAGTACAAATGTCTTTTAATTTATCGGATACTGGTGAAAGCCAATCCAGGTTAAAATCTCCCAAAATCAGTAATTCAGAGAGTTTGTATAGTCAGACAGTATATCAGATAGTTTGCATAGAGTACAAGGAGGAGCTGAGGGGGGGAGCGATATACCCCAGCTAGAGTTAAATTAGCATTATTACCAAGTACCACATTTAAAACTAGACGTTCATATTGCTTTGGGACAGAGGTTGATATGGACACAGAAACATTTAAGCAGCATTTTACATAAATCGCGATACCACCACCTCTACCAACTCTATCAGCTCTATAAATATTGTACCCAATCAACTGAACATCTGAATCAGGCACAGAATCACACAGCCACGATTCAGATACAATCAGTACGTCAACATTTGATTTTGAGACCAACATTTCAATAAATTCCAACTTTTGGATCAGGCTTCTAGCATTCAAATGAATTTTTCCAATGCCATTGCTACGGGAATTCATATAAGATGGAGTATCCAGGGTAGCACCTGAAGCTGCACTGAATGAGCAATGAACCATTTTCGGGCTATTGACAGAGCTCAATTTTATGGGGACAAGATTACTACTAACAATACCTCTCTGCATGTAAGTAGTATTCGCAATACGGTGATTGGACAATAATCTAGGAATTGCAGAAAGGTTGTTAGCGGAAGTTTGTTCCATATTTGCAATTGAGGGACTAATTAATGAAACTGGGAGAGGAGCATTGAACATAGTCTGATAGGAGAGCGTACAATCCCAAAAGTCAACCCCCGAAAAGACACAACGTCAGGTATCAAAGGCTCTACATGAGGCAAGAGTAAGAGACATGTTGGTGGAGAGGATGCTGGAGCCATACCTGTTAAGATGGAAATTGTCCCGAAGAAATAGACCTGGTCGGTCTGTAAAAGCTGCAAAGTTATCCACAAAATGAATTCCCATCGTGCAGCAGTATCCCTTAAGCCAGGTGTGTAATTGGCGTATACGACTAAAAACCATATCCGTGGGGATGGAAAAGGACCGGAAACAGATTCCAGCAGCGTATTGATCAATGTTTTAAAATCGTCTCTCAATTTCTTTGACTGCTGGAGTTTAATGTCATTTGACCCAACATGGACAATGATAGTTGAAGCGGCGGAGTGCTTGCTAATAAGTAGCGGTAGCATGGATCCTAGGTCAGGGATCCTAGCACCAGGGTAGCAGAAAGTCTCAGCTTTCCGTATTGAAACGTTTCGGACCATGGATGAACCCACCACGAGAACGGAAGGACTACAGATGGGTTTATTGGGTAAATGACGGGGCCTCTCCCGGGTGATCTGCCTCCTAGCAGGTTGAGGGAGGCTAGCAGCTGAGACTGACGACCGAGCGGTAGGCAAGGAGCGCAGATGAGTGTGCTTGGCCACTTCCACCTGAGAGTGAGACGGCAGCAGTAGAGATGTAGCGGAGGGACCCTGTACAGTATGATTGGAATGCACTTCCAGGTCTTCCAGGACCTTGAATCTCCTCCCCAATTGTAGCACTTCCGAAACATTTGATGGATTCCGTTTCCTGGAGTGCTTTACTCCCCGGACAGCAATCCAGGCATCCTGAGGCGGAGCAGAAGGGGTGGAACAGACCGGGCCCTTCGGATTAGCTCCTAGCCTGGGCCATGGCTCATTTAAGAAACCAAATGGAGTTTCTCCGTTACAGGCTCCCCAGAAGTGGAGGTGCCGAGCCAGGGGCAGGTGACGTCGTAGATTTTGGAGGTGGTTTGTGCAACCATGGAGTCCAGGAGTTCCTCGTCCTCCTTGATCTGGCGCAAGACAGATACTCTCCCCTCCAGCTCAGCGACTCTCTGGCTCAGGTACTGGCAGGTGGTACATCCAGGGGTGAGCGAAGCCATGAGAGACATCCAACTTTCAGCTTGCTCCTCTCTGTAGGTCATCTCGTCGTTGTTGGTAACCAGGAATCTGGGACACAAACTTGTGGTCCCAGCCGTAAAGGCTGACCGCGTCGCGGAATCAGTAGCAATGCAAACTTTAGCTATGATTTAAAAACGATTTCATAAAAACAACAAACCGAGTGTAGGCAGTACACGGTTCTGTTGCGCGCTCTGATGACGTCTGTTGCGTGATGACGTGTTGGGTGCAATGACAAGGAAAAAAAGATTGAGACAGGAGAGAGGAAGGAACGGCGCTGGTGGAGATGCGACCAAGCTTTAACTTCCTGACTGATGTCTTGAGATGTTGCTTCAATATATCCACATAATTTTCCTTCTTCATGATGCCATCTATTTTGTGAAGTGCACCGGTCCCTCCTGCAGCAAAACACCCCCACAGCATGATGCTGCCACCCCCGTGCTTCACGGTTGGGATGGTGTTCTTCGGCTTGCAAGCATCCCCCTTTTTCCTCCAAACATAACGAGGGTCATTATGGCCAAACAGTTCTATTTTTGTTTCATCAGACCAGAGGACATTTCTCCAAAAAGTACGATCTTTGTCCCCATGTGCAGTTGCAAACCGTAATCTGGCTTTTTTATGGCGGTTTTGGAGCAGTGGCTTCTTATTTGCTACAATTTCTTTTCTGAGGTCTTGGCTTATTTCTTTTGATTTTCCCATGATGTCAAGCAAAGAGGCACTGTGTTTGAAGGTAGGCCTTGAAATACATCCACAGGTACACCTCCAATTGACTCAAATTATGTCAATTAGCCTATCAGAAGCTTCTAAAGCCATGCCATACTTTTCTGGAATTTTCCAAGCTGTTTAAAGGCACAGTCAACTTAGTGTATGTAAACTTCTGACCCACTGGAATTGTGATACAGTGAATTGTAAGTGAAATAATCTGTCTGTACACAATTGTTGGAAAAATTACTTGTGTCATTCACAAAGTAGACTTGCAAAAACGATAGCTTGTTAACAAGAAATTTGTGGAGTGGTTGAAAAACGAGCTTTAATGACTCCAACCTAAGTGTATGTAAATCTCCGACTTCAACTGCATTACAGCTAACAGAGGAGCAGTGATACCATATTACAGCTAACAGAGGAGCAGTGATACCATATTACAGCTAACAGAGGAGCAGCGATACCATATTACAGTTAACAGAGGAGCAGTGATACCATATTACAGCTAACAGAGGAGCAGTGATACCATATTACAGCTAACAGAGGAGCAGTGATACCATATTACTGGTAATAGAGGAGCAGTGATACCATATTACAGCTAACAGAGGAGCAGCGATACCATATTACAGCTAACAGAGGAGCAGTGATACCATATTACAGCTAACAGAGGAGCAGTGATACCATATTACAGCTAACAGAGGAGCAGCGATACCATATTACAGGTAATAGAGGAGCAGTGATACCGTATTACAGGTAATAGAGGAGCAGTGATACCATATTACAGCTAACAGAGGAGCAGTGATACCATATTACAGCTAACAGAGGAGCAGTGATACCATATTACAGCTAACAGAGGAGCAGTGATACCATATTACTGGTAATAGAGGAGCAGTGATACCATATTACAGCTAACAGAGGAGCAGCGATACCATATTACAGGTAATAGAGGAGCAGTGATACCATATTACAGGTAATAGAGGAGCAGTGATACCATATTACAGATAACAGAGGAGCAGTGATACCATATTACAGGTAATAGAGGAGCTGTGATTATGGGGTCAAAAATATTATAAATACTTTACAGACTTTAGAAATACACCAAAAACAGGAACATCTACCCTCAGAAATCAGTCAGACTAATGAATAAAATGAAATGTGTTTGAATCCTAAATCGACCCTTAGCCCCTGTTTCACAGGCCTAGGTACTCCAGTATTCTAGTCTACTACTGTATATCACCCTATTCCCTACATAGTGCACTACTTTTGGCCTGAGCTCTGGATTAGAGACTTCCACAGGGATCAGTATTGTGTTCTGTTGGTGTTTCTGTCAGCTAGAAGAATAAAGACACACATGTTTCTGGGTCTCCGTGTCTTTTAGTGTGACGGACACACACACACACACACACACACACTCTGTCTGTCTGTCTGTCTGTCTGTCTGTCTGTCTGTCTGTCTGTCTGTCTGTCTGTCTGTCTGTCTGTCTGTCTGTCTGTCTGTCTGTCTGTCTGTCTGTCTGTCTGTCTGTCTCTCTCTCTCTCTCTCTCTCTCTCTGTCTGTCTGTCTGTCTGTCTGTCTGTCTGTCTGTCTGTCTGTCTGTCTGTCTGTCTGTCTATCTATCTATCTATCTATCTGTGCCTATGTTTGTGTTGCTTCACAGTCCCCGCTGTTCCATAAGGTGTATTTTCATCTGTTTTTTAAAATCTGATTCTACTGCTTGCATCAGTTACTTGATGTGGAATAGAGTTCCATGTAGTCATGGCTCTATGTAGTACTGTGCGCCTCCCATAGTCTGTTCTGGACTTGGGGACTGTGAAGAGATCTCTGGTGGCATGTCTTGTGGGGTATGCATGGGTGTCTGAGCTGTGTGCTAGTCATTTAAACAGACAGCTCTGTGCTTTCAACATGTCAATACCTCTCACAAATACCAGTAGTGATGAAGTCAATCTCTCCTCTACTTTGAGCCAGGAGAGATTGACATGCATATTATTAATGTTAGCTCTCTGTGTACATCCAAGGGCCAGCCGTGCTGCCCTGTTCTGAGCCAATTGCAAATTTCCTAAGACCCTCTTTGTTGCATCTGACCACACGACTGAACAGTAGTCCAGGTGCAACAAAACTAGGGCCTGTAGGACCTGCCCTGTTGATAGTGCTGTTAAGAAGGCAGAGCAGAGCTTTATTATGGACAGACTTCTCCCCATCCTAGCTACTGTTGTGTCAATGTGTTTTGACCTTGACAGTTTACAATCCAGGGTTACTCCAAGCAGTTTAGTCACCTCAACTTGCTCAATTTCCACGTTATTCATTACAAGATCTAGTTGAGGTTTAGGGTTTAGTGAATGATTTGTCCCAAATACAATGCTTTTAGTTTTTGAAATATTTAGCGCTAACTTATTCCTTGCCACCCATTCTGAAACTAACTCCAGCTCTTTGTTAAGTGTTGCAGTCATTTCAGTTGCTGTAGTAGCTGACGTGTATAGTGTTGAGTCATCCGCATACATAGACACACAGTCTTTACTCAGAGCCAGTGGCATGTTGATAGTAAAGATTGAAAAAAGTAAGGGGCCTAGACAGCTGCCCTGGGGAATTCCTGATTCTACCTGGATGATGTTGGAGAGGCTTCCATTAAAGAACACCCTCTGTGTTCTGTTAGACAGGTAACTCTTTATCCACAATATAGCGAGGGTGTAAAGCCATAACACATACGTTTTTCCAGCAGCAGACTATGATCTATAATGTCAAAAGCCGCACTGAAGTCTAACAAAACATCCCCCACAATCTTTTTATCATCAATTTCTCTCAGCCAATCATCAGTCATTTGTGTAAGTGCTGTGCTTGTTCAATGTCCTTCCCTATAAGCATGCTTGTCAATTTGTTTACTGTAAAATAGCATTGTATCCGGTCAAGCACCATTTTTTCTAAAACTTTACAAAGGGTTGGTAACAGGCTGATTGGTCAGCTATTTGAGCCAGTAAAGGGGGCTTTACTATGCTTAGGTAGCGGAATGACTTTTGCTTCCCTCCAGGCCTGAGGGCACATGCTTTCTAGAAGGTTTAAATTGAAGATATGGCAAATAGGAGTGGCAATATCTTCCACTATTATCCTCAGTAATATTCCATCCAAGTTGTGAGACCCCGGTGGCTTGTCATTGTTGATAGACAACAATAATGTTTTCACCTCTTCCACACTTACTTTACGGAATTCAAAATTACAATTCTTGTCTTTCATAATTTGATCAGATATACTTGGATGTGTAGTGTCAGCATTTGTTGCTGGCATGTCATGCCTAAGTTTGCTAATCTTGCCAATGAAAAAATCATTAAAGTAGTTGGCAATATCAGTGGGTTTTGTAATGAATGAACACTCTGATTCAATGAATGATGGAGCTGAATTTGCCTTTTTTCCCAAAATGTAATTGAAGGTGCTCCAAAGCTTTTTACTATCATTCTTTATGTCATTTATCTTTGTTTCATAGTGTAGTTTCTTCTTTTTATTCAGTTTAGTCACATGATTTCTCAATTTGCAGTACGTTTGCCAATCGGTTGTGCAGCCAGACTTATTTGCCATTCCTTTTGCCTCATCCCTCTCAACCATACCATTTTCAATTCCTCATCAATCCAAGGGGATTTAACAGTTTTTACAGTCATTTTCTTAATGGGTGCATGCTTATTAGTAACTGGAATAAGCAATTTCATAAATATGTCAAGTGCAACATCTGTTTGCTTCTCATTACACACCACGGACCAACAAATATTCTTTACATCAACAACATAGGTACACTACAAAACGTATTGTATGACCTCTTATACAATATACAGTGGGGGAAAAAAGTATTTAGTCAGCCACCAATTGTGCATGTTCTCCCACTTAAAAAGATGAGAGAGGCCTGTAATTTTCATCATAGGTACACGTCAACTATGACAGACAAAATGAGATTATTTTTTTTCCAGAAAATCACATTGTAGGATTTTTTATGAATTTATTTGCAAATTATGGTGGAAAATAAGTATTTGGTCAATAACAAGTTTCTCAATACTTTGTGAAATACCCTTTGTTGGCAATGACACAGGTCAAATGTTTTCTGTAAGTCTTCACAAGGTTTTCACACACTGTTGCTGGTATTTTGGCCCATTCCTCCATGCAGATCTCCTCTAGAGCAGTGATGTTTTGGGGCTGTCGCTGGGCAACACGGACTTTCAACTCCCTCCAAAGATTTTCTATGGGGTTGAGATCTGGAGACTGGCTAGGCCACTCCAGGACCTTAAAATGCTTCTTACGAAGCCACTCCTTCGTTGCCCGGGCGGTGTGTTTGGGATCATTGTCATGCTGAAAGACCCAGCCACGTTTCATCTTCAATGCCCTTGCTGATGGAAGGAGGTTTTCACTCAAAATCTCACGATACATGGCCCCATTCATTCTTTCCTTTACACGGATCAGTCGTCCTGGTCCCTTTGCAGAAAAACAGCCCCAAAGCATGATGTTTCCACCCCCATGCTTCACAGTAGGTATGGTGTTCTTTGGATGCAACTCAGCATTCTTTGTCCTCCAAACACGACGAGTTGAGTATTTACCAAAAAGTTCTATTTTGGTTTCATCTGACCATATGACATTCTCCCAATCCTCTTCTGGATCATCCAAATGCACTCTAGCAAACTTCAGACGGGCCTGGACATGTACTGGCTTAAGCAGGGGGACACGTCTGGCACTGCAGGATTTGAGTCCTTGGCGGCGTAGTGTGTTACTGATGGTAGGCTTTGTTACTTTGGTCCCAGCTCTCTGCAGGTCATTCACTAGGTCCCCCGTGTGGTTCTGGGATTTTCGCTCACCGTTCTTGTGATCATTTTGACCCCACGGGGTGAGATCTTGCGTGGAGCCCCAGATCGAGGGAGATTATCAGTGGTCTTGTATGTCTTCCATTTCCTAATAATTGCTCCCACAGTTGATTTCTTCAAACCAAGCTGCTTACCTATTGCAGATTCAGTCTTCCCAGCCTGGTGCAGGTCTACAATTTGGTTTCTGGTGTCCTTTGACAGCTCTTTGGTCTTGGCCATAGTGGAGTTTGGAGTGTGACTGTTTGAGGTTGTGGACAGGTGTCTTTTATACTGATAACAAGTTCAAACAGGAGCCATTAATACAGGTAACGAGTGGAGGACAGAGGAGCCTCTTAAAGAAGAAGTTACAGGTCTGTGAGAGCCAGAAATCTTGCTTGTTTGTAGGTGACCAAATACTTATTTTCCACCATAATTTGCAAATAAATTCATTAAAAATCCTACAATGTGATTTTCTGGATTTGTTTTTCTTAATTTGTCTGTCATAGTTGACGTGTACTTATGATGAAAATTACAGGCCTCTCTCATCTTTTTAAGTGGGAGAACTTGCACAATTGGTGGCTGACTAAATACTTTTTTCCCCCACTGTATTAGGCCCAGCCTTTGGAACTTTGGTTTTCCTAGATCAAATCAAATGAAATGAAATGTAATTTGTCACATGCGCCGAACACAACAGGTGTAGACCTTACCGTGAAATGCTTACTTACAAGCCCTTAACCAACAATGCAGTTCAAGAAATAAAGTTATGAAAATATTTACTAAATAAACTAAAGCAAAATCAAATCAAATCAAATCAAAAAGTAACAAAAGACAATTACATAACAATAATGAGGCTATATACAGGGGGTACCGGTACCGGGTCAATGTGTGGGTACAGGTTAGTCCAGGTAATAATGAGGCTATATACAGGGGGTACCAGTACCTAGTCAATGTGCGGGGTACAGGTTAGTCCAGGTAATAATGAGGCTATATACAGGGGGTACCGGTACCGGGTCAATGTGGGGGTACAGGTTAGTCCAGGTAATAATGAGGCTATATACAGGGGGTACCGGTACCGAGTCAATGGGCTGGGGTACAGGTTAGTCCAGGTAATAACGAGGCTATATACAGGGGGTACCAGTACCTAGTCAATGTGCGGGGGTACAGGTTAGTCCAGGTAATAATGAGGCTATATACAGGGGGTACCGGTACCGGGTCAATGTGGGGGTACAGGTTAGTCCAGGTAATAATGAGGCTATATACAGGGGGTACCGGTACCTAGTCAATGTGTGGGTACAGGTTAGTCCAGGTAATAACGAGGCTATATATATTATTTTTTTATTTCACCTTTATTTAACCAGGTAAGCCAGTTGAGAACAAGTTCTCATTTACAACTGCGACCTGGCCAAGATAAAGCAAAGCAGTGCGATAAAAACAACAACAGAGGGGGTCAATATACAGGGGGTACCGGTACCGGGTCAATGTGGGGGTACAGGTTAGTCCAGGTCATTTGTAAAGTGACTGTGCATAGATAATAGACAGTGAGTAGCAGCAGTGTAAAAACAATGGGTCAATGTAAATAGTCTGGGTGGCCATTTGATTAATTGTTCAGCAGTCTTATGGCTTGGGGTAGAAGCTGGTAAGGAGCCTTTTGGACCTAGATTTGGCGCTCCGGTACCGCTTGCCGTGCAGTAGCAGAGAGAACAGTCTATGACTAGGGTGGCTGGAGTCTTTGACAATATTTTGGGCCTTCCTCTGACACCGCCTAGTATAGAGGTCCTGGATGGCAGGAAGCTTGGCCCTGGTGATGTACTGGGCCATACGCACTACCCTCTGTAGTGCCTTACGGTCAGATGCAGAGCAGTTGCCATACCAGGCGGTGATGCAACCAGTCAGGATGGTCTCGATGGTGCAGCTGTATAACTTTTTGAGGATCTGGGAACCAATGCCAAATCTTTTCAGTCTCCTGAAGGGAAAAAGGTGTTGTCGTGCCCTCTTCACAACTGTCTTGGTGTTTTTGGACCATGATAGTTTGTTGGTGATCTGGACACCAAGGAACTTGAAACTCTTGACCCGCTCCGCTTCAGCCCGGACGATGTTAATGAGGCCTGTTCGGCCCTCCTTATCCTGTAGTCCAGGATCAGCTCCATGTCTACTATATTGTGATCACTACATCCGATAGATCTGGATACTGCTTTCAAGCACATTTCTGCAGCATTAGTAAAGATGTGATCAATACATGTTCATGATTTGTTCTTCACTGGTTGTCCTTTTCTTGTGGCAACAGGTCACAAATCTTGCTGCTGTGATGTCACACTGTGGTATTTCACCCAGTAGATATGGGAGCCAGGCCCTGCCAGGGCCACCCACTCAGATTGAGCAAAATTGTTTGATTTCTGCCTACACCTCTGCTGGGAGGCCATCAAACTCTTGTGGCCATTGCTACTTTGTGGCCATTGCTACATTGCTACTTTGTCTCTTATGTGTCCCACTGTTTGCACTGTGTGTCTGTGTGTTTCACACGTCTGTGTCTCTGTTTCACACCTCTATTTGTCTGTGTTTCACACCTCTGTGTGTCTGTGTTTCCCACCTCTATTTGTCTGTGTTTCACACCTCTGTGTGTCTGTGTGTTTCACACCTCTATTTGTCTGTGTGTTTCACACCTCTGTGTGTCTGTGTGTTTCACACCTCTGTTTGTCTGTGTGTTTCACACCTCTGTGTGTCTGTGTGTTTCACACCTCTGTTTGTCTGTGTTTCACACCTCTATTTGTCTGTGTGTTTCACACCTCTATTTGTCTGTGTGTTTCCCACCTCTGTGTGTCTGTGTGTTTCCCACCTCTATTTGTCTGTGTTTCACACCTCTGTTTGTCTGTGTGTTTCACACCTCTGTGTGTCTGTGTTTCACACCTCTGTGTGTCTGTGTTTCACACCTCTGTTTGTCTGTGTGTTTCACACCTCTGTTTGTCTGTGTTTCACACCTCTGTGTGTCTGTGTTTCACACCTCTGTGTGTCTGTGTTTCACACCTCTGTTTGTCTGTGTTTCACACCTCTGTGTGTCTGTGTGTTTCACACCTCTGTTTGTCTGTGTGTTTCACACCTCTGTGTGTCTGTGTGTTTCACACCTCTGTGTGTCTGTGTGTTTCCCACCTCTGTGTGTCTGTGTGTTTCCCACCTCTGTGTGTCTGTGTGTTTCACACCTCTGTGTGTCTGTGTGTTTCACACCTCTGTGTGTCTGTGTGTTTCACACCTCTGTGTGTCTGTGTGTTTCCCACCTCTATTTGTCTGTGTTTCACACCTCTGTTTGTCTGTGTTTCACACCTCTGTGTGTCTGTGTTTCACACCTCTGTGTGTCTGTGTTTCACACCTCTGTTTGTCTGTGTGTTTCACACCTCTGTGTGTCTGTGTTTCACACCTCTGTTTGTCTGTGTTTCACACCTCTGTGTGTCTGTGTTTCACACCTCTGTGTGTCTGTGTTTCACACCTCTGTTTGTCTGTGTTTCACACCTCTGTTTGTCTGTGTGTTTCACACCTCTGTGTGTCTGTGTGTTTCACACCTCTGTGTGTCTGTGTGTTTCACACCTCTGTGTGTCTGTGTGTTTCACACCTCTGTGTGTCTGTGTGTTTCCCACCTCTATTTGTCTGTGTTTCACACCTCTGTGTGTCTGTGTGTTTCACACCTCTGTTTGTCTGTGTGTTTCACACCTCTGTGTGTCTGTGTGTTTCACACCTCTGTTTGTCTGTGTGTTTCACACCTCTGTTTGTCTGTGTTTCACACCTCTGTTTGTCTGTGTGTTTCCCACCTCTGTTTGTCTGTGTTTCACTCTCCAGACAGTGTCCAAATAATCTGATTCATTATGATCTAAAAAACTAAACTACTCCTAGATCAGCACTCTCTAGCTGTCTCTACTCTGAGATGCTATGTTGACAGAGGTGAGCTTGCTGCTCTCTCACCTGGCCAGGTGTGAAGGGCCAGTCTACAGTCCCCCTGGCCAGGTGTGAAGGGCCAGTCTACAATCCCCCTGGCCAGGTGTGAAGAGCCAGTCTACAATCCCCCTGGCCAGGTGTGAAGAGCCAGTCTATAATCCCCCTGGCCAGGTGTGAAGAGCCAGTCTATAACCCCCCTGGCCAGGTGTGAAGGGCCAGTCTATAATCCCCCTGGCCAGGTGTGAAGGGCCAGTCTATAACCCCCCTGGCCAGGTGTGAAGGGCCAGTCTATAATCCCCCTGGCCAGGTGTGAAGAGCCAGTCTATAATCCCCCTGGCCAGGTGTGAAGGGCCAGTCTATAACCCCCCTGGCCAGGTGTGAAGGGCCAGTCTATAATCCCCCTGGCCAGGTGTGAAGGGCCAGTCTATAATCCCCCTGGCCAGGTGTGAAGGGCCAGTCTACAATCTCCCTGGTGTGCTATGTCCATTGGGGGAGGGGAGCCTACTGAAGGAGTTAGACATGTACAGAGTTAGTCTGAGAGAGGGCTGGGAGATGCTGAAAGTCACCAGCAGGGAATTTCTAACCCAGTTTAGTCTGGGTGTTATCTTCTAGTATATTGTTTTTCCATTCCAGTAATGTAGTTTAGTAAAATGAGTCAACTCTAATGATGTGTATCTGACAGCAGTATTGATCCCTCTGTATTCCATCATGTTATTCCCCACAGAGAGGGTGATGAGGATGAGCTTGTTGGCTTGGTAAGATATGTTTGTATTAAACGGGCTTCTGTGTTTGGAGACGCTTTCTCTTTCTCTCCGTTGGGACAGACGCGAACTAGCTACATTGATTCAGTAGCTAGCTTTACACTTAACTAGCTAACAGTAGCTACTAAGGGTACGTTTATAACCTACACTTATTTTAATTTTTATTCAAGACATGGGTGACTAGTTAACGTTAGCTTGGCTTTTTCTGTGTGTTTCATACCGTGGGAGGAGGGGTTGGTTCGATGACAGAGCGCGATGGCTAGCTAATATGCTAACTATTCTAGCTAGCTAACTAACTGGCTGAATAAGTTGACGACATACTCACTCAAACTGTCAAAACTAACCCAAAACTTTACACAACGTTAGACACGGACACAAATGATATGTTTAGTGTGTTAACTAGCTGAATAAAATAAGTTAGAGTCTATTCCTAGAAAACATTGAACCGCTGTAGTTTACAACAATTATAATTTCTAAAGTGGAAGTTGGGAGAGTTATATTTGAGTGTTTCAGTGAAACGTAAGTGAGGGAGGCCCCGCTCTCTCGCTTTCCCAGATGTTTAGTTCATTTCATTTCTACCATTCTACCAGCCACTTTCTACCACTCTAAATTTCAAGCCTCTGCCTCTAACCCTAGGAAGCTCTTTGCCACCTTCTCCTCCCTGCTGAATCCTTCTCCTCCTCTTATCCAGAACGCTGCAGGCCGTCTGGTGTTCAACCTTCCCAAGTTCTCTCATGTCACCCCGCTCCTCCGCACACTCCACTGGCTTCCAGTTGAGGCTCGCATCTACTACAAAACCATGGTGCTTGCCTACGTAGCTGTGAGGGGAACGGCACCTCCTTACCTTCAGGCTCTGATCAGACCCTACATCCAAACGAGGGCACTACGTTCATCCACCTCTGGCCTGCTAGCCCCCCTACCTCTACGGAAGCACAGTTCCCGCTCAGCCCAGTCAAAACTATTCTCTGCTCTGGCACCCCAATGGTGGAACAAGCTCCCCCACGACGCCAGGACAGCGGAGTCACTGACCACCTTCCGGAGACACTTGAAACCCTACCGCTTTAAGGAATACCTGGAATAGTATAACAGTAATCCTTCCCATAAAAAAGGGGGGTGGTTGTCCCACTGGCTATCCTAAGTTGAATGCACCAATTTGTAAGTCGCTCTGGATAAGAGCGTCTGCTAAATGACTTTAAAATGATGACGTTTGGGAGAAAACCACCGCACAGCAAGCGCCCCCGCCAGTCAAGGTCTTCACCCTCCCCTGCCAGATCCACAACCCCCACTGCTGTCTCTAATGCTGTCTCTACTGATGGTTCCAGCTCCACCACACCACAAAGGCCACACTCCTCTCCCACTACCCCCACTGCATGCCCTGGCTCCACTCCCCTCTCAGCCAGTTCATCTAGATGTGGGGGGGGGGGGGGGGGGCAGGGAGGACACCTAGGCATCAACAGAGAAGACGGAAGAACAGAGGTAGGGGCACTGGAACCAGCACAACAGAAGGAGATTAACCTGAGGACAGAAAGGCATACGGTCATTGAAGATTATGTGGAGCCAGTACCACCCAGGTTCACTGGGATATTTGAGAGAGATTGATATTGTAGAAATTGTGTTTTTATAGTGACCAAGAACTTTTAGGCATATTCAATGTAGCAGTGGAATTGCCTTATTTACATACTTAGGACACTTTGGAGAGGTTGAGGGGACCCTTGGCGATGTCCCTTGACTGCACATGACACCCCTTATAAAAAGTCTGTAAAGTTCTAGCTGCTGTGTCTGTCAATCCCATTTTCCCCCTAGAAGTTTTTGACTTGTTGTAGAAGCAATATGATGTGTTTCCAGCTCTATTCATCAATAATTAACTTATAGCTTGTCCAAAATTAGAAAACGGTTACTTTGTGTGTGCTTGACCTTCTGTGATCTGAACTGTGACATTCCTGTCTATGTTCTGACCATTTCCTTAGAATCTCCCAGGTGTGTTCTTTCCAATGATACCAAGTTTAAGTTCCTTATCAGATCATTAAAAGCAGTTACTATTTAAGCGGAAATCTACATTTTTGCCATTACATTTAATAAGCATGAGCCATTTGCTTTCCAAACGTGTGTTTTCCTATCCTGAGTACCAGTCTAGTTAGTTAACATTCCACCTAGCCTGGGTACCAGACTAGTTAGTTAACATTCCACCTAGCCTGAGTACCAGACTATTTAGTTAACATTCCACCTAGCCTGGGTACCAGACTAGTTAGTTAACATTCCACCTAGCCTGAGTACCAGACTATTTAGTTAACATTCCACCTAGCCTGGGTACCAGACTAGTTAGTTAACATTCCACCTAGCCTGAGTACCAGACTATTTAGTTAACATTCCACCTAGCCTGGGTACCAGACTAGTTAGTTAACATTCCACCTAGCCTGAGTACCAGACTATTTAGTTAACATTCCACTCCTTGCCACTCCTTGTCACTGCCAAAGAGACTGGCCTTTCAGCAATTTTCAAATATGAACATTCTATCATTAATGAGCTCAAGGAGATCAGAGGATTTGATCCTGATTCGATAACCCTCACTTCTATCATCCAATCACAATGTTCATGCAAATTAGACTGATAGGGAAACGTTGTAACTTAATTCATACATTTGATTGGAAAAACTGGGCCTTCTGATGTAATACATTTCATTGTAAACATAAACATTGGGCACAATTTTATTTTTACCACCAGCTAATGTGATCACATCACACCAAAGAAGCTTTTGCCATTTAAACTTCCCCGCCAGCTTATTGAGAACGCTTTAGCCTATTTTATATCCAGAAAGCAAGAGCAAAGTGCTTCTTTCCTTGAATATATATATATATATATATATATATATATATATATATATATATATATATACAGTTGAAGTCGGAGGTTTACATACACTTAGGTTGGAGTCATTCAAACTCATTTTTCAACCACTTCACAAATTTCTTGTTAACAAACTATAGTTTTGGCAAGTCGATTAGGACATCTACTTTGTGCATGACACAAGTAATTTTTCCAACAATTGTTTACAGATTATTTCACTTATAATTCACTGTATCACAATTCCAGTGGGTCAGAAGTTTACATACACTAAGTTGACTGTGCCTTTAAACAGCTTGGAAAATTCCAGAAAATGATGTCATGGCTTTAGAAGCTTCTGATAGGCTAATTGACATAATTTGTGTTAATTGGAGGTGTACCTGTGGATGTATTTCAAGGCCTACCTTCAAACACAGTGCCTCTTTGCTTGATATCATGGGAAAATCAAAAGAAATCAGCCAAGACCTCAGAATAAAAATTCTAGACCTCCACAAGTCTGGTTCATCCTTGGGAGCAATTTCCAAATGCCTGAAGATACCACGTTCATCTGTACAAACAATAGTACGCAAGCATACACAACATGGGACCACGCAGCCATCATTCCGCTCAGGAAGGAGACGCGTTCTGTCTCCTAGAGATGAACGTACTTTGGTGCGAAAAGTGCAAATTAATCCCAGAACAACAGCAAAGGACCTTTGTGAAGATGCTGGAGGAAACAGGTACAAAAGTATCTATATCCACAGTAAAACTAGTCCTATATTGACATAACCTGAAAGGCCGCTCAGCAAGGAAGAAGCCACTGCTCCAAAACCGCCATAAAAAAGCCAGACTACAGTTTGCAACTGCACATGGGGACAAAGATCGTACTTTTGGAGAAATGTCCTCTGATGAAACAAAAATAGAACTCTTTGGCCGTAATGACCATCGTTATGTTTGGAGGAAAAAGGGGACTGCTTGCAAGCCGAAGAACACCATCCCAACCGTGAAGCACGGGGGTGGCAGCATCATGCTGTGGGGGTGCTTTGCTGCAGGAGGGACTGGTGCACTTCACAAAATAGATGAGGAAGGAAAATTATGTGGATAGACATCAGTCAGGAAGTTAAAGCTTGGTCGCAAATGGGTCTTCCAAATGGACAATGACCACAAGCAAACTTCCAAAGTTGTGGCAAAATGGCTTAAGGACAACAAAGTCAAGGTATTGGAGTGGCCATCACAAAGCCCTGACCTCAATCCTATAGAAAATGTGTAGACAGAACTGAAAAAGCATGTGCGAGCAAGGAGGCCTACAAACCTGACCTAGTTGCACCAGCTCTGTCAGGAGGAATGGGCAACTTATTGTGGGAAGCTTGTGGAAGGCTAACTAAAACGTTTGACCCAAGTTTAACAATTTAAAGGCAATGCTACCCAATACTAATTGAGTGTATGTAAACTTCTGACCCACTGGGAATGTGCTGAAATAAATCATTCTCTCTGCTATTATTCTGACATTTCACATTCTTTAAATAAAGTGGTGATCCTAACTGACCTAAGACAGGGAATTTTTACTAGGATTAAATGTCAGGAATTGTGAAAAACTGAGTTTAAATGTATTTGGCTAAGGTGTATGTAAACTTCTGACTTCAACTGTATATATACAGTGGGGAGAACAAGTATTTGATACACTGCTGATTTTGCAGGTTTTCCTACTTACGAAGCATGTAGCGGTCTTTTATCATAGATACACTTCAACTGTGAGAGAGGGAATCTAAAACAAAAATCCAGAAAATCACATTGTATGATTTTTAAGTAATTAATTTGCATTTTATTGCATGACATAAGTATTTGATCACCTACCAACCAGTAAGAATTCCGGCTCTCAAAGACCTGTTAGTTTTTCTTTAAGAAGCCCTCCTGTTCTCCACTCATTACCTGTATTAACTGCACCTGTTTGAACTCGTTACCTGTATAAAAGACACCTGTCCACACACTCAATCAAACAGACTCCAACCTCTCCACAATGGCCAATACCTGCACAAGGCTGGGATGGGCTACAGGACAATAGGCAAGCAGCTTGGTGAGAAGAAGACAACAACTGTTGGCGCAATTATTAGAAAATGGAAGAAGTTCAAGATGACGGTCAATCACCCTCGGTCTGGGGCTCCATGCAAGATCTCACTTCGTGGGGCATCAATGATCATGAGGAAGGTGAGGGATCAGCCCAGAACTACACGGCAGGACCTGGTCAATGACCTGAAGAGAGCTGGGACCACAGTCTCAAAGAAAACCATTAGTAACACACTACGCCGTCATGGATTAAAATCCTGCAGCGCACGCAAGGTCCCCCTGCTCAAGCCAGCGCATGTCCAGGCCCGTCTGAAGTTTGCCAATGACCATCTGGAGGATCCAGAGGAGGAATGGGAGAAGGTCATGTGGTCTGATGAGACAAAAATAGAGCTTTTTGGTCTAAACTCCACTCGCCATGTTTGGAGGAAGAGGAAGGATGAGTACAACCCCAAGAACACCATCCCAACCGTGAAGCATGGAGGTGGAAACATCATTCTTTGGGGATGCTTTTCTGCAAAGGGGACAGGACGACTGCACCGTATTGAGGGGAGGATGGATGGGGCCATGTATCGCGAGATCCTGGCCAACAACCTCCTTCCCTCAGTAAGAGCATTGAAGATGGGTCGTGGCTGGGTCTTCCAGCATGACAACGAACCGAAACACACAACCAGGGAAACTAAGGAGTGGCTCCGTAAGAAGCATCTCAAGGTCCTGGAGTGGCCTAGCCAGTCTCCAGACCTGAACCCAATAGAACATCTTTGGAGGGAGCTGAAAGTCCGTATTGCCCAGCGACAGCCCCGAAACCTGAAGGATCTGGAGAAGGTCTGTATGGAGGAGTGGGCCAAAATCCCTGCTGCAGTGTGTGCAAACCTGGTCAAGACCTACAGGAAACGTATGATCTCTGTAATTGCAAACAAAGGTTTCTGTACCAAATATTAAGTTCTGCTTTTCTGATGTATCAAATACTTATGTCATGCAATAAAATGCAAATTAATTACTTAAAAATCATACAATGTGATTTTCAGGATTTTTGTTTTAGATTCCGTCTCTCACAGTTGAAGTGTACCTATGATAAAAATTACAGACCTCTACATGCTTTGTAAGTAGGAAAACCTGCAAAATCGGCAGTGTATCAAATACTTGTTCTCCCCACTGTATATATATATACTACCGTTCAAAAGTTTGGGGTCACTTAGAAATGTCCTTGTTTTTTAAAGAAAAGCAATTTTTTGGTCCATTAAAATAACATCAAATTGATCAGAAATACAGTGTAGACATTGTTAATGTAATAAATGGCTATTGTAGCTGGAAACGGCTGATTTTTAATGGAATATCTACATAGGCGTACAGAGGCCCATTATCAGCAACCATCAGTCCTGTGTTCCAATGGCACGTTGTGTTTGCAAATCCAAGTTTATCATTTTAAAAGGCTAATTGATCATTAGAAACCCCTTTTGCAATTATGTTAGCACAGCTGAAAACTGTTGTGCTGATTAAGAAACAATAAAACTGGCCTTCTTGAGATTAGTTGAGTATCTGGAACATCAGCAATTGTAGGTTTGATTACAGAATCAAAATGGCCAGAAACAAATAACTTTGTTCTGAAACTCGTCAGTCTATTCTTGTTCTGAGAAATGAAAGCTATTCATTGTGAGAAATTGCCAAGAAACTGAAGATCTCGTACAACTCTGTGTACTACTCCCTTCACAGAACAGCGCAAACTGGCTCTAACCAGAATAGAAAGAGGAGTGGGAGGCCTCAGTGCACAACTGAGCAAGAGGACAAATACATTAGAGTGTCTAGTTTGAGAAACAGATGCCTCACAGGTCCTCAACTGGCAGCTTCATTAAATAGTACCTGCAAAACACCAGTCTCAACGTCAACAGTGAAGAGGCGACTCCGGGATGCTGACCTTCTAGGAAGAGTAGCAAAGAAAAAGCCATATCTCAGACTGGCCAATAAAAAGAAAATATTAAGATGGGCAAAAGAACACAGACACTGGACAGAGGAAGATTGGAAAAAAGTGTTATGGACAGATGAATTTAAGTTTGAGGTGTTCGGATCACAAAGAATAACATTTGTGAGATGCAGACCAAAGGAAAAGATGATGGAGGAGTGCTTGATGCCATCTCTCAAGCATGGTGGCAGTAATGTGATGGTCTGGGGGTGCTTTGGTGGTGGTAGAGTGGGAGATTTGTATAGGGTAAAAGGTATCTTGAAGAAGGAAGGCTATCACTCCATTTTGCAACGCCATGCCATACCCTGTGGACGGCGCTTGATTGGAGCCAATTTCCTCCTACAACAGGACAATGACCCAACGCACAGCTCCAAACTATGCAAGAACTATTTAGGGAAGAAGCAGTCAGCTGTTATTCTGTCTATATTCGAGTGGCCAGCACAGTCACCGGATCTCAACCCAATTGAGCTGTTGTGGAAGCAGCTTAACCGTATGGTACTGTCACACCCTGGCTCTGGGGACTCTTGTATGTTGTGCCAGGGTGTTAGTTTCTTTGTGTAGTGTCATTGTTTTGTTTTCTATGTTCTGTTCTAGGTTATGTGTTTCTATGTTGGCCGGGGTGGTTCTCAATCAGAGGCAACGAGAATCAGCTGTTGCTTGTTGTCTCTGATTGGCAACCATACTTAGGCAGCCTTTTGTGCACTTGTGTTTGTGGGATCTTGTTCCGTGTTGGTTTGTGTTCATGACCGAGGACTTCACGTTTTGTTTTGTTGTTTTGTATTTTGTATTGTGTTGCTAGTACACTATTAAAGAGATGTACGCATATCACGCTGCGCCTTGGTCCAATCATTACGACGATCGTGACAGAAGATCCCACCAATACAGGACCAAGCAGCGTGTCCAGGAGCAAACGCCGGAGGTAACGTTAGTTGATGTCCTCCTTGGTTGGGGGCAGATCACGGAGGAGGAGGCCGTCCGTTACCGGAGGGCGATGAAGGGGGAGACCCAGGCAGGAGAGGAGAAGCGGCGCCAACCGGGCCGTCGTCGGACAGGCGAGAGGCACCCCCAATAATCTTTTTTGGGGGGGCACACGGCATGGACGACGGGGCTGCTGGAGGCAGATAAAGGGCGAGTTTGTGGATGAGGAGAGAAGGCCACCAGGTTACGGGGGCCATTGGTCAGTAGAGGGAAGGAGAGTGTAGAGGCACGGCGAGAGGTACTGAGGTGTGTTACCAGTCCGGTCCGGCCCGTTCCTGATCCCCACACAAGGCCAGTGGTGTGTGTTCCCAGTACGGTCCGGCCTGTTCCTATCCCTCGCACCAAGCCTGTGGTGCGCGTCGCTAGCCCGGCCTGTTCCTGCCCCTCGCACCAAGCCTGTGGTGCGCGTCGCTAGCCCGGCCCGGCCTGTTTCTGCCCCTCGCACCAAGCCAATGATGCGCGTCGCCAGCCCGGCCCGGCCTGTTCCTGCCCCTCGCACCAAGCCAATGGTGCGCGTCGTCAGCCCGGTCCGGCCTGTTCCTGCCCCTCGCACCAAGCCTGTGATGCGCGTCGCCAGCCCGGCCCGGCCTGTTCCTGCCCCTCGCACCAAGCCTGTGGTGCGCGTCGCTAGCCCGGCCCGGCCGGTTCCTGCCCCTCGCACCAAGCCTGTGGTGCGCGTTGCCAGCCCGGCCCGGCCTGTTTCTGCCCCTTGCACCAAGCCAATGATGCGCGTCGCCAGCCCGGCCCAGCCTGTTCCTGCCCCTCGCACCAAGCCAATGGTGCGCGTCGTCAGCCCGGTCCGGCCTGTTCCTGCTCTCCGCACCAAGCCTGTGGGGCGCGTCGTCAGTCCGGCACAGCCCGTGCCTGTTTCACCGGTGCCTGGTCAGGTACCGGTCAGCTGTTCCACACCGGAGCCGAAGCAATCCGCTCCACCGATGTCCAGTCCAGCTCCAGCCAGCGGGACCAGACCAGGGGCGCTACGGGGGGGTTGTTAGAGGGTGGTTGGCACGCCCAGAGCCGGATCCGCCTCCGAGGCAGAATGCCCACCCGGCCCCTCCCCTGTTGGGTTTATGCTGGCGCGGTCGCAGTCCGCGCCTTTGGGGGGGGGGTACTGTCACGCCCTGGGGACTCTTATATGTTGAGCCAGGGTGTTAGTTTCTTTGTGTAGTGTCATTGTTTCGTTTTCTATATTCTGTTCTAGGTTATGTGTTTCTATGTTGGCCGGGGTGGTTCTCAATCAGAGGCAACGAGAATCAGCTGTTGCTTGTTGTCTCTGATTGGGTACCATACTTAGGCAGCCTTTTGTGCACTTGTGTTTGTGGGATCTTGTTCCGTGTTGGTTTGTGTTCATGACCGAGGACTTCACGTTTCGTTTTTTTTTATTTATTTTGTATTGTGTTGCTAGTACACTATTAAAGAGATGTACGCATATCACGCTGCGCCTTGGTCCAATCATTACGACGATCGTGACAGGTACGTAAGAAGTGCTCATCAAGCCAATCCAACTTGTGGGAGGTGCTTCAGGAAGCATGGGGTGAAATCTCTTCAGATTACCTCAACAAATTGACAACTAGAATGCCAAAGCTCTGCAAGGCTGTAATTGCTGCAGATGGAGGACAAAATTATTATTTATATTAAAAATCATTATTTCTAACCTTGTCAATGACTACATGTCCTATGCATTTAGCTGTATTTCCTATTCAAATCAAATCAAATCAAATTTTATTGGTCACATGCGCCGAATACAACAGGTGCAGACATTACAGTGAAATGCTTACTTACAGCCCTTAACCAACAGTGCATTTATTTTAAACAAAAAAGTAAGAATAAAACAACAACAAAAAAGTGTTGAGAAAAAAAGAGCAGAAGTAAAATAAAGTGACAGTAGGGAGGCTATATATACAGTAAAATAAAGTGACAGTAGGGAGGCTATATATACAGGGGGGTACCGTTGCATAGTCAATGTGCGGGGGCACCGGCTAGTAGAGGTAGTTGAGGTAATATGTACATGTGGGTAGAGTTAAAGTGACTATGCATAAATACTTAACAGAGTAGCAGCAGCGTAAAAAGGATGGGGTGGGGGGGCAGTGCAAATAGTCCGGGTAGCCATGATTAGCTGTTCAGGAGTCTTATGGCTTGGGGGTAGAAGCTGTTGAGAAGTCTTTTGGACCTAGACTTGGCACTCCGGTACCGCTTGCCGTGCGGTAGCAGAGAGAACAGTCTATGACTAGGGTGGCTGGAGTCTTTGACAATTTTGAGGGCCTTCCTCTGACACCGCCTGGTATAGAGGTCCTGGATGGCAGGGAGCTTTGCCCCAGTGATGTACTGGGCCGTACGCACTACCCTCTGTAGTGCCTTGCGGTCAGAGGCCAAGCAGTTGCCATACCAGGCGGTGATGCAACCAGTCAGGATGCTCTCGATGGTGCAGCTGTATAATTTTTTGAGGATCTGAGGACCCATGCCAAATCTTTTTAGTCTCCTGAGGGGGAATAGGCTTTGTCGTGCCCTCTTCACGACTGTCTTGGTGTGTTTGGACCATGATAGTTCGTTGGTGATGTGGACACCAAGGAACTTGAAGCTCTCAACCTGTTCCACTACAGCCCCGTCGATGAGAATGGGGGCGTGCTCAGTCCTCTTTTTTTTCCTGTAGTCCACAATCATCTCCTTTGTCTTGGTCACGTTGAGGGAGAGGTTGTTGTCCTGGCACCACACGGCCAGATCTCTGACCTCCTCCCTATAGGCTGTCTCATCGTTGTCGGTGATCAGGCCTACCACTGTTGTGTCGTCGGCAAACTTAATGATGGTGTTGGAGTCGTGCCTGGCCATGCAGTCATGGGTGAACAGAGAGTACAGGAGGGGACTGAGCACGCACCCCTGAGGGGCCCCCGTGTTGAGGATCAGTGTGGCAGATGTGTTGTTACCTACCCTTACCACCTGGGGGCGGCCCGTCAGGAAGTCCAGGATCCAGTTGCAGAGGGAGGTGTTTAGTCCCAGGATCCTTAGCTTAGTGATGAGCTTAGAGGGCACTATGGTGTTGAATGCTGAGCTGTAGTCAATGAATAGCATTCTCACGTAGGTGTTCCTCTTGTCCAGGTGGGAAAGGGCAGTGTGGAGTGCGATAGAGATTGCATCATCTGTGGATCTGTTGGGGCGGTATGCAAATTGGAGTGGGTCTAGGGTTTCTGGGATTATGCTGTTGATGTGAGCCATGACCAGTCTTTCAAAGCACTTCATGGCTACAGACGTCAGTGCTACGGGTCGGTAGTCATTTAGGCAGGTTATCTTAGAGTTCTTGGGCACGGGGACTATGGTGGTCTGCTTGAAACATGTTGGTATTACAGACTCAGTCAGGGACATGTTGAAAATGTCAGTGAAGACACTTGCCAGTTGGTCAGCACATGCTCGGAGTACACGTCCTGGTAATCCGTCTGGCCCTGCGGCCTTGTGAATGTTGACCTGCTTAAAAGTCTTACTCACATCGGCTACGGAGAGCGTGATCACATAGTCGTCCGGAACAGCTGGTGCTCTCGTGCATGCTTCAGTGTTGCTTGCCTCGAAGCGAGCATAGAAGTGGTTTAGCTCGTCTGGTAGGCTTGTGTCACTGGGCAGCTCGCGGCTGGGCTTCCCTTTGTAGTCTGTAATAGTTTTCAAGCCCTGCCACATCCGACGAGCGTCAGAGCCAGTGTAGTATGATTCAATCTTAGACCTGTATTGACTCTTTGCCTGTTTGATGGTTCGTCGGAGGTCATAGCGGGATTTCTTATAAGCGTCCGGGTTAGAGTCCCGTTCCTTGAAAGCGGCAGCTCTACCCTTTAGCTCAGTGCGGATGTTTCCTGTAATCCATGGCTTCTGGTTGGGGTATGTACGTACGGTCACTGTGGGGACGACATCATCGATGCACTTATTGATGAAGCCAGTGACTGATGTGGTGTACTCCTCAATGCTGTCTGAAGAATCCCGGAACATGTTCCAGTCTGTGTTAGCAAAACAGTCCTGTAGCTTAGCATCTGCGTCATCTGACCACTTTTTTATTAGCCGAATCACTGGTGCTTCCTGCTTCAGTTTTTGCTTATAAGCAGGAATCAGGAGGATAGAGTTATGGTCAGATTTGCCAAATGGAGGGCGAGGGAGAGCTTTGTATGCGTCTCTGTGTGTGGAGTAAAGGTGGTCTAGTGTTTGTTTTCATGGAAAACAAGGACATTTCTAAGTGACCCCAAACTTTTGAACGGTAGTATATATATATATATATATATACAGTGGGGAAAAAAAGTATTTAGTCAGCCACCAATTGTGCAAGTTCTCCCACTTAAAAAGATGAGAGAGGCCTGTAATTTTCATCATAGGTACACGTCAACTATGACAGACAAATTGAGAAAAAAAAATCCAGAAAATCACATTGTAGGATTTTTAATGAATTTATTTGCAAATGATGGTGGAAAATAAGTATTTGGTCACCTACAAACAAGCAAGATTTCTGGCTCTCACAGACCTGTAACTTCTTCTTTAAGAGGCTCCTCTGTCCTCCACTCGTTACCTGTATTAATGGCACCTGTTTGAACTTGTTATCAGTATAAAAGACACCTGTCCATAACCTCAAACAGTCACACTCCAAACTCCACTATGGCCAAGACCAAAGAGCTGTCAAAGGACACCAGAAACAAAATTGTAGACCTGCACCAGGCTGGGAAGACTGAATCTGCAATAGGTAAGCAGCTTGGTTTGAAGAAATCAACTGTGGGAGCAATTATTAGGAAATGGAAGACATACAAGACCACTGATAATCTCCCTCGATCTGGGGCTCCACACAAGATCTCACCACGTGGGGTCAAAATGATCACAAGAACGGTGAGCAAAAATCCCAGAACCACACGGGGGGACCTAGTGAATGACCTGCAGAGAGCTGGGACCAAAGTAACAAAGCCTACCATCAGTAACACACTACGCCGCCAGGGACTCAAATCCTACAGTGCCAGACGTGTCCCCCTGCTTAAGCCAGTACATGTCCAGGCCCGTCTGAAGTTTGCTAGAGTGCATTTGCATGATCCAGAAGAGGATTGGGAAAATGTCATATGGTCAGATGAAACCAAAATATAACTTTTTGGTAAAAACTCAACTCGTCGTGTTTGGAGGACAAAGAATGCTGAGTTGCATCCAAAGAACACCATACCTACTGTGAAGCATGGGGGTGGAAACATCATGCTTTGGGGCTGTTTTTCTGCAAAGGGACCAGGACGACTGATCCGTGTAAAGGAAGTAATGAATGGGGCCATGTATCGTGAGATTTTGAGTGAAAACCTCCTTCCATCAGCAAGGGCATTGAAGATGAAACATGGCTGGGTCTTTCAGAATGACAATGATCCCAAACACACCGCCCGGGCAACGAAGGAGTGGCTTCGTAAGAAGCATTTCAAGGTCCTGGAGTGGCCTAGCCAGTCTCCAGATCTCAACCCCATAGAAAATCTTTGGAGGGAGTTGAAAGTCTGTGTTGCCCAGCGACAGCCCCAATCTATGAGGAGATCTGCATGGAGGAATGGGCCAAAATACCAGCAACAGTGTGTGAAAACCTTGTGAAGACTTACAGAAAACGTTTGACCTGTGTCATTGCCAACAAAGGGTATATAACAAAGTATTGAGAAACTTTTGTTATTGACCAAATACTTATTTTCCACCATAATTTGCAAATAAATTCATTAAAAATCCTACAATGGGATTTTCTGGATTTTTTTTCCTCAATTTGTCTGTCATAGTTGACGTGTACCTATGATGAAAATTACAGGCCTCTCTCATCTTTTTAAGTGGGAGAACTTGCACAATTGGTGGCTGACTAAATACTTTTTTTCCCCACTGTATATATATATATATATATATATATATATATATATATATATATATATATATAGTGGGGAGAACAAGTATTTGATACACGGCCTATTTTGCAGGATTTCCTACTTACAACGCATGTAGAGGTCTGTCATTTTTATCATAGGTACACTTCAACTGTGAGAGACGGAATCTAAAACAAAAATCCAGAAAATCACATTGTATGATTTTTAAGTAATTAATTTGCATTTTATTGCATGACATAAGTATTTGATCACCTACCAACCAGTAAGAATTCCGGGTCTCACAGACCTGTTAGTTTTTCTTTAAGAAGCCCTCCTGTTCTCCACTCATTACCTGTATTAACTGCACCTGTTTGAACTCGTTACCTGTATAAAAGACAACTGTCCACACACTCAATCAAACAGACTCCAACCTCTCCACAATGGCCAAGACCAGAGAGCTGTGTAAGGACATCAGGGATAAAATTGTAGACCTGCACAAGGCTGGGATGGGCTACAGGACAATAGGCAAGCAGCTTGGTGAGAAGGCAACAACTGTTGGCACAATTATTAGAAAATGGAAGAAGTTCAAGATGACGGTCAATCTCCCTCGGTCTGGGGCTCCATGCAAGATCTCACCTCGTGGGGCATCAATGATCATGAGGAAGGTGAGGGATCAGCCCAGAACTACACGGCAGGACCTGGTCAATGACCTGAAGAGAGCTGGGACCACAGTCTCAAAGAAAACCATTAGTAACACACTACGCCGTCATGGATTATAATCCTGCAGCGCAAGCCAGCGCATGTCCAGGCCCGTCTGAAGTTTGCCAATGACCATCTGGATGATCCAGAGGAGGAATGGGAGAAGGTCATGTGGTCTGATGAGACAAAAATAGAGCTTTTTGGTCTAAACTCCACTCACCGTGTTTGGAGGAAGAAGAAGGATGAGTACAACCCCAAGAACACCATCCCAACCGTGAAGCATGGAGGTGGAAACATCATTCTTTGGGGATGCTTTTCTGCTAAAGGGACAGGACGACTGCACCGTATTGAGGGGAGGATGGATGGGGCCATGTATCGCGAGATCTTGGCCAACAACCTCCTTCCCTCAGTAAGAGCATTGAAGATGGGTCGTGGCTGGGTCTTCCAGCATGACAACGACCCGAAACACACAGCCAGGGCAACTAAGGAGTGGCTCCGTAAGAAGCATCTCAAGGTCCTGGAGTGGCCTAGCCAGTCTCCAGACCTGAACCCAATAGAACATCTTTGGAGGGAGCTGAAAGTCCGTATTGCCCAGCGACAGCCCCGAAACCTGAAGGATCTGGAGAAGGTCTGTATGGAGGAGTGGGCCAAAATCCCTGCTGCAGTGTGTGCAAACCTGGTCAAGACCTACAGGAAACGTATGATCTCTGTAATTGCAAACAAAGGTTTCTGTACCAAATATTCAGTTCTGCTTTTCTGATGTATCAAATACTTATGTCATGCAATGAAATGCAAATTAATTAATTAAAAATCATACAATGTGATTTCTGGATTTTTGTTTTAGATTCCGTCTCTCACAGTTGAAGTGTACCTATGATAAAAATGACAGACCTCTACATGCTTTGTAAGTAGGAAAACCTGCAAAATCGGCAGTGTATCAAATACTTGTTCTCCCCACTGTATATATACAGTGAGGGAAAAAAGTATTTGATCCCCTGCTGATTTTGTACGTTTGCCAACTGACAAAGAAATGATCAGTCTATAATTTGAATGGTAGGTTTATTTGAACAGTGAGAGACAGAATAACAACAACAAAATCCAGAAAAACGCATGTCAAAAATGTTATAAATTGATTTGCATTTGAATGAGGGAAATAAGTATTTGACCCCCTCTCAATCAGAAAGATTTCTGGCTCCCAGGTGTCTTTTATACAGGTAATGAGCTGAGATTAGGAGCACACTCTTAAAGGGAGTGCTCCTAATCTCAGTTTGTTACCTGTATAAAAGACACCTGTCAACAGAAGCAATCAATCAATCAGATTCCAAATTCTCCACCATGGCCAAGACCAAAGAGCTCTCCAAGGATGTCACGGACAAGATTGTAGACCTACACAAGGCTGGAATGGGCTACAAGACCATCGCCAAGCAGCTTGGTGAGAAGGTGACAACAGTTGGTGCGTTTATTTGCAAATGGAAGAAACACAAAAGAACTGTCAATCTCCCTCGGCCTGGGGCTCCATGCAAGATCTCACCTCGTGGAGTTGCAATGATCATGAGAGCGGTGAGGAATCAGCCCAGAACTACACGGGAGGATCTTGTCAATGATCTCAAGGCAGCTGGGACCATAGTCACCAAGAAAGCAATTGGTAACACACTATGCCGTGAAGGACTGAAATCCTGCAGCGCCCACAAGGTCCCCCTGCTCAAGAAAGCACATATACAGGCCCTCAGCCAGGGCATTGAAAATGGGTCTTGGATGGGTATTCCAGCATGACAATGACCCAAAACACACGGCCAATGCAACAAAGGAGTGGCTCAAGAAGAAGCACATTAAGGTCCTGGAGTGGCCTAGCCAGTCTACAGACCTTAGTCCCATAGAAAATCTGTGGAGGGAGCTGAAGGTTCGAGTTGCCAAACGTCAGCCTCGAAACCTTAATGATTTGGAGAAGATCTGCAAAGAGGAGTGGGACAAAATCCCTCCTGAGATGTGTGCAAACCTGGTGGCCAACTACAAGAAACGTCTGACCTCTGTGATTGCCAACAAGGGTTTTGCCACCAAGTACTAAGTCATGTTTTGCAGAGGGGTCAAATACTTATTTCCCTCATTAAAATGCAAATCAATTTATAACAGTTTTGACATGCGTTTTTCTGGATTTTTTTGTTGTTATTCTGTCTCTCACTGTTCAAATAAACCTACCATTAAAATTATAGACTGATCATTTCTTTGTCCGTGGGCAAACGTACAGCAGGGGATCAAATACTTTTTTCCCTCACTCAGTTCCCCATTGTCCTTAATTGTCCCATGTCCGTTGGTCTCGTGAGTACGTATTGTGCTCTTGTTGTTTATGGATCTCGCCATGTGTATTGTGTAGAGGTTACACCTCGCTCTTTGTTTGGGTTACGTCCCTTTTGTATATACATGTGTTTGTGTTGGGTGGAGTAATAAAAGCCCTAATACGTATTCCTGCGTCTGTCTTCAAATCATTATACAACGTGACAAACGGCCACACGTTGGTCTAAAAAAAGGCTATAATGTTGCTCAAACCATAAGCCAAACTAATTCTTAGAATATCAGGCGGGGGCTGAAAATCAACTTTTTCACATTACATTTGTTTTTGTTTTTTTGGGGGGGGGTGTCAGGAAAATTAATGAGGAGGCAACTAGAATGAATTTCTTGATGATCGCTTTTATTAGAATTTGTACATAGCAAAAAGCAACAAAAATATCGCATAAAAAATGCATAGGACAAAATATATCTCAATACATAGTCCACAATGTGTAGGCCGTCATTGTAAATAAGAATTTGTTCTTAACTGACTTGCCTAGTTAAATAAAGGTAAAATAAATAAATAAAATAAAATAGTCCACAATTTCTCTGACATTAGGCTCGTAGTTCTCTTCCACAGGAAGGAAGTGGAGACAGTTTTCAGGGACCTACCAGATCACAACAGTGAGATACAGAATAAATGATGGTTAGGGAGAGATCAACCATACAACCACTAGGTGTCATTATATCCCCACAGATCACATTGATTTCAACAGTACTTGATAGAGTCCACTAGCTTGCTGAACTGGTATAAAATGTCCCTATTGCATATTATTTGTATATTAACATATCTGGGACATGTTGGAGAACACTTGTTGATCTGTTAGACATGTACATCTTTCGATTTTCTCTGGAAACTGATTTGACAACTGATTTGCATTTCTGGGGTGAGGTGGGTGGGGCTAACTAAATGGACATCCAGCTGTGATATCAAATGCCTTCTAATATTTATTTATTTCTTAATTCCATTATTTTACTTTTAGATTTGTGTGTATTGTTGGATATTACTGCACTGTTGGAGCTAGGAACACAAGCACATTTGGGGGGAGGATTTGATACTTTAAGATGGGATGCAACAAAGCTCACATTTATTTCACATTTTGCAGGATGAAATCTCTTGAGATCCACCATCTCGTTTTCAAGTGTCCAAATGAATTTTTTTTGTTTTTGTTTTACTTATTAACAAAAATTATATGGCAACTACTGTCTAATAATAATTACAATTAAATAATAATAAATAAAAAAAGTACATTAATAGCATAAAAAAGTTTTGGTAGAACTACTAATACAACTAATAAAACGAACTACCTATAATATATACATGCTCAACCAGTTTGATCTAGTTCTATTAAAGCTCAACCAGTTTTATCTAGTTCTAATAAAGCTCAACCAGTTTGATCTAGTTATATTAAAGCTCAACCAGTTTGATCTAGTTCTATTAAAGCTCAACCAGTTTGATCTAGTTCTAATAAAGCTCAACCAGTTTGATCTAGTTCTAATGAAGCTCAACCAGTTTGATCTAGTTATATATAAAGCTCAACCAGTTTGATCTAGTTCTATTAAAGCTCAACCAGTTTGATCTAGTTCTATTAAAGCTCAACCAGTTTGATCTAGTTCTAATAAAGCTCAACCAGTTTGATCTAGTTCTAATAAAGCTCAACCAGTTTGATCTAGTTCTAATAAAGCTCAACCAGTTTGATCTAGTTCTAATAAAGCTCAACCAGTTTGATCTAGTTCTAATAAAGCTCAACCAGTTTGATCTAGTTCTATTCAAGCTCAACCAGTTTGATCTAGTTCTAATAAAGCTCAACCAGTTTGATCTAGTTCTAATAAAGCTCAACCAGTTTGATCTAGTTCTAATAAAGGATCTAGTTATATTAAAGCTCAAACCAGTTTGGATCTAGTTCTAATAAAGCTCAACCAGTTTGATCTAGTTCTAATAAAGCTCAGCCAGTTGATCTAGTTCTAATAAAGCTCAACCAGTTTGATCTAGTTCTAATAAAGCTCCAACCAGTTTGATTCTAGTTCTAATAAAGCTCAACCAGTTTGATCCTAGTTCTATATAAAGCTCAACCAGTTTGGATCTAGTGTCATTCAAGCTCAACCAGTTGATCTAGTTTCTAATAAAGCAAACCAGTTTGATCTAGGTCTATTAAAGCTCAACCAGTTTGATCTAGTTCTATTAAAGCTCAACCGTTTGATCTAGTTCTATTAAAGCTCAACCAGTTTGATCTAGTTCTAATAAAGCTCAGCCAGTTTGATCTAGTTCTAATAAAGCTCAACCAGTTTGATCTAGTTCTAATAAAGCAACCAGTTTGATCTAGTTCTATTCAAGCTCAACCAGTTTGATCTAGTTCTAATAAAGCAACCAGTTTGATCTAGTTCTATTAAAGCTCAACCAGTTTGATCTAGTTCTAATAAAGCTCAACCAGTTTGATCTAGTTCTAATAAAGCTCAGCCAGTTTGATCTAGTTCTAATAAAGCTTAACCAGTTTGATCGAGTTCTATTAAAGCTCAACCAGTTTGATCTAGTTCTAATAAAGCTCAACCAGTTTGATCTAGTTCTATTAAAGCTCAACCAGTTTGATCTAGTTCTAATAAAGCTCAGCCAGTTTGATCAAACCATGAAAAACAGCCCCAGACCATTATTCCTCCACCAAACTTTACAGTTGGCACTATGCATTGGGGCAGGTAGCGTTCTCCTGACATCCGCCAAACCCAGATTCGTACATCGGACTGCCAGATGGTGAAGCTTGATTCATCACTCCAGAGAAAGCGTTTCCACTGCTCCAGAGTCCAATGGCGGCGAGTTTACACCACTCCAGCCGGCGCTTGGCATTGTTCATGGTGACCTTAGGCTTGTGTGCGGCTGCTCGGCCATGGAACCCATTTCATGAAGCTCCCGATGAACAGTTATTGTGCTGACGTTGCTTCCAGAGGCAGTTTGGAACTCAGTAGTGAGTGTTGCAGCCGAGGACAGACGATTTTTACGCGATACGCACTTCAGCGGTCCCTGACGAACTGACTTGTTGGAAAGGTGGCATCCTATGACAGTGCCACGTTGAAAGTCACTGAGCTCTTCAGTAAGGCCATTCTACTGCCAATGTTTGTCTATGGAGATTGCATGGCTGTGTGCTCGATTTTATACACCTGTCAGCAACGGGTGAGGCTGAATCCACTAATTTCAACTGGTGTCCACATACTTTTGTAAATATATAGTGTATGGAAAATGAATATGGAAAATGTCTGGGATATTTTATTTCAGCTCATGAAACATGGGGCCAACACTTTACATGTTGAGTTTCAATTTTTGCTCAGTGTATCATTTGGTTTAAAGCACAGGGAATACACCTGAAACGACAGTCCAGCATTGTCATCAGCCTTCTGTTTCCTCTGAACTAAGGACTCTAGTCAACCACATCTTCTTTAGCTGACATCCGCATAGCGCTTGGTTTGGCTGTGACAAAGGTGACATTGCATTAAAGCTGTCAAATCCACAAGCGGCTCCACAGTCCTATTTATAGAAAAGCAGCCTTGTTTACACTGGAATGTCACATCGAATCATAACCTCAATTAAATATGATTTAGTTTAAGGATTTTATATTTGACAGTCATTATTTCTATAGCCTACACCGTCTTTCTGAACTGAAGGTGAGTGAGGATGAAGAGTAGCTGATCTGCAGTTACACCTGATCTGATTGGATCTATCTGATCTGCAGTTACACCTGATCTGATTGGATCTATCTGATCAGCAGTTACACCTGATCTGATTGGATCAATCTGATCTGCAGTTACACCTGATCTGATTGGATCTATCTGATCAGCAGTTACACCTGATCTGATTGGATCTATCTCCCATGCAGTTACACCTGATCTGATTGGATCTATCTGATCTGCAGTTACACCTCATCTGATTGGATCTATCTGATCTGCAGTTACACCTGATCTGATTGGATCTAGCTCCCATGCAGTTACACCTGATCTGATTGGATCTATCTGATCAGCAGTTACACCTGATCTGATTGGATCTATCTGATCAGCAGTTACACCTCATCTGATTGGATCTATCTGATCTGCAGTTACACCTGATCTGATTGGATCTATCTCCCATGCAGTTACACCTGATCTGATTGGATCTATCTGATCAGCAGTTACACCTCATCTGATTGGATCTATCTGATCTGCAGTTACACCTGATCTGATTGGATCTATCTCCCATGCAGTTACACCTGATCTGATTGGATCTATCTGATCAGCAGTTACACCTCATCTGATTGGATCTATCTGATCTGCAGTTACACCTGATCTGATTGGATCTATCTCCCATGCAGTTACACCTGATCTGATTGGATCTATCTGATCAGCAGTTACACCTCATCTGATTGGATATATCTGATCTGCAGTTACACCTCATCTGATTGGATCTATCTGATCTGCAGTTACACCTGATCTGATTGGATCTATCTGATCAGCAGTTACACCTGATCTGATTGGATCAATCTGATCTGCAGTTACACCTCATCTGATTGGATCTAGGCCTAAGTGAGAAGCATATGGAGCTGCTTTGAGGATACTTGCATTAGGAATCTGTGGTACATGAAGACCAGGTCTGACCAGTCATTTGATCTGGGGATAGAGGAATGCTGTCTGTCACCATGGATACAGTCAGCTAACCAGGTGATGCTGACACACTTCTCTGATGAACTCTAAACATCATTCATCACTCACGGTGTGGATGATGAACCACTTCTAAATAAACACAGTCTAAAACAGAAATCAGACACACTGACTGACACAAACAAAACAGAACTAAAGCGTTCCACCCAGGTTTCATTGAAATGAATAGGAGCGCTCAGCAAGGTAGGCAGTCAGTTACCCCTCCCTGCTACCCCCCCCTACCCCCCCTCCTACCCTCCTGCCCCTACCCCCACCCCCCCTCCTACCCCTCCCTGCTACCCCCCTCCTACCCCCCTGCTACCCCTCCCTGCTACCCCCCTGCTACCCCTCCCTGCTACCACCCCCCTCCTACCCCCTCCCTGCTACCCCTCCCTGCTCACCACCCACCCCCCCTCCTACCCCCTCCCTGCTACCCCCCCCTGCTAACCCCTCCCCTCCCTACACCCCCTCTAACCCCCCTCTACCCCTCCCTGCATACCCCCCTCCTCACCCCTCCCTACTCCCCCCTCCTACCCTCCCTGCTACCCCCCTCCTCCCCTCCCTCTCCCTGCTACCCCCCTCCTACCCCCCTGCCCACCCCCCCCTCCCCCCCTTCTACCGCCCCTTCTACCCCTCCCTGCTACCCCCTTGCTACCCCCCCTCCTACCCCTCCCTGCTACCCCCCTGCTACCCCCCTCCCAGTTAAGTCAGAGGCACCAGAGGACCATTGGAAAAACACTTTATTGTTTTTTACAGCCATGAAAATAAACACAGAGCAGATTGCTTGACAGAGGTGGTGGCAACCCTACCCCCCAGCAGGTGGTCTTAGAGGTGGTGGCAACACAATGCAGCAGTCACCATGCGCAATAACAGTGTGGTCGTCTGGAGGGCAGGGATCCGTCAGGTCCATGTATGACTCAGTCTGGTTCTGGTTCTGGTGCAGCCGCCTGGACCTGCAGTTATTCTCACCAGAGCAGCTCAGACAGTCACTTGACCGTAGGGGGGGGGGGGGATAGTGGGTCAGATCAGCTCAGACAGTCACTTGACCGTAGGGGTGGGATAGTGGATCCGGCACCGCTCACTGAACACCTGAGGAAAGAACAGAACAGGAGAGGGTTAGGGTTAGGGTTAAAGAACAGCACAGGAGAGGGTCATTGAAGAGCAAGTGTGTGTGTGAGATCTTATGAGTGTATTTGTATTTATTATGGATCCCCATTAGTTCCTGCCAAGGCAGCAGCTACTCTTCCTGGGGTTTATTATGGAGCCCCATTAGTTCCTGCCAAGGCAGCAGCTACTCTTCCTGGGGTTTATTATGGATCCCCATTAGTTCCTGCCAAGGCAGCAGCTACTCTTCCTGGGGTTTATGATGGATCCCCATTAGTTCCTGCCAAGGCAGCAGCTACTCTTCCTGGGGTTTATGATGGATCCCCATTAGTTCCTGCCAAGGCAGCAGCTACTCTTCCTGGGGTTTATTATGGATCCCCATTAGTTCCTGCCAAGGCAGCAGCTACTCTTCCTGGGGTTTATTATGGATCCCCATTAGTTCCTGCCGAGGCAGCAGCTACTCTTCCTGGGGTTTATTATGGATCCCCATTAGTTCCTGCCGAGGCAGCAGCTACTCTTCCTGGGGTTTATTATGGATCCCCATTAGTTCCTGCCGAGGCAGCAGCTACTCTTCCTGGGGTTTATTATGGATCCCCATTAGTTCCCTGTCGAGGCAGCAGCTACTCTTCCCTGGGGCTTATTTATGGATCCCCATTAGTTCCTGTCGAGGCAGCAGCTACTCTTCCTGGGGTTTATTATGGATCCCCATTAGTTCCTGTCCGAGGCAGCAGCTACTCTTCCTGGGGCTTTATTATGGATCCCCATTAGTTCCTGCCAAGGCAGCGGCTACTCTTCCTGGGGTTTTATTGGGATCCCATTTAGTTCCTGCCAGGCAGCAGCTCATCTTCTGGGAGTTTATTATGGTGTAAACACTTATTACACAACTACCTACCACATTATTCTTACTATACCATTTCACCACGGACGAGACCACGAAGAGCGACAATCACAAAACACATGAGGACACCACGACGCGACCAAGAAGAGCACAGACAGCACAGGAGGGAAACCACGACAGAGCGACAAGACAACACAGGAGGACACCACGACAGAGCGACAAGACAGACACAGGAGGACACCACGACGCGACCACGACGAGAGCGACAAGACAACACAGGAGGACAACACGACAGAGTCGACAAGACAAAAAGGAGGACACCACGACAGAGGACAAGACCTAAACACAGGAGGACACACGAACAGAGCGACAAGGACAACAAGGAGGACACCAACCGACGAGACCCAGACAGAGCGACAAGACAGCAACAGGAGGACACCCACGCAAGAGCGACAAGACAACACAGGAGGACACCACGAAGAGCGACTAAGGACAACCACAGGAGGACCCACGGACGCGACCACGACAGAGCGACAAGACAACACAGTAGGACACCAAGACGCGGACCACGACAGATCGACTAAGACAACACAGGAGGACACCCACGGCGCGACAAGACAACACAGGAGGACACCACGAAAGACGAGAAGACAACACAGGAGGACACCACGACGCACCACGAAAGGCGACAAGACAACAAAGGAGGACACCAGACGAGACCACGACAGAGCGACAAGAGGAGAAAACACAGGAACACCAAGACGCGACCAAGACAGAGCGACAGAGAACACAGGAGGACCCACGACGCGACCACGACAGAGCGACAAAGAACACAGTATTCACACTACAATCTAGCAATACAACACATTATTACACACTAACATATTACACATACAATACCATTATTACACCACTAAATAGCTTACAATACAAACACATTATTACACCAATCATATCTATAATACAACACATTATATACACACGACAGATCTGGACAAGACAACACAGGAATGACACACACGACGCGACCACGACATATCTACACGACCGAACACAGGTGACACACCACGACAGAGCGAAAAGACATACACAGGAGGACAAAACGAACGCGACCAAGACAGAGCGAAATAGAACACATTAGGACACCACTACAGAGATACAAGAAAACTACAGGAGAGGACACCACGACAGAGCCGACAAGACAAAAACAGGAGTTGTACACACGACGATGACCATCGACAGAGCGACAAACAACACAGGAGGACACCAACGGACAGAGCGACAAGAAAACAAAGGAGGACACACGGACGCGACCACGAAGAGCTACAAACAACACATAGGACACCCCACGACAGAGCGACAAGACAAAACACAGGAGGCACCACGACAGAGCGCCAAAGACAACACAGGAGGGCACCACGACAGAGCGACAAGACAAACAGGATGACCACCACACGAGACCACGAAGAGCGACAATACAACAAACACGGAGGGGACACCACGAAGAGCGACATAGAAACAGGAGGACGACCACGACGCGACCACGACAGAGGGACAAGACAATCAAAGGGAGGACACCCAAGACAGCGCGACAAAGAAACACAGGTAGACACCACTACGGGACCACAAAGAGGCGAAAAGACAACAGCAGGAGGACACCACGACAGAGCGAAAAGACAACCAAAGGAGGGACAACCAACGACAGAAGCGACAAGACAAACAGAAGGACACACGACGCGACCAACCAGAGCGACAAGAGACAACACAGGAGGGACACAGAAGCGACCACCGAGCATGAGCGATTCAAGGAGAACAAGTGGACACCACGACGCGCCCGCAGAGCGACAAGACAGAACCACAGGGGACACCACGACAGAGCGACAGACAAACACAGGAGGACACCAAGACGCGACCACGACAGAGCGACCAAGACAAAAAACACAGGGAGGACACCACGACAGAGCGACAAGACAACACAGGAGGACACACGACAGAGCGACAAGATCAACACAGGAGGTATCACCACGACAGAGCGACAAGACAACAACAGGAGGACAACACCGAAAAATAGTACAATACAACAAGGATTACACAAGTACGATACAAGAGAAAGAGAGACAAATACAACACAGTAGGACCAAAAACGACAGATCGACAAAACAACAAAGGATACACAAATAAATGATCGACAAGACAACCACAGTAGGGACACAACTAAAGATAGACATAGACAAAACCAAAGTTAGGACACACGAAAGAGAGACCAGATCAAAACAAAGGAGGAACACCACGTAAGCAGACCAACTAATAGGGCGGACAATTAAACAAGGAGGACAACAAGACATATCTGACAATACAAACACATGTTAGGAAACCACGTCGTCGACCAAGGACATAGAGACAAGACAACACAGTAATGACACACGAACGAGAGACAAATACAAACACAGCAGGACAACAATACAGAGAGACAAGACAACAAAGGATGACACCAGACGCTACCCACGAAAGAGAGACAATACACACAGTAAGGACACACCAAGATCAGAGAAAAATAAAACAACAGGCGACAGGACACAAACACTGACGATACCACGAAGAGCTGACAAACAACACAGGAGGGACCACACCAAGACATAGCGACCAGACAACCATTAGGACACACACGACAGAGCGACAATAAAACACAGGAGGACAACACGACAGAGCGACAGAACAACCACAGGAGGACACCACGACCAGAGGCGACAATACAACACAGTGAGACACCACGACGCGACCAAGAACGACAGAGCGAAAACGACAACAAGGAGGACACCAAGACAAGCGACTAAACAAACACAGGAGGAGGACACCCACGAACGCGACCACGTACAGAGCGACAAGAAACACAGGAGGAAACCACGACAGAGCGCCCAGACAACACAGGAGGACACCACGACAGAGCGACAAGACAACAAAAGGAGGACACACGGACGCGAACCACGACAGAGCGACAAGACAAACAAGGAGGACAACACGACAGAGCGACAAGACACACCTTAGACACCACGACGCTTGACCACGACAGGAGGACAAGGAGAACACATGGAGTGACACCACGAAAGAGGACAAGACAACACCAGGAGGACACCACTACGCGACCACGACAGAGCGACAAGAAACACAGGGGAGGACACCAAGACAGCGCCAGCGACAAAGAAAAACAGGAGGGACACACGACGCGAACACGACAGAGCGACAAGACAAACACAGGAGGACACCACGACAGAGCGACAAGACAACAAGGAGGACACCAGGACGAGACCACGGACAGAGGCGAAAATGACAAACAGGGAGGACACCACGACAGAGCGACAAGACAACACAGTGAGGACACCACGACGCGACCACGACAGAGCGACAAGACAACAACAGGAGGAACCCACAGACAGAGGGACAAGAACAACTAAGGAGGACACCACGACGGACCACGACAGAGCGACAAAGAACACAGAGACACAACAGAGCGGACAAGACAACAAAGTAGTACAACACGACAGGATCGACAAATACAACACAGTATGAGAAACCACGACCTCTACCACACAGAGTACAATACAACACTATTGTACACCACTACATATAGACAAGAGAAACACATGATGGAAAAAATAACATAGCTAAAATGACAAACAAATTAGTAAAACCCACTAAGGCTACCACGAAATAGATAACAAGACAACACAGGAGGAAACACTACAGAATCACAATAAAACACAGGGTTACACAAACTGAGACCACTAAATATCCAAAAACAACAAAAGGATGAAACAAAGACAGAGCGACAAGACAACACAGTAGTAACCAAGACGTTACCACGCATATCTTACAATGAAACAAAGGAATGACACCACGAAAGAGCGTAACAAATACAAAACAGATTGCACAACGACAGAGCTACCATACCAACACAATTACACACTACTCTAAACTACAGGATGCGACAAGACAACACAGTATGACACAGACATAGCGACAAGAAAAAACAGTAGTAAACAACTCGACTGCTACAACGACCTAGACGACAATACAAACCACAGGAGTACAACCACGTACATAGCTACAAACAACACATGAGAAAAAACTACATAGTCGAAAAGTACAACAAAGTATGACACCAAGACAGATCTACAATACAAAACCACAGATTTACACCACCTACGCGACCACGAAGAGGACAAGACAACACAAGGAGGAAACCACGACAGAGAGGACAATAAAACACATGCTGAACCACGACGCGACCACTACAAGAACCAAGACAACACATGGGGGACAAACTCATAGCGACAAGACAACACAGGATGGACACCACTACAGAGCGACAAGACAAACAGGAGGCACCACTACAATCGGACAATAAAACAGGAGGACACCACGACATAGCTAAAAGACAACACGGATGGACACCACGACGGCGACCACGACAGAGCGAATTACAACACAGGAGGACACCACGACAGAGCGACAAGACAACACAGGAGGACACCACGACAGAGAGGACAAGGACCAACACAGAGGACACCACGACAAGCGACAATACAACAGATAGCGACACCCAAGACTCTACCACACAGAGAGACAATACAACAAAGTAGGACACAATAAAGAGTCGAAAATGAAAAAAAAATGAGTAAAACAAGGATCATAGATAAAAGAACAAACACAGTAGGAAACCAAGAAAGAGAGAAAATACAAACACAAAGATGAAACCACGACAGATCGACAAGAACAAAACAAGGATAACCACTACTCGACCAGAAAGTAGCGAAAAGAAAACCACGGAGGACACCAGAAATAGCTACCAATACAAACAAAGGAGGAAACAACGACAGAGCTACAAGATTAAAAACAGGAGGACAACCACAGACCAGAGAGACAAGACACAACACATGTAGGAAACCACGACAGGACTAAAAGAGAAACACAGGAATGACCACCACGACAAGTGACCAAGAAAAAACAGGAGGTACACCAAGAAAGAGCGACCAGATAAAACAGGAGGAAAACACGACAAGAGCTGACAAGACAAAACAGGAGGACACCACGAGCGCGTACCACTACAGAGCGAACAAGGAAAACACAGGAGGACACAACGACAGAGAGACAAGACACACACAGAGGAAAACCAACGACAGAGCGACAATGAGAACAGGCAGAGGACACCACGAAGCGCCTCCACGACAGAGCGACAAGACAACACAGGGAGTACCCACGACGCGACACGACAGAGAGACAGACAGAACACAGGAGGCCACCACGACGCGACACGACAGAGCGACAAGAGACACAGGAGGACACGACTACAGAAGCGAAAGACAACAACAGAGGACACCACACAGAGCAACAAGACAACACGAGGACACCACGACGCGAACCACGACAGAGGACAAGACAACACAGGAGGACCACCACGCACGCGACCACGACAGAGCGAAAGACAACACAGAGGACACCACGACAAGCGACAAGAAAACACGGCGGAAACCACACGCAACCACGACAGAGCGACAAGGGCAACAACAGGAGGACCACCACGACAGAGCGACAAGAGAACACAGGAGGACACCACGACAGAGCGACAGAGACACCACGGAGACACCACGACAGAGCGACAAGAGAACACAGGAGGACACCAAGACAGAGCGACCAAACAACAAGGAGGACACCAACTGACAGATCAGACAAGAGAACACAGGAGGACACCAGACAGAGCACAAGAACAACACAGGCAGGACACCACGAATCGAAAACGACAGAGAGACAAGACAAACACAGGAGGACCACGAAGATCTACAAGACAACACAGGATGACACCACGACATAGCGACAAGAGAAACACAGGAGGAAACAAAGACGAGACCACGACAGAGGACCAAGACAACAACAGGAGACACCAACGACTACACGACAGAGCGACAAGACAACACCCCGGAGGACACCACGACGCGACCACGAACAGGGCTACAAGGAGAACACAGGAGGACACGACGACAGAGCGACAAGACAACACAGGAGGACACACGACAGAGCGACAAGAAACACAGGAGGACACCACGACGCAACCACGACAAGCGACAAAGACAACACAGGAGACACCCGACGAGACCACGACAGAGCGACAAGACAAACACATGAGACCACACGACAGAGCGACCAGACCAACAAAGGACGGACACCACGACGCGACCACGAAGAGCGACAATATAACAACATTATTACACCACTACTCTACCACTACATATATACAATACAACACATTATTACACCACTACATATCTACAATACAACACATTATTACAACACATTATTACACCACTACTCTTTCACTACATACAGTGCCTTCGGAAAGTATTGAGACCCCTTGACTTTTTCCACATTTTGTGAGGGTACAGCCTTATTCTAAAATTGATTAAATTGATTTTTCCCCCTCAATCTACACACATTACCCCATAATGACAAAGCAAAAACAGGTTTAGTAATTTTTGCAAATATTATTTAAAAACTTAAATATCATATATAAAAAAGTATTCAGACCCTTTACTCAGTACTTTGTTGAAGCACCTTTGGCAGCGATTACAGCCTTGAGTCTTCTTGGGTATGACGCTACAAGCTTGGCACACCTGTATTAGGGGAGTTTCTCCCATTCTTCTCTGCAGATCCTCTCAAGCTCTGTTAGGTTGGATGGGGAGCGTCGCTGCACAGCTATTTTCAGTTCTCGCCAGAGATGTTCGATCGGGTTCAATTCCGGGCTCTGGCTGGGCCACTCAATGACATTCAGAGACTTGTCCCGAAGCCACTCCTGCGTTGTCTTGGCTGTGTGCTTAGGGTCATTGTCCTGTTGGAAGGTGAACCTTCGCCCCAGTCTGAGGTCCTGAGTGCTCTGGAGCAGGTTTTCATCAAGGATCTCTCTGTACTTTGCTCCGTTCATCTTTGCCCCGATCCTGACTAGTCTCTCGGGTCCCTGCCGCTGAAAAACATCCCCACAGCATGATGCTGCCACCACCATGCTTCACTGTAGGGATGGTGCCAGGTTTCCTCCAGACGTGACGCTTGGCATTCAGGCCAAAGAGTTCAAGCTTGGTTTCATCAGACCAGAGAATCTTGTTTATCATGGTCTGAGAGTCTTTAGGTGCCTTTTTGGCAAACTCCAAGCGGGCTGTCATGTGCCTTTTACTGAGGAGTGGCTTCCGTCTGGCCACTCTACCATAAAGGCCTGATTGGTGGAGTGCTGCAGAGATGGTTGTCTTTCTGGAAGGTTCTCCCATCTCCACAGAGGAACTCTAGAGCTCTGTCAGAGTGACCATCACCTCCCTGACCAAGGCCCTTCTCCCCCGATTGCTCAGTTTGGCCGGGCGGCCAGCTCTAGGAAGAGTCTTGGTGGTTCCAAACTTCTTCCATTTAAGAATGATGGAGGCCACTGTGTTCTTGGGGACCTTCAATGCTGCAGACATTTTTTGGTACCCTTCCCCAGATCTGTGCCTCAACACAATCCTGTCTCGGAGCGCTACAGACAATTCCTTCGACCTCATGGCTTGGTTTTTGCTCTGACATGCACTGTCAACTGTGGGACATTATATAGACGGTTGTGTCTTTCCAAATCATGTCCAATCAATTGAATTTACCACAGGTGGACTCCAATCAAGTTGTAAAAACATCTCAAGGATGATCAATGGAAACAGGATACACTTCACCTTGATTTTGTGTCTCAGGGCAAAGGGTCTGAATACTTGTGTAAATAAGGTATGTTTTTTATATTTTATACATTTGCTAAAATTTATGAAAACCTGTTTTCGCTTTGTCATTCTGTGGTATTGGGTCATTATGGGGTACTGGGTCATTCTGGGGTACTGGGTCATTCTGGGGTACTGGGTCATTATGGGGTATTGGGTCATTATGGGGTATTGGGTCATTATGGGGTATTGGGTCATTATGGGGTATTGGGTCATTATGGGGTATTGGGTCATTATGGGGTATTGTGTGTAGATTGATGAGGATATTTTTTTTCATTTTATCCATTTTAGAATAAGGCTGTAACGTAACAATGTGGGAAAAGGTCAAGGGGTCTGAATACTTTCCGAAAGCATTGTATCTACAATACAACACATTATTACACACTACTCAACATCTACAATACAACATGTACAGTGGCTTGCGAAAGTATTCACCCCCCTTGGCGTTTTTCCTATTTTGTTGCCTTACAACCTGGAATTAAAATAGATTTTGGGGGGGGTTGTGTCATTTGATTTACCCAGCATGCCTCCCACTTGGAAGATGCAAAATATATTTTTTGTGAAACAAGAAATAAGACAAAAAAACAGAACTTGAGCGTGCATAACTATCTAACTAACTGGACTTGGGGACTGTGAAGAGACCTCTGGTGGCATGTCTTGTGGGGTATGTATGTGTGAGTGTGTTTGAGAGGTTAAACCATGAGGTGACAGTTCAAACTGGCCATGAGGTCAGAGGTCAAAAATACCATGAGGTCAGAGTGATGTTCTTACCTTCAGACTCCTGTCATTAACAACCTCTTCAACATTCAGCTCTGATCGCATGAGTTTTAACTGGAGGAGAAAAGACAAACACTCATATCACTACAAGAAGTTAACACTGAACACTGCCTCTAATCCAGTCAAATACTGCCACCAACAGAAACCTGGAGACTATGGAGGATTAGTGTTAGAATGCTGCCACCAACAGAAACCTGGAGACTATGGAGGATTAGTGTTAGAATACTGCCACCAACAGGAACCTGGAGACTATGGAGGATTAGTGTTAGAATGCTGCCACCAACAGAAACTGAGATATGGAGGATTAGTGTTAATACTGCCCAACAGACCTGAGACTATGGAGGATAGTGTTAGAATGCTGCCACCACAGAACTGGAACTATGAGGATTAGTGTTAGAAATGCAGCTCTTTGGGAGCAGATTCACTAACCTTCAACTGGTAGTTTGTTCTACCTGCCCAACACGCCGTAATTCCTCATTAGATGTACCTACAAGTCATCACACTTGTATCAGCCAATCAAAGTTCGCAATTCCCCGTTCACCTCACTGAACCCGCTGCCGTCAGAGTGAGATTACAGTCAGAATGGACTGTTTCTCTAGATCTGTATTTGACCTGTGATTCAGTGCATCGTATTTGACCTGTGTTTCAGTGCATCGTATTTGACCTGTGTTTAGTGCATCGTATTTGACCTGTGTTTTAGTGCATCGTATTTGACCTGTGTTTCAGTGCATCGTATTTGACCTGTGTTTCAGTGCATCGTATTTGACCTGTGTTTCAGTGCATCGTATTTGACCTGTGTTTCAGTGCATCGTATTTGACCTGTGTTTCAGTGCATCGTATTTGACCTGTGTTTCAGTGCATCGTATTTGACCTGTGTTTTAGTGCATCGTATTTGACCTGTGTTTCAGTGCATCGTATTTGACCTGTGTTTCAGTGCATCGTATTTGACCTGTGTTTCAGTGCATCGTATTTGACCTGTGTTTCAGTGCATCGTATTTGACCTGTGTTTTAGTGCATCGTAGTGTAAGTACTGTACATGTTATTGCTTCTTTAGGCCAATACTTCGTTGTTAAGGCTGCCTAGTTATTTACCATGTTAATAAATGTTGAAACTATTTTCCTTTTCCATGTGCCTGATGCTATTTCTAGCCAAGATGTTAGCCAGCCATGCTAGCTCATTTATGCTGTGTGACACATTCCTCGTTTAGGATATATATTATTCTGTTCATACTGTATGGTTAAGTTCCTAGCCATGTTTATGGACGTGTATAACCTTTGTGAAGCCTCATACTACCGTGTACTGTCTGTAGCATGTAGCCTCATTTAGCCTGTGTTTTTCCTCACGGCCAGTTCCTTTTCCATGTTAGTCGTGGTCTCGTGTACATGCAGACCATGGTTACATGCAGACCATGGTTACATCCCAATCACGTTTGCTTTGCAGTTATCATACTGCTGACAAGTAATTGGGTCTTTGTCCTGTAAGTGGATTCCTCTACCTATGGCTTTGACCTTTACCTGCCACAGGTATATTCATATGGAAGCCTATCCACAGGTATATTCATATGGAAGCCTGTCCACAGGTACACCTCCACAGGTATATTCATATGGAAGCCTGTCCACAGGTATATTCATATGGAAGCCTGTCCACAGGTATACCTCCACAGGTATATTCATATTGAAGCCTGTCCACAAGTATATTCATATGGAAGCCTGTCCACAGGTATATTCATATGGAAGCCTGTCCACAGGTATACCTCCACAGGTATATTCATATGGAAGCCTGTCCACAGGTACCTCAGTATTCATATGGAAGCCTTCCAGGTCCCCACAGGTATTCATATGAAGCCTCACAGTATTTCATTGACTTCCCACAGGTATATTCATAGGAAGCCTGTCCACAGTATACCTCCACAGGTATATTCATATGGAAGCCTGTCCACAGGTACACCTCCACAGGTATATTCATATGGAAGCCTGTCCACAGGTATACCTCCACAGGTATATTCATATGGAAGCCTGTCCACAGGTATATTCATATGGAAGCCTGTCCACAGGTATATTCATATGGAAGCCCGTCCCCACGGTATATTCATATGGAAGCCTATCCACAGGTATATTCATATGGAAGCCTATCCACAGGTAATCATATTCATATGGAAGCCTGTCCACAGGTATACCCCACAGGTATATTCATATGGAAGCCGGTCCCACAGGTTTTATACTCCACAGGTTATCATCATATGGAAAGCCTGTCCACAGGACACCTCCACAGGATTATTCATATGGACGCCTGTCCACAGGTATACCGCCACCAGTTATATTCATATGGAAGCTGTCCACAGGTATACCTCCACAGGTATATTCATAGGAAGCTGTCCACAGGTACACCTCCAGTATATTCATAGGGAGCCTGTTCCACAGGTATACAGCCACAGGTATTATTCATATGGAAGGCCTGTCAACAGGTATTATTCATATGGAAGGCCTATCCACAGGTATATTCATATGGAAGCCTGTCCACAGGTATATTCATATGGAAGCCTATCCACAGGTATATTCATATGGAAGCCTGTCCACAGGTATACCGCCACAGGTATATTCATATGGAAGCCTATCCACAGGTATACCTCCACAGGTATATTCATATGGAAGCCTATCCACAGGTATATTCATATGGAAGCCTATCCACAGGTATATTCATATGGAAGCCTATCCACAGGTATATTCATATGGAAGCCTGTCCACAGGTATATTCATATGGAAGGCTATCCACAGGTATATTCATATGGAAGCCTATCCACAGGTATATTCATATGGAAGCCTGTCCACAGGTATATTCATATGGAAGCCTATCCACAGGTATATTCATATGGAAGCCTGTCCACAGGTATACCTCCACAGGTATATTCATATGGAAGCCTGTCCACAGGTATATTCATATGGAAGCCTATCCACAGGTATACCTCCATCACGGTTGACAACTCCGTTGTGTCCTCCTCCCAGAGTGCGAAGAGCCTTGGCGTGACCCTGGACAACACCCTGTCGTTCTCCGCTAACATCAAGGCGGTGACCCGATCCTGTAGGTTCATGCTCTACAACATTCGGAGAGTACGACCCTGCCTTACACAGGAAGCGGCACAGGTCCTAATCCAGGCACTTGTCATCTCCCGTCTGGATTACTGCAATTCGCTGTTGGCTGGGCTCCCTGCCTGTGCCATTAAACCCCTACAACTCATCCAGAATGCCACAGCCCGTCTGGTGTTCAACCTTCCCAAGTTCTCTCATGTCACCCCGCTCCTCCGCACACTCCACTGGCTTCCAGTTGAAGCTCGCATCCGTTACAAGACCATGGTGCTTGCCTATGGAGCTGTGAGGGGAACGGCACCTCCGTACCTTCAGGCTCTGATCAGTCCCTACACCCAAACGAGGGCACTGCGTTCATCCACCTCTGGCCTGCTGGCCCCCCTACCTCTACGGAAGCACAGTTCCCGCTCAGCCCAGTCAAAACTGTTCGCTGCTCTGGCACCCCAATGGTGGAACAAGCTCCCTCACGACGCCAGGACAGCGGAGTCACTCACCACCTTCCGGAGACATTTGAAACCCCACCTCTTTAATGAATACCTGGGATAGTATAAAGTAATCCTTCTACCCCCCCCCCTTTACTCCAACCCACCCCCCCACCCCCAAAATAAAAAATAAATAAAAACATTGTAAAGTGGTTATCCCACTGGCTATAAGGTGAATGCACCTATTTGTAAGTCGCTCTGGATAAGAGCGTCTGCTAAATGACGTAAATGTAAATGTAAATTCATATGGAAGCCTGTCCACAGGTATACCTCCACAGGTATATTCATATGGAAGCCTTAATAATAATAATAATAATAATAATAATAATAATAATAATATGCCATTTAGCAGACGCTTTTATCCAAAGCGACTTACAGTCATGCGTGCATACATTTCTTTGTGTATGGGTGGTCCCGGGGATCGAACCCACTACCTTGGCGTTACAAGCGCCATGCTCTACCAGCTGAGCTACAGAGGACCACATGTACACTTCCACAGGTATACTTCCACAGGTACACTTCCACAGGTATACCTCCACAGGTATATTCATATGGAAGCCTGACCACAGGTATATTCATATGGAAGCCTGTCCACAGGTATACCTCCACAGGTATATTCATATGGAAGCCTGTCCACAGGTATACCTCCACAGGTAATTCACATGAAGCCTGATCACAGATATTCTATGAAGCCTATCCACAGGTTACCGCCACAGTATATTCATATGGAAGCCTGTCCCAGTAACTCCACGTATATTCATATGGAAGCCTGTCCAAGTATTTCATATGGAAGCCTATCCACAGGTAATCATATGGAAGCCTTCCACAGGTATATGCATATGGAAGCCTATCCACAGGTTATACCTCCACAGGTATATTCATATGGAAGCCTATCCACAGGTATATTCACTATGGAAGCCTGTCCACAGGTATACCTCCAACCGGATATTCCATATGGAAGCCTGTCCACAGGTAACTCACAGTTTCAATGGAAGCCGTCACAGGTATATTCAATGGAAGCCTATCCACAGGTATATTCATATGGAAGCCTATCCACAGGTATATGCATATGGAAGCCTACCACAGGTATCCTCCAAGATATTCATATGGAAGCCTGTCCACAGGTAATTCTTGGAAGCCTTCCACAGGTATATTCATATGGAAGCCTATCCACAGGTATACCTCCACAGGTATATTCATATGGAAGCCTGTCCAAAGGTATATTCATATGGAAGCCTGACCACAGGTATATGCATATGGAAGCCTATCCACAGGTATACCTCCACAGGTATATTCATATGGAAGCCTATCCACAGGTATATTCATATGGAAGCCTGTCCACAGGTATATTCATATGGAAGCCTATCCACAGGTATACCTCCACAGGTATATTCATATGGAAGCCTGTCCACAGGTATACCTCCACAGGTATATTCACATGGAAGCCTGATCACAGGTATATTCATATGGAAGCCTATCCACAGGTATACCGCCACAGGTATATTCATATGGAAGCCTGTCCACAGGTATACCTCCACAGGTATATTCATATGGAAGCCTGTCCACAGGTACACCTCCACAGGTATATTCATATGGAAGCCTGTCCAAAGGTATATTCATATGGAAGCCTGACCACAGGTATATGCATATGGAAGCCTATCCACAGGTATACCTCCACAGGTATATTCATATGGAAGCCTATCCACAGGTATATTCATATGGAAGCCTGTCCACAGGTATATTCATATGGAAGCCTATCCACAGGTATACCTCCACAGGTATATTCATATGGAAGCCTGTCCAAAGGTATATTCATATGGAAGCCTGACCACAGGTATATGCATATGGAAGCCTATCCACAGGTATACCTCCACAGGTATATTCATATGGAAGCCTATCCACAGGTATATTCATATGGAAGCCTGTCCACAGGTATATTCATATGGAAGCCTATCCACAGGTATACCTCCACAGGTATATTCATATGGAAGCCTGTCCACAGGTATACCTCCACAGGTATATTCACATGGAAGCCTGATCACAGGTATATTCATATGGAAGCCTATCCACAGGTATACCGCCACAGGTATATTCATATGGAAGCCTGTCCACAGGTATACCTCCACAGGTATATTCATATGGAAGCCTGTCCACAGGTACACCTCCACAGGTATATTCATATGGAAGCCTGTCCACAGGTATACCTCCACAGGTATATTCATATGGAAGCCTGTCCACAGGTATACCTCCACAGGTATATTCATATGGAAGCCTATCCACAGGTATATTCATATGGAAGCCTATCCACAGGTATATTCATATGGAAGGCTATCCACAGGTATATTCATATGGAAGCCTATCCACAGGTATATTCATATGGAAGCCTATCCACAGGTATATTCATATGGAAGCCTATCCACAGGTATACCTCCACAGGTATATTCATATGGAAGCCTTCCACAGGTACACTTCCACAGGTATACCTCCACAGGTATATTCATATGGAAGCCTGACCACAGGTATATTCATATGGAAGCCTGTCCACAGGTATACCTCCACAGGTATATTCATATGGAAGCCTATCCACAGGTATACCTCCACAGGTATATTCACATGGAAGCCTGATCACAGTTATATTCATATGGAAGCCTGTCCACAGGTATACCTCCACAGGTATATTCATATGGAAGCCTATCCACAGGTATACCGCCACAGGTATATTCATATGGAAGCCTATCCACAGGTATACCTCCACAGGTATATTCATATGGAAGCCTATCCACAGGTATATTCATATGGAAGCCTATCCACAGGTATATTCATATGGAAGCCTATCCACAGGTATACCTCCACAGGTATATTCATATGGAAGCCTATCCACAGGTCTACCTCCACAGGTATATTCATATGGAAGCCTATCCACAGGTATACCTCCACAGGTATATTCATATGGAAGCCTGTCCAAAGGTATATTCATATGGAAGCCTGACCACAGGTATATTCATATGGAAGCCTGTCCACAGGTATACCTCCACAGGTATATTCATATGGAAGCCTGTCCACAGGTATATTCATATGGAAGCCTATCTACAGGTATATTCATATGGAAGCCTATCCACAGGTATATTCATATGGAAGCCTGTCCACAGGTATATTCATATGGAAGCCTATCCACAGGTATATTCATATGGAAGCCTGTCCACAGGTATATTCATATGGAAGCCTGTCCACAGGTATATTCATATGGAAGCCTATCCACAGGTATATTCATATGGAAGCCTATCCACAGGTATATTCATATGGAAGCCTATCCACAGGTATACCTCCACAGGTATATTCATATGGAAGCCTATCCACAGGTATATTCATATGGAAGCCTGTCCACAGGTATATTCATATGGAAGCCTATCCAGAGGTATATTCATATGGAAGCCTATCCACAGGTATACCTCCACAGGTATATTCATATGGAAGCCTATCCACAGGTATACCTCCACAGGTATATTCATATGGAAGCCTGTCCACAGGTATACCTCCACAGGTATATTCATATGGAAGCCTGTCCACAGGTATACCTCCACAGGTATATTCATATGGAAGCCTGTCCACAGGTATACCTCCACAGATATATTCATATGGAAGCCTGACCACAGGTATATTCATATGGAAGCCTGACCACAGGTATATTCATATGGAAGCCTATCCACAGGTATATTCATATGGAAGCCTGTCCACAGGTATACCTCCACAGGTATATTCATATGGAAGCCTGTCCACAGGTATACCTCCACAGATATATTCATATGGAAGCCTGACCACAGGTATATTCATATGGAAGCCTGACCACAGGTATATTCATATGGAAGCCTGTCCACAGGTATATTCATATGGAAGCCTGTCCACAGGTATACCTCCACAGGTATATTCATATGGAAGCCTGTCCACAGGTATACCTCCACAGGTATATTCATATGGAAGCCTGTCCACAGGTATACCTGCTGTACTCATGGTTAGTATTTCTATTCTTTCCCATAGAACCACTTCCATTTCCACTGTCAATACGAGGAGTGTGGAGTGGGGAACCCTTACATCTGAAATAAACCTTTCTGAAGACATCTGGGCTTGTTCTTGCCAGACAGACCTGTGGTATCCTGCTACTCCTACTGCTCTCTCCTCGTCTGACCATTTGTTCTCGCATACCCCGAGAGCATCTGGTCAGCGGGGTGGTGGCACAGGAATCCTCATCTCTCCCAAGTGGACATTCTCTATTTTTCCCCTGACCCATCTGTCTATCTCCTCATTTGAATTCCATGCTGTCACAGTCACTAGCCCATTCAAGCTTAACAACCTTGTCATTTATCGCCCTCCAGGTTCCCTTGGAGAGTTCATCAATGAGCTTGACAAGTTCCTTTCCTGAGGATGGCTCACCCCTCACAGTTCTGGGTGACTTCAACCTCCCTACGTCTACATTTGACTCATTTCTCTCTGCCTCCTTCTTTCCACTCCTTTCCTCTTTTGACCTCACCCTCTCACCGTCCCCCCCTACTCACAAGGCAGGCAATACGCTTGACCTCATCTTTACTAGATGCTGTTCTTCTACTAATCTCACTGCAACTCCCCTCCATGTCTCCGACCACTACTTTGTATCCTTTTCTCTCTCGCTCTCCTCCAACACTACTCACTCTGCCTCTACTCAGATGGTAATGCGCCGTCGCAACCTTCGCTCTCTCTCTCCCGCTACTCTCTCCTCTTCCATCCTATCATCTCTTCCCTCTGCTAAATCCTTCTCCCTCCAATCTCCTGATTCTGCCTCCTCAACCCTCCTCTCCTCCCTTTCTGCATCCTTTGACTCTCTATGTCCCCTATCCTCCCGGCCAGCTCGGTCCTCCCCTCCAGCTCTGTGGCTTGATGACTCATTGCGAGCTCACAGAACTAGACTCCCTGCGGACCTGGCATCTTTTCAATCCCTCCTCTCTACATTTTCTTCATCTGTTTCTGCTGCTATGGCCACTTTCTACCACTCTAAATTCCAAGCATATGCCTCTAAGCCTAGGAAGCTCTTTGCCACCTTCTCCTCCCTGCTGAATCCTCCTCCCCCTCCCCCCCTCCTCCCTCTCTGTGGATGACTTCGTCAACCATTTTGAAAAGAAGGTTGACGACATCCGATCCTCGTTTGTTAAGTCAAATGACACTGCTGGTCCTGCTCACACTGCCCTACCCTATGCTTTGACTTCTTTCTCCCCTCTCTCTCCAGATAAAATCTTGCGACTTGTGATGGCCAGCCGCCCAACAACCTGCCCGCGCCCAACAACCTGCCCGCTTGACCCTATCCCCTCCTCTCTTCTCCAGACCATCTCCGGTGACCTTCTCCCTTACCTCACCTCGCTGATCAACTCATCCTTGACCACTGGCTATGTCCCTTCCGTCTTCAAGTGAGCGAGAGTTGCACCCCTTCTCAAAAAACCAACACTCTGATGTCAACAACTACAGACCAGTATCCCTTCTTTCTTTTCTCTCCAAAACTCTTGAGCGTGCCGTCTTTAGCCAACTCTCTTGCTATCTCTCTCAGAATTACCTTCTTGATCCAAACCAGTCAGGTTTCAAGACTGGTCATTCAACTGAGACTGCTCTTCTCTGTGTCACGGAGGCTCTCCGCACTGCTAAAGCTAACTCTCTCTCCTCTGCTCTTGTCCTTCTAGACCTGTCTGCTGCCTTTGATACTGTGAACCATCAGATCCTCCTCTCCACCCTCTCCGAGTTGGGCATCTCCGGCGCGGCTCACTCTTGGATTGCGTCCTACCTGACCGGTCGCTCCTACCAAGTGGCGTGGCGAGAAGCTGTCTCCGCACCACGTGCTCTCACCACTGGTGTCCCCCAGGGCTCAGTTCTAGGCCCTCTCCTATTCTCGCTATACACCAAGTCACTTGGCTCTGTCATATCCTCACATGGTCTCTCCTATCATTGCTACTCAGACGACACACAACTAATCTTCTCCTTTCCCCCTTCTGATAACCAGGTGGCGAATCGCATCTCTGCATGTCTGGCAGACATATCAGTATGGATGACGGATCACCACCTCAAGCTGAACCTTGGCAAGACGGAGCTGCTCTTCCTCCCGGGGAAGGACTGCCCGTTCCATGATCTCGCCATCACGGTTGACAACTCAGTTGTGTCCTCCTCCCAAAGTGCGAAGAGCCTTGGCGTGACCCTGGACAACACCCTGTCGTTCTCCGCTAACATCAAGGCGGTGACCCGATCCTGTAGGTTCATGCTCTACAACATTCGGAGAGTATGATCCTGCCTTACACAGGAAGCGGCACAGGTCCTAATCCAGGCACTTGTCATCTCCCGTCTGGATTACTGCAATTCGCTGTTGGCTGGGCTCCCTGCCTGTGCCATTAAACCCCTACAACTCATCCAGAATGCCGCAGCCCGTCTGGTGTTCAACCTTCCCAAGTTCTCTCACGTCACCCCGCTCCTCCGCACACTCCACTGGCTTCCAGTTGAAGCTCGCATCTGCTACAAGACCATGGTGCTTGCCTACGGAGCTGTGAGGGGAACGGCACCTCCGTACCTTCAGGCTCTGATCAGTCCCTACACCCAAACGAGGGCATTGCGTTCATCCACCTCTGGCCTGATGGCTCCCCTACCTCTGCGGAAGCACAGTTCCCGCTCAGCCCAGTCAAAACTGTTTCGCTGCTCTGGCACTCCAATGGTGGAACAAGCTCCCTCACGACGCCAGGACAGCGGAGTCACTCACCTCCTTCCGGAGACATTTGAAACCCCACCTTTTTAAGGAATACCTGGGATAGGATAAAGTAATCCTTCTACCCCCCCTTACCCCACCCCCCAAAAAAAAAACATTGTAAAGTGGTTATCCCACTGGCTATAAGGTGAATGCACCAATTTGTAAGTCGCTCTGGATAAGAGCGTCTGCTAAATGACGTAAATGTAAATGGTATCTGAACCGTATTCACTGGAACCTAATATCTCTCTACTAGTGCCCGTTATTCATGGTCTTCCTGGATCAGCCTTTAGTATTTTTAAATGAGCTTTACGAGTGTCAAACCCTCAGTGTCCACTGTCACTGTATTCCGATTAGCTAACTGGCTGATTCTGTCTGGTGTCTGCTACCCCCCAGTGGTCAGGACAGGTATAGCCTTGGAGGGGTGTAGTGTAATATAGTAGTATATACATGGTATTGGATATAGGTTTGTTGCTCCATATTGTTGATAATCACAGTAGTACAGTAACAGATGGCCAAATGGATAGATTAGTACACAGGTGTAGTAAAACAATATGCTTCAAAAGGCAGGAGTCTGTTTTTACAGCATCCCAGCTGTAAAATAACACGAGGGAAAGAAAGGTGAGGAACTGAGCGAGCGTGGACGGCATTTGTGGCTAGCCAAAATCAACAGAAAAGATGTTCAGCCTACCAAGCATAGTAACATGATCTCAGATGACTTTGTAACAGGTAATCTAACCACATACCTGGCAGGAAACTGTTGTAAACCATTACATTATTATTATTATTATATGGTTTAAACCATGTGGTCCTCTGTAGCTTATATTATTATTATATTATATGGTATACATTAAAAAGATTAGCTGGCATCGGGCTAACTTACCTATAGAACTAATTCCAAAGCTAGCTAGCTAACTTTGCTAGCTTTTTCGGTGGTAGCTAACTTGCTAGTCTTCTTAGCAGCACTCTTGAAAGCCAAGGATGACCAAATATTACATAGCTAACTTAATGGTCATAGCTAGCCATCTTTGCCATCTCCACCTTGTACTGAAGCTATTCATAACATTATCTAAAGTTATGAGCTAGCTAAGTTTAGTTGAAACTCAAGTCTGTTTGTTCACCAGCTCACAATCAAATGCCAACCATATTACCTCCCACGAGAATTCTCTTCGGTTATAGTCCCAGCCGTGTATATTCCCCCTCAAGCCGATACCACAATGACCCTCAAGGAACTACACTGGACTTTGTGAAAACTAGAAACCACATATCCTGAGGCCGCATTTATTGTAGCTGAGGATTTTAACAAAGCAAATTTGAGGAAAACGCTACCGAAGTTCTATCAACACTGACTGTATTACTCTCGCTGCTAAAACGCTCGACCACTGCTACTCCCCATTCCGGGATGGCTACAAGGCCCTCCCCTGCCCTCCCTTTGGCAAATCAGATCATGACTCCATTTTGTTCCTCCCTTCCTATAGGCAGAAACTCAAACAGGAACATTACCTTGGTGCAGTGTGGTGTGGATCATAGTGTAGTATAGGTAATGTATTACCTTGGTGCAGTGTGGTGTGGATCATAGTGTAGTATAGGTAATGTATTACCTTGGTGCAGTGTGGTGTGGATCATAGTGTAGTATAGGTAATGTATTACCTTGGTGCAGTGTGGTGTGGATCATAGTGTAGTATAGGTAATGTATTACCTTGGTCTGTTCCTTCCTGAGTAGTTTGATGGTTGTCATGTTGTCTCCGTCCTTGGCCCTCTGCTCTCTCAGCTGGTCCACCACCTCAGAGGTCTGGCCTATACACGTCTTAATGGCTCGGTCTCTGCTCAGGTGGGCCTCCATCAGCTGCAACACGCACACCACCACCACAACACAACCACACCACCACACCACACAAAGACAATAACACAGGATTACTGAGCCAGTCTAACCTGGTGAGTCCACTTAGAGCTAGCTGTCATTTATAAACAGTTTGAATGTATACACTCAAGCAGGGCTGCAGGAAAACGTGTGGCCAGCTGGCATTTGTCCCAGCACTTTTCAAATCAGGTGGGGCAGCGCCCACCACTTTATTTGGTTGAATGGAAATACTGACACAAAAGTGTAAAGAGGGACAACGTTTTTTGACTGATTTGCTTCATGTCAACTCGGCACAATTGATCTGTCCTTCATAGCGGAGTGCTGCAGGTTCTGTGTGAGCCTTGACCAATTAGACTCACGGAAATCAGAGGTGGCTTGGGGCGGCCACAAGGCATGTCGTCTAGCAAAGCGCGCTCTCTACATACCTCCGGTATTTATTTAGCAAACGTAATAATAACACTTCAGGAAGAGTATCCCAAAGGCCGCCAGATGGCCATATCTTTCCGTCCAAAGCCATTGTATGCAGCTGGCTATACACTCGTATCCCCCGTTGACCGATTCGTACATAAAACAAACGCGTCGATTTCATCGTTAACTTGATTTAATGGCGAGAAGACGGGGGAAATAAACAGGGAAAATATGCATACTTTCTTTATGAAACACCCTTTTCCACCACCATGCTGGAGTGGCTAATGCTACTTTCTGATGTAGCGTCCCGCATTCAACCAGGGGTAAACAGACTACTGCAATCTGATTGGCTGAACGCGATATGTAACATCCGGACTAGCATTCCTAGGCATTAGCCACTCTAGCATGGTGGTGGAAAATGGTGTTTCATAAAGAAAGAATGCATATTCTCCCCCCCCCCCAGAATGTTCTGTATGAACCGGTCAACGGGGGATACGGCTGCATACAATGGCTTTAGACTAAGATGAAACAACTCAATATCGCCATCTGCCTGCCTTTGGGCTACAGGAAGAGTAGCTGCTGCCTTGGCAACAGCTTATGGGGATCCTAATGAAATACCTCACTCCCAACAGACAAGCAAAAACTCTTAACAGAAATGTTGCAGCAGCCTAAACACTAAACATTATCGATCTGACATGCTGTATGTGATGAAAACGAGATGATGTTTCAGTCTGATCACAACCACAGCTGCTACAGCCAATGTGTCCTGTCCCCTCTGGCCAGGGTAAACCGACTGGTAACCTTCTGTATTTATATCAGAGGTGGCACCACAGGTCCCAGACTGGTAACCTTCTGGTTCTGTATTTATAACAGAGGTGGTACCACAGGTCCCAGACTGGTAACCTTCTGGTTCTGTATTTATAACAGAGGTGGTACCACAGGTCCCAGACTGGTAACCTTCTGGTTCTGTATTTATAGCAGAGGTGGCACCACAGGTCCCAGACTGGTAACCTTCTGGTTCTGTATTTATAGCAGAGGTGGCACCACAGGTCCCAGACTGGTAACCTTCTGTATTTATAGCAGAGGTGGCACCACAGGTCCCAGACTGGTAACCTTCTGGTTCTGTATTTATATCAGAGGTGGTACCACAGGTCCCAGACTGGTAACCTTCTGGTTCTGTATTTATAGCAGAGGTGGCACCACAGGTCCCAGACTGGTAACCTTCTGGTTCTGTATTTATATCAGAGGTGGCACCACAGGTCCCAGACTGGTAACCTTCTGGTTCTGTATTTATAGCAGAGGTGGCACCACAGGTCCCAGACTGGTAACCTTCTGGTTCTGTATTTATATCAGAGGTGGCACCACAGGTCCCAGACTGGTAACCTTCTGGTTCTGTATTTATAGCAGAGGTGGCACCACAGGTCCCAGACTGGTAACCTTCTGGTTCTGTATTTATAGCAGAGGTGGCACCACAGGTCCCAGACTGGTAACCTTCTGGTTCTGTATTTATAGCAGAGGTGGCACCACAGGTCCCAGACTGGTAACCTTCTGGTTCTGTATTTATATCAGAGGTGGCACCACAGGTCCCAGACTGGTAACCTTCTGGTTCTGTATTTATAGCAGAGGTGGCACCACAGGTCCCAGACTGGTAACCTTCTGGTTCTGTATTTATAGCAGAGGTGGCACCACAGGTCCCAGACTGGTAACCTTCTGTATTTATATCAGAGGTGGCACCACAGGTCCCAGACTGGTAACCTTCTGGTTCTGTATTTATATCAGAGGTGGTACCACAGGTCCCAGACTGGTAACCTTCTGGTTCTGTATTTATATCAGAGGTGGTACCACAGGTCCCAGACTGGTAACCTTCTGGTTCTGTATTTATATCAGAGGTGGTACCACAGGTCCCAGACTGGTAACCTTCTGGTTCTGTATTTATAGCAGAGGTGGCACCACAGGTCCCAGACTGGTAACCTTCTGGTTCTGTATTTATATCAAAGGTGGCACCACAGGTCCCAGACTGGTAACCTTCTGGTTCTGTATTTATATCAGAGGTGGCACCACAGGTCCCAGACTGGTAACCTTCTGGTTCTGTATTTATAGCAGAGGTGGCACCACAGGTCCCAGACTGGTAACCTTCTGGTTCTGTATTTATAGCAGAGGTGGCACCACAGGTCCCAGACTGGTAACCTTCTGGTTCTGTATTTATAGCAGAGGTGGCACCACAGGTCCCAGACTGGTAACCTTCTGGTTCTGTATTTATATCAGAGGTGGCACCACAGGTCCCAGACTGGTAACCTTCTGGTTCTGTATTTATATCAGAGGTGGCACCACAGGTCCCAGACTGGTAACCTTCTGGTTCTGTATTTATAGCAGAGGTGGCACCACAGGTCCCAGACTGGTAACCTTCTGTATTTATATCAGAGGTGGCACCACAGGTCCCAGACTGGTAACCTTCTGGTTCTGTATTTATATCAGAGGTGGTACCACAGGTCCCAGACTGGTAACCTTCTGGTTCTGTATTTATAGCAGAGGTGGCACCACAGGTCCCAGTGTGATGAGGTGGTGTTGAAGGAGTCAGGCGCAGGAGGGTAAATCACAGAATAACAGGCTTTAATCCGCAGAAATACAGGTTTACGCAGAACTGCATCAAACACACTCCAGGGCACAAAACAGGTGCACTGGAAAATACAAGGCACACGGGAAAAAACAAGGCACACGGGAAAATACTCCCGTCGATACACAATACACAAGCTCCACCGAGCTTCACTAACCTCCACAATAAACAATCACCCACACAGACAAGGAAGCAGAGGAAACACTTATACCTTGACTAATGAGGGAATAAGGACCAGCTGTGTGTGATTGAAGACAAGACAAATGGAGTGATGATAAATGGATCGGCAGTAACTAGTAAGCCGGTGACACCGAACGCCGAAACCTGCCCGAACAAGGAGGTGAGGCAGCCAGACATCACAGGCTACAGCATGTCAGATATCCTCACAGGCTACAGCATGTCAGATATCATCACAGGCTACAGCATGTCAGATATCATCACAGGCTACAGCATGTCAGACCTCACAGGCTACAGCATGTCAGATATCATCACAGGCTACAGCATGTCAGATATCCTCACAGGCTACAGCATGTCAGATATCCTCACAGGCTACAGCATGTCAGATATCCTCACAGGCTACAGCATGTCAGATATCCTCACAGGCTACAGCATGTCAGATATCCTCACAGGCTACAGCATGTCAGACCTCACAGGCTACAGCATGTCAGATATCATACAGGCTACAGCATGTCAGATATCATCACAGGCTACAGCATGTCAGATATCATCACAGGCTACAGGCATGTCAGATATCATCACAGGCTACAGTATGTCAGATATCCTCACAGGCTACAGCATGTCAGATATCCTCACAGGCTACAGCATGTCAGATATCCTCACAGGCTACAGCATGTAAGATATCCTCACAGGCTACAGCATGTCAGATACCTCAACAGGCTACAGCATGTCAGATATCCTCACAGGCTACAGCATGTCAGATATCATCACAGGCTACAGCATGTCAGATATCAATCACAGGCTTACAGCATGTCAGATATCATCACAGGTACAGCAGTCAGAATCCTCACAGGCTAGCATGTCAGAATCATCAAGGTTACAGGCAGTCAGTATCCTACAGGTACAGCAGTCAGATATCCCACAGGCTACGCATGTCAAAAATCCTCACAGGCTAAGCATGTAGTATTCAAGGGTAAGATGTAGAATCCTAAGGTACAGCTGTAAAATATCCTCAAGGCTAAGATGTGATATCTCAAAGGTACAGCATGTCAGATATCCCCCAGGTTTCAGCGTCAGAATCAACAGGTACAGCATGTGTATCATCACAGGTAAGCATGTAGATCACAGGCAAGCGGTCAGATAATCACAGGGTACAGCATGCAGAATCCCACAGGTACAGCTGTCAGATTTCACGGTTACAGCATGTCGTTCCTCAAGGGTACAGAGTCAGATATCTCACAGGTACAGCATTTTTCAGTTCATCACGGCACGCATTCAGATTCCACAGGGGTTTCAGCATGTCAGACCTACAGGCTACAGCATGCAGAATCCTCACAGGTTACAGCTCGATATCTCACGGGTAAAGCAGTCAGATTCATCACAGGCAAGCAGTCAGAATCCACAGGCTACAGAGTCGGGTTTCCCCCAAGGTTTAAAATGTAATATCATCAAAAGGCTACAGATGTCAATTCATCACAGGCTACACTGTCAGACCTCACGGTAAGCAGTCAGTATCCTACAGGTTACGGAGATATCCTCACGGCACGAGTCAGAATCTCACAGGGTACAGGTTAAGATATCCTCAAGGACAGCATGTAGATATTCACAGGTACGCATGGATATATACGGCTAAACAGTCAAATCCTCAAGGCTCAGTGTCAGATATCCTCACAGGCTACAGCAGGGAAGAATCCCACAGGTTTCGCATGTCAGATCCTCACAGGCTCAGCAGTCAGTATCCCCACAGGCTAAGCGTCAGATATCATCACAGGCCAAGCATGTAGAAACATCAAGGTTAACAGTCAGCCCCACAGGCTACAGCGTCAGAATCCTCACAGGTTACAGCATGCAGATATCCTCACAGGCTACAGATGCAGATATATCACAGGTTAAGATGTCAGACCTCAACAGGCTACGCATGTCGAATCCTCCGGTTACAGCATGTAGATTCCCCACAGGCTACAGCATGTCAGATACCCAGGCTACGCATGTCAGAATCCACAGGCTACGCGTAAGATTTATAAAGGTACAGCATGCAGTATATCACGGCTACAGATGTCAGATTCCCCCGGCTACAATGTAGTATCCTACAGGCTCGAAGTCAGATATATCAAGGTACAGCAGCAGATATCCTCCAGGTTACAGATGTCGATACCCACAGGCTACAGCATTTAGAATCACAAGGTCAGGTAGATTCCCCGGCTACAGATGTCAGATTCATCACAGGCTACGCATTTTCGATACCTCACAGGCTAAGCATGACGATATCATCACAGGCACAGCATGTCAGATAACCCCAGCCCAAGCATGTCGAATTCCCACGGGTAAGATGTAAAATATCCTCACGGCTACAGCAGTGATATCCCCACAGGCTACAGAGTAGATATCCACAGGGTACAGCATGTCGATACCTCCCGGTAACAGCTTAGGTTTACCAGGAAGCTGTCAGATATATACGGCTAAGCCGTCAGACTCAAGGAAAGAGTCAGAATATCACAGGAAAACGTCAGAATCATCACAGGTAAAGCATGCAATACCCACAGGTACAGGGCAGAATTCACGGTTAAGCATGTCAGATTCCTCCCAAGGGTACAGCATGTCAGATATCCTCACAGGTACCCGCAGAGAAACATCACAGGTTACAGATGTAGATTCCTCAAGGTACAGGGTTTTCAGATTTTCACAGGACAGATGTCGATATCCTCACAGGTACAGAGCAGATACATCACAGGTAAGCATGTCGGTCATCACAGGCTACGATGTAGATTCCCTCAAGGGGTACAGAAATTTAGATCCCCACAGGACGCAGGGAAATCCTAAAGGTACACATGTCAGAACCCCCAGGTTACAGCATGTCAGAATATCACAGGCTTAAGATGTCAGATATCATCACAGGTACGCATGTCAGACCTCACAGGCTTTCAGCGGTCAGAAAATCCCAAGGCTACAGCATGGAGATATCCTCACAGGTACGCATGTCGATATCATCCAGGGGTTTAAAATGTAGAATCCTCACAGGCTAAATTAGATATCCTACAGGCTACAGATGCGATAATTTCCCCAGGCTACAGATGTCAGATTACACAGGTAAGCATGTCAGACTCACGGCCACCATGTCAGAATCCTCACAGGTTACAGATGGATTCCTCCAAAATACAGCGCAGAAAACACAGGGTACAGCAGAGAAACCCCACAGGTACAGCATGTCAGAATCATCACAGGCTACGCATGTCAGATATAAAGGCTACAGATGTCAGATATCCCACAGGCACAGCAGTCAGAAAAATTTACAGGGTACAGCATGAAAAATCCTCACAGGTTACAGCGGGCAGATCCCCCGGGTACAGATGTCAGAATCCTCACAGGTACAGATGTCGAACATCACAGGTACAGATGTCAGAATTATCACAGGTTACAGAGTCAGGGCCTAAAAAGGCAAGCAGTCAGAACCTCACAGGACAGCATGCAGAATTCTCAAGGTACAGCATGTGATATCATCAAGGTTACAGCTTGCGACCTACAGGCTACAGCAGTCAGATATCCCCCAGGTTACGCATTCAATATCCCACAGGTCGCTGTCAGATATCCCCACAGGCTACAGCATGCAGATCCTCACAGGCACAGAGTCAGAATTAAAACGGCTACAGAGTAGTATCATCACAGGTACAGCATGTCAGATTCCCCCCCCAGGACAGATGTCAGATATCCTCACGGCTACACCTGTCAATCAAACACAGGTACAGCATGTCAGAAACCACAGGTTAAGCCTGTCGAATCCCCAAGGCTACAGCATGCGTATCATCCAGGCTACAGCCGTCGATATCCCACCGGCTACAGCTGTCAGTTCCCACAGGACAGCTGTCGTTTCCCCCGGCACCCTGCGTTCCCCGGGAAGCTGCAGATAACCCCGCTACAGTGTTCAGATACATACGGGTACAGATGTCAGACCACAGGCCTAACAGATGTCAGATATCCCCACAGGCTACAGATGTCGAATCCTCACAGGGACAGCATTAGATTCAAACACAGGTAAAAACATGTGATATCCCACAGGCTACAGTTCAAATCATCAAGGTTACAGATGTCAGATTCCTCAAGGCTTTGCAAAACCTCCAGGGACCAAGGGGTACCTCACGGTAAAGCATGCAGATCCCTCAAAGGCCCGAGCAAATCAAACCCCAAAGTAAGGGGGTTCCCAAGGACAGCTGCAAAAATCCCCGGGTCCAGGCAGAATCCTCCAGGACAAACAGCAGATATCCCCAAGGCACAGATGGCAGTATCATCAAAGGCTCAGCAGTCGATATTCCCCAAAGGCACAGGCAGTCCGGGGGAATATTCACAGGGTACAGCATGTCAGATATCCCCACGGCTACAGCATCCGAATCATCACAGGTTACAGATGTAGACCCCCCCAAAAGGGAAGAGTCAGTATCCTCACAGGCTACAGCATGTCGTATTCACGGCTACCAGTCAGGTTTAAAACACAGGTTACGATGTAGAACCCAACAGGCTACAGCATGTCAGTATCCTCAAGGTACGATGCAGATTTCAAGGCTACAGCATGCAGATACACACAGGTACGCTGCAGACCTCACAGGCTAAGCAGTCAGAAAAATCCCACAGGTAAACCCTGTCAGATTTCTAAAGGTACAGCAGTCAGAAAAACATCAAGGTACAGCAGTCGAACTCACAGGTACAGCAGCAGTATCCCCACAGGTACAGGGATGTCAGTATCCTCACAGGGTACAGATAGATATCATCACAGGTACGCATGTCGACCTCACGGCTACAGAGTCGAAACTCACAGGTACCGATGTCAGAAACCTCACAGGTACACGCAAAATCTCACAGGGACAGCATGTCAAAATCCCCAAAAGGTCAGCATGTAGAATCCTTTACAGGTCGCCCCGTCCGATAATTATCCCCGGTACAGATGCAGTATCCTAAGGACAGCATTAGAACCTCACAGGTTTTTTTGATGTAAAATATCCTCACAGGTTACAGCATGTCAGACCCCCCAAGGACAGCATGTCAGGTACCTCACAGGTTACAGCTTTAGAACCTCACAGGCAAGCTTTTAGATATCTCAAGGTTACAGCATGTCAGACCCCAGGCTCAGCATGCAGATATCCTCACAGGTTTTCGAGTAGATATCCTCCCGGCTACAGCTTTTGGGTTCGATATCTACAGGCCAGGTCAGAACCTCACAGGCCAGCATGTCAAAAATATCCTCACAGGTACAGCATTAGATATTACAGGTACAGATGCAGAACCTCACAGGTAAGCTGTAGATATCCTCCCAAAAGGGTACGCATGTCAGAACCTCACAGGTACAGAGTCAGATTCCTCCAGGCCAGCATGTCAGAACTCCAGGCTACAGATGTAGATATCCCAAGGTACGCATGCGATTCAAAGGCTACAGCAGTCAGAAACCCAAGGCACAGATCAGATATACACAGGTACAGCGTAAAAAACCCAAGGGAAAAGATGTCGATAATTTCCCGGCTACAGATGTCGACCCACAGGCCAGCAGTAGATATCCCAAGGCCAGCATGCAAATTTTCCCCGGCTAAGAGCAAATACTCACGGGCCCCGCAGTCAAAACTCAAGGCTAAAAGCAGTCAGAATCCCGGTACAGCAGTTTAGAACCTCACAGGACAGCTGTCAGAATTCACAGGCAAGTGTAGCCCCCCGGTACAGCAGCGAATCCTCACAGGCACAGAGGGAGATCCCACAGGGTACAGATGTCAGACCACGGCTACAGATGTCAGATATCTCCGGCTACGCATGTCGTATCCTCAAGGAAGCAGTCAGTATCTCAAGGTACAGAGTCGAATCCCCAAGTTTTAAGATGTCAGATATCCCAAGGTAAGCTGTCGAACCCCACAGGGGTTTCAGCGTGTTCCCCGATTAAAAATCACAGGGTACAGCTGTCAGTATCTCACGGACAGATGTAGAATATCCAAAGGGTACAGCATGTCAGATACCTCAAGGTTTCAGATGTAGAATCTACAGGCTAAAGCAAATGGTCAGGGAATATCCACAGGCTACAACAAAAATTTAAAATCAATTTTTTTTTAAAAGGCCCTTTTAAAGTAAAACTCAAGGCTTTAAAAAAACCCGCCAAAACCCCCAGCAAGCAGGGGTTTAAAAAGGTGGCAGGAAAAACTCCCCAAAACAAAATAAAAAATTTTTTAAAAGGGAACCCGGGTAATATCCCTGGGTTGCTGTTTACAGAAAAGCCTTTTAAAAACAAAGGAAAGCAGGTTTTAGAAAAACCGGGGGTTTTTCAGGAACAAAATTTAAAAAAGGCGGGGAATAGGGGGCCTAAGAGGAACAGTTGAAAAAGGGTGGGAGCCCCGGCGGGCCGGGGAAGAAAAAGACCAGGGGGGTAAAATCCCAGAAAGGAAAAATTTTAGGTTCTCAGTTGGCTTTTCATAGCCCTATTAAGGTTTTAAAAAAGCAGGTCTGGGACGGTAGGGGTTTACCGCAGCCAGAACGTTTAAAATGGGAAAAGCAGCAAGGCCCGGCGGAAGGGGACGAAGGGTTTACAGCCCGGTAGTCCCGAGTAGGTCCTAGGGCTCGGTTCTCAGGGGGCAGCCGGGGAAAATTTAAAAGGAAAAAAAACCCGGGGGACGGAGGGGAAACCCTAACCCAGGCCCCCGACAAAAAACAGGGGAAAACTGGAGGGAGGCAAGGGGGAGGGGGGGCCAAGTGGCCCCATCCCGAAAAAAGACCCCCCAGGGCCAAACAGGAAGGAAAAAACCGCCAAAGAAGGCCCCCAAATGAAATCCCCCCCACCAAACAACTGAGAAGGGGAGTTTCCCCAAAGGGTTAAAAAACAAAAAACCCCGGGGGGGGGCCCCCGAAAAAATTAAAACAAAATCAGTAAATCGGGAGGCTGAAAGAGCCCGAGAGTGCTCGGCCCCGACAGGGAAGGGAAAAACCCCCCGGGAAGGGGGAAACGGGCCCCCCAAACAGAAAGGGGGGTTTTTTCCCCCCCCACCCTTAATCCGGGGGCCAGAACAACCCCAATCATAAAAAAGCTATGAAAAGAGATTAAGTCTTCATAAAAGACTTTAAGGTTGAGACCAGTCTGGTCTTCACAGGGGGGGTTTTTGCAAAGGGAAAACCCCCCCCGTTTTTTTTAA